>CM046351.1:19997655-20712675 GCA_025403435.1 Artocarpus heterophyllus
GGCGTGTGAGCATAAGGAAGATGAATTGTAACCGGAAGAATGCCAATGATGCAAGTTTTATGATTTAAGCTATGGTTTATTATTTGAACATTTTTTTATGATAAGTTTTAAAGAATACAAGAACTATGTTTTAATATTTTATTTTATCATTTTAAGAAATTGATCTTCCGCATTTTTGAAAGAAAAATGAATTTGTCTTAAAATTAAGTTTTCTAAAAGTTTCAATTTTGTCTCAGACGGCCTGTCAACCATTATTGGTCAATATGCCGATGTGATGTTCGGCCTGCTGAAGTCTCCAGTTCGGCCTGCCGAACTGTGGGAGCAAATAGTTTTAAATGATGTGATGTTTTATAAGTTATGATTTTACTATTTGGTATATTTACTTTATTCAAGGAAGTTTATGATCAATTTAATGGGTAATTGAATTATTAATAGTATGGATTAAGTTAATGAATGTTGTAAAAAAAATGTATATATGGATCCTGGTTATGTTTTCCTTAACTACGTTTACAATTAAAGTTTCATATAAGTTTTGTGCTTAAGGTTTATCTAAAATAAATAAATAAATAAGTATATAATGTATGAATGTAACGACATCTGTGACGTTCGTAAGAGGGGCGTTACATAACCTATGTATTTGATATTTGAGGTTCTACATATAATATCTAGAAAAATTAAAGTAATTAATTAAGGATTTTTACCATAACTACACCATTAAGTTTGTAAGAACCATAAGTTTAGATTTTATGAGTACAAGTATCGAAAAAAATTATAAGATAACAATAGTATGACAACTCAATTGTATTATGTTCAAAGAACTAGTTTAAGAAAAACCGTGAATATCTACCTAGAAAGCTTAGCAGTAAACCAAGAAAATCATTGAATTAAATAATGAAGTTTATATATTTACGTCAAAGATCTTCTGCAAAATATCAAGCGTGGTTTTATGATTGATGAATTTATGGAATTAACATAAATATTGCAAAATTATATACCAAATATTAAAGTTAAATTTATCAACTTTTGTGGTCGAATAATTCAGTTGATAGTTTCCACCATAATTTAAGGTGGAAAAAATTTTAATAGGTAGATAACTTAAGAATTTAAATTATAAGAATTTTTAAGTACAAGATTCTATTAATAGTTTTCTAAGGAAAACACACTAACACAAAATAAATCCTTAATTGCCTATTAATTAAAGAAAACATGAAGTTATGTGATTTGTATTTTCGGTGAAAAGTGCTATCCGAGTTGGGAATTGACACCGTTAATTACATGTCAATACTGAGTTAGAGTGTAGAAATTATCAAGATTCTATTTATGCAGTCTACGAATAAATTTAAGATTAAAACAAAATTTTGTTTTTATACGATTTAAAATTTATATTGCTATTGGCTTATACTGATATTAGTTTTAGATTGTGTTAAGCAAACCTAACAGAAAAAAAACCTACTGACAGCTAGATAGTTTCCCTCAGTCAAATGAAATTTCATGTGCTTCTATGAATCATGGGATTGTTGTGGGTAAAATATGGGGACAAAACCACCTAAGTCAAAAAGGACTTCCTCAAAAGATAGACCTCGTCATGCCACCTTACTCACAAAAGATAGATTCGATATAAATTAATGATGAAAATTTCTCCTACATTTACAAGCTACTAAATTAAGACCTTGTCTCGCTTAAGTATTCATGAAACCCTTTAATTATGAGTTAGAAGTTTAGTGGAAACTTAACCAAGTTTAAGCATATGCCTATAAAAAGATTCTTCTACTACAAGACTTTATTTTCTCTATTTTTCCTCCATTTTTCTCTTAAGGAAACCCAAAATCTCCTAAAAGAAAAACCAGTTTTTCCTTTTCTTTTCTCCCAAAAATTTCTTTCCCATTTACTAGAAAATCACTAGTCAAAAATCAAACTAAGGAGGAGGCTTTGGAGGAAACCTTCAAGAAGAAAATCTTCAAGGGTATACTATCTAAACTTTCCTTTTTAAAGTGAAGAAAATAATTTATGATTTTGTTTATCAATTTGGCATGTAATAAGCTTTATTTGTGCTTCTGCTATAGTTTATGAGAGCTTTTATAATATTATGCATGTTTGATATAAGAAAGTTAAATCTAGGTTATGTTTTGTGTTTAAGGGATCTTTCCACTCTCTTTGACTTTGAAAGGACACTTGAAAGATTGGTTTTAATGTATTTTTGAACCAAAAAACTTCTAAGTCATAGTAACCTAAATGATTTTATGTTAGATAATGAAAACTAGAATCTTAACTCTAAAAAGATGTTCAGGCTTTTTTTTAAGCTGTCCCATTGATGTCATAGGGAAATATTGCAACATGGGTTGTGACATTAGCTGGAACATCATTAGTAAAGAAGGATTATACATTTTATTTTTTTTTTAGAAACCTCATTTTATTGTTAGAGCCATTAGTAAAGGGCGACAGACTTCGAGTATAGTTAGACTACAACAATGGTGGCAGTCAGGGCAAGAAAAAGGGGTGATTTAAGCAATGACAATGGCAGAGGCGAGGGTGAGGCAGATCAAGAGAGGGAGAGATCAAGATTGGGCAAGATATAAAATTTTAAATGATGTTAGATGAAAGTTTCTAGGAAGCTATCATGTAAAGCTATAGACGAGACAATAGTTTTTAAAAACCGTCGTCTAAAGCCCTGTACAATTTTCAAAAATACTATTGTACCAAATATGACAATGGTTTTTTTATAAAACCACCATCTTTTAGGCATCACCTAAACCAAAATTTGTTGTAGTGACAGTCGTAACAAAATTTTAGTACAAGTGAGATCATGCATATTTTTCAGCAACTGAATTCAAATTTCAAGTTTAATTAGTTGAGCTTTAACCCTTAGATTTAGTGGTTATATCTAGACACATTTTATGTCTAGGCTTTATTTATAGAAGTCATTTCTTGACATTCAAACTCAAAGCTCAGAGCTTTAAAGTGAGAAAAAAGAAAATTGATCCCTTAAAGTTTTAGTTTTCAAAGTATTACTCTTGACACTATGCTTGCCATTGTGCAGTGTTCCAATCTTAAAAGTATAAAGAGGAGTTGTTTATGGATTGAAGGCCTGGAGTATATTAATTGGATAAAAAGAAAGCGAAGTCCCCTTAGAATAAGATGAGGAGTTCAAAGGCAAGTCCCATAAAAGGGTATCATAGGTTCCTACACTGGTAATTTTTAGGCATTATTAGAATCTCAATCCTTGTAACTATAATTCGGTATTAGTATACCCTTCTTGTATCCAATGTGATTAGCAAACACGCTTTTTTTTCCTCTAGTTTTTGGCCATACTAAATACCATATCATTGTTTTCATTATTTTATATTCCGCATTTTTGCTTCACACAGTCATTATTTTTAGTTGTTGTACAAACGGAGTACTGTTAGTATGTTCTGTATGCACAGAACATTGTTTTTGTCCATTAGTTCTTAACATTACCTATGGGTACGTCAAAGAAAATGCACAATATTTGTAGTTATAAAATGACACCGGTAGACATATACTCGCTATGGTCTTCTAAAATCATGAAAAAAAGAACCAAAAACATTTAATTGCCATGAACTTGAAAAAAAGAAGAAGATTACATCATGTCCTAGCTCTCAATCGGATGGTATTAGAAATCAGTCACTAAGATGTCCTTTTAATTATAAGACTTAATAAAAAAAAGTTTTTGGCTTAAACTAAAGTTTAATTTTTTTATCAATAAGCCATCTTATCATTAGAACTAACAAAATGTGCATCTCATCTCCGCAAGAAAATCCATCATCCATTTCTCTCGTTTAACAGCGACCAAAGTAGAAAAAGCAAACATATATAAAAACTTCAAAATTAATCGAGCATGCGTGCTTTGAACGGTTATAATATAATAATAATAATAATAATAATAACAATAATAATAATAATAATAATAAAAGGGAGTTTGACTTATAAGTTAGTTCAGCTCAGTTTGAACTATCAAGTTAAGTTTAAATTAAATGCTTTATTAGACACTAATTCAAACAGTGATAACCATCCAAACAAAGCTAAACCAGACTAAACGAGTAAAATAAACATGACCCTAGCGATTTAGAATTAAAATTAAGGTTCATGGAATATGAAAAATCTGAAATGGATTCAGAAATAAGATGACAATTTTGTAAGCCATATAAAGCCCAAATAGAGACGATCTGGTTCTTGCAATTGCTGCTCTTTGTTTTTGACCTTCAGAAAGCCTTACCCCTCTTCCTCCCACTATCAGATAAACTCCTGCATTGGCCATTTTCTGCATTTCTCAACATTGTTTGAACAACATTTTAGAGGCTGATTTTAAAGTGTAAAATTAAACGCTAACTTACTAGTGGAAATATACATATATGTGGATATTCTCACGGCTGCATTTTCTACCTCCGTATTGCTGACTTGCTTACCATAGGCTATGTTTTCCTCAACGGAGCTGTTGCAAGGAACATACTCCTAACTCACTACTTGTCCCTGCATTAGGAAGTGTAGTTTATTTTAGTTGTGGTACATTTATAGCATTACATTAATTCAATGTCAAATGTAGCCAGTCGTTGACATGGCATGATTTTTGAGAAGCATAATTTTCAGGTTTGAAAGTAACGCATTGGCAATTTTTTGAGTTACAAAATATATTAAAGATCAAGATTATATGCCTTTCTGTGTCGATGTTTATGTGACACCCCAATTAAAGGATGCCATTCAGGAGAATCTTTCTCTTAATTGGGTCATAATATCTTTGAATCAAGTTTGCTATAGTTTTTTGCCGCAAGCAATAGAATGAAAATACACAAGGCTCTTGCTTTGATACAGAAATTATTCTTCAGCTAAGCAGAAGATTAGGAAAGCACCAAACACAAGTCTAAGGATCCTTCTATAGTGAGATCTCATATGGATATGGTATGTTTTCAATAGTTAAATATGACAAATTACACATCAAAATGATTATATATATAAAAATTAGACAATTTTTTATACAGATTTAATAACTGAAAAACAGATACTTATTGATAGTTATTTTTTAAGGCCTAATGTTTAAAAAATGATGGCCAGGGGAAAATTTGTGTTTATGTTATATTTTTCTAAAGTGTAGTACATGATTAGAATGAGAAATTTAATATTCATGTCATTTTTTTGTTCTTAAATAAAGAAGGAAAGAGAAATGGTTAGGCAAATTTGAGTCATGAAAGTTTTAGAAGGCATAATTATGAGAGAAGAGAATTGCACATTTCATATGAAGCCCACTTTACCTAACTACCTAGCCGAGATCCATAAATTTTTTGACACGAAAAATGAAGTTTCTTTACTTCACATTAACTATCTAAGTACGATCCATCAACTTTTCGTTACAAAATAATGAAGTTCCTCAGTCTAGGTTTGATTCTAAGGGATTAAAAAGGCATAAGCATGAAATTAAAAGAATTAGGCAGGTTTTAAAATTTCATCTTCCTGGATGTTTAAGTAACGAGACGCTACTTTTAAAAGTCTATGATTATTTTCATGTTTGGATTATTTGGAACTTGGATTTATTTTTATCTTTTTCTATTTCATTAAACTTTTTAGCAATGCGGTAAGCTTAGGGGAAGCACTAAATTAACCTTACTTAAAGTGTCATCTTTATTGCATGTAATGATGAGTAAAGATCATTCTAGCAAAGAATTGAGTCTAATTAATTAGTTATTAATACTAAAAATTAAGAAACAATAAAATAAAACACGAAGGAGGTTTTGAATTTATTTAACTAATTTATTAAATTAACTAAAACATAAGAAAATAAATAAATACGAAACAATAATAATAAAAATGATCAAAGGATCCTTTGCCACTATTAAAAAATAACCTTAAAATTAGTTACAAAATTATTTCCAATTATCCATCAAAACTACCAACTGCATATAGCAACAAACTCTACTATCTAAATCTTTCATACTCTATCATTAAGTAAATCAAGCTCTTCACTTAATCCCTTACCCTCAAATAATCTAGAATAAGCTCTCTAGATTCAATTCAATGAAGCGTTACTTTTCCCTCACCACAACTAGGACCAACAAGAGCAAGCTTTGAGACACGCTTCAGTTTTCGATTTATTCTCTGCAATTCTAAATAAATATCGAGATCATGCTATTACTGTCTCTCTTTTTTTTTATCCGTATAATTTATGCTCATATGAATTAACTGTTTGTTGCTCATAAAAAAATAAATATCGTTTTTTTACCTTGAGCACTGTTTAAAAAATTTAGTGGAAATGTTTCTTAAAAAATGAGATTGGAACGTAAATCAAACATATCCGTAAAAAAGGTAATTAAAGTATTAAAAAAAATATAAAACTCACACTAGGTTTCTATTTGTCTCGCGGTTGATTTTGTCTAGAGCCCAAATATATACCGATATAAACGTTAGAGGCTGTCACACAGTTCCTTTCTACATCACAATAGTTACTTTATACAGGGGAAAGAGATTAAAATAAAAAACAAGAATGACATAAATTCTAATTTCGCTTGATCAATTAATTTATATAGAAAAAGGATTAAAAATAAAACACACATGAAATAATTCTTAAATCTTTCAAGCTGCTGCTGTTTCATTTTTTTTCTCCCTTTCCATTTGTCTTTTCTTTTAAAAAAAAGAGATAGGGGACAACTTGGTTTAACTTAAATGATAAGCACAAACGATAGGAATTGGAAGTTCAATGCTTTAATCAAACTTAGAAACAAACAGATAAGATGCCACTGATTTACGTTTCTTTACAGGAAGCTTTTTTTTTTTTTTTTTTTTTTTTTTTCAGCTTGATATTTACATAACACATTCTATAATAATCATATTCCCCTTCCCCTGCTAAAGAAGTCGAAATACAGAGAACAGATAAAAGTTTTCGGATACAAATAAATATATTCACACATATATAAACAGAAATCAATCAAATAGTATCACAGTTGTAAGAAAAAATTATAGGAAGAGTTAAATCTGTTGCACAATTTACCGAATTCAATCTGCCATTTTTTTTTTTGTATTTTATTGGTAAATCATTCTCTCATCGCAACCATCAACCACTCCAAAACAACGACTTCGAAAAAAACATCATATTAATTTAGGAATGGTTATTCTAGCAAACTCACATGGAAGAAGAAAAACCAAAGAGAGTGAATCCCCTCCATTGAGAAAGGCGTTGCCGTCATTCGTGCTTGGCTTTAGACTGCATACGGTATTTTTCCCTGTGCCTCTCTGCGCCGTACACCGCCCACTGTGTTTTCCAAAATTAATTGTTATTTGTTATTAAATAATTTCATTATTTAATAACTATAAATTAATTTATAATTAATTTTTTTAAGTGATATTTAATTTAGAATTTCATAATTCAAAATTAATTAATTAAACCATCAATTCTACTTGTCCAAATAGTGTTTATAAAGATAGCGGTGGACTAGTTGATCTATAATTTAAAGGCCCAATAAAACTAATATATTATTAAACTCTTTAATTAATATATTCTTCTTTTATTAATTCCAATGTTACTCAACTAAAATCTTGAAATTGCAATATTGAAATTATAGATATAATTACTCATTTCTTGGAGTTATCCATTTGATATAGTGATTACATAAAAATTGATCCACTATAAATAATTAATAATTAGAGTTAAGTAAAATTGTTAACCTCTCTAATTAGTTATTTATTTTTGAGTGCCATTTGATTCTCCAATGAATAATAAATTCATGGATTTAATCATGAAATGAGTACTCATATTATTCAAAACCCAAATCAATACTCAATAAAATTATATATCTGCTTCTCATGGTAGAAGGAATATATTTCATCTTGCAATATTAACATTTTTGACTATTTATTTCGTTATGCCTACTATATACAAGAGATATGATTAGATTCCCGAATCCATACCGATTAAATCAAACGACATAAATTCATAAATAAGAGTGTGCTAATAACTTAGGATTAAGATTACCTTATATATGGCCATCGATCGACATGATTAGACCTTGCTATATTTAACTGATATTATTAGCTATTTATATCATATCATGTCTTGGTCCTGCATAATCTCATTATATGCAGTGCACTCATATATTAATGGTTTGGCTTAGGCGGTTTCATTTTTGATAGAAATGAGCTACACTATTAACACTCAATTGATGATTCCATACTTTAATTGAATAGTCAATTATAATAATTAATTTTATATTAATTGCTATTTTAATTATCATCTTGTATATAACACTCATGTATAATATTATGGTCTTATAGATAATTATGGAATTTTAATGATATTCAAAAGTATTCATAATACATGCATACAAATATAATAAAAAATTTATTTTATTATTTGTACATATATCTTTTACATAATATCATATGCTTTAAACGTATCTATCTTAAAATACCGACATCTACTCCCTATTTTGTACGTGTGATTTAGTCAAATGTCTTTAAAATTGATCTTACCCACTTGATACCCTATGGTCCTAAGAGCTAAGTAATCAGTAATTGTACAAGTGTATGCAGATAAAGTTTTCAAAGTTATAGAATTAGTTTTGTTATAATGGTACATTTCGACACAAAAAACAAAACATAAGAGGCTTAAAAAATTTATAAGGCCCCTCCATCCTCGCATGGAACACCAAGAAAGTTGTGGTGCGCTGCGGTCGAAATATAGACTCAGATATTGAGTTTTTTTATGGAAATTTTGAGAAGTGTGTGGAAATCTAGTGAGAGAGGAGAGGAGAGAGATAAGAGAATGGAAGAGCACATGTAATAGATAATTTATATTATTTATTCAAAAAATACCTTTTAATAGATAATTAATCTGTCAAAAGGACCGAATATAAGCTAACGATTCAAAGTTTAAGAGGCGTGCCGATCACTACTAAACGTTAAAAGAGTAAACGGAATAAGCAGTTTCAGTTCGGGGATGTTTGTTTTAACTGATCAAGGAAAGGTGTTTTCCAAATTAGTGGATTATCCTGTCCAAGTACCTATAAATATGACCAAGAAAATCCACAATATTCATGGATATACAGCGACACTAGTAGACATATATTGGCGATAGTTTTGGCAAACCAGGAAAATAAACACTTTTAATCGCCTGATATTTGAAAAAAAAAAAGTTATTTATCTTTTCATACCTGTATTCTAGTTTAAAAACTATATCTTGAATTTTTTATCTCATTGAATGTATACCTTCATATTTAATTTAATATACGAATTTATGCATTTTCCTAATCAACCTTTAACTTTGACTTAAAAAATTGTCGAAAATACTTTAAAATTGAAGACCAAAAAACTTTGAAAAATTAAAAAAATTATATTATTAGGTTTTGCACTTGAAAAATTTATAAAACTTCCTAAAAAATGGTTGTTTTGTGTTATTTATTTTGTTTTCTTTTTATTTTTGGAAAGTTTAAATTTTTTTTCCTTTTTACTTAAAGATAATTTAGTTATTTTAAATATAAAAATCAATTATTGGTGGATGGGTGGGGTCGGGTGAGGTAGGGTGGGTTGGGGTGGAGGGGGGCTAGGTGGAAGGATGGGGGCAAGGTGGCATGGGGTGGAGGGGGGCGGGGTGGGGGGGCAAGTGGAGGTGTGGGGTGGAGGTGGGCGGGGGTGGGGTTGGGTGGGTGTGGCGGGAGTGGGAGGGGCGGGTAGTGGCGGGTGGGGACCGAAGGGGGCAGAGGGAGGGGGAAATGGCAGATGGGGGTAAGGGGGAGGGGGAAGAGGAGAGAGAGAGGGCAAGACTTACCGGCTAGAGGCGATGATGGCGGAGGCGACAACAGCAGAGGTGACGACGGTGGGACTAGCTTACGATGGTAGGTGTCACAGGGGCCAAATTTTCACCGAAAGTCTGCCACTGTGCGGCACTAAGTCACCCGACCTAGTCAGCCCAAGTGTTTACCCACGATGATCCGATAATCAAACACACAAAACCAACTTACGGAAACCACTTTCCAACCTTTTATTAACTCACAAAAGGAATACAAGTTTTGCCTCACACGGATCACCATAACACTCACTTCGTCACTTGTGAGTTGGTGTCTCGGGGCTTTGCTATTTATAGACAAAGTTTACAACGTGTGGCTGACACCCCCAGCCACTAGGGATCAACTTCGGGGCACTATGCACGCTTGCAGCCACATTCCAGCGACTTCCACGATTTTCGGACGGAGACTTGGCCCTCCGCACGCCACGTGCAGCCAACTAACGCCCACTCGCCTGCTGATGCGAGAACATGGGCCACGTGGGGCGCAGGCATGATCTAGCCGTTGGCTGGCCACGATCGCATACGACTTGCGCCTACGTGCCTTCAGAAATCCAGCCGTTATGCCCACGTTCTAGTGCTAGCTGTTGGGGCCACCTGCTTTGCGGATTTTGTGCGCACCACTCGCACACGTGGGCTGAGAGTTCGCTCGCTCACCCAACAGCCCACGCACATCTGCACGTTTCCTTTTCCCACGGGGCCTTGTCTGAACCGAGTTTCTCACATGCCTGTCCGCTTGCCCGCGCGCACGTCACACTGCCAGTCCGAGATCCTCGCGCGCCTGTCCGAATGCTCGTGCGCCTGTTCGCACCCCCGCGCGCACGTCACACTGCCAGTCTGAGATCCCCGCGCGCCTGTCCAAATGCTCTCGCGCCTGTCCGAATGGTCACGCCTGGCACCTGCATGCACATTTCTTGCCTGACCCGCATGCATGGCCAAGGCCACCTTGTGCCTGCATGCTGATCCTTTGGGTCTTTGTCCAAACCATGCAAAAGGATTATCACATGCCCCCTTGCCTTGGACATGGGCCACCCACATCCAAGATTTGTCACTACTGACTTAATTCAAAGTTCGGGGGTCTAACAAACCACCCCCACCGGATGAAGCCGACGCCCTCGTCGGTATAGTCTCGAGGTATTCCTGCACCTCTTTCTCAAATTGCCACAAGGTAACGTCCTGCTCCCAAGTAGCACTATTCTCCTCTTCACCCTTCCATTTCATAAGAAAATCAGTTCGTCGATTCTTCTTGCTCATGCCCATTGTTCGATGGTCAAGGATCTTTTCCACCGTTTTGTCAAATTGTTTTCTGATGGTAGGTGGAGCCCTCTTCGCCTGCTGCCTTTCGTTCAACAAGTCCTCCTTGTAAGGCTTCAGAAAACTCACGTGGAACGTTGGGTGCACCTTTAGCCGAGGTGGTAGCTTTAGCCTGTAAGCAACATTCCCAACTTCTTAACAATTTCAAAGGGACCATCGTACCTTGGAAGAAGCCCACGATGCACTATCTTGCTGCTTATCTTCTTCCAAATCTATGGGGTCAATTTCAGCAACACCATGTCACCAACATTGAACTCGACTTGGCGCCTATGCTGATCAGCATACTTCTTCATGTGCTTAACTGCTTTCATCAAACTGTCTAGGGCCTGTAGTATCAACTCCTGCTTCTCTTTCGCAAAGCGATAGGCTGCTGGACAGCTAACTCACCCTTTGGAATGTGCCACTTCCAGTGGGGGGAAGGGCTGATGTCCTAGTACAAGCTCTGCTGGACTCATCCCGGTTGCAGAACTCCGATGTAAGTTGTAGGAGAATTGGGCCACATCAAGCAAATCTAGCCAATTCTTTTGACTCGCCGAGACATAATGCCTTAAAAATTCTTCCAATAGAGCATTAATACTCTCTGTTTGGCTGTCAGTCTGTGGATGGTTAGCCGTAGAAAACTTTAACTCAAAACCAATCAAGTTAAAGAGAGCCGTCCAAAACTTACCAATGAACCTTGAATCACGATCACTGAATATGTCTTCAGGCACACCGAAGTATTTTACCACATTCTTGAAAAAGAGCTCTGCCGCCAACATAGCTGAGCACTCATGTGGGGCTGCAATGAACACTGCATACTTCGAAAACCGATCTACAACGACCAACACTGACCGCATACCTTGGATTGAAGGGAACCCCGAAATGAAATCCATAGACACTGATTTCCATGGTTTTTCTGGCACCGGGAGTGGCTGTAATAGTCCGGCTGCCTTCCTTCTTTCTGTCTTATCTTGTTGGCACACCAAACAAGTCTTCACATATAGCTCAACATCCTTCTCCATGTTGGGCCAATAATAGCTGCGGGTTATGAGTGCCATCATCCGTTCTCTCCCCGGATGTCCCGCCCATTGAGGGTCATGCGTCCTCCCGCAAAAGTTCCTGTCTCAGGCCACCCGAGTTAGGAATAAATAATCGATTACCTTTGGCATAAAGGAGTTTTTGTATTTTATTGGTAAATCATTCTCTCATCGCAACCATCAACCACTCCAAAACAACGACTTCGAAAAAAACATCATATTAATTTAGGAATGGTTATTCTAGCAAACTCACATGAAAGAAGAAAAACCAAAGAGAGTGAATCCCCTCCATTGAGAAAGGAGTTGCCGTCATTCGTGCTTGGCTTTAGACTGCATACGGTATTTTTCCCTGTGCCTCTCTGCGCCGTACACCGCCCACTGTGTTTTCCAAAATTAATTGTTATTTGTTATTAAATAATTTCATTATTTAATAACTATAAATTAATTTATAATTAATTTTTTTAAGTGATATTTAATTTAGAATTTCATAATTCAAAATTAATTAATTAAACCATCAATTCTACTTGTCCAAATAGTGTTTATAAAGATAGCGGTGGACTAGTTGATCTATAATTTAAAGGCCCAATAAAACTAATATATTATTAAACTCTTTAATTAATATATTCTTCTTTTATTAATTCCAATATTACTCCACTAAAATCTTGAAATTGCAATATTGAAATTATAGATATAATTACTCATTTCTTAGAGTTATCCATTTGATATAGTAATTACATAAAAATTGATCCACTATAAATAATTCGTAATAAGAGTTAAGTAAAATTGTTAACCTCTCTAATTAGTTATTTATTTTTTAGTGCCATTTGATTCTCCAATGAATAATAAATTCATAGATTTAATCATGAAATGAGTACTCATATTATTCAAGACCCAAATCGATACTCAATAAAGTTATATGTCTGCTTCTCATGGGAGAAGGAATATATTTCATCTTGCAATATTAACATTTCTGACTATTTATTTCATTATGCCTACTATATACAAGAGACATGGTTAGATTCCTGAATCCATACCGAGTAAATCAAATGACATAAATTCATAAATAAGAGTGTGCTAATAACTTAAGATTAAGATTACCTTATATATGGCCATCGATCGACATTATTAGACCTTGCTATATTTAACTAATATTATTAGCTATTTATATCATATCATGTCTTGGTCCTGCATAATCTCATTATATGCAGTGCACTCATATATTAATGGTTTGGCTAAGGCCGTATCATTTTTAATAGAAATGAGCTGTACTAATAACACTCAATTGAAGTTCCATACTTTAATTGAATAATCAATTATAAAATTAATTTTATATTAATTACTATTTTAATTATCATCTTTAAATATTATCATCTTGTATATAATACTCATGTATAATATTATGGTCTTATAGATAATTATGGAATTTTAATGTTAAATGCAGGCAGCGACTCATTCGTAACGGGTTGTTCTTGTTCTTGTTCTTGTTCTTGTTCTACCTCAGGTTGTGATTGTCTTGCTTTTGTAGTGCTTTTCCTTTTTTGGCATTTCTTTCCACTTAGTTCTTGTGGAACGTGATTAGGCACTTAATTCATCTTCGTTAATGCAATGACTTCAACTAACCTCTTCGGCCTTGCGACGAAGCTTCTGGCTGTTTCACCCATAGTTGTTGCTTCAAGTGTTGGAACAAGCAGTTCAGCTATTCTAACTCTGATGGTAGTGATGCTAATGCACACATTTTCTTCCCCTAATAGTCGTTCATGAACTGTATCAGTTGAAAGACTCTTCATCCACACAATCCCAAACACAACAAGAACACACCCACCATTAATTCTATCCTCAACAAAGAGCTTGCATTATTCGCATTATTCGGGCTCTTGACGAGGAGGTGACAATTAGACTTTTGGACCTTCTAGAGCTTCTGCTACATTATTGGGAGGGCTACAACTAGCCTTGAAGTTGTTGCATTGTGAGATGCTATCAACCCTTGACTTGGCATGTCTTTGGGAAATGAGCTCGGTCATAAGACCTCGTAGTTCTGCAGTCTCCATCTACATCTTCAACATTTGGGAATTCAATTTTGAAGTACCTGATTGCAGGTCGAAGTATTAAACTACTTCACATACTTCAATTGACCACAAACACGCCATGCATGTTTTGGTTTCCCTAGTGCCCTCATCAAAATGTCATCGTTACTAACTGATTAGAAGCTCCCTTGACTTTGTTGCGTCGTTTATTCATCCTGTAAAACAACAACCAAACCACGTTATTCTTAAGATCCTTTAATAGGTATTAAATTACAAATTGTTCGTGTTCAATAAACATACAATCAAGTTCCCAATTTCTGCTACTTTTGGACTTTTGAATTGTCCATTGGGACCTTGATGTGATTTTATCCACAACTCCTCCCATGTTGGTAGCATGCCCATCTTAGCAAACTGCATTATGCTATGTTAGTAACATACTAATTATAGAATAATTGATATATGTAATACGGGTAAGATATTAATGTATGAAGGATTGCTCGAGCTCTCTATATCCGACTCGGCCAACTACAGAGTAGTATTTATTTTCTGCTCCTATTTTTCTTGCGTTTGATGATAGTAGTTAGAATTCAGCGGAATGTCGATACCTCACAAAAGCTTCCCAATTGTCATCATTTATGGAGAGGTAGTAGTTACTACCATAGGAGGCCATTTATATACATTTTCATCCTCCTCTGGAATGGAAAGGTATGGCTATACGAAGGTAACGTAAAGGTTGGATCTAAACCCTTTTGCTAATTCACCACAAACCTTTAAAGCCCTTTTCCTATACCAATCCTCGACGGTGAAAGCTTTGTAAATCTCTCTTCAGATCATATCTTTTACTTTATATAGATCCTTTGAGCTCCAATCTTTTGTCCATATAGGAACGTGCTCTCAACTAAGGACTCTAATCCAACTGCTTAATTCATGACCAGGTGGGCCTTTCGGTTGGCCTTTTGAATCAAAAGTTACTTCAATTATTAAACCTTTCTTTCTCATTTGATGAATTTTTTTCAACAATGTAGCTCTTCACTCAAAGTCTACTTTTGGATCAAATTTGGTTTACCTTTGTGGCTTACTACGTTGGTTTCCCTTGCTATATTGTGACGAAGATGGAATGCACTCTTTGTACTCGTCCTTGTACTGGTCACTATCGATCTCGTGAGACATTGTACCTGTACAAAGTAAGCTAAAACTAACACACACATAGTAATATTAAATCACATATTACACATATTCACATCTTCACATATTCACAAGTTTACATTTTCAATTACATAATTTCACTTATTCACATAATTTCACATATTACACATATTCACAAATTTACAATTTCAATTACACAATTCCACATATTACACATATTCACAAATTTACAATTTCAATTACACAATTTCACATATTACACATATTCACATAATTTCACGTATTCACATCTTCACATATTCATAAGTTTGCAATTCTAAGTTCCTAATTTCATATCTTCACATAATTTCACATATTCACAAGTTTACAATTTCAATTGCACAATTTGACATATTCACATAATTTGACATATTCACAAATTTACAATTTCAGTTACACAATTTCACATATTACACATATTCACATATATACACAATTACACATATGATTGGAGGGCGGGTGGGATAGGGTGGGGCAGGGTGGGGGGTGGGTGGGGTGAGGGGGACAGGGTGGGAGCAGGGTGAGGGGTGGGGGGGGCCGGGGAGGGTGGGTGGGGCGACAGGGGGCGTGGTGGGGGTGGGGGGGACGAGGTGGACATGTGGGGGCAAGGGAGGGTGGGTGGGCCAAGGGGCGAGGGACGAGGGGGGGCGTGATGGGGCTAGGGGGCGATGGAGGCAAAAGGGGTGGGGTGAGGGGGCGGGGTAGGGCAGGGGGTGGGTTAGGGCGAGTGAGGGTGGATGGGGCGGAGGGGTCATAGTGGGGGCTACGGGTGGGCGTGGGGGGGTTAGGGTGGGGGCGGGTGAGGGATGGGTGGGGATGAGGGGGGCGGGGGGGTGGATGGGGCAGTGGGGGGTGGGGGCAGGGTGGGTCGAGGGGGGCCGGTGGGGGCAAGGGACTGTGGGTGGTGAAGTGGGTTGTCGGGGGGGAGGGGGGGCAAAGGGGGTGATGGAGGGTGGGTGGGGCAGGGGGGGTCATAATGGGGAATACAGGGGACCGTGGGGGGGGGGGGGGTGGTCGAGCAAGGGGGGCTAGGGTGGGGGAGGGTGAAGGGCGGGTGGGTGCGAGGGGGGTGAAGTGGGGGAGGGTGGGGCGGGTAGGGGGTGGGGGGAGTGAGGTGGGGCAAGGGGGCTGGGGGGTACGAGGGTGGGCTGTGGAGTGAGGGGCAGGGTGGGGGGCAGGGGGGGCAATGGGGGGGTTGGTGGGGCAGGTGAGGGGTGGGTGGGGGTGCTGTGGGGCGAAGGGGTAGAGGGGGGTGGGGTGGGGGCCAATGGGGGTCGGTGGGGATGGGTAGGGCAGAGAGAGAGAGAGGGAGGGGGAAGAGGATAGAGAGAGGGAGGGGAAGCTTACCGGCGATAAGGAGTTGATGGCGGTAGAGAAAGAAATAGGGATTTTAAAGAGAGAGAAAGAGGGATTTTAGAGAGAGAGAAAGAGGGATTTGAGGGAGAGAGAGGAATTTTAGAGAGAGAGGGGTGCAGATTAAAAATGGGGGGTGGACGTGCATTTCAAAAATTTAAATGGGGAAAATCAACCTTCCACGACGGTTTTTACAAAAACCGTCGTGGAAGCCTACCAACAGCATTTAAAATGCTATGACTTTTTATAGCATTCCATGACATTTTATGCAAAAACTATCATGGAAGCCTATGATTTTTTTACAGCATTCCACGACGGTTTTTGCAAAAACAGTCATGGAAGCCCGTAGCAGTTTAAAATGCTGTGATTTTTTTACAGCATTCCACGATGGTTTTTGCAAAAGCCGTCGTGGAAGCCTATCACAGTATTTCAAATACTGTGATTTTTTTACAACATTCCACGACGATTTTTGGAAAAACCGTCGTGGAAGCCTATCACAACATTTTAGATGTTGTACTTTTTTTCACAACATTCCACGACGGTTTTTGCAAAAACCATCATGGAAGCCTTTAACAGCATATCAAATGTCGTGATTTTTTTACAGCATTCCACGAAGGTTTTTGCAAGAATCGTTGAGGAAGCCTATTGTTCCACGACGGTTTTTTCAGAAAACCATCATGGAATAATTTTTGACGATGATTTCTTAATAAAATCATCGTAAAAAAATTGTCCAAATTATTTCTTATATATTACTTTCTTTTCTACCCAGGGTAGCTAACCCGTATGTTAAGCATCCACTAGCCCAGAATGTATATTTTTTCTCTGTTTTGACCACAAATGTAACTATGGATAGATATACAAAACCCTTAAAAAAGATGAAAAAATAAAGGAATTAAAGAAAAATTTTAAAATAAATTAACATAAATTGGTTTAGAGATGCTCAATTTTTTATCTTTTTTTTCATTGGTTCCTCAATACATATCCATTCCACATCTTCACGAAGCAAGTGCAAAACATCATCTTCAAAACTATTTATCTCTTCAACCGGTGGCAATCCCTTTGTGAATGAACGGATGTCTATGCAATCCTTGGCAACTTCTTCACCGTCGATAACTATTCTTGGCTTCGTTAGGATGACTAGAGACAACTCCATGTCTTGGGGATCCATAGTAAAAAAAACTTGGATTGCTTATGATGCCATAATGAAGGATCATTCCTGTATCCCAATCTTCTAAAGTCAACCACCGTTATGCCATCATTATCGTTCTTAACATAGTTATTGTTGGCCCACTTGCACTTAAAAAGTGCTACGTATAATCCCACATAATCAAGTTCCCAAATATCTTCAATGAAACCAAAGTAGTTCATGGTCCCATATATCGAATTATTGTCCTTGGTGGAAGCAATATGCATAGCCTCGGCACAGAGAGTCGCACTGCTATTTTGCACAAGATGCTTCTCATCTCTTTCGTAAGTGTAGAAAGTGTAACCTTTTATGGAATATGATGTATACCTTGTAACTACCGACGACGGTCCTCTAGCTAGGTTCTTCAACTCCTGTGACATGCCTCTATCTTGTGATACGGAGCACTTACCATAGATGTATGGCCTAATCCACAACCTAAAGGTCCGGTTGTGTTCATCTTGCAACCACTTCTCATTTATTGCTTTTTTTTGGGTATGTTTTTTTAATTCATCCTTGTGCACCTCAATGAAAGGCTCCACTTCTTTAGCATTGTACAAGACATACAGACAAGCTTGCTCCCACAACTCTTGATTTATTAAGGAAGGATTGCCAGTAGATAGTCCCTTAGCCTCAAAGTTTATAGTCTTTGGAACCCCAATTGCATTTGCATTTGCATTTGATAGGTACTCAAAGCAAAATTCAACACCGATTCCTCAGTTATGTAACTTTCTACAATACATCCCTCTGGCCGATTTTGATTTTTCACATAGCCCTTCAAAACCTTCATATATCTTTCAAATGGGTACATCCATCTCAAATACACCAATCTACATAACTTAACTTCATGTGCTAAGTGCACTGTTAGATGAATCATGATGCCAAAAAATACTGGTCGAAAATACTTCTCAGGCATGCATAAGGTTTACACCAACTCCGATTGCAATGAATATAGCATAAGTTGATCAATTACCTTGGAGTATATTGAATTGAAGAACAAGCACAACTTGGTAATTGTAAATCTCACATACTTTGTTAGAATTCTCCGCAAAGCAAGTGGTAGTAATTGTTGCATCAACACATGACAATCGTGTGTTTTCATGACAATTAGTTTCAAATACTTCACTGACACCAACTTTTAAAAGTTCAAAGAATAACTGTCTACCACTTTCAGCAAAGCAAGCCATTAACAATGATTTCTCTTTTCCACTCTTGATAATGTGTGCTTCACCAGAGGTAGGTATGTGTGGTTCCCTCTTTTTATGGGAAACAAATTAGGTCTAATCTCCATTTCCATGAGATCCAACCAAGCTTTTTCACCATCCTTAGTATTGCTAAGAATGTCAAGCAACGTTCGGACTATGGATTCACAAACATTTCTCAATACTTATAAAGTCCAAGCAATGATGAAGAAAAAGTGTCTTCTAGTATGGAAGATCAAAAACGATTGATCTTTTTTTCCATGGCCATCAATCGGCGGCTCGTCCTTACATCACTTTCTCTTCCCGAATACAACTCTTATATTTGTTACCATTTCAAATATTTGTTCACCTGTCAAAGGATGAGGAAGGTCTCTTTCTTTGCTGTTAGCATCAAAGGCTTTCTTTTGTTTGTGGTAATGATGATCTTTCGACAACCTTCTTCTATGACTAAGAAAAATGGTTTTCTTACCATTCTTCAACCGTTTGTGAGATGTTTCCGTCATGCAAATAGGACAACCAATAGAACTCTTCACCAAATAACCAAAAAAATTGCCATATGCAGGAAAGTCATTAATTGTCCATATAAACATTGCATAGAGTGTGAATGTCTCCTTCAGTAAGCATCTCTAACCTTAACTCCATTTTCCCACAACTTTTTTCGGTCATCGATTAACAGTGCCAAGTATACATTAATGTCATTAACTGGTTGATGAGGACCCAAAATCAAAAAAGACAACATTAAAAACTTCTGCTTCAAACACATCTTTAGATAGAGATTGTAGTTAACAAGTATTATTGGCCAAGTGCTATGCCTACTACTCATGTTAACATGTGGGTTCATTCCAACCACCGACAAAGCAAAACGTATGTTTCTTGGATCCACACTAAAGTTAGGATGATTGGCTTCAAAAGTCTTCCATTGTGGGGAATCCGCCTGGTGTCTAAGCATACAATCATCCACCCGTTAGTCATGATGCCATGTCAAATTCTTGGCATGTTATGGGTTTCTGAACAAACGACTCAAACGTGGTACCGGTGGAATGTACCATAGCACTTTCTTTGGCACTCAATTTTACCATATTTTGGCTCATTTCCTTTCTTCCACCTTGCTTGTTGACAAACTAGACAATAATTCTCGCCCTTATACTCATTCCTATAGAGAACACAATCATTTTCACAAGCATGAATTTTCTCATAATCCATTCCCAAAGTGCTTAAAGTCTTCTTAGCCTTATACATACTAGTTGGTAATTTATTACCCTATAGTGGAAGCCTTCCTAAAAATCCCAACAGCTTTGTGAAACTAGAATTTGACCACCTACCTGATGCCTTCAAATTCTATAATCCAACTAAAGCGGACAATTTAGTGAAATTGGTACACCCCTTATACACGGGTGTCTCAGCATCATTCATCATTGTCTCAAATAAATCCAGATGGTGCATGAAGTATTCTTTTAAATCATTGACCGTGTCAACCATTTTGTTTTGATCATCCATATTATCCTCTACAATAGCTTCCTTTTGTTGGAAACAAAGTGCGCATCGAAATTTTAAAAAAAATTTCATCAGAGTAATTTCCAAAACACAAGTTTGACATGTTATATGTATAAATTAGACAGATCTTACTAACCTCAGTGTGCCGAAGAACCTCCGCAACCTGTGTAGAGAAGTAACATTCCAGAAGAGCCTCAACCAACTGGTCTTCTTTGCTATTCTCTATCCACAACCGGAGTGAGTGTGGGCTCACACGTACAGCTCTTCCACCGGTGACTCTCCTTCCAACCAATAGAGAGAACCCAAAGCTAGTGCTCGTGATTTGTGAACAAAAGCTCTCAGGGAGTTTTTTAGATGCTCACTAGAAGAGTATCACTCTTAATCTCTCAAATTGATCTCTATTGATCTTAGTAAATCATTAGACTCACTCCCTTTATATAGCCCTTGGTCCAGGGGTCAGTCCTTATTAGATTAGGTCTCAAAAACTCGAAACAGAATCAAGTTCGGATCAATATCTGATAAGATTAGCGTGAAAATGCGTAATCTTATCTACCGCTGATCGGCAGGCCGAACTCCTGAGATAAAATCTCCGTGAATCTTTTATTTTCCACCCGAGATTCTAAAGGATAAAGTCTCAGTTTTGATTCAAACAACCCAATAGAGAAGTTATCTGATCAAAACAAACTTTATCAAGATAATCTCTAAGAAAATAAATCAATTCACAATAATTCTACAAGTTTATCTTAATCTAATTTATCCAAAATTAAATCAACCGATAAACAGACAAGAATTATCTGATCGCAATAATTCAACAAGTTTATCTTGAACTAATTTCTTACAAAATTAATTCAACCAATAAACAGACATGAATAATTTGATTCTTACAAATTTTAAACTAATCTGATAAATCCGACATAAGTCACCAATTATTGGAAAAGCACGCCGTGTCGTTACAGGATTTTGTGAGCTAGCAAAGGGGACCAAAATGGACCTATAAAGTTCAAGCTCATGATAATTATGAAACCCAATATCCCAGATATACATTTCACAATTATCAACTCCAATGCTACTCCACTAAAAGCTTGGAGCTGCACTCTCGAACTTTATAGAATTACGAAGCTCGTGTAGCTAAGTCTCCATGACATATCATAGTGTATCGTATCCCCATATGAAAATCCATAATCGTCTTAAGGACAAGTTCTGTCATACCTTCCCGATTATTTTTATCTTACGTTCTATTGTCTCACCATTAGAAAACTTACCATCCAAAGATAGTATACCATTTGGTTACACCTATGTATCCAAATGGTTGAGCGCTCTAGTTTTCCAATTACAGGACAACGCATATAAGAGGATATCATTACTCCTAAAGAGGAGCTATGGATTCCATATCTATGAATAACAAGTCTACGCTATCAAGAGTCATGCCTCCAACGTACCGGCATGCATACCACTATAGAGATGTGGGAGTCACCCATTGGTACATCAAAAGACACAAGTCGAGACAACGGGCCCACTATTCATCTCAGGATTAAGATACAATACAAATGACTGTCTAAAGTGAATCGATTTGCCGAGACAGAATTATTAATCCAAATCAATTCACTTTATGTCCCGATCCAACACATCGTCACCTATGACAACGTGCCAATGTTTCTATTCACGGAGTCCAACTCTGATGGTCAAGACAAACCATCTCCCATAAGGGATATGGACAACATAACAATCTTTACATGAATAAAGCGCCCAACTTTATTCCCTCGATTGCGGATCATATGTTTTAGACCATCACCTTAAGAATCGTGTCTTCCGCATAATCATCCCATCATATGCCCAATTCTTAAGGTTTAGACTGACAGTCTCAGACTACTGTTTGCTTATCATACATTCAACAAATATGAACGTAAAGAGGACAAGATTTGGTATATATATAAATGAATAAATTCTTTATTGATAAAAAATGTCTCCAAAAACGTATTACATTTTTACTCCTTAGGGCATACATGTCCAACAATCTCCCACTTGCACTAAGTGAGTAAATACAGCAAATTTCGCATCCCCATAGCTTCCACATGCCTCTCGAAGACTCTCCCAATAAGTGTCTTTGTAAATGGATCAGTTAAATTGTCCTCCGACGCAATCTTGCACACTGTGACATGCCCGCCCTCAACGAAGTCCTTTATCACATAATACTTCCGATCAATATGCTTACTCTTCTTGTGAAATCTTGGTTCCTTAGCATTAGCTACCGCCGCATTGTTATCATAGTACAGTGATACCGCTTTATCCATACCAGGAACTACCTCAAGATCCCCAAGGAACTTGCGGAGCCACACTGCTTCTTTCGAAGCATCACTAGCCACCACATACTCGGCCTCCATCATTGAATCCAAAGTGCAATCTTGCTTCGTACTTCTCTAACTGATGGCACCGCCGCCCAGAGTAAACACAAACCCCGAAGTCGATTTCCTAGAATCCAGACAGGATTGAAAATCTGAGTCAGTGTATCATAGAGGAGTTAAATCCTCACCCAAATACACAAGCATATACCCTCGAGTCCTTCTCAGGTACTTGAAAATATGCTTTACCGCAACCCAATGGTTCGATCCTGGATCTGCTTGAAATCGACTTACAATCTCGACCGTATAGCTAATATCCGGTCGTGTGTAAAGCATGGCATACATGAGACTACCCACTGCCGAAGCATAAGGCACCTTCTTCATGTATTCTCTTTCTTCATAAGACTTTGGAGAGTCTTTCTTAGAAAGAGTAATTCCAGACCTAGATGGTTGCCCACCTTTTTTGGAATCCTGCATTGCAAACCTCCTGAGAATTTTATCTATGTAGCCGGCCTGAGACAAAGCTATCATTTTGTTCTTCCTATCCCGAAAAATCTGGATACCGAGAACAAAATTAGCCTCACCTAAGTCCTTCATGTCAAACTGCTTGGTCAACCATAATTTGACTGATGACAACGCCCCAACGTCATTGCCAATTAGCAGAATGTCATCTACATAGAGCAGTAGAAAAACCACCTTCCCATCCTTAATGTGTTTGTAAACACATGGTTCATCCACGTTTTGTGAGAACCCATAAGTCTTGATCACTTGATCAAATCTTATGTTCCAAGAATGAGAAGCCTGCTTAAGTCCATAAATTGACTTTAGCTGCTTACAAACCTTACCCTCTTGACCCGCTACCTTGAACCCATCTGGTTGTTCCATATAGATGGACTCATCAAGATAGCCATTCAGAAAAGCCGTCTTAACATCCATCTGCCAAATCTCGTAGTCGAGAGCGGCAACTATGGACAAGAGAATCCGGATGGACTTAAGCATGGCTACAGGCGAAAAGGTTTCCTTATAATCGATTCCTTCCTTTTGCGTATAACCCATAGCTACCAGTCTAGCCTTAAAGGTTTCGACCTTTCCATCCACTCCTCTTTTCCTCTTGTAGATCCACTTACACCCTATGGGTTTTACCCTTTCAGGAAGATCCACAAGCTCCCAGACCTGATTAGTCTCCATAGACTTCATCTCTATGTTCATGGCCTCTGTCCAGAGTCTTGAATCAACATCCTCCATAGCTTCTACATAAGTATAAGGATCCCTATCATGTTCATCCAGTTCAGCCAAGAAGATTTCCCCATTGAACATATACCTTTCGAGTTGACGCCCAATCCTCCAACTACGCCGAAGCCCCTGAGGTTGTTGTTCAGGTTTGTTTGGTTTTTCTACACCGATCGGAATCGTTTCGTTCGGAACCTCCGGAGTGAACGGATCACCCCTTAACTCCTCAAGCACCACTTTGCTTCGAGGTTTAAAGTCGTCCATGTAACTCTCCTCAAGGAAAGTTGCATTAGTTGAAACCACGACTTTATTTTCCTTTGGGTTATAAAAATAACCCCCTTTAGTCCCTTTTGGATATTCTAAAAACATGCAAACTTCCGAACGTGCTTCCAACTTATTCGGATCCTTAAACAGGACATAAGCGGGACATCCCCATATGCAAATATGGTTTAAGGATGTCTTCCGTCTTGTCCACAACTCGTGAGGAGTTTTAGGGACCAATTTTGAAGGCACATTGTTCAAAAGATAACATGCGGTTTGTAGTGCATATCACCAAAAGGATAAAGGCAATGATGAATAACTCATCATGGACCTAATCATGTCCAACAAAGTCCTATTCCTTCTCTCCGCTACGCCATTCTGCTGCGGAGTGCCCGGTGCAGTCAAATGGGATAAAATCCCATTCTCTACCAAGTGTCCTAAGAACTCATCAGAAAGGTATTCCCCACCTCGATCGGATCGAAGTGCCTTTATGGGTCTACCCAATTGCTTTTCCACTTCAGCCCGGAACTCCCTGAATTTATCATAAGTTTCGCTTTTGTGGTGCATTAGGTACACATACCTATATCTTGAGTGATCGTCAATAAAAGTGACGAAATACTCATACCCTCCTCGTGCCCGGATGTTCATTGGCCCGCAAACATCACTATGCACAAGTTCTAGAACCCCTTCGGTCCTATTGCCCTTAGACCCGTATGGTCTTTTGGTCATTTTACCCTCCAAACAAGATTCACATTGAGGTATAGATTCCACCTTTAAGTTACTTAAAGG
Source organism: Artocarpus heterophyllus (assembly GCA_025403435.1). Lineage (NCBI taxonomy): Eukaryota > Viridiplantae > Streptophyta > Magnoliopsida > Rosales > Moraceae > Artocarpus > Artocarpus heterophyllus. Next base: position 20,022,827 of record CM046351.1, read on the forward strand.
TCCATCCCTTACCAACCTTTGAATCCTATTCAAGTTAATATGGCCAAGGCGCAAATGCCAAAGATAAGTCTTACTAGAGTGAGAAGTTTTAAGTCTTTTTGAGTCATTATCATTTATCTCAACATTAAGCAATAAGTCCATCTTAGGTTTGATAAAATATAGATTATTTTGCATCCATCCAGAACAGATAAAAGATTTGTTTTTACGAATCACCACTTTTTCATTAAAAGATACCACATAGGAGTCTTTAAATAAAGAAGACACAGAAATTAAATTCCTTTTAAATTTAGGAACATAAAAACAATCTCACAAAATTAAATTCCTATAATTATCAAAATAAAAATGGACGTCTCCCACTGCTTCCGCTGAGACCAAGGATCCATCGCCCATCCGAAGCGTTAAGTCTTCACACAGCAGACTTCTCGTTTCTTTGAATCCCTGTAGAGAAACACAAACATGATTAGTTGCACTGGAATCTATGACCCAGATGTCACTGGATTCCTCAACCAAACAAGTTTCTAAATAAAGAAGATCACACCTGCCTCCCTTGGAAAGGAAGTCCTTGCAATGCATCTTTATATGCCCGACATTACCACAGAAGAAGCACTTAAGCTTCTTTGGGTTCTTCTTCTTCTTCTTCTTGCTCTTGGAAGCAGTAGGAATAGAAGACTTCCCACCCTTGGCCCGTTGCTTCTTTCCATTCCCAGAGTTTGGATTGGAACTAGAAGCAGCTACCATATTGGGCTCACCACCAGCAGGAGACTCCCTGATTAGCAGTTCAAACTCCTATAGCTGTTTCATTAGTTCTGTCAAGGTCATATCCCGTCTATTGCTTAAATTAAAAGTAGCTCTAAACGGAATAAATTCCTTGGCTAGAGTCTCAAAGACCATAGTCATCTGAGTTTCAGCATTGATGTCGGCTCCATTGGTTTGAGCCTTAGCAAGGTAACCCATGACCAACATCATGTGCTCCTTTACAGATGTCCCCGGCCTCTGTCTACAGTTTAAGAGTTTCTGAAGCGCCCCTTGCCACTTCGTTATGGCCTGGCCTCCGAACATATCCTCAAGATTATCCAAGATCTATTTTGCAGTCTCATAATCCTGATGTTGAGCCTGCAGCACGTTGTTCATGCTAGCCATAACATAGCAGCGGGCCTGATCATTAGCATCTTTCCAGCGGTCGTACGCTTGGAATTGCTCATTACTTGAGTCTCCCGTAGGCTCGGGAGGACAAGGAGTTGTCAGAACATATTTCAGTTTCTCAAAGGATAGGACGATGTCCAGGTTCTGTTTTCAATCGTTATAATTCTCACCGGTTAATTGGTTTTTGTCAAGTATCGATGATAAAGCGTTTTTAGACATTTTCAATCTACAATAAAGAATCATATACCAAATATAAGCAAACATATATAATAATTTAGTAAGATAACACAATCATGTAAAATCATACAAATGTGTTTATGTGTCAAAAACTTGAAAGTATCACAACCTTACAACGATAATTCCCAACTCAGAATTCAACAAGCTCCTAGGGGAGTCATGCCAAATTCAATCAGGAACACGGATCCCCTCCTGATTAATATATGCCATCCAGGACCCGTATGATCCAGCATATACTAATAATCGTTTCTTTGGCCATTAATTTTATTAACAGAGCTCCTAAGGGAGGTTAATAATAAAATTAATGTGAGTGTATAACCACTGTTTTAATATTTTATCCATGATTTATAATCACCACCTAGGGGTGTGCAACCATAAATCATACTAAAATACCTTATCCTTTCAGAGATCCAATCTGGTACCTGATAGAAATCCCTTCCTAGGGGTCGGGACCACCATGTTCTTCCTGTGTACCAACGATGGAGGCCTTAGGTCCTCTATTCGAAAACCTTCTCCCACTCAATCTTTTGAAGTCAAGGTTTTATTTTAAAATTATGCATGAACAATTTTAATATGAGCGGCACTCCCTGTTCTATATGACATGTTATCAATATACATGGTAAATCATATTATAATGCAGACAGGCAAAGCAATCAAGCAAACCTACAAGCAAAATAATAATAACCGTAATATTATGGTTCCACCCTAGAAAATAGAAAACTAAGATTACAAGAGAATAATCGAGACATTTATTGATTCTTCATCCTTGAATCCTCAAGCTGTATCCTTCTTTATGTAACATCCATCTTCAAGTCTTCAATCCCGTATGAATCGAATACTTCATATTTCCGGTCATATCCAAATTTAATGTTTCTCAGAATCGTCCCAAAAATAAAATTAAAACTACACCTGGAAAAATTGCACCTTTTCTGGACACCCGGCAGCTCTCGGTCGGCAGGCCGATCTGGGTGATCGGCCTGCCGATCATGTAGGTTCAGCCTACCGAACATGAAGGTTCGGCCTGTCGGTAGAGTACCAATATTTCTGCCCCACTGTCGGCCTACCGGACCACACGTCTGGCCTGCCGATTTGTGACCTTCGACCTGCCGAACTGTGAGGTTCGGCATTCCGAGCGAGCAGAAAACCCTCAATCCAGAAAATACAATTTTAATGCAATTCATTAATTTTATTTTCAACAATTCAAAAACATAAAATTAGAGACTCAGGAAATACCTGGAGGCGCCATCATCAATCTTTAAGATCTGACTTCTCGATCTGTCTTCTCCGAATAATTATTTAATTACAAAATTCTTACAAATTAAAATTAAATAACAATTCCTAGACGGAGATGATAGTCCGCCATCTAATTACATGAAAAACCTAGATACACATTCTAACCTCTAAGGAACCATAACCGGTATAAATTAATTAATAAATAATTAAATAACGATTTAATCAACCATAATTAATTAACAAACATTCACCACATAATCCATGACAACATATATATTATATACAAATCTAGAGTGTCATCTCTCTATAAAATTCAATTCAAGCATAGGAGAGATTAAGATCACAAAATTTATGCATATAACATGATCACAAACTTGCAAATTTATGTAAAAACCTCGGCTCTGATACCAATTGTTGGAAACAAAGTGCGCAGCGGAATTTCCAAAACACAAGTTTGACATGTTATATGTATAAATTAGACAGATCTTACTAACCTTAGTGTGCCGAAGAACCTCCGCAACCTGTGTAGAGAAGTAACGTTCCAGAAGAGCCTCAACCAACTGGTCTTCTTTGCTATTCTCTATCCACAACCGGAGTGAGTGTGGGCTCACACGTACAGCTCTTCCACCGGTGACTCTCCTTCCAACCAATAGAGAGAACCCAAAGCTAGTGCTCGTGATTTGTGAACAAAAGCTCTCAGGGAGTTTTTTAGATGCTCACTAGAAGAGTATCACTCTTAATCTCTCAAATTGATCTCTATTGATCTGAGTAAATCATTAGACTCACTCCCTTTATATAGCCCTTAGTCCAGGGGTCAGTCCTTATCAGATTAGGTCTCAAAAACTCGAAACAGAATCAAGTTCGGATCAATATCTGATAAGATCTGCGTGAAAATGCGTAATCTTATCTACCGCTGATCGGCAGGCCGACCACGTCATTCGGCAGGCCGAACTCCCGAGATAAAATCTCCGTGAATCTTTTATTTTCCACCCGAGATTCTAAAGGATAAAGTCTCAGTTTTGATTCAAACAACCCAATAGAGAAGTTATCTGATCAAAACAAACTTTATCAAGATAATCTCTAAGAAAATAAATCAATTCACAATAATTCTACAAGTTTATCTTGATCTAATTTATCCAAAATTAAATCAACCGATAAACAGACAAGAATTATCTGATCGCAATAATTCAACAAGTTTATCTTGAACTAATTTCTTACAAAATTAATTCAACCAATAAACAGACATGAATAATTTGATTCTTACAAATTTTAAACTAATATGATAAATCTGACATAAGTCACCAATTATTGGAAAAGCACGCCGTGTCGTTACAGGATTTTGTGAGCTAGCAAAGGGGACCAAAATGGACCTATAAAGTTCAAGCTCATGATAATTATGAAACCCAATATCCCAGATATACATTTCGCAATTATCAACTCCAACGCTACTCCACTAAAAGCTTGGAGCTGCACTCTCAAACTTTATAGAATTACGAAGCTCGTGTAGCTAAGTCTCCATGACATATCATAGTGTATCGTATCCCCATATGAAAATCCATAATCGGCTTAAGGACAAGTTCTGTCTTACCTTCCCGATTATTTTTATCTTACGTTCTATTGTCTCACCATTAGAAAACTTACCATCCAAAGATAGTATACCATTCGGTTACACCTATGTATCCAAATGGTTGAGCGCTCTAGTTTTCCAATTACAGGACAACGCATATAAGAGGATATCATTACTCCTAAAGAGGAGCTATGGATTTCATATCTATGAATAACAAGTCTACGCTATCAAGAGTCATGCCTCCAACGTACCGGCATGCATACCACTATAGAGATGTGGGAGTCACCCATTGGTACATCAAAAGACACAAGTCGAGACAATAGGCCCACTATTCATCTCAGGATTAAGATACAATACAAATGACTGTCTAAAGTGAATCGATTTGCTGAGACAGAATTATTAATCCAAATCAATTCACTTTATGTCTCGATCCAACACATCGTCACCTATGACAACGTGTCAATGTTTCTATTCACGGAGTCCAACTCTGATGGTCAAGACAAACCATCTCCCATAAGGGATATAGACAACATAACAATCTTTACATGAATAAAGCGCCCAACTTTATTCCCTCGATTGCGGATCATATGTTTTAGACCATCACCTCAAGAATCGTGTCTTCCGCATAATCATCCCATCATATGCCCAATTCTTAAGGTTTAGACTAACAGTCTCAGACTAATGTTTGCTTATCATACATTCAACAAATATGAAAGTAAAGAGGAAAAGATTTGGTATATATATAAATGAATAAATTCTTTATTGATAAAAAATGTCTCCAAAAACGTATTACATTTTTACTCCTTGGGGCATACATATCCAACACCTTTTCTTTACTTACTAAAGTTGGATTGAAATTAGACTCGCCATGAAAATGCCATGTTTGATAACTACTTATAATTTCATTTCAAAATAAATGTCCTCTAACAATTGGAATTGGATGCAATCTATAGTTTCTACATTGAACACAAGGACCCCAAATTTTATCACCATTGGCATGACTTTTGGCAAAATCCAAGAACTCTTCCACACCATTCACATACTCTGTAGATATAGAAAATCCCACATCCATTTCCTATCCATTTTGCAAGTCCTAAATCGAAATAATAAATAGAAATTACTTAATTAAAATTAATTTCATAAATTATATATATACCCACTTATATATATTCTCTAATCATAAAACAAAAACATCACCTATCATAAAACAAGTTATACATACTCATTATCAAACAAAAAAATCATACCCATGATCCACAGTACAAATTTCACAAAATCAACAACTATTTATCAATTTTGGATTAATTATACAACAAAATCAGCAACAATTTATCAATCTCTAACAAAAACTTACAATTAGGCCACTACAAGAAATTATTGATTACACAACTTTTATTTCATGACCGTTTCGTAAAAACTATCGTGGTAAGGTCAAAAAAGTGTGACAAGTTATGCCTACGAAAACGAAGATCATTGTGGGATGGGGCCCGAGCTACCACGACGGTTTTTTAATAAAACCGTCATGGTAGCATACTTAAAACCCCTTTTTCCCACCTCGACATTCAGACACAATTCAGAAACACACTTCAAAAATACAAACACAAATCTGTCTGAATCAGCTGCCGCCATTTCTCTCCTCCTCCACACTCCTTAATCTCAGCCCAAATTGTAAGTTTTTGTTAGAAATTGATAAATTGTTGTTGATTATGTTGTATAATTAATCCGAAATTGATAAATAGTTGTTGATTTTCTTGTTTATCCATGAAATTTGTATTGTGGATCAAGGGTATGATTTCTTCATTTTATAATGAGTATGTGTAACTTGTTTTATGACGGGTGATGTTTTTGTTTTATGAGTTATTAATATATATAGGTGGGTATATATATAAATTGTGAAATTAATTTTAATTGAATATTTGCTATTTATTATTTCAAATTAGGAACTACAAAATGGATAGCAAATGGATGTGGGATTTTTGATTGTCTAGAGAGTATGTGAATAGTGTGGAAGAGTTCTTGGATTTTGCCAAAAGTCATGCCAATGGTGATAAAATATGGTGTCCTTGTGTTCAACGTGGAAACCATAGATTGCATCTAATTCCAATTGTTAGAGGACATTTATTTCGAAATGGAATTATAAGTAGTTATCAAATGTGGCATTTTCATGACAAGTCTAATTTCAATCCAACTCTGCTAAATAAAGAACAGGAAGCTATTGCGGAGGATAATATGGAGGATCAAGACAATATGGTTGACATGGTCAATGATTTAGAAGAACACTTTGTGCACCGTCTGGATTTATTTGAGACAATGATGAATGATGCAGAGACACCTGTGTATGAGGGGTGCACCAATTTCACTAAATTGTCTGCTTTAGTTGGATTATGGAATTTGAAAGTGTCGAGTGGGTGGTCAAATTCTAGTTTTACAAAGCTGTTGGAATTTTTAGGAAGGCTTCTACCGAAGGGTAATAAATTACCAACTAGTATGTATGGGGCTAAGAAGACTTTGAGCACTTGGGGAATGGATTATGAGAAAATTCATGCTTGTGAAAGTGATTGTGTTCTCTATAGGCATGAGTATGAGGACGAGAATTATTGTCCAGTTTGTCAACAAGCAAGGTGGAAGAAAGGAAAGGAGCCAAAAGATGGCAAGAATGGAGTGCCAAAGAAAGTATTATGGTACATTCTACCGCTACCATGTTTAAGGCATTTATTCAAAAACCCAAAACATGCCAAGAATTTGACATGGCATCATGACAAACGGGTGGATGATGGTCTGCTTAAAGACCCAACGGATTCACCACAATGAAAGACTTTTGAAGTCGATCATCCCAACTTTAGTGCAGATCCAAGAAACATACATTTCACTTTGTCGACGGATGGAATAAACCCACATGGTAAGATGAGTAGTAGGCATAGCACTTAGCCCGTAATACTTGTTAACTATAATCTCCCTCCGAAGATGTGCATGAAGTGGAAGCTTTTAATGTTGTCTTTATTGATTTGGGTCCTCACCAACCAAGCAATGACATTGATGTATACTTGGCATCGTTAATCGATGACCTAAAAAAGTTGTGGGAAAATGGAGTTGAAGTTAGAGAAGTTTACTAAGAATAGACGTTCACACTCCGTGCGAAGTTGATATGGACAATTAATGACTTCCTAGCATATGGCAATTTATCTGGTTATTCGGTGAAGAGTTCTATTGGTTGTCCTATTTGCATGATAGAGACATCTCACAAACGATTGAAGAATAGAAAGAAAATTGTTTTTTTTGGTCATAGAAGATGGTTGCCAAGAGATAATCGCTACCGCGAACAAAAGAAAGCCTTTAATGACAACAACGAAGAAAGAGACCCTTCCTCGCCCTTTGACAGGTGAACAAATATTTGAAATGGTAAAAGATATAAGAGTCGTATTCAGTAAGAGAAAGCGAGGTAAGGATGAGCCGCTAAATGATGGACCATGGAAAAAAAGATAAATCTTCTTTGATCTTCCCTACTAGAAGACACTTTTTGTTCGTCATTGCTTGGATGTTATGCATATTGAGAAAAACGTTTGTGAATCCGTAGTTACTTGACATGCATATTGCTTGACATTCTGAGCAAGACTAAGGATGGCGAAAAAGCTTGGTTGGATCTTATGAAAATGGAGATTAGGCCTAATTTGTTTCCTAAGAAAAGAGAAAACCGTACTTACTTACCTCCGGCAAAGCACACGTTATCCAGAGCGGAAAAGAGAAAGCTCTGTGAATGGCTTGCTTTATTAAAAGTGCGAGATGGGTATTCTTCAAACTTCAAAAAGTTGGTGTCGGTGAAGGATTTGAAACTTATTGGCATGAAAACACACGATTGTCAAGTGTTGATGCAGCAATTACTACCACTTGCTTTGCGGGGAATTCTAACAAAGGATGTGAGATTTGCAATTTCCAAGTTGTGCTCATTCTTCAATTTAATATGCTCGAAGGTCATTGATCCACTTGTGCTAGATTCATTGCAATCAAAGTTGGTGCAGACCTTATGCATGCTTGCAAAGTATTTTCCACTGGCATTTTTTGACATCATGATTCATTTAACGATGTACTTAGTACATGAAGTTAAGTTATGCAGACCGGTGTATTTGAGATTGATGTACCCATTTGAAAGATATATGAAGGTTTTGAAAGGCTATGTGAAGAATCGAAATAGTTTGGAGCAATGTATTGTAGAAAGTTACATAGCTAAGGAATCGGTTTCGTCAAAAACCGTCGTGGAAACATAGGGTGCCACGACGGTTCTGTCAAAACCTATTTTGATTCCTCAGCTATGTAACTTTCTACAATACATCCCTCCGGCCTATTTCGATTCTTCACATAGGCCTTCAAAACCTTCATATATCTTTCTAATGGGTACATCCTTCTCAAATACACTGGATTCTTTCAAACGGCAAAATTACAACATTTTAGGGAAACAAGAGAAAATCTCTAAAAATCGATTAGCATTGGTTGGGGAAGTTTTAGAACCTGCTTTTATCATGAAGTTTATATATATATATATGAAAAATAAGGTTTACGACAATTTCTTTCAAAGTAAGTGCAAATCTATAATTTCAAGTTTTTTTAAGTGCAAAATGGTGAAAACCAAGGTTATGGGATCTATGGATGGTTTTTTCACCATATATAATCTATGTATATGATATTTGAGGTTCTACATATCATCTCCAAACAAATTAAAGTAATTAATTAAGAATTTTTCCATAACTACACCATTAAGTTTGTAAGAAGCATAAGTTTAGAGTTTACGAGTACAAGTATCGAAAAAAATTATAAGATAACAATAGTATGACAACTCAGTCGTATTATGTTCAAGGAACTAGTTTAAGAAAAACCCTAAATATATAGCTAGAAAGCTTAGCGGTAAACCAAGAAAAACCTTGAATTAAATAATGCAATTTATATATTTAAGTCAAAGATCTTTTGTAAAATATCAAGTGTGGTTTTATGACATATGAATTTATGGAATTAACATAAATATTGTTAAATTGTATACTAAATATTAAAGTTAAATTTATCAACTTTTGCGGCAAAATAAATCAGTTGATAGTTTCCACCATAATTTAAGGTGGAAAAAATTTTAATAGGTAGATAACTTAAGAATTTAAATTATAAGAATTTTTAAGTACAACATTTTATTAATAGTTTATCGAGGAAAACACACTAACACAAAATAAATCCTTAATTGCCTATTAATTAACGAAAACATGAAGTTATGCGATTTGTATTTTCAGTGAAAAGTGCTATCCGAGTTAGGAATTGACACTGTTAACTATATGTCAATACTGAGTTAGAAAGTAGAAAATGTCAAGATTCTATTTATGTAGTCTACGAATAAATTTAGGATTAAAATTTATATCGCTATTGGCTTATACAAATATTAGTTTTAGATTGCGTTAAGCAAACTTGACGGAACAAAAAACCTACTGATAGCAAGCTAGTTTCCCTCAATCAGATAAAATTTTATCTACTTCTATGAATCATGGGATTGTTGTGGGTAAAATATGGGGACAAAACCACCTAAGTCAAAAAGGACTTCCTCAAAAAGTGGATCATGCCACCTTACTCACAAAAGATACGTTCGATATAAATTAATGATAAAAATTTCTCCTCCATTTATGAGCAACTAAACCAAGACCTTGTCTCGCTTAAGTATTCATGAAACCCTTTAATTATGAGTTAGAAGTTTAGTGGAAACTTAACCAAGTTTAAGTATATGCCAATAAAAAGATTCTTCGACTACAAGACTTTATTTTCTATCTTTTTCTTCCATTTTTCTCTTAAGGAAACCCAAAATCTCCTAAAAGAAAACCAGTTTTTCCTTTTCTTTTCTCCCAAAAATTTCTCTCCCATTTACTAGAAAATCACTAGTCAAAAATCAAACTAAGAAGGAGGCTTTAGTGGAATCCTTCAAGAAGAAAATCTTCAAGGGTATACTATCTAAACTTTCCTTTTTAAAGTGAAGAAAATAATTTATGGTTTTATTTATCAATTTGGCATGCAATAAGCTTTATTTGTGCTTCTGCTATAGTTCATGAGAGCTTTTATAGATATAGTTTTAATATTATGCATGTTTGATATAAGAAAGTTAGATCTAGGTTATGTTTTGTGTTTTGTGGATCTTTTCACTCTCTTTGACTTTGAAAAGGACACTTGAAAGATTGGTTTTAATGTATTTTTAAACCAAGAAACTTCTAAGTCATAGTAACCTAAATGATTTTATGTAAGATAATGAAAACTAGAATCTTAACTCTAAAGAGATATTCAGGCTTTTTTTTAAGCTGTCCCATTGATGTCACAGGGAAATATTGCAACATGGGTTGTGACATCAGCTGCAACATCATAGTAAAGAAGGCTTATACACTTTATTTTTCTTTTAGAAACCTCATTTTATTATTTAATAAGATCTTTTGAGCAACTACAGAGCCATTAGTAAAGGGCGACGAACTTCGAGGACAGTTAGACTGTTGGAAACAAAGTGCGCAGCGGAATTTTTTTAAAAATTTTCATCAGAGTATTTTCCAAAATACAAGTATGACATGTTATATGTATAAATTAAACAGATCTTACTAACCTCAGTGTGCCGAAGAACCTCCGCGACCTGTGTAGAGAAGTAACGTTCCAGAAGAGCCTCAACCAACTGGTCTTCTTTGCTATTCTCTATCCACAACCGGAGTGAGTGTGGGCTCACACGTACAGCTCTTCCACCGGTGACTCTCCTTCCAACCAATAGAGAGAACCCAAAGCTAGTGTTCGTGATTTGTGAACAAAAGCTCTCAGGGAGTTTTCAGATGCTCACTAGAAGAGTATCACTCTTAATCTCTCAAATTGATCTAAGTAAATCATTAGACTCACTCCCTTTTTATACCTATTGGTCCTTGGGGTCAGTCCATATCAGATTAGGTCTCAAAAATCGAAACAGAATCAAGTTCGGATCAATATCTGATAAGATACGCGTGAAAAACGCGTAATCTTAGCTGTCGCGGTCGGCATGCCGAACTGTGAGATAGGCAGGCCGAACTGGCAAGTTCGGCAGGCCGAACTGCCGAGAAAAAATCTCCGCGAATCTTTTATTTTCCACCCGAGATTCTAAAGGATAAAGTCTCAGTTTTGATTCAAATAGCCCAATAGAAAAGATATCTGATCAAAACAAACTCTATCAAGATAATCTCTAAGAAAATAAATCAATTCAAATAATTCTACAAGTTTATCTTGTTCTAATTGTCCAAAATTAAAACAACCGATAAACAGACAAGAATTATCCGAACGCCATAATTCAACAAGTTCATCTTGAACTAATTTCTTACAAAATTAATTCAACCGATAAACAGACATGAATTATTTGATTCTTATAAATTTTAAACCAATCTGATAAATCCGACATAAGTCACCAATTATTGGAAAAGCACGCCGTGTCGTTACAGGATTTTGTGAGCTAGCAAAGGGGACCAAAATGGACCTATAAAGTTCAAGCTCATGATAATTATGAAACCCAATATCCCAGATATACATTTCACAATTATCAACTCCAACGCTACTCCACTAAAAGCTTGGAGCTGCACTCTCGAACTTTATAGAATTACGAAGCTCGTGTAGCTAAGTCTCCATGACATATCATAGTGTATCGCATCCCCATATGATCATCCATAATCGGCTTAAGGACAAGTTCTGTCTTACCTTCCCGATTATTTTTATCTTACGTTCCATTGTCTCACCATTAGAAAACTTACCATCCAAAGATAGTATACCATTCGGTTACACCTATGTATCCAAATGGTTGAGCGCTCCAGTTTTCCAATTACAGGACAACGCATATAAGAGGATATCATTACTCCTAAAGAGGAGCTATGGATTCCATATCTATGAATAACAAGTCTACGCTATCAAGAGTCATGCCTCCAACGTACCGGCATGCATGCCACTATAGAGATGTGGGAGTCACCCATTGGTACATCAAAAGACACAAGTCGAGACAACGGGCCCATTATTCATCTCAGGATTAAGATACAATACTAACGACTGTCTAAAGTGAATCGATTTGCCAAGACAGAATTATTAATCCAAATCAATTCACTTTATGTCCCGATCCAACACATCGTCACCTATGACAATGCGCCAATGTTTCTATTCACGGAGTCGAACTCCGATGGCCAAGACAAACCATCTCCCAAAAGGGATATAGACAACATAACAATCTTAACATGAATAAAGCGCCCAACTTTATTCCCTCGATTGCGGATCATATATTTTAGACCATCACCTTAAGAGTCGTGTCTACCGCATAATCATCCCATCATATGCCCAACTCTTAAGGTTTAGACTGACAGTCTCAGACTACTGTTTGCTTATCATACATTCAACGAATATGAACGTAAAGAGGACAATATTTGGTATATATAAATGAATAAATTCTTTATTGATAAAAATGTCTCCAAAAACGTATTACATTTTTACTCCTTAGAGCATACATGTCTAACAATCTCCCACTTGCACTAAGTGAGAAAATACTGCAAATTTCGCATCCCCATAGCTTCCACATGCCTTTCGAAGACTCTCCCAGAAAGTGTCTTCGTAAATGGATCAGCTAAATTGTCCTCTGACGCGATCTTGCACACCGTGACATGCCCGCTCTCAACGAAGTCCTTTATCACATGATACTTCCGATCAATATGCTTACTCTTCTTGTGAAATCTTGGTTCCTTAGCATTAGCTACCGCCGCACTGTTATCACAGTACAGTGATACCGCTTTATCCATACCAGGAACTACCTCAAGATCCCCAAGGAACTTGCGGAGCCACACTGCTTCTTTCGAAGCATCACTAGCCGCCACATACTCGGCCTCCATCGTTGAATCCGAAGTGCAATCTTGCTTCGCACTTCTCCAACTGATGGCACCGCCACCCAGAGTAAACACAAACCCTGAAGTCGATTTCCTAGAATCCAGGCAGGATTGAAAATCCGAATCAGTGTATCCTAGAGGAGTTAAATCCTCACCCGAATACACAAGCATATACCCTCGAGTCCTTCTCAGGTACTTGAAAATATGCTTTACCGCAACCCAATGGTTCGGTCCTGGATCCGCCTGAAATCGACTCACAATCCCGACCGCATAGCTAATATCCGGTCGAGTGCAAAGCATGGCATACATGAGACTACCCACTGCCGAAGCATAAGGCACCTTCTTCATGTATTCTCTTTCTTCATAAGACTTTGGAGAGTCTTTCTTAGAAAGAGTAATTCCAGACCTAGATGGTTGCCCACCTTTCTTGGAATCCTGCATTGCAAACCTCCTGAGAATTTTATCTATGTAGCTGGCCTGTGACAAAGCTATCATTTTGTTCTTCCTATCCCGAAAGATCTGGATACCGAGAACAAAATTAGCCTCACCCAAGTCCTTCATGTCAAACTGCTTGGTCAACCATAATTTGACCGATGACAACGCCCCAACGTCATTGCCAATTAGCAGAATGTCATCTACATAGAGTTGTAGAAAAACCACCTTCCCATTCTTAATGTGTTTGTAAACACATGGTTCATCCACATTTTGTGAGAACCCATAAGTCTTGATCACTTGATCAAATCTTATGTTCCAAGAACGAGAAGCCTGCTTAAGTCCATAAATAGACTTTAGCAACTTACAAACCTTACCCTCTTGACCCGCGACCTTGAACCCGTCTGGTTGTTCCATATAAATGGACTCATCAAGATAGCCATTTAGAAAAGCCGTCTTGACATCCATCTGCCAAATCTCGTAGTCGAGAGCGGCAGCTATGGACAAGAGAATCCGGATGGACTTAAGCATGGCTACAGGCGAAAAGGTTTCCTCATAATCGATTCCTTCCTTTTGCGTATAACCCTTAGCTACCAGTCTAGCCTTAAAGGTTTCGACCTTTCCATCCACTCCTCTTTTCCTCTTGTAGATCCACTTACACCCTATGGGTTTTACCCCTTCGTGAAGATCCACAAGCTCCCAGACCCGATTAGTCTCCATAGACTTCATCTCAATGTTCATGGCCTCTGTCCAGAGTCTTGAATCAACATCCTCCATAGCTTCTGCGTAAGTATAAGGATCCCTGTCATGTTCATCCGGTTCAGCCAAAAAGACCTCCCCATTGAACATATACCTCTTAGGTTGACGCCCGATCCTCCCACTACGCCGAAGCCCCTGAGATTGTTGTTCAGGTTTGTTTGGTTTTTCTACACCGATCGGAATGGTTTCGTTCGGAACCTCCGGAGTAAACGGATTACCCCTCAACTCCTCAAGCACCACTTTGCTTTGAGGTTCAAAGTCGTTCATGTAACTCTCCTCAAGGAAAGTTGCATTAGTTGAAACCACGACTTTATTTTCCTTTGGGTTATAAAAATAACCCCCTTTAGTCCCTTTTGGATATCCTACAAACACGCAAACTTCTGAACGTGCTTCCAACTTATTCGGATCCTTAAACAGGACATGAGCTGGACATCCCCATATGCGAATATGGTTTAAGGATGTCTTCCGTCTTGTCCACAACTCGTGAGGAGTTTTAGGGACCGATTTTGAAGGCACATTGTTCAAAAGATAACATGCGGTTTGTAGTGCATATCCCCAAAAGGATAAAGGCAATGATGAATAACTCATCATGGACCGAATCATGTCCAACAAAGTCCTATTCCTTCTCTCCGCTACGCCATTCTGCTGCGGAGTGCCCGGCGCAGTCAAATGGGATAAAATCCCATTCTCTAACAAGTGTCCCAAGAACTCATCAGAAAGGTATTCCCCACCTCGATCAGATCGAAGTGCCTTTATGGGTCTACCCAATTGCTTTTCCACTTCAGCCCGAAACTCCCTGAACTTATCATAAGTTTCGCTTTTGTGGTGCATTAGGTACACATACCCATATTTTGAGTAATCGTCAATAAAAGTGACGAAGTACTCATACCCTCCTCGTGCCCGGATGTTCATCGGTCCGCAAACATCACTATGCACAAGTTCTAGAACCCCTTCGGCCCTATTGCCCTTAGACCCGTATGGTCTTTTGGTCATTTTACCCTCCAAACAAGATTCACATTGAGGTATAGATTCCACCTTTAAGTGACTTAAAGGTCCATCCCTTACCAACCTTTGAATCCTATTCAGGTTAATATGGCCAAGGCGCAAATGCCAAAGATAAGTCTTATTAGAGTGAGAAGTTTTAAGTCTTTTTGAGTCATTATCATTTATCTCAGCATTAAGCAATAAGTCCATCTTAGGTTTGATAAAATATAGATTATTTTGCATCCATCCAGAACAGATAAAAGATTTGTTTTTACGAATCACCACTTTTTCATTAAAAGATACCACGTAGGAGTCTTTAAATAAAGAAGATACAGAAATTAAATTCCTTTTAAATTTAGGAACATAAAAACAATCTCGCAAAATTAAACTCCTATAATTATCAAAATAAAGATGGACATCTCCCACTGCTTCCGCTGAGACCAAGGATCCATCGCCCATCCGAAGCGTTAAGTCTTCACGAAGTAGACTTCTCGTTTCTTTGAATCCCTGCAGAGAAACACAAACATGATTAGTTGCACCAGAATCTATGACCCAAATGTCACTGGATTCCTCAACCAAACAAGTTTCTAAATATAGAAGATCACACCTACCTCCCTTGGAAAGGAAGTCCTTGCAATGCTTCTTTATATGCCCGACCTTACCACAAAAGAAGCACTTAAGCTTCTTTGGGTTCTTCTTCTTCTTCTTCTTGCTCTTGTTAGCAATAGGAATAGAAGACTTCCCACTCTTGGCCCGTTGTTTCTTTCCATTCCCAGAGTTAGGATTGGAACCAGAAGCAGCTACCATATTGGCCTCTCCACCAGCAGGAGACTCCCTGATCAGCAGTTCAAACTCTTGTAACTGTTTCATCAGTTCTGTCAAGGTCATATCCCGTCTATTGCTTAGATTAAAAGTAGCTCTAAACGGAATAAATTCCTTAGACAGAGTCTCAAAGACCATAGTCATCTGAGTTTCAGCATCGATGTCGGCTCCATTGGTTTGAGCCTCAGCGAGGTAACCCATGACCAACATCATGTGCTCCTTTACAGATGTCCCCGGTCTCTGTCTACAGTTTAAGAGTTTCCGAAGCGCCCCTTGCCGCTTTGTTATGGCCTGGCCTCCAAACATGTCCTCAAGATTATCCAAGATCTGCTTCGCAGTCTCATAATCCTGATGTTGAGCCTGCAGCACGTTATTCATGCTAGCCATAACATAGCAGCGGGCCTGATCATTAGCATCTTTCCAGCGTTCGTACGCTTGGAATTGCTCATTACTTGAGTCTCCCGTAGGCTCGGGAGGACAAGGAGTTGTCAGTACATACTTCAGTTTCTCAAAGGATAGGACGATGTCCAGGTTCCGTTTCCAATCATTATAGTTCTCACCGGTTAATTGGTTTTTGTCAAGTATCGATGATAAAGCGTTTTTAGACATTTTCAATCTACAATAAAGAATCATATACCAAACATAAGCAAACATATTTAATAATTTAGTAAGATAACACAATCATGTAAAATCATACAAATGTGTTTATGTGTCAAAACCTTGAAAATATCACAACCTTACAACGATAATTCCCAACTCAGAATTCAACAAGCTCCTAGGGGAGTCATGCCAAATTCAATCAGGAACACGGATCCCCTCCTGATTAATATATGCCATCCAGGACCCGTATGATCCAGCATATAGTAATAATCGTTTCTTTGGCCATTAATTTTATTAACAGAGCTCCTAGGGGAGGTTAATAATAAAATTAACGTGAGTGTATAACCACCGTTTCAATATTTTATCCATGATTTATAATCACCACCTAGGGGTGTGCAACCATAAATCATACTAAAATACCTTATCCTTTTAGAGATCCAATCTGGTACATAATAGAAATCCCTTCCTAGGGGTTGGGACCATCATGTTCTTCCTATGGACCAACGATGGAGGCCTTAGGTTCTCTCTTCGAAAACCTTCTCCCACTCAATCTTTTGAAGTCAAGGTTTTATTTTAAAATTATGCATGAACAATTTTAATATGAGCGGCACTCCCTATTCTATATGACATGTTATCAATATACATGGTAAATCATATTATAATGCAGACAAGCAAAGCAATCAAGCAAAGCTACAAGCATAATAATAATAACCGTAATATTATGGTTCCACCCTAGAGAATAGAAAAAATAAGATTACAAGAGAATAATCGAGACATTTATCGATTCTTCATCCTTGAATCCTCAAGCTGTATCCTTCTTCATGTAATATCCATCTTCAAGTCCTCAATCCCGTATGAATCGAATACTTCATATTTCCGGTCATATCCAAATTTAATGTTTCTCAGAATCGTCCCAAAAATAAAATTAAAACTGCACTGAAAAATTGCACCTTTTCTGGACACCTGGATGCTCTCGGTCGGCAGGCCGATCTAGGTGATCGGTCTGCCGATCATGGTGGTTCGGCCTGCCGAACATGAAGGTTCGGCCAGCCGGCAGAGCACCAAAATTTCTGCCCCACTGTCGGCCTGCCGGACCGTACGTCCGGCCTGCCGATCTGTGACCTTCGGCCTGCCGAACTGTGAGGTCCGGCATGCCGACCTAGCAGAAAACCCTCAATCCAGAAAATACAATTTTAATGCAATTCATCAATTTTATTTTCAACAATTCAAAAACATAAAATTAGAGACTCAGGAAATACCTGGAGGCGCCATCATCTATCTTCAAGATCCGACTTCTCGTTCCGTCTTCTCCGAATAATTATTTAATTACAAAATTCTTACAAATTAAAAATTAAATAATAATTCCTGGACGGAGATGATAGTCCGCCATCTAATTACATGAAAAACTTAGATACACATTCTAACCTCTAAGGAACCATAACCGGTATTAATTAATTAATAAATAATTAAACAACAATTTA
Organism: Artocarpus heterophyllus; assembly: GCA_025403435.1. Classification (NCBI taxonomy): domain Eukaryota; kingdom Viridiplantae; phylum Streptophyta; class Magnoliopsida; order Rosales; family Moraceae; genus Artocarpus; species Artocarpus heterophyllus. The sequence continues at coordinate 20,040,958 of CM046351.1, forward strand.
ATCAACCATAATTAATTAATAAACATTCACCACATAATCCATGACAACATATATATTATATAGAAACCTAGAGTGCCATCTCTCTATAAAATTCAATTCAAGCATAGGAGAGATTAAGATCACAAAATTTATGCATATAACATGATCACAAACTTGCAAATTTATGTAAAAACCTCGGCTCTGATACCAATTGTTGGAAACAAAGTGCGCAGCGGAATTTTTTTAAAAATTTTCATCAGAGTATTTTCCAAAATACAAGTATGACATGTTATATGTATAAATTAAACAGATCTTACTAACCTCAGTGTGCCGAAGAACCTCCGCGACCTGTGTAGAGAAGTAACGTTCCAGAAGAGCCTCAACCAACTGGTCTTCTTTGCTATTCTCTATCCACAACCGGAGTGAGTGTGGGCTCACACGTACAGCTCTTCCACCGGTGACTCTCCTTCCAACCAATAGAGAGAACCCAAAGCTAGTGTTCGTGATTTGTGAACAAAAGCTCTCAGGGAGTTTTCAGATGCTCACTAGAAGAGTATCACTCTTAATCTCTCAAATTGATCTAAGTAAATCATTAGACTCACTCCCTTTTTATACCTATTGGTCCTTGGGGTCAGTCCATATCAGATTAGGTCTCAAAAATCGAAACAGAATCAAGTTCGGATCAATATCTGATAAGATACGCGTGAAAAACGCGTAATCTTAGCTGTCGCGGTCGGCATGCCGAACTGTGAGATAGGCAGGCCGAACTGGCAAGTTCGGCAGGCCGAAATTTCTGATCGGCAGGCCGAACTGCCGAGAAAAAATCTCCGCGAATCTTTTATTTTCCACCCGAGATTCTAAAGGATAAAGTCTCAGTTTTGATTCAAATAGCCCAATAGAAAAGATATCTGATCAAAACAAACTCTATCAAGATAATCTCTAAGAAAATAAATCAATTCAAATAATTCTACAAGTTTATCTTGTTCTAATTGTCCAAAATTAAAACAACCGATAAACAGACAAGAATTATCCGAACGCCATAATTCAACAAGTTCATCTTGAACTAATTTCTTACAAAATTAATTCAACCGATAAACAGACATGAATTATTTGATTCTTATAAATTTTAAACCAATCTGATAAATCCGACATAAGTCACCAATTATTGGAAAAGCACGCCGTGTCGTTACAGGATTTTGTGAGCTAGCAAAGGGGACCAAAATGGACCTATAAAGTTCAAGCTCATGATAATTATGAAACCCAATATCCCAGATATACATTTCACAATTATCAACTCCAACGCTACTCCACTAAAAGCTTGGAGCTGCACTCTCGAACTTTATAGAATTACGAAGCTCGTGTAGCTAAGTCTCCATGACATATCATAGTGTATCGCATCCCCATATGATCATCCATAATCGGCTTAAGGACAAGTTCTGTCTTACCTTCCCGATTATTTTTATCTTACGTTCCATTGTCTCACCATTAGAAAACTTACCATCCAAAGATAGTATACCATTCGGTTACACCTATGTATCCAAATGGTTGAGCGCTCCAGTTTTCCAATTACAGGACAACGCATATAAGAGGATATCATTACTCCTAAAGAGGAGCTATGGATTCCATATCTATGAATAACAAGTCTACGCTATCAAGAGTCATGCCTCCAACGTACCGGCATGCATGCCACTATAGAGATGTGGGAGTCACCCATTGGTACATCAAAAGACACAAGTCGAGACAACGGGCCCATTATTCATCTCAGGATTAAGATACAATACTAACGACTGTCTAAAGTGAATCGATTTGCCAAGACAGAATTATTAATCCAAATCAATTCACTTTATGTCCCGATCCAACACATCGTCACCTATGACAACGCGCCAATGTTTCTATTCACGGAGTCCAACTCCGATGGCCAAGACAAACCATCTCCCAAAAGGGATATAGACAACATAACAATCTTAACATGAATAAAGCGCCCAACTTTATTCCCTCGATTGCGGATCATATATTTTAGACCATCACCTTAAGAGTCGTGTCTACCGCATAATCATCCCATCATATGCCCAACTCTTAAGGTTTAGACTGACAGTCTCAGACTACTGTTTGCTTATCATACATTCAACGAATATGAACGTAAAGAGGACAATATTTGGTATATATAAATGAATAAATTCTTTATTGATAAAAATGTCTCCAAAAACGTATTACATTTTTACTCCTTAGAGCATACATGTCTAACATAGACTACAACAATGGTGGCAGTGAGGGCAAGAGAGAGTGGTGATTTAAGCGATGACAATGGTAGAGGCAAGGGTGAGGTAGATCAAGAGAGGAAGAGATCAAGATTAGGAAAGATATAAAATTTGAAATGATCTTAGATGAAAGTTTCGAGGAAGCTGTCAGGTAAAGCTATAGACGAGACAATAGTTTTTAAAAACCGTCATGTAAAGTGCTATACAATTTTCAAAAATACTATAGTACCAAATATGACAATGGTTTTTTTATAAAACCACCATCTTTTAGGCATCACCTAAACCACAATTTGTTGTAGTGACGGTCGTAACAAAATTTTAGTACACGTGAAATCATGCATATTTTTCAGCAACTGAATTCAAATTTCAAGTTTAATTAGTTGAGCTTTAACCCATAGATTCAGTGGTTACATCTAGACACATTTCATGTCTAGGCTTTATTTATAGAAGTCATTTCTTGACTTTCAAACTCAAAGCTCAGAGCTTTAAAGTGAGAGAAAAGGAAATTGATCCCTTAAAGTTTTAGTTTTCAAAGTATTACTCTCAACACTATGTTTGCCGTTGTGCATTGTTCCAATCTTAAAAGTATAAAGAGGAGTTGTTCATGGATTGAAGGTTTGGGGTATATTAATTGGATAGAAAGAAAGCAAAGTCCCCTTAGAATAAGACGAGGAGTTCAAAGGCAAGTCCCATAAAAGAGTATCATAGGTTCCTGCATTGGTAATTTTTAGGCATTATTGGAATCTCAATTCTTGTAACCATAATTCAGTATTAGTATATCCTTCTTGTATCCAATATGATTAGCAAACATGCTATTTTTTCCACAAAAGTTTTTGGCCATGCTAAATACCATATCATTGTGTTCATTATTTTATATTCCGTATTTTTACTTCACACAGTCATTATTTTTAGTTGTTGCACAAACGGAGTACTGTTAGTATGTTCTGTATGCACAGAACATTGTTTGTTTTGTCCATCAATTCTTAACATTACCTATGGGTATGTCAATAAAAATCCACAATATGTATAGATATAAAATGACACTGGTAGACATATATTCGCTATGGTCTTCTAAAACCATGAAAAAAAGAACAAAAAACATTTAGTTGCCATGAACTTGAAAAAAAGAAGAAGAAGAAGAAGAAGATTACATCATGTCCTAGCTCTCAATCGGATGGTTTTAGAAATCAGTCACCAAGATGTCCTTTTAATTATAAGACTTAATAAAAAAAAGTTTTTGGTTTAAACTAAAGTTTAATTTTCTTATCAATAAGCCATCTTATCATTAGAACTAACAAAATGTGCATCTCATCTCCATAAGAAAATCCATCATCCATTTCTCTTGTTTAACAGCAACCAAAGTAGAAAAAGCAAACATATATAAAACTTCGAAATTAATCGAGCATGCGTGCCTTGAACGGTTATAATATAATAATAATAATAACAATAATAATAATAGAAGGGAGTTTGAATTCTAAGTTAGTTCAGCTTAGTTTGAACTGTCAGTTAAGTTCAAATTAAATACTTTATCAGACAATCATTCGAACACTGATGGCCATTCGAACAAAATTGAGCCAGACTAAACCAGTAAAATAAACACGGCCCTTGTGATTTACAATTAAAAATAAGGTTCATGATATATGAAAAATCTGACATGGATTCAGAAATAAGACAAGAATTTTGCAAAGCCATATAAAGCCCAAATAGAGACAATCTGGTTCTTGCAATTGCTGCTCTTTGTTTTTGACCTTCAGAAAGCCTTAACCCACTTCCTCCCACTATCAGATAAACTCGTGCATTGGCCATTTTCTGCATTTCTCAACATTGTTTGAACAACATTTTAGAGGCTGATTTTAAAGTGTAAAATTAAACGCTAACTTACTAGTGGAAATATATATATATATGTGGATATTCTCACGGCTGCATTTTCTACCTCCGTATTGCTGACTTGCTGACCATAGGCTATGTTTTCCTCAACGGAGCTGTTGCAAGGAACATACTCCTGACTCACTACTTGTCCCTGCATTAGGAAGTGTAGTTTATTTTAGTTGTGGTACATTTATAGCAATACATTAATTCAATGTCAAATGCAGCCAGTCGTTGACATGGCATGATTTTTGAGAAGCATAATTTTCAGGTTTGAAAGTAATGCATTGGCAATTTTTTGAGTTACAAAATATATTAAAGATCAAGATTATATGCCTTTCTGTGTCGATGTTTATGTGATACCCCAATTAAAGGATGCCATTTAGGAGAATCTTTCTCTTAATTGGGTCATAATATCTTTGAATCAAGTTTGCTATAGTTGTTTGCCGCAAGCAATAGAATGAAAATACCCAAGGCTCTTGCTTTGATACAGAAATTATTCTTCAGCTAAGCAGAAGATTAGGAAAGCCCCAAACACAAGTCTAAGGATCCTTCTATAGTAAGATCTCATATGGATATGGTATGTTTTTAATAGTTAAATATGACAAATTACACATCAAAATGATTATATATATATAAATTAGACAATTTTTTGTACAAACCTAATAACTGAAAAACAGACACTTATTGATAGTTATTTTTTAAGGCCTAATGTTTAAAAAATGATGGCTAGTGGAAAATTTGTGTTTATGTTATATTTTTCTAAAGTGTAGTACATGATTGGAAAGAGAAATTTAATATTCATGTCATTTTTTTGTTCTTAAATAAAGAAGGAAAGAGAAATGGTTAGGCAAATTTGAGTAATGAAAGTTTTAGAAGGCATAATTATGAGAGAAGAGAATTGCACATTTCATATGAAGCCCACTTTACCTAACTACCTAGCCGAGATCCATAAATTTTTTGACACGAAAAATGAAGTTCCTTTACTTCACATTGACTATCTAAGTACGATCCATCAACTTTTCGTTACAAAATAATGAAGTTCCTCAGTCTAGGTTTGATTCTAAGGGATTAAAAAGACATAAGCATGAAATTAAAAAAATTAGGCAGGTTTTAAAATTTCATCTTTCTGGATGTTTAAGTAACGAGACGCTACTTTTAAAAGTCTATGATTATTTTCATGTTTGGATTATTTGGAATTTATTTTTATCTTTTTCTATTTCATTAAACTTGTTAACAATGCGGTAAGCTTAAGGGGAAGCGCTAAATTAACCTTACTTAAAATGACATCTTTATTGAGTGTAATGATGAGTAAAGATCGTTCTAGCAAAGGATTGAGTCTAATTAATTAGTTATTAATACTAAAAATTAAGATACAATAAAAAAAAACACGAAGGAGGTTTTGAATTTATTTAACTAATTTATTAAATTAACTAAAACATAAGAAAATAAATAAATACGAAACAATAATAATAAAAATGATCAAAGGGTCCTTTGCCACTATTAAAAAATAACCTTAAAATTAGTTACAAAATTATTTCCAATTATCTATCAAAACTACCAACTGCATATAGCAACAAACTCTACTATCTAAATCTTTTCATCTTCTGTCATTGAGTAAATCAAGCTCTTCACTTAATCCCTTACTCTCAAATAACCTAGAATAAGCTCTCTAGATTCAATTCAATGAAGCGTTACTTTTCCCTCACCACAACTAGGACCAACAAGAGCAAGCTTTGAGACACGCTTCAGTTTTCTATTTATTCTCTGCAATTCTAAGTAAATATCGGGATCATGCGATCAGTGTCTCTTTTTTTTTTTTTTTATCAGTATAATTTATGCTCATATCAATCAACTGTTTGTTGCTCATAAAAAAATCAATATCGTTTTTTTTACCTGGAGCACTATTTAAAAAATTTAGGGAAAATGTTTCTTAAAAAATGAGATTGGAACGTAAATCAAACATATCCGTAAAAAAGGTAATTAAAGTATTAAAAAAAATATAAAACTCACACTAGGTTTCTATTTGTCTCGCGGTTGATTTTGTCTAGAGCCCAAATATATACCGACATAAACGTTAGAGGTTGTCACACAGTTCCTTTCTACATCACAATAGTTTCTTATACAGGGGAGAAAAAGAGATTAAAATAAAAAACAAGAATGACATAAATTCTAATTTTGCTTGATCAATTAATTTATATAGAAAAAGGATTAAAAATAAAACACATATGAAATAATTCTTAAATCTTTCAAGCTGCTGCTGTTTCATTTATTTTTTCCCTTTCCATTTGTCTTTTCTTTTAAAAAAAAAGAGATAGGGGACAACTTGTTTTAACTTAAATGATAAGCACAAACGATAGGAATTGGAAGGTTCAATGCTTTAATCAAACTTAGAAACAAACACATAAGATGCCACTGATTTAGGTTTCTTTACAGGAATCTTTTTCTATTTTTTTTCAGCTTGATATTTACATAACACATTCTATAACAATCATATTTCCGTTCCCCTGCTAAAGAAGTCGAAATACAGAGAACAGATAAAAGTTTTCGGATACATATTAATATATTCACACATATATATACATAAATCAATCAAATAGTTTCACAGTTGTGAGAAAAAATTATAGGAAGAGTTAAATCTGTTGCACAATTTACAGAATTCAATTTGCCATTTTTTTTTTTTTGTATTTTATTGGTAAATCTTTCTCTTATCACAACCATCAACCACTCCAAAACAACGACTTCGAAAAAAATATCATATTAATATAGGAATGGTTATTCTAGGCAACTCACATGGAAGAAGAAAAACCAAAGAAAGTGAATCCCCTCCACTGAGAAAGGCGTTGCCGTCATTCGTGCTTGGCTTTAGACTGCATACGGTATTTTTCCCTGTGCCTCTCTGCGCCGTACACCGCCTACTGTGTCTTTTAAAATTAATTGTTATTTGTTATTAAATAATTGCATTATTTAATAACTATAAATTAATTTATAATTAATTTTTCTGACTGATATTTAATTTAAAATTTTATAATTCAAAATTAATTAATTAAACTATCAATTTTACTTGTTCAAATAGTGTTTATAAGGATAGCGGTGGACTAGTTGATCTATAATTTAAAGGCCCAATAAAACTAATATATTAATTAAAACCAACAAAACTAATATATTAATTAAACTTTTTAATTAATACATTCTTCTTTTATTAATTCCAATGTTACTCTACTAAAATCTTGAAATTGCAGTATTGAAATTATAGATATAATTACTCATTTCTTAGAGTTATCCATTTATATAGTGATTACATAAAAAGTGATCCACTGTAAATGATTCGTAATTAGACTGAAGTAAAATTGTTAACCTCTCTAATTAGTTATTTGTTTTTGAGTGCTATTTGATTCTCTAATGAATAATAAATTCATGGATTTAATCATGAAATGAGTACTCATATTATTCAAGACCCAAATCAATACTCAATAAAATTATATATCAGCTTCTCATGGGAGAAGGAATAGATTTCATCTTGAAATATTAAGATTTCTAACTATTTATTTCATTATGCCTCTATATACAAGAGATATGATTAGATTCTTGAATCCTTACTGAGTAATCAAATGACATAAATTCATAAATAAGAGTATACTAATAACTTAGGATTAAGATTATCTTATATATGACCATAGATCGACATGATTAGACCTTGCTATATTTAACTGATATTATTTGCTATTTATATCATATCATGTCTTGGTCCTACATAATCTCATTATCTACAGTGCACTCATTTATTAATGGTTTGGCTAAGGCCGTTTCATTTTTAATAGAAATGAGCTGCACTAATAACACTCAATTAAAGATTCCATACTTTAATTGAATAATCAATTATAATAATTAATTTTATATTAATTACTATTTAATTATCATCTTTAAATGTTATCATCTTGTATATAACACTCATGTATAATATATAAGGTCTTACAGATAATTATAGAATTTTAATGATATTCATAAAAGTATTCATAATACATGCATAAAAATATAATAAAAAATTTATTTTATTTATTTGTACATATTTCTTTTGCGGAATATCATATGCTTTAAACGCATATATCCTAAAATACAGACATCTACTCCCTATTTTGTACGTGTGATTTAGTCAAACATCATTAAAATTAATCTTACCCACTTGATACTTTATGGTCCTAAGAGCTAAGGTAATCAGTAATTGTACAAGTGTATGCAGATAAAGTTTTCAAAGTTATAGAATTAGTTTTGTTATAATGGTACATTTCGACATAAAAAACAAAACATAAGAGGCTTAAAAAATTTATAAGCTCCCTCCATCTTTGCATGGAACACCAAGAAAGTTGTGGTGCGCTGCGGTCGAAATATAGACTCAGATATTGAGTTTTTTAATGGAAATTTTGAGAAGCGTGTGGAAATCTAGTGAGAGAGGAGAGGAGAGGAGAGGAGAGAGATAAGAGAATAGAAGAGTAAATGTAATAGATAATTTATATTATTTATTTAAAAAATACTTTTTAATAGATAATTAATCTGTCAAAAGGACCGAATATAAGCTAATGTTCAAAGTTTAAGAGGAGTGTCGATCACTTCTAAACGTTAAAAGAGTAAACGGAATAAGCAGCTTCAGTTCGGGGATATTTGTTTTAACTGATCAAGGAAAGCTTAATTCCAAATTAGTGGATTATCCTGTACATGTTTTAAGGAAAAAAAAAAAAAGCCATTTCTATTGTTATGGTATCTATAATTATGTCCAAGAAAATCCACAATATTCGTGGATATACAGCGACACTGGTAGATATATATTGGCGATAGTTTTGGCAAACCAGGGAAAATAGACACTTTTAATCGCTTGAAATTTGAAAAAAAAAAAGTTATTTAACTTTTCATACCCTTTATTCTAGTTCAAAAACTATATATTTAATTTTTTATCTCATTGAATATATACCTTCATATTTAAATTAATATATGAATTTATGCATTTTCCTAATCAACCTTTAATTTTGACTTATAAAATTATCGAAAATACTATAAAATTGAAAACTAAAAGCCTTTGAAAAATTAAAAAAATTATATTATTAGGCTTTTGACTTGAAAATTTACAAAACGTCCTAAAAAACGGTTGTTTTGTGTGTTATTTATTTTGTTTTCTTTTTATTTTTGGAAAGTTTCAATTTTTTTCTTTTTTTACTTAAAGATAATTTAGTTATTTTAAATATAAAAATCAATTATTGGTTTAAGTTGAAGATAAATTTATATATTAAATCTAATCTGATGGTAAAAATTCCATGAAATCAAAAGCTAAATGTGTAGTTTTTGAAATAACGTAAAATAGGGGTATGCTAAAAAAATTTATTACATCTTAGCATTAGAAGCAACAGAACGTACGACATATACAAATCCGTCGTCCATTTCTCCCGTTTAACAGTAATAAATGTAGTAAAAGTAAAATATATATAAAAATTCGAAAGTAATTGAGCGTGCGTTTTTTAAGCAATAACAATATTAATATTAAGAATGTATAATAGTTATAATGAATAATTTGGTTTACGTCCAAAGGTCGACGTTATGTGCTGAGTGATTTAGTCAAACATAAAATTAATGTTACTTTATGGGGCTACGAGCTAAGCTGAACCGGTAATTATGCTAGTGTATGCAGATAAAATAAAGTTATTGATTTAGTTACGTTGTTATGGTAAAGTTAAGGTAACTAGTAATTGACTAGACGCTCTTTCAAAAGCGCTATAAATAAACGGGCTCTTGGAGCAATTTCTTCCACACAAACGTACCAAGCCAGTTCATTTTCATAATCTATCTAGCTCCTCTCATCTTCATACACACTTAATTTTCTCATCATGTCATCCTCCATCTCATTCCTCCTCTTTACTTTCTTTCTCATCGCCACAACTTCAGTGGCCAACTGCGGTCATGTCGACTCAACGGTTGTCATTTTGGGTGCTATAAGTTGCAAGCCTAATTCACCCCCACCGACATCTACGGCTGGCCGGAACGTGTCCTTGTCCTGTGATGGTGGTCGGACTTTCTTAGCCAACTCGACCGTCGATCCTCAAGGGATATTTACCTTTGTCGTTACCTCTCCAAACTCCGCAAGCGTAAATGCCACAAGTTGTCGTGTTTTTGTCATAACGCCTGGTCCTATAGTTGATTGCCCTCATCTCCAACCTGGACAACTGTACTCCGCCGGTATCAAGCTAATATTTGAAACTTTTACTACTGTGTTTAAAATTCTTAAACTGTATATCACAGGGCCATTTACACCTACAAACAGAGTCAAGCCTTCACCGTAATTTTGTATGCAAACTATGACCGTCTTCTCCACGCACAAACATATATAATATAATACAGCTGCAGCTTTTAATATACCGTAATCGTCGTCGAAACAACTGCTAGACAAGAATTAGATGTGTAAGTTTGGCAGTATCTACTATGTTATGACAATATACATAATATATCATTTAATAAGGAGAAGACTTAATGAATTAGCGTTGCTTTATTTCTTATTTCAGACAGATCTTATAGCGTTTGGAGTATTATTTCATGTCTACTAATCACTGTCCGTTTACTATGTCCTTCACCTTATTTATTCCAGTCGACACATAACTAGCGCACCTTTCATATAAGTGTATCAAGCTACATTAAATAAAATCTGCAATAAATACAAACAATAAAAAACCTGTGGAGGACGGGCAAGCTATAAAAGTAAATAAATAAGAAAATAGATGGATAAATGTTCAAAAATAGTCTCTCAACGCTTTTTTCATTCTAGAATTATTCTTGCAGTCAATTTTGCCCCATAAATAGTCATAAATCTTGAAAAGTGTCTTGTAATTAGTCCCTTTGTTAAATTTTGAAGTGAAACCGTAAACTTTTTCTCGTAATTAAAAAATCTATAAACTATTTTTTCTCTCCACAAATAATCCCTATATGAAAAGGGTACTATATTTAGTATCTAAATAGATAAATGTCAAAAGTAGTTCTTGTATCAAATAAATAGATAAAAAATATTAAACATAGTAGAAATTGTATCTTTAACTAAAAAAAGTCAAAATTATTTCTTTTACTATAGATATTATATGTCTACTAATTTGGTTGGTCTAATATAATCACTCAAAAAATTATTAAAATTATATCTGTTAAAAAATATGTGCACAAAAGAATTTGTACTAAATATAGTCCTTAACTAACAAAGATGTTAAACTTATTTCTTTTACCACATATATCTGACATTTATTAATATGATGGGTCAAGTATAATCACTCAAAAAAATTTCAACATTACACATGTGAATAATTAGATATGTATATCTACATATAGTTTTCTGAGATCATCCATTCATTTAAAAGGGAATTTTGCCGGTGAGCAAAATGCAACAACAATCTAAAAATTATAATCTACATACAGCAAAATACTGATAAAATCACAGAAATAGTCATTTCTATTGAGTTACCGGCAACTCTGATTTATGATGCTAACTCGCCAGCCATTGAACAATAGTGGTACAGCACAGTCACTCCTCTAGGATATATCAAGTTGGCATCCAACACTACAAAAAATTGAAGGTTTAATCACAACAGTTTTTAGAAAAACTTTTAATCACACCATTTATTGTGACTAATGTGCATTTAGTCACAAACTTTAGTTTAACATTTGTTGCGACTAAAACTTTTAGCTACAGGGTTTGTAGTCAAAAAAAGATTTCATGATTAAAAACACCTTGCTAAAAGTTTTAGTTACAACAAAAATTGAATTAAAGTTTGTGATTAATTGTACAGTAGTCACAACGTTTTGTTATGACTAAAAGTTTTACTAAAAATAGTCACGACTAAAAGTCTAATTTTTTGTATTAAACTTTACAATCATCAAAAACTTTGCAATAGATTTTCCATGCTAGTATAATAATTTAATTACGTTGATATATTTTTTTCATATATGTAATTTTAATAATTTGTTTGAGTGATTATACTTGACCAATCATATTAGTAAACGACAAATATGTGTAGCAAAATAAACAATTTTGGCATTTTCTTTAGTTAGGGGTGACATTTTGTACAACTGCTCATATATTTAATATTTTCTATCTATTTATTTGACAAAAGAACTAATTCTGACATTTTTCTATGTAGATATTAAATTTAGTACAACTTGTAACATGCAGATTATTTGTAGAGAGATAGGATAGCGTAGGGACTTTTTGTAAAACAAAGTTGATGTTTTCCATAAAAACTTTAACAGAGGGACACCTTATGAAATACCTTTTGAATTAAAGGGCTATCTATGGACAAAATTGATCACAAAAACTAGTTTTAGGGACAAAAAAGAGTTACAGATTATTCATGGATTTATTTTAAAAATAAATTAAATAAGGGAATACAAAGAGAATTAACATGACATTCATTCATTTGGAAAGAGAAAGAGGATTCACTAAATGGTAGCACTATAAAAGGGGCTCTATGAAATCATACATTAGAAACACATAAATAAGTAATTACCCAAGACATTAATTTTATCACAAAACAAAAAAAAATGCACAAAAAGATTATTTTGGGCAATTTTTTGTAAAAACACCAAAAAGAAAGCCACCATTTATAGTCTAACACCCACCCTAAAGGACATACTTTCCCCATTAAAAATGCTACATAATGGTGTAAATTTGTATGATAGTTTTAAAACAAATTTTGAGCAGTTATGGTTTAGGGCCATAGGATTATGCTCAAATTTTTAGAACAATTTTAAAACAAACATAAGCATTTTAGTGTTTTCTCATGGCCCTAAGGGTAAAAATTGCAAAGATTCATCAAATCAGGGCAAAAATACAACGTTTTAGGGAAACAATAGTAGATCTCAAAAAATCAATTGAGCATTGGTAGGGGAAGTTTTAGAACCTACTTTTATCATGAAGTGTGTATACATATATATATATATATATATATTTACAAAAAATAAGGTTTACAATAATTTCTTTCAAAGTACGCGCAAATCTATAATTTCAAGTTTTTTTAAGGGCAAAATGGTGAAAACTAAGGTTATGGGATCTATGGATGGTTTTCTCACCATATATAACCTATGTATATGATATTTGAGGTTCTACATATAATATCCAAAAAAATTAAAGTAATTAATTAAGCATTTTTACCATAATTGTACGATTAAGTTTGTAAGAAGCATAAGTTTAGAGTTTACGAGTCCAAGTATCAGTAAAAATAATAAAATAACAATAGTATGACAACTCATTTGTATTATGTTCAAGGAACACTACTAGAAACTTAAGATTACACAACCTTATTTCACAACAATTTCTCAAAACCCATCGTGATAAAGAGAGGTAAAAACACAAAGAGTACGTTGGATAATACAAAAACTGTTGTGCTAGTGATGTGGAACCTTTCATGACAGTATTTAGTAAAAATTGTCATGGTAGGTTATTTTGGGTAGGGGACTAAAAATTTTGAATAAGGTACCTTTCACGATGGTTTTTATAAAAACCGTCATGAAAGGTTTCACATCTTGGCATATGCTTAAATTTGAGCGGGGAACTAAAAATTTTGAATATCTGGACCTTTCACAACGGTTTTTATAGAAACTGTCTTGAAAGGTTCCGCATACTAAAAATTTTGAATATTGGGACCTTTCACAATGGTTTTTATCTTTACTAAATATTTTAAATATGGGACCTTTCACAACAGTTTTTATAAAAACTATCATGAAAAGTTTTGCATTTTTTAAATTTGGGCAAGGGAATAAAAATTCCAAATATACAGTAACTTTCATGATAGTTTTTATAAAAACCATCGTGGTTCTGCATCTTAGCGCGTGCTTAAATTTGGGTGGGGGACTAACAATTTTGAATATGTGGACCTTTCACGATGGTTTTTATAAAAACCATCGTGAAAGGTTTTGCATCTTGGAGCATGCTTAAATTTGGGTGGGGGCCTAAACATTTTGAATATGCGGACCTTTCACAACAGTTTTTATAAAAACCATTATGAAAGGTTCTATCGGGACCTTTCACGGCGGTTTTTATTAAAATTGTCGTGAAAGGTTTCGCATCCTGGCGCGTGGTTAAATTTGGGCAAGGGACTAAAAATTTTGAATGTGTAGGACCTTTCACGATGGTTTTTATAAAAACCATCTGAAAGTTTCTGCAGCTTGGAGCATGCTTAAATTTGGGCAAGGGACTAAAAATTTCAAATATGCAAAACCTTTCACAATGGTTTTTATAAAAACGGTCATGAAATTGAACCTTCCACAATGGTTTTTATAAAAATTGTCATAAAAGGTTCCGCATATTCAAAATTTTAGTCCCCCGCCCAAGCTTAAGTACGTGCCAATGCCATGGCCTTCTCTATTTATTCAAAAATTTTCCAATTTAAACCCTCTCTAACTCTTCAACCCGTTTTTCTCTCCCCCTTTTCTCTCTAACTCCTCCCCCCCATAGCCTAGCCATTGGCGAGCCCACCACCCATGACATTCCACGAACTTTGACATTCTCCTATCACTCTCTCCATGACCCCACCATCGTTCGACCTAACCCTTAACAAACTCAGTGCCGTTTGTCCTTGTCCCTTGACATTCCATCGACTCTATTATCGTTTGACTTCTCCCTTGATGTTCTTCTAACTACACCGCTCTTGGTAAATTTTAAACCATTAGTTTTCATTTTAGTGTTATTGTTTGTTCTAAACTTAGTATTATTTGGTTATTTTAGTGTAATTTAGCTTTAGTTTTACTTTTAATATTAATTATATTACTTTGTTATTTGCCATTTAGTATGTGTTACTTATATTTGGTGTTTGAAAGAACTTTGAACAATATTTAGCATTTTGGCGTGAAAATAGGTTACTTTCTATGTGTTTGTGATGCCTAAATATTTTATGATGCCCACCACATGTTTGATGAAAAGCTTCTATAACTATGTGTTTGTGTTTGTATTTGTGTTTTAGTTAATTAGTTTTATTTTCAATATTTTTGTTAATTCTATTTATTTTGTTATTGTTTCTTTACCTCACACATGACAACATGGACTTAGACACCAAGAATCCATCAACTCTAGTACAAGCATGAAAAGAGTATATGACTTTACAATGTAAATATATATATATATATATGATTTTGTAAAAATTTTATAGTTCAATATAATTATGTGATTATAAAGTTAGGGTATTATATTAATGATGAAAATACAGGACTATTTATATTATGGGAAACCAAAATTTCTGGTTATTTTTTTAGCTTCAGACCAACTTTTCCTGACGGTTTTAATGAAAACCGTCGTGAAATAAGAGCCTTACATGACAGTAAGGAATAGCATACACGATGGTTTTCATAAAAAAGTCATGTAAGCCTAGCATTTCATGACAGTTTTTAGTGAAAACCGTCGTAATAGCCTCTTCCCAAGATCCTAGAACCCCACCAAAATAAGGATTCCATGACAGTAAAAAACTGTAGTGAAAAGTTTTGTTGGTACTACGATGGGCGATTACATGATGGTTTTTTAACCGTCGTGAAAACATACCACAACGGTTTTAAACCGCGGTGTAATCTACAGTTTCAAGAAAACCCATGAACATCCAGCTAGAAAGCTTAGCGGCAAACTAAGAAAATCCTTTAATTAAATAATGTAGTTTATACATTTAAGTCTAGGATCTTTTGCAAAATATCAAGTTTGGTGTTATAATTGATGAATTTATGGAATTAACATAAATATTGCAAACTTGTATATAAATATTAAACTTAAATTATCAACTTCCGTAGTCGCATAATTCGGTTGATAATTGCCACTGCTATTTAAGGCGGAAAAAATTTCAATAGGTAGATAACTTGAGAATTTAAATTATAAGAATTTTTAAGTGCAATATTCTATTAATAGTTTACCAAGGAAAACATACTAACGCAAAATAAATCCTTAATTTCCTATTAAATAAAGAAAACATGAAATTATGCGATTTGTATTTACGGTGAAAAGTGTTATCCAAGTTCACGAATTGATACTGTTAACTATATGTCAATACCGAGTTAAAGTGTAGAATATGTCAAGATTATATTTATGCATTTTAGGAATAAATTTAAGATTAAAAACAATTTAGTTTTACATGATTTAAAATTTATATCGCTATTGGCACATATTGATATTAGTTTTAGGTTGCGTTGAGCAACCCTGACGGAACCAAAAAACTACTGACAACTAGCCAGTTTCCCTCAGTCAAACAAAAGTTTATCTGCTTCCATGAATCACGGGATTGTTGTCGTAAAATATGGGGACAAAACCACCTAAGTCAAAAAGGACTTCCTTAAAAAGTGGATCATGCCACCTTTCTCATAAAAGGTAGATTCAATATAAATTAATGATGAAAAATTCTCCTCCATTTACAAGCTACTAAACCAAGACCTTGTCTTACATAAGTATTTATGAAACCCTTTAATTATGAGTTACAAGCTACGTGGAAACTTAACCAAGTTTAAGCAAATGTCTATGAAAAATTCTTCCATTACAAGGATTCATTTTCTCTCTTTTTCTTCCATTTTTCTCCTAAGGAAACCCAAAATCTCCTAAAAGAAAAGCGGTTTTTCCTCTTCTTTTCTCCCAGAAATTTATTTCCTATTTACTAGAAAATCACTAGTCAAAATTAGACTAAGGAGGAGACTTTGGTGGGATCCTTCAAGAAGAAAATCTTCAAGGGTATGCTATCTAAACTTTCCTTTTTAAGGTGAAGAAAATAGTTTATGGCTTTATTTATCGTTTTGGCATGTAAGAAGCTTTATTTGTGCTTGCATTATAGGTTATGAGAGCTTTTATAGATGTAGTTTTAATATTATGCATGTTTGATGTAAGAAAGTTAGATCTAGGTTATGTTTTGTGTTTTATGGATCTTTCCACTCTCTTTGAATTTGAAAAGGACGCTTGAAAGATTGATTTTATTGTATTTTTAGACCAAGAAACTTCTATTTCGTAGTAACCTAAATGATTTGATGTAAGACAATAAATACTAGAATCTTAACTCTAAAAAGGTGTTCAGGCTCTTTTTAAGTTGTCCCAGTGATGTCACAGGGAAATATTGCAACATAGGTTATGACATCAGCTGTAGCATCATTAGTATAGAAGGCTTATATGGTTTATTTTTCTTTTAGAAACCTCATTTTATTGTTTAATAAGATCTTTATAGTAACTATAGAGCTATTAGTGGTCATTACCATCACTTTTCTCTATAGATCTGTAAAATAGGTTATGACATCAATAGTATAGGGTTTTTGTTTAGAAACTTCCCAGTTTTTACTTTTTAAAAGTTGAAACCACTTAGTTTCTTATTCCTTATGATTCTATTAATGCTGCAATTTAATCGGTGGTGATTTTGGGAACTTTTTCATTAAGTGTTGCACATGATGTTGCAACATGAGTTAGGACATTAAGAGTATAGTTGTCAAAACTATCTGGTTCGTTTTTATTCATAAGGATGAAATGCGTAGCTTACTGTCTTACAAGGTTGTCATTGCAACTATAGTATAGTTCGTGGCCATTCTAGAGCTGTTTTTGTTAGATGTTGCCGGAGATGTTGTGACATAATTGTACGATATCAATAATCTAGTTACGCTTTTTGGGTCCAATGACCCTCAAAAAGTCTGAATTATGACTTTGGAAAAAATACAAAAGGTTTAGATTTCAACGTGACAAAAACTTTCGGTGAAGAAAAACTTTTAAAAACTATGCTTTTAAAAGGAACCTTTAAACATATTTGTTAAAAACAGTTTAATTGATAAAGCTTACAAAATCACTAAAAACAATAATGTTAAAGGCACAAAAATGAACTTTTAAAAAACAAGGAAGTTCTAGGCCTCGTCAGAATGTGAAACTTTTATCAAAACTGTCTTTGACATTCGATTATAGTTACTTTTAAAACAAACAGAAGTATCTTCTAGTAACGGTTCAAAATAAAACACGTGCTTAGTGGTAGAATTACTATTTATGATTAACAAAAGAATTGTAGTAATCGAAAAGCTATGAGAGTCTACAATTCATAGTTTTATCAAAATTCTGACTCCAAAATAAGATACGGTTTTGAATAAGAACTTTGCACATAATGTTATCAATAGATTTAATAAAAATGACAAGTCGCTGAAAATATAATTATGGACCGCTATGTTATAATAGCAATTATCGGTCCAACGCCGGTATATGTTTAGGAGGAACTTGTTGAATCCAAATTTTTGATTATTAATATCATAGAATGTTTTTAGTTTTAGATAGCCATACTGGGTCTAATAAATTGAGCAGTCACTAAACATGGGCTTAAGGACCCAATAATACTGTTCGTATTTTAAGGGACTTGTAGTATAGTAAGAAGCCGATATAGGTAATGTGAGAGTTTAGTAATTCAAGTTATAAGAAGAACAAAATTAATTAGTTACCAAATTAATTAGTTAATTAATAACATTAATATGATTTAATTAAAGGCAATTAAGAAGATAAATTAGATAAGAATTATGAGTTAATAGGATTTAAATTTTATTAATCCTTTTTCACTACCTGAATCACCAGTTATTTGATAAAGGGTATTTTTAAAGAAAAGATTTAATTTCTTCTTATTCGATATGCTAAATTAATTAGCATAATACAAATTAAGCTTACACTCTTACTGGGTGTTTTTCCAAATATTTAAGGATTAATGGATAAGTATGTGGCGAGTTAATAGATCCTACCTCTAGAAACCAAGTAAATAGATATCTCACTTACAGCATGAAAACTACGGTTCAATTTAAAATGTTTTAACATATTTTGTGAAGATGCATTATCTATGATATGTCATGCTAGATTAGGATATGTCATATTATGTCATGTTTGAGTTATGTAAGAATATTATATGTGATATATGCTATATAAAATTATATTGCATATTCACCTATTGTTAAGAACAATTATAAGTTATGTTGTGAGATGATATATAGTAGCTTCACATGCTACATACATATTATAAGACAAGTGTAACAAGATAAGTTAAATTAAGTTAAAAATAGCGTACTAGCCTTCCGACCTGTGTGGAGGATATAGACATATTGACTAGAAAAAAGGCATCCAATTTAGTTTATCTTATTGTCTAGGATCGTCGGGGATCTTTGCAAACCTTAACTTTTGGATGATCGCACATAACGAGTACATACACATAGGGGTTTCTTAAGTGTGATAGATTAGATACTTGCGATATGTTCATAATGAAGCATAATCAGCTTATGCATGTTTTTATATATATTTTAAGCTTTGTTTTGTAAGTATAGATCGCCTACTTATTGAGCGAAAGCTCATTTAGATATGTTCATGCTATAGGTAAGTAACCTACCTACAATTTATATTGGATGGTGGCAAGCAGCAAAAAGATGGTGGAGTTGGGTATGGATACTACTTACAAATATTTCTTCCATAATAGATTGAAAGTAAATTTTATATGTATATATGACTAGCTTGATGCAAGTATGATTTAAAAACAAGAATTGTAATTTTACGATCTTAGTTTAGGTTATTTAGGACCAATAAGTTGCAATATACTTATATCAAAAGTTCAAATAATTTAATTATTGTAATAATTAGTTTTTAAAATGTTTTTAAAAGATTTAATTTAATTAAGGAATCGTTTTAAGGAAATTAATGTAAGTAATTAGTATTAAGTTTAAAAAAATTATTCAACAAATTTAGTATTTTACGATAATTCAAGATTAAAAATACGATTATATAGTTAAATAACGACTATGTAACTAGGGTTGTTATAGTTGGTATCAAAGCTAGTATCCTGTCATCCTACTCTACATCGTTACGCGTCTGCTATGCCATAGTTCAAGTAAATTAGTTTAGTTTATGTTAATTAAGTTGTGATAGCTAAGAGTTAACATTTTTTATATGACAACTCAACTAGACGATCAACATGCCAGGACTGTTCAGGATATCTCCTCATGACCAGATGCCGAGCCAAGTCACTATGAAACATCAAATCACAGGAAGCTATACTATATGTCAAATTTCCAAACAAATAAGTAAATACCTGGAGATGTAGGGTTGTGTGAATCAACACCTTAAGATGATCAACTCTTACAGCATAAATTTGGGCGAGAACATATGGAGCTATATTGATGGTTCGAATGAGAATTTTTGCTAAGCTTCCACTCAGGATAAGTGAGGAATGGAGGAGCAAAATCTTCTTTGAAAGGATTACCATCAGAGATGCTAGCGACATGATGCCTACCCTAGAGCATGTTTGAGCATTTTGTCAAAAATGAATTCCTAGCGTAAATCATTAGCAAGGATATTAATACCCAATCTAAAGGTGATGTAGAAGACTAGATAAGTGATGTATCATCATAGGGTTAGTGGTGTGCCACATCAAATAACTAAGCAAGTCTATGTATAGTATAAAGAAGGAAAATTTATGAACAAACACTATTAGCTTTAGATAGGAAGAAGTCTATGTTATGTGACCAGTTGGAGATGGGGTAAGGTCTCAAACACAACAATGGTCTATGATATGCAATGAGCGCTAAATTAATAATGTTTAGCAACTCTATTATATGATGTTATGAATGATATGTATATGTATGGTATGTTATGATTAGTACTTGTTAATTGTCTCGTAAAAATATTATGACTTAGTCGTATAATTTAATGTTTAATGAACCTATATGATAGGGTCTATAAGTAATCCAAGGAGAACTTGACCTCTTAAGTTACAATAAAAGAAAAAGAGATCCTATAAAACTAGAATCTTGATATGCATAAATACATGGACTCTTATAAGGAATTCTGAGACAAGTAGAAGTACTCTAAGAGATAAGAGAAAAACTTCCCAGAGATCACAGACTGCCTATGGGTGGTTACTTCTAAATAACCCCATTATAGTGATCTTAAAGAAAGATAGTCCCTCTCCAACCCACAATTGTGGAGAATAAATTTAGTAGATTGGTTAAATACCATCTTATTGGAAACTAAAATCATGTTAAGTAGAGATTGTAAGAGTAGAAGATTTCTTTTAATAACCAATAAGATGTAAGTAATGTCACAAGGATATCATACGATAAAGGAAATGATTCAAGACCGGTTCAATATTTGACCCACTTTAAGTAGAGATATGTAACTTAGATAGAGTAGTCAGAGCAAGGGGAAGCCAAAAGGAAATTAACTTAGATAGAGTTGTCCCCCTCTAGTTAGTAAAGCTTTCATATTGATAAGAGTTATTGTATAAGCAAGTTTAGGGACCCTAAAGTCAAACTCCTAGCCCCCAATAGAAATTAAATACTACAAAATATGAGCCTAGGGATGAGAAAAAGCCCTATGACTAGTCAAGATGTGCCGATTTGAGGATAAATCCTTTGCAGCTAATAGTAGAGTGAACTAGTAAGAGTAGCTCAACTTTTTAAAGAGAGCTTAGTTATGTAGCCAATGGCTAGAACACCCTTAAGTTAATTTTGTTAGGAAACTATAAGTATATCTAGTGCCTCAAGATAGGCCTGACCATAACGCTATATAGAAAGCAAAGTCCCATGAGACTAGAAAACTAATAAAGACATCTAGTCAATACGATTAGTAAGTATAGCAAGATATTGAGGCTTGGGACGTAATGACAATCTAAGGGCCATTTATACACCCCTCTTGACTCCAATAAAGGGTGTGCTAATGTTAATTAAGAGATAAAGCAAGGGAAGGATGACACACGTATTGTCTACCAAGTAAGATAGCACCCTTGAAGTTAGTAAGCACATCTTAACTATAGGAGTTATATAATAGGTCAATAAGACAACAGATATTCTTCTAGCTTCCATAAGACCAATGAGATTCGTCATTTGAAGAGTTAAGAGCACATAGCAACTAGATATTAATAACTATTCCTAAGATTGGAGTGTCATGGATAACACCATAAAATTATTATGACATATTATAGCATGAGTTTTATGAAAGAGTCTAAGAATAAGTATCAAGCCCATGTTGTTCCTTTAAAGGGTAGATGAATATGCGAGGAGAAATCAATAAATTTTCTCTAGATGAGATTAAGTAACCATTGAGCCATTGACTTGAGCATGTGAGTGCACCTCTTAGTTATTCCCCACCTCCTATCCATCAATAGAAAGAAAAAAAAAATGTAGTATGAAGGGTTACTATTAGACTAAAGAAAGACTCCTAGTATAACCGTCCCTATCCTAGGAAGGAGACCTAACTAAGTTCAAAGTTGAACATCAAGTATTAGATAAACGATGCTTAAGAAGTAGCCAATAGAACTGTGACCCTTAAACCTGAGTATAGAAAGATCATGACGTCATATGATCCAACCCATAAACTAAGACCATCAAAGGAAGTCTTCACTTCAAAACATTCATGATAGTGCTAAAGTAAAATAGCAGTAGCAGAACTTATTAGCTACAAAATAAAGGAGTCTAAGGACCAGATTAAGTTAAAACTAAGATGACATGAAGAAAGTAGAGACATATAGATTATGTTTTGTCAAATGAGACCACAACACTTAGCTTGGTTCAAACTCTACAATGAGAAAGAGTTAAAGCTGTAAACCATGTCAGGAAGCTTTTAAAGCCAAGACATCACCATTACTAGAAGATATAAAGAAGACATAGAATGACATAGGACACTACAATGACCTAGAGAAGGAAGCATATATAGCCAAGCTTAGATATAACTTTTAGCACGTAGAGAGTTAAAGGTATACCATGACGTTTCTACGATAGATATGATATCGATTAGAATTATGAATAAGAGACAAGCCAAAACAGTGAAATACCACAGAATGACCAAGTAAAAATATGTCGCCAAACAAAGAGAACCATTCCAATCTAGATTAACGTATAATTTCCTAAAGAAACAACAGGTTTCTTGAAGGACTAGAACCATGAACTCAAGATAGATAAAACGTAGTTAAGACTTTAGAAACCCTTTGCCAGTCAAAGAAGCAGTGTAGTTTTGCTCTTTTGGAAGAGCATACTACACTCAGTAGTGTAGTATCTAGACCTAGAATAATCATCAATCCATGGAAGGAGTGTAATCGTCCAATCACCCACTGTATGTTATGATAGCATGTTGTATATCTTAGAATAAACATGTCTAAAAGGAAGCAATAGTATAATCTTTACATGGTAAGGGACCTAATGTACTCTCTAGCTTAGAATTAGGAAGAAATTTTATACTAAAGTATAGATAAAAATCAAGTTTACCCCTAACCAAATTGGAGAAAAATTTGCATAAGATACACTGGTTTTTGTGAGAAAATCACCAAAACGATTTAGGCGTATGAGTCAAGACTAGAAATGACTCTTAGAGTAAGAAAGATCACAAGAGAAAGAGCATGAAAAGCCTATGAATACAAAAAATGGGATCAATTTCTCTTGCACTCGCATCCCCAAGAAGAGTGAACATGTGCAAGAGAGACATGAAAGGACAAATTAAGTTATGATAAACCCTTAGAAGAATTAGGATAAGTAGATAAGTATGTTTTAGACCATTATTATCATCAGTCTTGACAAATGAACAATAAGAATTCATAGTTGAAATAATAGAAGGATAGAATTTCGACTAGTCCTTATATACCGAATCATGATCTGGACGTAGGCATAGTCGGACGTAGTGTATGAAGAAAGATTATTATGAGTCTTAGACCAAGAGTAAGAAGGCCTCAGATAGATTAGATTATATGTTTTATCAACACCTTTGGGGTGAAACCCCTTTATAAAGGAAGCCCTGCAAGTATAAGAGTATGAAAGCAATAGAATATCCATAGTTTATCCTAATTTTTTAGGACGAAAATTTTCTAAGGTGGGTAGATTGTAATATCTAAAAAAATCCAAGTAATTAATAAGTATATTTAATTAAGGATTTTTCCCATAACTATACCATTAAGTTTATAAGAAGCATAAGTTTAGAGCTTATAAGCACAAGTATCGATAAGAATTATACGATAACAACAGTATGACAATTCAAGGGACCAATTTAGGAATAACCGTGATCATTCAGCTAAAAAGCTTAGCGGTAAACATAGAAAATCCTAGAACTAAATAATGTAGCTTATATATTTAAGTAAAAGATTTTCTAGACTATATCAAGTGTGGTTTTATGGCTGAAGATTTACATAATTAATGTAAATATTTTAGAATGCTATACAAAATATTTAAGTTATATCTATTAAATTTCATGGTCAAATAATTTGATTAATAAAGGCGGAAGAAATTTCAATCCATAGATAACTTGAGAATTTAAATTATAAGAATTTTCAAGTTAATACAGTATTAGTAGTGTATCGAAAAAATACTCTAACACAAAAATACATCCTTTATTGCCTATTAGTTAAAAAAGATATAGTTACACGATTAGCATTTTTGGTAAAAAAAAATGTTATCTAATCAAGAATCGAAACTATCAACATGTTTCAATGTCAAGGTAGAATGTAAAAATTGTCAAGATTATGTTTATATGGTCTAGGAATAGATTTAAATTTAAAAATAATTTAGTTTTTACACGATTCACTATAAGAAATTTTTGATTACACAATGGTGGTAATGCCCCAAAATGTTTCTCTTTTTAAACGGCGGACGTTTGTAGTATAAAAAAGTTGTCATATCCATAGGGAGGTGAAAATTTGTAACTCGAGAGATTGTTAAAAATTAACATTCAAAAAGGCAAGTGGTTTTTCAGAGCAAAGTTTAAAGTAAAAGAAATATTTTTGTGATTTTTTATTCAAAATTTAAAACATAAAATTAAAGTGGTGAAGCTTTGAGAATCCTTTGTATGTTTTGCAACTGATATAGAACTTTAATTCTAATTAATAATTATCTAAAGCATTTGATTTATTATATCTTATCTCATTAATTGCAAGCACATTTTACTAATTATATGGGTCAACCTAGAGCGACAATATAGCAAGCCATAATGCAGTAAGGGTCTTCCTATAAAAACTAGCAAAATAATTATTGGTGCACTAATTATGAAAATTATAACAGCTGTCACTCAATTATAATTAACATAATTATAGGATAGAAAAGGTAATAACAAATCAAAATTAATATATTTTAGTAGAATAAATTTTTATATTAAGTTCGGTAGCACTCCGTCTTATGAAATATCTAGAATCGACAATATAACAAGTCATACTGTAGTAAAAGACATTCCATAAAATTAAGCATTATTTCATTATTGTTAATATTAACTATGCAACACAATTAAATTACGTAAAGAAAGTATGACTGAATTTATGTAAAAATTGGAAACATGACAATATTAACAATAATTATTAAAAACATAAAGATATAATTTATTCCACAAAAATATAAGCATTACCACACATATATAGAGTCAAAATCTATACCAAAATACTATGCATACAAGATCATCTCTCTGCCTCACCAGACTCTTTACACTAATTTAAGCATTATTTTATTATCTAAGAAGATACTGCTGAGTCTAACTCAATAGAAAGGAAAAGAAAGGGAAAGATGGCCAAAGGCCCAAAGTGGGTTGCTGAACTAAGGCAAATGCCTCGGTATTTATAGGCCTTGAAAATTACTATTGAGGGATTCTTTCGATTATTGACACTATTCAAGCGTTGAAAAACGGATCATAATGATTCTTTTCCTCTTCTACGCTTATCTGTGTTTCCGAGTGTGCAGATTTTCCTTTATAATCCTGTGTGACGCGACATCTAGCAGTACTACAACGGACTGATCGTGACCGATGATCACCAGATCCAACGGCTCCAAATGTGCTCGAGAATGGGCCTAGGTGGGACTAGTGGGACGAGATTAGAGGCTGTCAGAATGGTCTTTGTTAGCTGATCGAACGGCTAGGAAGACGAATGCACGTGGAGTTGACCGCATGAGATCTAGCGCGGCCTGAGATGCTCCTTTGACGCGTCTGCAGCTTGTCAGCGCATGTGATGCATGCGCCAATCAGAAAATGACACGTGGACAGTACTACGAGATTTTGCTAACGCACCGGATGACGTGATTACATGCATCCCTCTGTTCGATGGCTGAGATCATTCTGTCAGTTGATTCGACGGTCAAAAACGTGCCACATGTCCCCTTTAGATGAATTCCAATATTTTGATGCATTTGATGTCGGATTTTATCCATTTTGGTGTCGTTTTGCTCTGTTTTTCTTCCAGATTTCAAAACTAAAAATCACAAACACACTAATATTAATTATTTTACAAACATAATATTTACAAAAATATTAAAAATATTTATTTGATATTAAAACACACAAAAATAAATAAAAACTCCTAGAATTTCTAGTCTCTTACGGTTTGACACAGATATAATTTTTATGACTTGGAAATGTTTTTAGAAATTACTAAAAATATAATAAGACATATTTACAAACTTAAAACATACTATCCAATACACTAAAACTCAAAATAAAATAACCGCATTATTTTTACGGTTTTGACTATTTACAGACTAAACATTTACTTAACACCCCGAAACGACTTTAAAAATTACTAAAAATTCTATTAAACATAAAGACAGACTAAAAAAAAAATTAAACATATTTACACACTAAGACACAAAAACATTGTTTAATACAAAATTGCTATTAATTAGAGGATTTAATGAGAAATAAAAGCATAAATAAATGATTTAAGCCTTAGAAAATGTACACTTTTACAATCTCATCACACCCTCCAACCAGCTTATTGCTAGTCCCTAGCAATTAAAGTGATAGAATTTTGAAATGATTTACTAAATTTTCATACAATGAAATTCATTTAACTATAATTTGACTTATCTAACTAGATAGACTAACAAAACAAAAATTTTATTTGAACAATTTATATGCTATTTAACAAAATGTATATAAGCCAGACTTAGTACAAAAAAGGGAGATAATGAATAATTATGAAGTTTCATCCAAAACTAGAAATAATATTGTTATGGTATTTTGCTTCAAATCACTCCTGCAGGCAACAACACTTCAAAATATTGATTTGGAGCAATTAAAGAACAGAAACATTAAAATAGAAATATTTACAAACTTTACATATTGGATAGTGCAATGTTTGGCTCCCTTAAGCTTTCTCCATAACCCATTTAACAAGCTTTAACTCCCAGACCAATTGGCCTAAGGTACTAGGTGTTGAAGTACCCTTTAGAACTTACTTACACGAGTTAAAGAGGCTACGAAACCAAACTTATCCAAATTTATTCATTAATTTATATAATTACACATTTTATTTATTTACAATTCTTTTTATTTCTTTTTTTATTTTTTTATTTAGTTATTTAATTTTGAAAATGTTACTGCCATCAATTGTAACAAAACTCAAATGTTCATAGCTTTGACTTACCACCACAATTAAGCATTATAGTGTATGTGTGATAAGAATGTCTTAAAAACACTTTGAAAAATAAGCACTTAAAAATGTTAAATGAAACCAAAGTTTTGAGAGTCCATAAAATTAGATAATCCAAAGAATAGAAAAATAATATTACATTAATATGAAATTCAGAAATCAAAATAAAATAATAACACATTAATTACTAAGAAACTAATATTTACAAAACATTTTTAAATTTTTATTTTAAAATTTTATGACTCACAAAAAAAAATAACACACAAAAATGAAAAATGCGCAAAAATCTAGAGCAAAATAAAAAAAAATATGGGCAAAAATCAAAAAATTTTAGCACAACATTGAAGCACAAATCTCACATGCTCAACTTTGAAGTACAACCCTCTCATGCATAACTTTTAAGCACAACTTTGAAGTACAACCCTCTCACCCTAACCTAAAATATATATTATTCAAAATAAATAAAAGAATGTTGAAAGCAGCAAAAATGTTACCTGAATCAGCACAACTACAGAGATGATTTGTGGTAAACTTAACAAACCAAAAACTAAAAACTAACAAAACACACAACAATATATTACAAGTTGGGTCTTTTAAAGTCAGATTCCCTAGACTTCATTTTTTTGTTTCGAAAGTCAAAAATCATATTTTTACACAAATTCTTCAGAATTCGTCTCAAGAGGCCGCAACTATAAAGTATTTACTAATCACAATTGATTATAACCTCCTTAATCTCAGCTATTCTGCAAGAATTAATTTTTAAGATTTATTTTCAACTTTCAAAGTTTTTTTTTATATGAAAAAAAATAAGCAAAAAAAAAACAAAATAAGAAAACAGACAACAAAAATAAATATTTAAAAGAGAATAAACAGAAAACTACTCAGGGTTGATAAATTGGAGCCATAAGAGTGACTTCTTCGGGTTCAGTTATCCGTTTTATGTAGCTTTTCAATCTCTAGCCATTTACTTTGAGTATCCTTCCATCGGATGGATCTTCAATTTCAACAATACCATTTGGGAAAACTTGTTTCACAATATATGGACCTGTCCATCGTGATTTTAACTTACCATGATGAAGGTGAAGACGAGATTCATAAAGATGAACCCATTGATTTGGCTCAAAGTTCTTTCTCAAAATATGTTTGTCATGAAATGCTTTCATTTTTGCTTTGTAAATCCATGAATTGTCGTAAGCATCATTCCTTAATTCCTCAAGTTTAGAGAGTTGAAGCTTCCGTTCAATACCTGAAGCACTAAGATCAAAGTTGAGAGCTTTAACAGCCCAATAAGCTTTATGTTCAAGTTCTACAGGTAAATGATAGGCTTTTCCAAAGACGAGCCTATAGGGAGACATTCCTAAAGGAGCTTTGTAAGCTGTGTGGTATGCCCAGAGTGCATCTTGAAGACGTGAGGACCAATCTTTTCGATCAGGATTCACTGTTTTTTCAAAAATTTGTTTGATCTCTCTATTTGCTAACTCAGCTTGTCCATTTGTCTGTGGATGATAGGCAGTCGAAACTTTATGAATCACACCGTACTTTCGCATCAAAGTGTCAAAAGAACGGTTGCAAAAATGTGTGCCTTGATCACTGATTATAGTACATGGCGTACCATACCTAGATAACACGTTTTCTTTCAAGAACTTTATAACAGTTGTATTATCATTAGTACGGCATGCTATAGCTTCAACCCATTTTGAAACATACTCCACAACATGTATAGGTACCTAGAAGAAGGTGGAAAAGGTCCCATAAAGTCTATTCCCCAGCAATCACATATTTCAATTGCCATAATCGGGTTTAGAGGCATCATGTGACGACGAGACATAGTACCTAACTTTTGGCAATTTTCGCAGAGACTACAATAATGATAAGTGTCTTTGAACAAAGTGGGCCAATAAAGACCACATTGGAGGATCTTTGTAGCAGTTTTCTTGACAGAAAAATGACCACCACATGCATCAGTGTCACAAAATTTTAAGACATTATTCACTTCATCTTCAGGAATGCAACGTCTCATGATTTGATCATGATAGTATTTGAAAAGGTGCGGATCATCCCAGTAAAAGTTACGCACTTCAATCAAAAACTTTCTTTTGTCTTGCAAACTCCAAGCAGATTGAATTTCTCCAGTTGCCAAAAAATTGACAATGTGTGCATACCAAGGTAACTTGGTAACAGAGAACAGATGTTCATCAGGAAATTCATCATGAATTGGTGAACCATTGACAGAATCATTGACTTCTAAACAAGATAAGTGGTCAGCTACCACATTCTCAACTCCTTTCTTGTCCTTGATAGTCAAATCAAACTCTTGTAGAAGAAGGATCCACCTGATAAGTAGGGCTTTAGCATCCTTTTTAGAAAAGAGATACTTAAGGGCAAAATAATCAGTGAAAACAATGACAGGTGAACCGATTAGGTATGAACGAAACTTATCAAGCGCAAATACTATAGTAAGTAATTCCTTTTCAGTGGTTGAGTAATTCATTTGAGCATTGTTTAAGGTTTTGCTTGCATAGTACACTACAAAAGGTTTTCTTTCCCTTTGTTGACCTAAGATGGCTCCTACAGCGTAATTGCTTGCATCACACATGACTTCAAATGGTAAACTCCAATCAGAGGATTGCATGAAAGGTGCAGAAGTTAACTTAGATATCAGTGTTTGAAAAGATTCTTCACATTCTTTTGTCCATTCAAACACAGCATCTTTCAACAAGAGATTACACAATGGTCTTGATATGGCTAAAAAATTTTGAATGAACCTCTTATAAAATCCAGCATGTCCAAGAAAAGATCGAACATCTCTAACAGTCTTTGGAGTGGCCAAGTTTGAAATAAGCTCAATCTTAGTTGGATCAACTTCAATTCCTCTTTTAGAGACAATGTGTCTAAGAACTATGCCAGATGGAACCATAAAATTGCATTTTTCTCAATTTAACACAAGGCCTTTTTCTTCACATCTTTTCAAAACAGCTTCCAAATTAAGCAGACAAGTATCAAACGAATAACCAAAAATAGTCAAATCATCCATGAAAACTTCCATAATCTTCTCAACCATGTCATTGAAAATGCTCATCATGCATCTTTGAAATGTAGCTAGAGCGTTACAAAGTCCAAATGACATTCGTCGGAAAGCAAAAGTACCAAAAGGACATGTAAATGTGGTCTTTTCCTGATCTTCTAATGCTGTCTCTATTTGATAATATCCTGAATATCCATCTAGAAAGCAATAGAAAGGATGACCAGCTACACGTTCTAAGATTTGATCGATGAATGGGAGTGGAAAATGGTCTTTTCGAGTGGCGGCATTTAATTTTCGATAATCAATGTACATTCGCCATCCAATGACAACTCTTGTAGGGACAAAATCTCCTTTTTCATTCTTTATCACAGTTACACCAGATTTCTTAGGAGCAACTTGAGTTGGACTGACCCATTTACTGTCCGCAATGGGATAAATGATACCAGCATTTAACAGTTTCAAAACTTCGTTCCTCACGACTTCTTTCATTGTTGGGTTCAGTCACCTTTGGGGATCTCTTTTTGGATTAACACCTTCTTCCAGTTGAATATGATGGGAGAAAATCAAGGGACTAATACCCTTGATATCAGCTATTGTCCAACCCAATGCATTTTTATGATCACGCAACATGTTAATTAACCATCGCTTTTGTGATTCATCGAGTTTGGATGAAATGATAACAGGAAAAGATTCATCAGCTCCTAAGAATGCATGTTTTAGTCCTTTAGGAAGTTGGGCTAACTTAATTTTGGGAATTTCTTTAGTGGATGGTTTTGGCTTTTCTCCTTCTAGGAATAGCTTTTCAAAATGTGGTTGCCAAAACTTTGTTTCTTTGTCCAATGAATGTTTAGGAATATCAGAAATGGGATTGGGATTTTCAAGATCAGGACATTGGAAGATTTCTTCAAGCACATCGGTTCGCTTTTGAAATTCTTCATGAACAGCTTCATCAATGATTTCAGTGTAAGAACACTCATTATTGCTTTGAAATTGCTTCCCAATATGGAAAACATTCACTTCAAGAGTCATATTTCCAAAAGAGATTTTCATGAGACCATTTCGACAATTGATGAGAGCATTAGCCATAGCTAAGAAAGGTCTTCCGAGGATGATAGGAATTTTTGATTCTATATCCACCTCAGTTTGAGTGTCTAAAATGAGAAAATCCACAAAATAATAAAACTTATCAACTTGTAAAAAAACATCTTCAACTATCCCCCGTGGTTTCTTTATGGATCGATCTGCGAATTGCAAGACCACAGATGTTGGCTTAATCTCTCCAAGGCTTAGGGGCAAGTAAATCGAATAGGGCATGAGATTGATGCTCGCTCCTAAGTCTAACAAGGCTTGAGTGATTTCATGGGTTCCTATGTAACAGGTGATTGTGGGACATCCAGGATCTTTGTACTTGACTGGTGCTCTTTGTTCAAGAACTACACTTAGTTGCTCAGTTAAGAATGCAGTCTTTGGGACATGATGTTTCCTTTTCATAGTGCACAACTCTTTTATTACTTTGGCATAAGTAGGCACTTGTTTGAGAATTTACAAAAGAGGAAGATCGATTCGAACTTGCTTCAAATGTTCCAAGATGTGTTCATAATTTTTAGGCAGTTTCCTAGTAGTTTGAAGAGCTTGAGGAAAAGGGACTTCTATTGGAAACTTATTCACTTCTTCTTCTCCTCTTTGAGGAACATCTTCTTCCTTACTCGCATCTATGGTGTTTGATCTTTCCAATGATTTACCACTGCGAGTAGTAACATGACTAACCTCTTTATCCTTCTCTTCAGTGTTAGAGGTTTGTATCATGCTTTGTCCTTCAGAAATGACCAGAGCTTGAGATGAACATTTTTCATTCAATTTCAAAATTTCTTTTTGTCATTTGTGTTAAAGCAGCTTCAATTTTCTCACATGACTTGTTTTGTATCTCAACGAATGCTTGTAATGTTTCTTCAAGAGATTTGCTCGAGTGTGAATCATGTTGAGGAACATTTTCTCCTGAGTACATTTCTTCTTCATTTCTCCATTGATTTCCAAATGATTGCTCTTGATTTGAATTCCTCCTGTCGAGCTTCAAGTTGTTTCTTCCGTCAGGATTGAAAGTTTCAAGATAAGGAGTACAAGGTTTATGATTTGTCTTTAAGGCATTACATTGTTCCTCATATTCTCCTATCACTTCCTGATAAACATGACAATCTAGTGGCTGTTGGTCATTCACAAAATTTGTTCCTTATAGTTCAGCTTTTGTGACTACATGACTTCCTTTCTCATTCTTTGCTTTGAGGATTTCTAATTCTCTTGTGAGTTTTTCAACTTGAACCCTAAGGTTGTAGCTATCCTCTTTCTTCAATTGATGAACTTTAGTTGATCGCGACTTATGAGAAACATCTAATTCAGCCCACAAATGAACTTTTTGAGCAAATTCATCAAGAAATTCCTTGGCCTCTTCAGGATCCTTGTGTAAAAATTTTCCATTGCACATCACTTCCAGATATTGGCGATCATGACTTGTGAGTCCTTCGTAGAAAAAGCTGACAAGATGCCAATTCTCGTAACCATGGTCAGGACATCGACTCAACAAATCTTTGAATCTTTCCCATGCTTCGTAGAAATTTTCATGATCATTTTGGGAGAAAGTCAGAATGTGTTTCTTGAGATTGTTGGTCTTTTGATATGAAAAGTATTTGTAGAAGAAAGCAGATGTCATGTCATTCCATGATTGAATGGATCGAGGTTTTAAGGAATAAAGCCAACTTTTAGCTTTATCTTTCAGTGAGGACGGGAAAATTTTCAATTTGATGGAATTAGCGATATCAGACTGGCTATGAAAAGTGGCAACAACTTCTTCAAATTCACGAATATGAACATAAGGATTTTCGCTTTGTAATCCAAAGAAGGTTGGTAAGAGTTGAATCATTGCAGGCTTAAAATCTTGTTGTGGAAGATTTGATGGAAACACAATACATGAAGGAGTTAAAGTGCGAGTCAGATGCATGAAATCTTTCATCAGCATTCTTTGAGGGTTCTCACCCAGATTCTCCATCGCAAACGAATTTGACAGAGTGGTCGACGAGGATGAAAAATGCAAAAAAGAGTTTGACAATTGTTCACTAGGGTTTCTTAAGTCTGAAGCCTTAACAAATCGACTAAGTTTGAATCATTAACCCTAAGTGTCTCTTTTTTATATTTTTGATTTTTTTTTATTTTTTTTTACAAGGATAAAGACAAACGCTAAGCTTTTCTTTATTTAGGGAGAATAAAGTAGTGAATAAAAAGCACTCGCCTGAGTTATTTTGTAGATCTTGAGAATTATATACCTTAAGGATGTTCCCAGGAAAGATTGGTGGGGCTAAGGCCCCTTAAAAACCAATCTCCTAATCAGAGCAACATTCTCGAAATGACTGGTGTTGGAAAAGTTTCCAAAATTAACCGGCTATGGGAATGGTATTCGAGCCAGTACTAGCATCCAAACAGAACTTCCTCAAAGGATACTCTTCACAAAACCACAATTTATTTTATGAAAAACCTAACTCTAAAATTTTATGATGTTTTATTTCTAAGGCAAAAACCTAAATCTAAACCTAAAACTAACAAAGTAAATATTTTACAAAGAAAAGGAAAGAAAAAATTTTATGATTTTTTCTTATTTTATGATTTTTTTTTATTTTTTATGAATAGTAAACAGTGTGTGAATAGTGATGTGAATAGTAACTTCATGAATAGTAGCCTACTTAATTAAATAATCAAACTAAAATATTTACACTATTTACAAGATAAGGACAAAGTACTTACCTGGTTTCCTGCTTAATTTAGCAATCTGACAAAGTAACAGCACCTCCCCGACAACGGTGCCAGAATTTGATGGTAACGCCCTAAAATGTTTCTCTTCTTAAACGGCGGACGTTTGTAGTATAAAAAAGTTGTCGTATCCACATGGAGGTGAAAATTTGTAACTCGAGAGATTGTTAAAAATAAACGTTCAAAAAGACAAGCGGTTTTTCATAGCAAAGTTTAAAAGTAAAAGAAATATTTTTATGATTTTTTTATTCAAAATTTAAAACATAAAATTAAAGTGGTGAAGCTTTGAGAATCCTTTGTATGTTTTGCAACTGATATGGAATTTTAATTCTAATTAATAATTATCTAAAGCATTTGATTTATTATATCTTACCTCATTAATTGCAAGCACATTTTATTAATTATATGGGTCAACCTAGAGCGACAATATAGCAAGCCAAAATGCAGTAAGGGTCTTCCTATAAAAACTAGCAAAATAATTATTGGTGCACTAATTATGAAAATTATAACAGCTGTCACTCAATTATAATTAATGTAATTATAGGATAGAAAAGATAATAACAAATCAAAATTAATATATTTTAGTAGAATAAATTTTTATATTAAGTTCAGCAACACTTCATCTTATGAAATATCTAGAATAGGCAATATAACAAGTCATATTGCAGTAAAAGACATTCCATAAAATTAAGCATTATTTCATTATTGTTAATATTAACTATGCAACACAATTAAATTACATAAAGAAAGCATGACTAAATTTATGTAAAAATTGGCAACATGATAATATTAACAATAATTATTAAAAACATAAAGATATAATTTATTCCACAAAAATATAAGCATTACCACACATATATAGAGTCAAAATCTATACCAAAATACTATGCATACAAGATCATCTCTCTGCCTCACCAGACTCTTTACACTAATTTAAGCATTATTTTATTATCTAAGAAGATACTGCTGAGTCTAACTCAACAGAAAGGAAAAGAAAGGGAAAGATGACCAAAGGCCCGAAGTGGGTTGCTAAACTGAGGCAAATGCCTCGATATTTATAGGCCTTGAAAATTACTATTGAGGATTCTTTCGATTATTGACACTATTCAAGCGCTGAAAAATGGATCATAATGATTCTTTTCCTCTTCTACGCTTATCCACATTCCCGAGTGTGCAGATTTTCCTTTGTAATCCCGTATGATGCGACATCTAGCAGTACTAAAACGGACTGATCGTGACCGTTGATCACCAGATCCAACGGCTCCAAATGCGCTCGAGAATGGGCTCAGGTGGGACAAGTGGGATCGAGATTCGAGGCCGTCAGATTGGTCTTTGTCAGCTGATCGAACGGCTAGTAAGACGGATGCACGTGGAGTCGACCGCACGAGATCCAACGCGGCCTGAGTTGCTCCTCTAACGCCTCTGCAGCTTGTGGGTGCATGTGATGCACGTGCCAATCAGAAAATGACACGTGGACAGCACTGCGAGATTTTCCTGACGCACTGTTTGATGTCGAATTTTATCCGTTTTGGTGTCCTTTTGCTCCGTTTTTCCTTCAGATTTCATATCTAAAAATCACAAACACACTAATATTAATTATTTTACAAATATAATATTTACAAAAATATTAAAAATATTTATTTTACATTAAAACACACAGAAATAAATAAAAACTCCTAAAATTTCTAGTCTCTTACGGTTTGACACAGATATAATTTTTATGACTTGGAAATGTTTTTAGAAATTACTAAAAATATAATAAGACATATTTACAAACTTAAAACACACTATCCAATACACTAAAACTCAAAATAAAATAACCACATTACTTTTACGGTTTTGACTATTTACAGACTAAACATTTACTTAACACCCCGAAATGACTCTAAAAATTAGTAAAAATTCTATTAAACATAAAGACACACTAAAAACAAATTTTTAAACATATTTACACACTAAGACACAAAAACATTGTTTAATACAAATCTGCTATTAATTAGAGGATTTAATGAGAAATAAAAGCATAAATAAATGATTTAAGCCTTAGAAAATGTACACTTTTACAATCTCATCACACAACCTTTATTTAATGACCGTTTCCTAAAAACCGTCGTGGTAAGGCGAAAAAAGCACAGTGAGTTACGCCCTACGAAAATGAAGACCGTCATGGAACAGGCTAGAAGCTACCACGACAGTTTTTTAAAAAATCGTCGTGGAATACCAAAGCTACCACGATAGTTTTTTGAAAAACCATCGTGGTAGCTAACCAATTCCACGGTGGGTTTTCAAAAAACCATCGTGGAATAGGATAGTTGCCACGACGTTTTTTTGAAAAACCATCGCGGTATCTAAATAGTGTATTCCATGATAGTTTTTTAAGAAAACCATCGTGGTATCTACATAGTGTATTCCATGATGGTTTTTTAAGAAAACCATCGTGGTAGCTTGCTTAAATTCCCTTTTCCCACCTCGACATCCAGAGACAAATTAGAAACTCACTTCTTAAATACAAACACAGACCCGTCTGAATCAGCTTCCGCCGTCCCTCTCCACCTCCACGCTCCTTAATCTCAGCTCAAATTGTAAGTTTTTGTTAGAAATTGATCAACTATAGTTGATTGTCTTGTATACTTAATCCTAAATTGATCAATAGTTGTTTTTTTTTTTTGTTGTTTATTCCGTGAAATTTGTATTGTGGATCATGGGTATGATTTCTTTGTTTTATGATTAATTAATATATATAGGTGGGTATATATATAAATTGTGAAATTAATTTTAATTGAATATTTTCTATTTATTATTTTGATTTAGGAATTGCAAAATAGATAGGAGATGGATGTGGGATTTTCAATTGTCTAGAGAGTATGTGAATGGTGTGGAAGAGTTCTTGGATTTTGCTAAAAGTCATGCCAATGGTGATAAAATTCGGTGTCCTTGTGTTCAATGTGAAAACCATAGATTGCATCCAATTCCAATTGTTAGAGGACATTTATTTCGAAATGGAATTATAAGTACTTATCAAAATTTCAATCCAACTTTACTAAGTAAAGAAAAGCAAGCTATTGTGGAGGATAATATGGATGATCAAGACAATATGGTTGACATGATCAATGATTTAGAAGAACACTTTGTGCACCGTTTGGATTTATTTGAGACAATGATGAACGATGCGGAGACACCCGTATATGAGGGGTGTACCAATTTCACTAAATTGTCTGCTTTAGCTGGATTATAGAATTTGAAAGCACCGGGTGGGTGGTCAAATTCTAGTGTCACAAAGCTATTGGAATTTTAGAAAGGCTTCTACCAGAGAGTCATAAATTACCAACTAGTATGTATGAGGCTAATAAGACTTTGAGTACTTTGGGAATGGATTATGAGAAAATTCATGCTTGTGAAAATGATTGTGTTCTCTATAGGAATGAGTATGAGGACGAGAATTATCGTCCAGTTTGTCAACAAGCAAGGTGGAAGAAAGGAAAGAAGCCAAAAGACAGCATGAATGAAGTGCCAAAGAAAGTATTATGGTACATTCCACAGGTACCATGTTTGAGGCGTTTATTCAGAAACCCAGAATATGCGAAGAATTTGACATGGCATCATGACAAACGAGTGGATGTTGGTATGCTTAGACACCCAGCGGATTTACCACAATGGAAGACTTTTGAAGTTGATCATCCCAACTTTAGTGCGGATCCAAGAAACATACATTTTGCTTTGTCGACGGATGGAATGAACCTACATGGTAACATGAGTAGTAGGCATAGCACTTGGCTCGTAATACTTGTTAACTATAATCTCCCTCCGAAGATGTGCATGAAGCGGAAGTTTTTAATGTTGTCATGATTGATTTCAAGCCCTCACCAACCAGGCAATGACATTGATATATACTTGGCACCATTAATTGATGACCTAAAAAAGTTGTGGGAAAATGGAGTTGAAGTTAGAGGTGCTTACTGAAAAAAGACGTTCACACTCCATGCAATGTTGATATGGACAATTAACGACTTCCTTGTATATGGCAATTTATCTAGTTATTTGGTGAAGAGTTCTATTGGTTGTCTTATTTGCATAATGGAAACGTCTCATAAACGGTTAAAGAATGGCAAGAAAACTGTTTTTCTTGGTCATAGAAGATGGTTGCCAAGAGATCATCGCTACTGTAAACAAAAGAAAGTGTTTGATGGCAACAACAAAGAAAGAGACCCTCCTTGCCCTTTGACAAGTGAACAAATATTTGAAATGGTACAAGATATAAGAGTTGTATTCAGTAAGAGAAAGCGAGGTAAGGATGAGCCGCCTAATGATGGACCATGGAAAAAAAGATCAATCTTCTTTGATCTTCCCTACTAGAAGACACTCTTTGTTTGTCATTGCTTAGATGTTATGCATATTGAGAAAAACATTTCTGAATCCGTAGTCAGCACGTTGCTTGACATTCTAGGCAAGACTAAGGATGGTGAAAAAGCTTGGTTGGATCTCATGGAAATGGAGATTAGGCCTAATTTGTTTACTGAGAAAAGAAGGAACCATACTTACTTACCTTCGACAAAGCACACGTTATCCAGACCGAAAAAGAGAAAGCTCTGTGAATGGCTTGCTTCATTAAAAGTGCCTAGATGGGTATTCTTCAAACTTCAAAAAGTTGGTGTCAGTGAAGAATTTGAAACTTATTGGCATGAAAACACACGTTTGTCATGTGTTGATGTAGTAATAACTACCACTTGCTTTATGGGGAATTCTAACAAAGGATGTGAGATTTGCAATTTCCAAGTTGTGCTCGTTCTTTAATTCAATATGCTCAAAGGTCATTGATCCACTTGTGCTAGATTCACTGCAATCAGAGTTGGTGCAAACTTTATGCATGCTTGAAAAGTATTTTTCACCAGCATTTTTTGACATCATGATTCATTTAATGGTACACTTAGTACGTGAAGTTAAGTTATACGGACTGGTGTATTTGAGATGGATGTACTCATTTGAAAGATATATAAAGGTTTTGATGGGCTATGTGAAGAATTGAAATAGGCCGGAGGGATGTATTGTAGAAAGTTACATAGCTAAGGAATCGGTTGAATTTTGCTCCGAGTACCTATCTAATGCGGACATAATTGGGGTGCCAAAGACTATAAACATTGAGGCTAGGGGACTATCTACAGGCAATCCTTCATCAGTAAATCGAGAAGAGTGGGAGCAAGCTTGTCTTTATGTCTTGCATAGTGCTGATGAAGTGGAGCAAGTGATTGAGGCTCACATGAACAAATTAAAAAAAGCATACCCAAAAAGAGCAAGAAATGAGAAGTGGTTGCAAGATGAACATAACCAGGGCCTTTCGGTTGTGCATTTGAGCACACATCTATGGCAAGTGCTCCACATCACAAGATGGAGGCATGTCATAGGAGTTGAAGAACCTAGCTAAAGGACCATCGTCGATGGTTATAAGGTATACGCCATATTCCATTAATAGTTACACTTTCTACACTCGCGAAAGAGATGAGAAGCATTTGGTGCAAAATAGCAGTGTGACTCTCTATGCTGAGGCTATGCATATTGCCTCCGCCAAGGACAAGATTCTAGTATATGGGATCATGAACTACTTTGGTTTCATTGAAGATATTTGGGAACTTCATTATGGGGGATTACGCATAGCACTTTTTAAGTGCAAGTGGGTTAACAATAACTATGTTAAGAACGACAATGACGGCATCACAGTGGTTGACTTTAGAAGATTGGGATACAGGAATGATCTCTTCATTATGGCATCACAAGCAATCCAAGTTTTTGATACTATAGATCCCCAAGACATGGACTTGTCTCTAGTCGTCCCGACAAAGCCAAGAATAGTTATCGACAGTGAAGAAGTTGATGAGGATTGTGCAGACATCCCTTCATTCACAAAGGGATTGCCACTGGTTGAACAAATAGATACTTTTGAAGATGATGTATCGCACTTGCTTAGTGAAGATGTGGAATGGATATGTGTTGAGAAACCAATAAAACAAAGATAAAAAGATGAGCATCAATAAACCAATTTATGTTAATTTACTTTTAACATTTTTCTGTAAATTATTTCATTTTGTAATTTTTTTACAGGTTTTGTATAGCTATCTATAATTAAATTTGTGGTGAAAACGGAGATAAAGTATAAATTTTGGGCCATTGATGCTTAACACACGGGCTGGCCACCCTGGGTAGCAAAGAATATTATGTATAAGAAATGTTCAAGCCAATTTTTTACTATGCTTTTTCCAAAAACGGTCATGGAACTGAGTCTTCTATGATGATTTAAAAAAAAAAACCATCGTGGAAAGTAACAGCATTTTTTCACAACGGTTTTTGAAAAAACCGTCGTAGAAAGCATTTCACAACATCTTTGATCTTGTGAAAAGCAAGAATTTTCCACGACGGTTTTTGTAAAAACCGTCGTGGAAGACCACAATTTCCCCACTTTTAATTTTTGAAATTCGCGCCAAGAGTCCCATATGTATGTGCCCTGTCTCTCTCCAAGAGTCCTCACTCTCTCTCAAATCCCTCTTTCTCTCCCTCTAAAATCCCTCTTTCTCTCTCTAACATCCTTATCTCCCTCTGCCACCATCACCTCCACCGTGCCGCCATTGCCTACTTGCCGCCGGTAAGCTCCCTCTCCCTCTCTCTCTCCTCTTCCCCCTCGCCCGCCCCTCGTGCCCACTTGGCCCACCATCTCAGCCCCCCAACGCCCCTCGCCTCCACCCCCCTAGCCCACCAACCCGCCCCCCCCACCCCCCTTGGCTCCACCCGCCCCTACCCCCCCAGCCCCCCCGCCCTCGCCCCACCCTCTCTCTCTCCTCTTCCCCCCCCACCACCCCACCCCCCCAAGCCCTCCCACTGGCCCCCACACCCCAGCCCCCCCATGCCCTTCGCCCCCACCCTCTCTTTCTCTCCGCTTCCCCCTCGCCCCCCTCACCCCCTCCCCATTCGCCCCACCCACCCCCACGTGACCCCCCTAGCCCATCCATTCCGCAGCCCCCTCACCCGGCCCTACCCCCCTACGTCGCTCGCACCCACCCTCTCTCTCTCCTCTTACCCCTTGGCCCCCTCGGCCCCTCCCCACTCTCCTCTAGCCCCAACCCCAGGCGACCCCCCCAGTCCCACCCACCCCCCTACCCCTCTAGTCCCCCCCCCCCCCAACACGCCTCACCCCCCCATGCCCCTAGCCCCCACCACCCCAGCACCCCCACCCCCCCAGGCCCCACCCGCCCCTACCTCTACAGCTCACCCCCCCCCCCCCCACCTGCCCCCATTGTAACGCCCTCCTTACGGACGTCACAGATGTCGTTACATTCATACATCATACTTATTTGAACTTTAAACATAAACATAATTACAAAACTTATACGATACTTTTAATACCTAATTAAAAGATACATAACCAGGATCCATTCATGTTGTTTTTTTTTTTAATAACATTGCTTAACTTATTCCATACCATAATTTATTCAATTACACTTTAAATTAATCATAAACTTATTTTAATAGAATAGATATACCAAATTGTAAAATCATAACTTGTAAAAACATTACATCATATTTCATTAATCATCACATCATTTAAAAATTACTTGCTCCCACAGTTCGGCAGGCCGAACTTGGGACTTCGGCCCGGAGTTGCTTAACCGGTAGGCCGGCAGAGGCTTTGCAAATCTGGCTTAAAAACTTATCAACGTTCGGCAGGCCGAACCTTCAAATATCGGCAGGCTAACCAATAATGTTCAGCAGGCCGACCGAGCCAAAAGTTTTTCAGAAAACTTAATTTTAAAACAAATCCAACTTTTCATAAAAATGCAGAAGATCAAAATTCTTAAAATTATGAAATAAAATATAAAAAACATAGTTCTTGTATTCTTAAAACTTAACATTAAAATATGTTCAAAATATAAAACTTGATTTAAAGCATAAAAACTTTCTTCTTGGCATTCTTCCAGTTACAATTCATCGTGCTTAATGCTCACACGCCTTCCCATGTCCTCCGCCTAATCCCTGATCTTCTTACCCTTATTTGCAACATCACATAATCTTGAATAATCTAATGCTTAGTAAGTACATATAATTCTCACAATTTTAAAACATTTCATATACAACATCATCATCATCATCATATCATAATAGTGCCTTAAGCACAATTTCATAGAACATATCTTTCATTACATTGACCATATTAAAACTTATTCAATTTTATCTTAAGGGCCAAAGTGTTGCCCCATAAACATCATTGTAGGCGCGCCGTCATGAGAGGAGAATGGAAGCTAATCTCAAACCAAACATGACATCATAACATATCATTTCATAACATTGGTGTGCAACACTTATTAGGTGATACATATATACATAATTTTCATACTTTGAAACATGTCATCATCATACATGCATAACTTTAAATCATGAAAATCTTTCATAAGAAATCCTTTAAGGAAAATAACCATAAAAATCATCATGAATATCATTGTGAACATATCATCAAACCTTATAAAACGTGTCATGTTGCAGGTGAGAATGTACTTACCTTAACAGCTAGCTTACTTAACCTTAATATGCTTTGGTGACGACGTCGCGGTCTCGATGTGCTCGTTCCTTTGCGTGTTCATGCCATTTATTCATTCAAAGATACAAATAAAATTAATACTTATTATCATAGCGTAAATCATCCATTCATATAACGTTTCATACACATTCATCTCTTATATACATAATTCATATCATGCATCCTTAAGTATAATCATCAAAACATCTCATACATTACAAACATGAAAATCTTTTGAAAACATTTTCTAACAATCAAAATACATATATTTTAATTTTA
This sequence comes from Artocarpus heterophyllus, assembly GCA_025403435.1. Lineage (NCBI taxonomy): Eukaryota > Viridiplantae > Streptophyta > Magnoliopsida > Rosales > Moraceae > Artocarpus > Artocarpus heterophyllus. The sequence continues at coordinate 20,084,077 of CM046351.1, forward strand.
AAATTCATACCAATATCTTATTATCATATATTTCAATATCATAAAATTATTTCATCATCAATAAATTCAATTAAACATATAAAACATTTCATAAAACAAAAATCTAAAAATAATATTGTTAAAACAGTTTTCTTGACCTAACCTCATAGAAATTTCATAACATAAAATGCATTCATCAAAACACTACCAAACTTTGCAGTCAATATCATAACATATACATGAACATTCTTGTCAACTTTCATGAAAAACAAAAAACATTTACCCCTTGAAATAAAAATTACTTTTTCATACATCATAGTCAAACAGTAATATTTTACTGTGAAAGGTAGAGGATAGAAAATTCATATTTCATCATAGAAACATCGAAATGACTTGAGACTTGGAGGAACATCACATAACACATACATGCATAACATATTAAAAATTCAGAACAAAATACAATACCTAGAGAAAGATATTATAGACGAATTGAGGAGGAGAAACACTTTTCAGAAACACCAAAAGAAATGAATTCTTACCTTAAAAACTTTCTTCTCAAAACCCTTGAATTCAACCAACGAAATTTCAATTTTCTTTCAAATATTTGCAGAGAATTTTTGAGAGTAAGAAGGATGGAATTCGTGGAGAAGAGAAGAAGAAGAGAGAAAGACAACAGAAACGTCTCATAAATTGAGAGAGAGAAGAGTGAGAAGATGAGAGAAAAATGGAAAAAGAACGTTAAAAATTTTTAACGTAATGAGCATAACCGACAAAAAATTCAATACCTTCACTTTTGTCAGAAATTTTTCTAACTAATCTGGACTAAATTTGCGTGGAGAATGGAGAGAAAAGAGGGAAAGTCAAACAAATCATTCATCACTTACCATGTTTTGCCCACTCAAAATAGGAAACCATTTAAAATCATACCAATCAATGCGAAGTCAAACCTTTCATTTCCTTAAATGATAAAATTATTCCATTATTATGCCAATTAATCACAATAAATTACTCATTTAATGTAATCATCTCAGCCATAAATTTGAAGAGATTTCTGCTGACTGCTCGTCAGCTGTGTTCGGCCTGCCGATTCTCCTCTTCGGCTTGCCGATTCCACCAAGTTCGGCCTGCCGATGGTTTCCATCGGCCTACCGATCTTTGGCAGACTTTTCGGCCTGCCGAACTGTCTTTGAATACCATACATTAATACATTAAAATCATCATTGCATCATAATTAAGCATACATTAAAATTAACATGAACACTTGAGCACAACGATTCCATGCGGTCGTCACCTGTCATAAAACTTGAAATAAAAAGTTAGTAACATTAAAATCATATATCATAACATATAACATAAATTATTAATAAAATTTCCTTAACATCGCTACTAACTTAACGTGATCTGTCACATAAAAATAGGTGGGTGTTACACCCACCCCCCCAACCCCCTCACGCCTCTTGCCCCCAACCCCCCCCCCCCCCCAACCCCCTCGCCTCAACCCACGGCCCCTCCTCAGCCCTAATCCCTCACATGTGTATTATGCAAAATTATGTATTTTAAATTGTAAATTTGTGAATATGTGTAATATGTGAAATTGTGTAATTGAAGTTGTAAGTTTGTGAATATGTGTAATATGTGAGGATATGTAAATATGTGTAATATCTGTAATTTGTGAAATTATATATGTAATTGAAATTGTGAATTTGTGAATATGTGTAATATGTGAAATTATATGAATATGTGAAAGTGTCTAGTTGAAATTGTGAATTTGTCAAGATTTGATTACGTGAAATTATGTCAATATATGAAATTGGGAACTTGAAATTGTAAACTTGTTAATATGTGAAGATGAAACGTATTTGTGCAATTTGTGGTGAATATGTCAATATGTGTAATATGTGAAATTGTGTAATTGAAGTTTTAAATTATGAATATTTGTAATATGTGAGGTTATGTAAATATGTGTAACATGTGAAATTATGTGAATATATACAATATGTGAAATTATATATGTAATTGAAATTGTAAATTTGTGAATATGTGTAATATGTGAAATTATATGACTATTGAAATTGTGTAAAAATGTATGAAGTGGAATATGTGAAGATGTGAATATGTGTAGTTTGTGATTTAATATTAGTATGTATGTGTTAGTTTTTGAATACTTTGCACAGGTACAATGTCTTACGAGATCGATAGTGACCAATACGAGGACGAGTAAGAAGATTGCACTTCATCTTCATCGTAATATAGCAAGGGAAACCAACGCAGTAAGCCACGAAGGCGAACCAAATTTTATTCGAAAGTTGACTTTAAGCGAAGGGCTACATTAATGAAAAAAATTCATAGGATGAGAAAGAAGGGTTTAAGAATTAAAGTGACTTTTGATTCAAAAGGCCAATCAGAAGGTGCACCCGGCCATGAATTAAGCAGTTGGATCGAAGTCCTCAGTCGAGACCACATTCCGATATGGACAAAGGATTGGAGGTCTAAGGATTTAGATAAAGTAAAAGATGTGATTTGGAGAGAGATATACGAAGCTTTCATAGTTGAGGATTGGTATAGGAAAAGGGCTTTGAAGGTTTGTGGTGAATTAGCAAAGGGGTTCAGATCTGACCTCTACGTTACCGTCGTACAGCCATACCTTTCCATTCCAAAGGAGGATGAAAATGTATATGGATGGCCTTCCATTCCAGAGGAGGATGAAAATGTATATAGATGGCCTCCTAAGGTAGTACACTACTACCGCTCCATAAACAATGACGATTGGAAAGCTTTTATGAGGTATCGACATTTCACCGAATTCCAACTGCTATCATCAAATGCAAGAAAAATAAGAGCGAAAAATGAATAATGCTCTATGGTTGGCCAAGTCGGATATAGAGAGCTCGAGCAATCCTTGGTATGTTAATATTTTACTTATATTACATATATCAATTATTCTATCATTACTATGTTACTAACATAGTGTAACACAGTTTGCAAAGACAGGCGTGCTACCAACACAGGAGGAGTTGTGGGTAAAATCACATCAGGGTCTCGATGGCCAGTTTAAAAATCCATAAGTAGCAGAAATTGGGAACTTGATTGTAAGCTTACTGAACACAAACAATTAATTTGTACTTTAATACCAGATGAAGGATTGCTTGAATAACATGGTTGTGTTGTTGTTTTATAGGATGAATACACAACGTAACAAAGTTAAGGAAGCTTCCAATCAGTCGGTAATGATGACATTTTGACGAGGGCACTAGGGAAACCAAAACATTCAGGGCGTGTTCACGGTCAATCGAAGTATGTGAAGCAGTCTCAATACTTCGGCCTCCAATTAGGTACTTCGAAATTGAATTCACAAATGTCAAAGATATAGATGGAGATTACAAAACTGCAGGGTCTTATGACCGAGCTCATTTCCCAAGGACGTGCCAAGTCAACGGATGATAGCATCTCATAATGCAATAACTTCAAAGCTAGTTATAACCCTCCCAATAATGTAGTAGAAGCTCCAGAAGCTCCAGAAGTCCAATTGTCACCTCCTCGTCAAGAGCCCAAGCAATGTAGGCTCTTCGTTGAGGATAGAGTTAATGGTGGGTGTGCACTTGTTGCGTTTGGAAAGGTGTGGATGGAGAGTCTTCCAACTGATACAGTTCATAGATGACTATTAGGGGAAGAGAACATGCACATTAACATCACTACCATCAGAATTAGAATAGTTGAATTGCCTGTTCCAACACTTGAAGCAACAACTATGAGTGAAGCAACTGAAAGCTTCGTCGCATGGCTAAAGAGGTTAGTTGAAGTCATCACATTGATGAAGATGAGTCTAGCGCCTAGCCATGTTCCATAAGATCTACGCAGAAAGAAATACCAAAAAAAGAAAAGCTCTACAAAAGCAAGAGAATCACAACCTGAGGTAGAACAAGAACAAGAACAAACCATTGCTAATGAGCAACTGCCTGCATTTGGCTCCATATGCACATTCTTTCATGCACGATGGGTCAATGATTCAATGCTTGATACCGGTAAATGTCACTGGCAATGAATTGCCTATCTATGTGAGGTATGAAGACGTTTACTACTTCACAACTTTGATAAAATCGGGAAAAACTATATCCTAGTATACCTCAGGTAATAACTCCATCCTCATTTCATATTTTTAAAATATTGGTAGAGTTGTAAGGCGCATTAAAATAATTGACTGTATTGTTTTTTATTGTAGTTTTTTGGCCGAACATTGTGAACTTCATGGCATGGCGCAAAATTTTGGCTTCATATCTCCGGCCATTGTTTCAAGTGCTGGAAGAGACCTATAGAGTGATCGTAGAGAGTGCGCCATATCACTCCTCCACCTATTAGCTTAAGCACCAAGGGGGAAATTATTCTTTCTACCATACAATGTTGGAGAATATTGGATGTTGGGACTTATTTAACTACGGGAGGACCAAATATATTGGTTTGACCCCTCGGACACCTACCACGTGAGGATTTCGTATCAGTCACGAGATTGTAAGTATTAGTGTTCTCTTATAACATTAATTGTTTTTAGTCCCACATAATTGTATCGTCTATTAATTCATTTAAACATTACACATTGTTAGGGCGCTCAACGATTGTAAGCTTCAAGTGGGAAGTAGTGTCACAAACTGACTGAACGAAATGCTATATTCCAAACATAAGTGTCCAAGACAACAAGAAAATGTAGAATGTGGTTTTTTTATTCTAAGTTTCATGCGGGATATAATTACAAGTGGTATACAAGCCTTAGGAAAAAAAGATTTTTATACACATACGGATATAGAAGAAGTTAGATTAGAGTGGGTATAATTTGTAAATAGGTATGTTCTCTTTAGATAGTAGATAAACAATTGCTCAAAATAGCTCAAATGTAAATGATCTTGTAAATACCTTATAATTTCAATATACACCAATTTTTGTATGCAATTAGGGGCTTGTTGTAATGGATAACACACAAGATTGGCCATCCTATGGGAAATCAAAAATTTTTGGTATTTTTTTTTGGAAAATACCAATTTTCCATGATGGTTTTTGAAAAAAAGATTCCACGACGGTTTTTCAGAAAACAGTAGTGGAACCTTAGGGTTCCACTGTTGTAAAAATAGTACACAGCGAAATTTTAAAAATTTCATATCAGAGTATTTTCCAAAACACAAGTTTGACATGCTATATGCATAAATTAACTAGATCTTACTAATCTTTGTATGCCGAAGAACTTTCGCAATCTATGAAGAGAAGTAACATTCTAGAAGAGCCTCAACCAACTGGTCTTCTTTGCTATTCTGTATCCACGACCGGAGTGAGTGTGGGCTCACATGTACAGCTCTTCCACTAGGTGACTCTCCTTCCAACCAATCAAGAGAACCCAAAGCAAGTGTTGGTGATTTGTGAACAAAAGCTCTCAGGGAGTTTTTCAGATTCTCAACAGTAGAGTATCACTCTTAATCTCTCAATTGATCTAAATAATTTATGTGACTTACTCCCTATTTATAGAGGTTGGGTCTAGGGTTAGTCCTTATCAAATTAGGTCTCAAAATACAAATCAGAATAAATTCATATCAATATCTGATAACACCTACGTAAAAACGCGTAATCTTATCCTTCGCTCATCGGTAGGTCGAACTGCAAAAATGGCAGGCCAAACTTGCCCATCGGCAGGCTAAACACGAGGATCGGTAGGCCGAACTTGCCGAATAAAAATCTTAGTGAATCTTCTATTTTTCACCCGAGATTCTATAGGATAAAGTCTCAGTTTTAATTCAAATAACCCAATAGAAAAGTTATCTGATCAAACAACTTTATCTAGATAATCTATAAGAAAATAAATGAATTTCCAATAATTCTACAAGTTTATCTTGATCTAATTTATCCAAAATTAAATCAACCGATAAACAGACAAGAATTATCTGATCCCAATAATTCAACAAGTTTATCTTGAATTAATTTTATCACAAAATTAATTCAACCGATAAACAGATATGAAAAATTTGATTCTTTCGAATTTCAACCAATCTAATAAATCTGACATAAGTCACCAATTACTAGAAAAGCACGCCGTATCGTTACAGGATGTTGTGAGCTAACAAAGGGGACCAAATGGACATATATAGTTCAAGCTCCTGATAATTACGAAACCCAATATCCCAGATATACATTTTATAATTATCAACTCCAACGCTACTCCACTAAAAGCTTGGAGCTACACTCTCAAACTACATAGAATTATGAAGCCCATATAGCTAAGTCTCTATGACATATCATAGTGTATCGTATCCCCATATGATTATCCATAATCGGCTTAAGGAAAAGTTTTGTCTTACCTTCCGATTATTTTTATCTTACGTTCCATTATCTCATCATCGAAAAACTTACTATCCAAAGATAGTATACCATTCGATTACATCTATGTCTCCAAATGGTTGAGTGCTCCAGTTTTTCAATTACAGGATAACGCATATAAGAGGATATCACTACTCCTAAAGAGGAGCTATGAATTATATATCTATGAATAACAAGTCTACGCTATCAGGGGTCATGCCTCTAATGTACCAGCATGCATACCACTATTAAGATGTGGGTGTCGCCCTTTGGTATATCAAAGGACACAAGTCAAGACAACGGGCCCACTATTCATCTTAGGATTAGGATACAATACAAATGATTGTCTAAAATGAATCAATTTGCCAAGATAGAATTATTAATTCAAATCAATTCACTTTATGCCTCGATCCAACACATTGTCGCCTATGACAATGTGCCAATGTTTTTATTTACGGAGTCTACCTCCGATGGTCAAGACAAACCATCTCCCAATAGGGATGTAGACAACATAACAATCTTTACATGAATAAAGTGCCCAACTTTATTCCCTCAATTGCGGATCTTATGATTTAGACCATCACCTTAAGAATCTTGTCTTCCACATAATTTGTCCTTCATATGCTCAATTCTTACGGTTTAGACCGATAGTCTTAGACTATTGTTTGCTTAACATAAATTCAACAAATATGAATGTAAAGAGGACAAAATTTGGTATATAAACAATAAATAAATTCTTTATTGATAAAAATGTCTTCAAAAACTTATTGCATTTTTACTCCTTAGGGCATACATGTCTAACAATCTCCCACTTGCACTAAGTGAGTAAATATGACAAATCTTGCATTTCCAAAGCTTCCACATGCCTCTCGAAGACTCTTCCAATAAGTGTCTTCGTAAATGGATTAGCTAAACTGTCCTCTAATGCAATTTTGCACACCATGACATGCCCGCCCTCAACAAAGTCCTTTATCACATGATACTTCTGATCAATATGCTTGCTCTTCCTGTGAAATCTTGGTTCCTTAGCATTAACTACCGCCGCACTATTATCACAATATAGTGATACCGCCTTATCCATACCAGAACTGCCTCAAGATCCGCAAAGAACTTATGGAGCCACACTGCTTCTTTTGAAGCATCACTAGCTACCGCATATTCGGCCTCAATCATTGAATCCGAAGTGCAATCTTGCTTAGCACTTCTCCAACTAATGGCACTGCCGCCCAGAGTAAACACCAAACCCAAAGTCGATTTCCTAGAATCCAAATAGAATTGAAAATCCAAGTCAGTATATCCTAGAGGAGTCAAGTTCTCACCTGAATTTACAAGCATATACCCTCGAGTCCTTCTTAAGTGCTTGAAATATGCTTTACTGCAACCCAATGGTTTAGTCCTGGATCCGCCTGAAATCGACTTACAATCCCGACCGCATAACTAATATCTGGTCGTATGCAAAGCATGGCATACATGAGACTACCCACTGCTAAAGCATAAGGCACCTTCTTCATGTAATCTCTTTCTTCATAAGACTTTGAAGAGTCTTTCTTAGAAAAAGTAATTCTAGACCTAGATGGTTGCCCACCTTTCTTGGAATCTTGCATTGCAAACCTCCTGAGAATTTTATCTATGTAGCTAGCCTGGGATAAAGCTATCATTTTGTTCTTCCTATCTTGAAAGATCTGGATACCGAGAAAAAAATTAGCCTCACCCAAGACTTTCATGTCAAACTACTTGGTCAACCATAATTTGACCGATGACAATGCCCCAATGTCATTGCCAATTAGCAGAATGTCATCTACATAGAGCAGTAGAAAAACCACCTTTCCATTCTTAACATGTTTGTGAACACATGGCTCATCCACATTTTGTGAGAACCACTAAGTCTTGATCACCTAATCAAATCTTATGTTCCATGAACAAGAAGTCTACCCTTAAAGGTTTCAACCTTTCCATCTACTCCTCTTTTCCTCTTGTAGATCCATTGATGAGACTATAAAAGTGTACATTTTCTAAGGCTTAAATCATTTACTTATATTTTATTTCTCATTCAATCCTCTAATTAAATAGCAATTTTGTGTTAATAAGTATTTTTGTGTCTTAGTGTGTAAATGTGTTTAAAAATGTATTTTTAGTATGTTTTTATGTTAAATAATATTTTTAGTAATTTTTAGAGTCATTTCGGTGTGTTAAATGTGTGTTTAGTTTATAAATAGTTAAAACCGTAAAAGTAATGCGGTTATTTTATTTTGAGTTTTAGTGTGTTTGATAGTGTGTTTTAAATTTGTAAATATGTCTTATTATATTTTTAGTAATTTCTAAAAAGATTTCCAAGTCATAAAAATTATATCTGTGTCAAACCGTAAGATACTAGAAATTTTAGGAGTTTTTATTTATTTTTATGTGTTTTAATGTAAAATAAATATTTTTAATATTTTTGTAAATATTATGTTTGTAAAATAATTAATATTAGTGTGTTTGTGATTTTTAGATTTGAAATTTGGAGGAAAAACGGAGCAAAACGACACCAAAACGGATAAAATCGGACATCAAATGCATCAAGAAAATAAACAAAATTTGAATTTGAAATTAATGGGACACGTGGCAATTTTTTGGCCCTTGGATGAGCTGGCTAAACGATCTCAACCGTCAAAAGTAGGGACGCGTGACAAAGCGTCATCCATTGCGTCAGTCGATTGTAGTAGTGCGTTCCACGTGTCGTTTTGCAACTGGCGCGTGTGTCACACTCGCCGACAAAGCTGCAGGCGAGTCAGAGAGCATCTCGGGATGTGTCCACTTGCGTGCGGTCGTCTCCACATGTAACTGTTCTCTCAGCCATTGGATTGGATTACCAAGACTGATCCAACGGTCTTCTCTCTTGGCCACGCGGCCCCACCTGGACCCATTTTTACGCATGTCTCTAGACCGTCAGATCGCGTCTTCAACGGCCCAGATCATCCCATAGCTATGCTCCCAGCTGTCGAGAAGCACAGAATCTCAGCGAGATTCTCACACATTGAAGAAGGGCCAGCGCGAAGAAGAAAAGGAGGAGAAAAAGGATCAATTTGATCCGAATTTGTCAACTTTCAATAGGAAAAAATGATAATTACATATGGCAAACAGTAACGTTTCAAGGCTATAAATAGCCTTGCAATGCCCCTTGAAAAAATCATCCCCTTCGGGCCTTTGGCCCTCTTTCCCATTCTTTTTCTTTCTGCTGAGTTAGACTCAGCAGTATTTTATTAGGTAAAAAAATAATAATAAAATAATACTTAAATTAGAGTAGAGTGTCTGGTGAGGCAGAGAGATGATCTTGTATGCGTAGTACTTTGGTATAGATTTTAACTCTATATCTTTGTGGTAACGCTTATATTTTTAGAATAAATTATATCCTTTTGTTTTCAATAATTATTGTTGATGTTGTTATGCTGCCAATTTTTACATAAATTCAATCATGCTTTCTCTATGTAATTTAATTGTGTTGCATAGTTAATATTAATAATAATGAATAATGCTTAATTTTATGGAATGTCTTTTACTGCAGTATGATTTGTTATATTGTCGATTCTAAATATTTCATAAGACGAAGTGCTGTCGAAGTTTACGTAATAATTTATTCCATAAAAATATATTAATTTTGATTTGTTATTATTTTTTTCTATCTTAAAATATGTTAATTATAATTGAGTGACAGCTATTATAATTTTCATAATTAGTGCACCAATAATTATTTTGCTAGTTTTTATAGGAAGACCCTTACTACATTATGGCTTGTTATATTGTCGATTTAGGTTGACCTATATAATTAGTAAAAAGTGCTTGCAATTAACGAGAAAAGATATAATAAATCAAATGCTTTAGATAATTATTAAATGGGAGTTAAAATTCCATATCAGTTGCAAAACATACAAAGGATTCTCAAAGCTTCATCATTTTAATTTTATGCTTTAAATTTTGAATCAAATAAAATAAAAACCACAAAAATATTCATCTCATTTTACACTCTGCTCTGAAAAAGTGCTCTCCTTTTTGAATGTTTATTTTTATCAATTTGCCAAGGTATAAATTTTCACCTCCTAGTGGATACGAAAACTTTTCTATACTACAAACGTCCGCCGTTTATAAAGAATAAACATTTTTTTGGGCATTACCACAAACATTTTGGCGCCGTTGCCGGGGAGGTGCTGTTTTTTTGTCAGATTGCTAAATTAAGCAGGAAACCAGGTAAGTACTTTGTCCTTATCATGTAAATAGTGTAAATATTGTTATTTTAGTTTGATTATTTAATTAAGTAGGCTACTATTCACACACTGTTTACTATTCATAAAAAAATTAAAAAAAAAAAAAAAAAAATCATAAAAATTTTATTTTTTTTCCTTTTCTTTGTAAAATATTTACTTTGTTAGTTTTAGGTTTTTGCCATAGAAATAAAACATCATAAAATTTTAGAGTTAGGTTTTTCATAAAATAAATTGTGGTTTTGCGAAGAGTATCCTTTGAAGAAGTTCTGTTTGGATGCTGGTACTGGCTCGGATACCATTCCCATAGCCGGTTAATTTTGGAAACTTTTCCAACACCAGTCATTCCAAGAACGTTGCTCTAACTACGGATTGGTTTTTAAGGAGCCTTAGCCCCACCAATCTTTCCTGGGAACATCCTTAATGTATATAATTCTCAAGATCTACAAAATAACTCAGGCGAGTGCTTTTCATTCACTACTTTATTCTCCCTGAATAAAGAAAAGCTTAGCATTTGTCTTTAAAATTAAAAAAAAAGGTAAAAAATCAAAAAATAAAAAAATAAAAAATAAAAAAACACTTAGGGTTAATGATTCAAACGTAGTCGATTTGTTAAGGCTTTAGACTTAAAAAACCCTAGTGAACAATTGTCAAACTCTTTTTCGCATTCTTTATCTTCGTCAACCACTCTGGCAAATTCGTTCGCAATGGAGAATCTTGGTGAGAATCCTTAAAGAATGCTGATGAAAGATTTCATGCATCTGACTCGCACTTTAACTCCTTCATGTATTGTGTTTCCATCAAATCTTCCACAACAAGATTTTAAGCCAGGAATGATTCAACTCTTACCAACCTTCTTTGGATTAGAAAGCGAAAATCCTTATGTTCATATTCATGAATTTGAAGAAGTTGTTGCCACTTTTCATAGCCATCCTGATATCGCTAATTCCATCAAATTGAAAATTTTCCCTTTCTCACTGAAAGATAAAGCTAAAAGTTGGCTTTATTCTTTAAGACCTCGATCCATTCAATCATGGAATGACATGACATCTGCTTTCTTCAACAAATACTTTCCATATCAAAAGACCAAAAATCTCAAGAAACAAATTCTGACTTTCTCCCAAAACGATCATGAAAATTTCTACGAAGCATGGGAAAGATTCAAAGATTTGTTGAGTCAATGTCCTCACCATGGTTACGAGAATTGGCATCTTGTCAGCTTTTTCTACGAAGGACTCACAAGTCATGATCGCCAATATCTGGAAGTGATGTGCAATGGAAAATTTTTACACAAGGATCCTGAAGAGGCCAAGGAATTTCTTGATGAATTTGCTGAAAAAGTTCATTTGTGGGCTGAATTAGATGTTTCTCATAAGTCGCGATCAACTAAAGTTCATCAATTGAAGAAAGAGGATAGCTACAACCTTAGGGTTCAAGTTGAAAACCTCACAAGAGAATTAGAAATCCTCAAAGCAAAGAATGAGAAAGGAAGTCATGTAGTCACAAGAGCTGAACTACAAGGCACAAATTTTGTGAATGAAAGGTCTGACCAACAGTCACTGGACTGTCATGTTTATCAGGATGTGATAGGAGAATATGAGGAACAATGTAATGCCTTAAAGACAAACCATAAGCCTTGTACTCCTTATCCCGAAACTTTCAATCCTGATGTAAGAAACGACTTGAAATTCGACTGGAGGAATTCAAATCAAGAGCAATCATTTAGAAATCAATGGAGAAATGAAGAAGAAATGTACTCAGGAGAAAATGTTCCTCAACATGATTCACACTCGAGCAAATCCCTTGAAGAAACATTACAAGCATTCATTGAGATACAAAACAAGTCATGTGAGAAAATTGAAGCTGCTTTAACACAAATGACAAAAGAAATTTCAAAATTGAATGAAAAATGTTCATCTTAAGCTCTGGTCATTTCTGAAGGACAAAGCATGATACAAACCTCTAACACTGAAGAGAAGGATGAAGAGTTTAGTCATGTTACTACTCGTAGTGGTAAATCATTGGAAAAATCAAACACCACAGATACGAGTAAGAAAAAAGATGTTCCTCAAAGAGAAGGAGAAGAAGTGAATAAGTTTCCAGTAGAAGTCCCTTTTCCTCAAGCTCTTCAAACTACTAGGAAAGTGCCAGAAAATTATGAACACATCTTGGGACATTTGAAGCAAGTTCGAATCGATCTTCCTCTTTTGCAAATTCTTAAACAAGTGCCTGCTTATGCCAAAGTGATAAAAAATTTGTGTTCTGTGAAAAGGAAACATCATGTCCCAAAGACTGCATACTTAACTGAGCAACTAAGTGCAGTTCTTGAGCAAAGAGCACCGGTCAAGTACAAAGATCCTGGATGTCCCACAATCACCTGTTACATAGGAACCCACGAAATCACTCAAGCCTTGTTAGACTTAGGAGAGAGCATCAATCTCATGCCCTGTTCGATTTACTCGCTACTAGGCCTTGGAGAGATTAAGCCAACATCTGTGGACTTGCAATTCGCAGACCGATCCATAAAGAAACCACGAGGGATAATTGAAGACATTTTGTTACAAGTTGATAAGTTTTATTATCCCGTGGATTTTCTCATTTTAGACACTCAAACTGAGGTGGATATAGAATCAAAAATTCCTATCATCCTCGGAAGACCTTTCTTAGCTATGGCTAATGCTCTCATCAATTGTCGAAATGGTCTCATGAAAATCTCTTTTGGAAATATGACTCTTGAAGTGAATGTTTTCCATATTGGGAAGCAATTTCAAAGCAATAATGAGTGTTCTTACACTGAAATCATTGATGAAGCTGTTCATGAAGAAATCTTCCAAAGTCTTGATCTTGAAAATCCCAATCCCAATTCTGATATTCCTAAACATTCACTGGACAAAGAAACAAAGTTTTGGCAACCACATTTTGAAAAACTATCCTAGAAGGAGAAAAGCCAAAATCATCCACTGAAGAAATTCTCAAAATTAAGTTAGCCCAACTTCCTGAAGGACTAAAACATGCATTCTTCGGAGCTAATGAATCTTTTCCTATTATCATTTCATCCAAACTCGATGAATCACAAGAGTGATGGTTAATTAACATGTTACGTGATCATAAAAATGCATTGGGTTGGACAATAGCTAATATCAAGGGTATTAGTCCCTTAATTTGCTCCCATCACATTCAATTGGAAGAAGGTGTTAATCCAAAAAGAGATCCCTAAAGGAGACTGAACCCAACAATGAAAGAAGTCATGAGGAATGAAGTTTTCAAACTGTTAAATGCTGGTATCATTTACCCCATTGCGGACAATAAATGGGTCAGTCCAACTCAAGTTGTTCCTAAGAAATCTAGTGTAACTATGATAAAGAATGAAAAAGGAGATTTTGTCCCTACAAGAGTTGTCACTGGATGGCGAATGTGCATTGATTATCGAAAATTAAATGCCGCCACTCGAAAAGACCATTTTCCACTCCCATTCATCGATCAAATCTTAGAACGTGTAGCTGGTCATCCTTTCTATTGCTTTCTAGATGGATATGTAGGATATTATCAGATAGAGATAGTATTAGAAGATTAGGAAAAGACCACGTTTACATGTCCTTTAGGTACTTTTGCTTTCTGACGAATTTCATTCAGACTTTGTAACGCTCCAGCTACATTTCAAAGATGCATGATGAGCATTTTCAGTGACATGGTTGAGAAGATTATGGAAGTTTTCATGGATGATTTGACTATTTTGGTAATTCGTTTGATACTTGTCTGCTTAATTTGGAAGCTATTTTGAAAAGATGTGAAGAAAAAGGCCTTGTGTTAAATTGGGGAAAATGCCATTTTATGGTTCCATCTAGCATAGTTCTTGGACACATTGTCTCTGAAAGAGGAATTGAAGTTGATCCAGCTAAGATTGAGCTTATTGCAAACTTGGCCACTCCAAAGACTGTTAGAGATGTTCGATCTTTTCTTGGACACGCTGGATTTTATAGGAGGTTCATTCAAAATTTTTCAGCCATATCAAGACCATCGTGTAATCTCCTATTGAAAGATGTTGTGTTTGAATGGACAAAAGAATGTAAAGAATCTTTCCGAACACTGATATCTAAGTTAACTTCTGCACTTATCATGCAATCCCCTTATTGGAGTTTACCATTTGAAGTCATGTGTGATGCAAGCAATTACGCTGTAGGAGCCGTCTTAGGTCAACAAAGTGAAGGAAAACCTTTTGTAGTGTACTATGCAAGCAAAACCTTGAACAATGCTCAAATGAATTACTCAACCACTGCAAAGGAATTACTTGCTATAGTATTTGCGCTTGATAAGTTTCGTTCATACTTAATCGGTTCACCCATCACTGTTTTCATTGATCATTCCACCCTTAAGTATCTCTTTTCTAAAAAGGATGCTAAAGCCCAACTTATCAGGTGGATCCTTCTTCTGCAAAAGTTTGATTTGACTATCAAGGACAAGAAAGGAGTTGAGAACGTGGTAGCTGACCACTTATCTCGTTTAGAAGTCAATGATTCTATCGATGGTTCATCAATTCATGATGAATTTCCTGATGAACATTTGTTCTCTGTCACCAAGTTACCTTGGTATGCACACATTGTCAATTATTTGGCAACTGGAGAAATTCCATCTGCTTGGAGTTTGTAAGACAAAAGAAAGTTTTTGATTGAAGTGCGTAACTTTTACTAGGATGATCCATACCTTTTCAAATATTGTCGTGATCAAATCATGAGACGTTGCATTCCTGAAGATGAAGTGAATAGTGTCTTAAAATTTTGTTACATTGATGCCTGTTGTGGTCATTTTTCTACCAAGAAAACTGCTGCAAAGATCCTCCAACGTGTCTTTATTGGCCCACTTTGTTCAAAGACACTTATCATTATTGTCGTTCCTACGAAAATTGTCAAAAGTTAGGTACTCTGTCTCATCATCACATGATGCCTCTAAACCCGATTATAGCAATTGAAATATTTGATTGCTGGGGAATAGACTTTATGGGACCTTTTCCACCTTCTTGTGGGTACCTATACATCCTTCTTGCTGTGGAGTATGTTTTAAAATGGGTTGAAGCCGTAGCATGCCATACTAATGATAATACAACTGTTATAAAGTTCTTGAAAGAAAATGTGTTATCTAGGTATGGTACGCCACGTACTATAATCAGTGATCAAGGCACACATTTTTTCAACCGTTCTTTTGAAACTTTGATGCGAAAGTACGGTGTGATTCATAAAGTTTTGACTGCCTATCATCCACAGACAAATGGACAAGCTGAGTTAGCAAATAGAGAGATCAAGCAAATTTTTAAAAAAACAGTGAATCTTGATCAAAAAGTTGGTCTTCACGTCTTCAAGATGCACTCTGGGCATACCGCACAGCTTACAAAACTCCTTTAAGAATGTCTCCCTATAGGCTCGTCTTTGGAAAAGCCTGTCATTTACCTGTAGAACTTGAACATAAAGCTTATTGGGCTATTAAAGCACTCAACTTTGATCTTAGTGCTGCAGGTATTGAACGGAATCTTCAACTCTCTGAACTTGAGGAATTAAGGAATGATGCTTACAACAGTTCACGGATTTACAAAGCAAAAATGAAAGCATTTCATAACAAGTATATTCTGAGAAAAAACTTTGAGCCAAATCAACGGGTTCATCTTTATGAATCTCATCTTCACCTTCATCCTGGTAAGTTAAAATCACGATGGATAGGTCCATATATTGTGAAATAGGTTTTCCCAAATGGTGTTGTTGAAATTGAAGATCGATCCGATGGAAGGATACTCAAAGTAAATGGCCATAAAATGAAAAGCTACATAGAACGGATAACTGAACCCGAAGAAGTCACTCTTATGGCTCTAGTTTATCAACCTTGAGTAGTTTTCTATTTATTCTCTTTTAAATATTTATTTTTGTTGTCTGTTTTCTTATTTTGTTTTTTTTTTATTTTTTGTTTCATATTAAAATTTATAAAAAAATAATATAAAAAAACTTTGAAAGTTGAAAATAAATCTCAAAGTTAATTCTTGCAGAATAGCTGAGATTAAGGAGGTTATAATCAATTGTGATTAGTAAATACTTTATATTTGCGGCCTCTTGAGATGAATTCTAAAGAATTTATGTAAAAATATGATTTTTGACTTTCGAAACAAAAAAAAAATTGAAGTCTAGGGAATCTGACTTTAAAAGACCCAACTTGTAATATATTGTTGTGTGTTTTGTTAGTTTTTAGTTTTTGGTTTGTTAAGTTTACCACATATCATCTCTGTAGCTGTGCTGATTCAGGTAATATTTTTGCTGCTCTCACTATTCTTTTATACATTTAGGATAATGTACATTCTAGGTTGGGGGGAGAGGGTTGTGCTTAAAAATTGTGCTTCAATGTTGTGTTGTGCCAAAAAAAAATTTTGATTTTGCCCAATTTTTTATTTTGCTCTAGATTCTTGTACATTTTTCATTTTTGTGTGTTAATTTTGGGTCATAAAATTAAAAGAAAATAAAAAAAATGTCTTGTAAATATTAGTTTCTTAGTAATTAATGTCTTATTATTTTGTTTTGATTTTTGAATTTCATATTAACGTAATATCAATTTTTTATTCTTTGAATTATCTAATTTTATACACTTTCAAAACTTTAGTTTTATTTAACATTTTTATGTATTTATTTTTCAAAGTGTTTGTAAGCCATTCTTTTCACACACTCACTATAATGCTTAATTGTGGTGGTAAGTCCAAGCTATGAATATTTGAGTTTTATTATTTTGTGAAGATGAACAATTAAAGGCAGCAATATTTTAAAAATTAAAAAAAAAAAGAAAAATAAATAAATAAAAGAAAAAAATTGTAAATAAATAAAGTGTGCAATTATGTAAATGAATAAAGTTGGATAAGTTTGGTTTCGTAGCCTCTTTAGCTCGAGTAAGTAAGTTCTAAGGGGTGCTTCAACACCTAGTACCTTAGGCCAACTGGTCTGAGAGTTACTAACCTAAAGCTCGCTAAATGGGTTATGGAGAAAGCTTAAGGGAACTAAGCATTGCACTATCCATAATTGTAAAGTTTGTAAATATTTTTTTGTTTATGCTCTTTAATTGTTCTAAATCAACAATTTGAAGTGTTGCTGTCTGAAGGAGTGAATTGAAGCAAAATATCAAAATAATTTTATTCTTAGTTTTGAAACTTCATAATTATTCATTATCCCTTTCTGCACTAAGTCTGGTTTGTATACATTTTGTTAAATAGCATATAAATTGTTCAAATAAAATTTTGGTTTTGTTAGTCTATTTAGTTAGATTACTCAAATTATAGTTAAATGGTTTCCATTTTATGATTATTCAATATATCATTTCAAAATTATATCACTTTAATTGCTAGAAATTAGCAATAAGCTGGTTGGGGGGTATGATGAGACGGTAAAAGTGTACATTTTCTAAAGCTTAAATCATTTATTTATGCTTTTATTTCTCATTAAATCCTCTAATTAAATAGCAATTTTGTGGTAATAAGTATTTTTGTGTCTTAGTGTGTAAATATGTTTAAAAATGTATTTTTAGTATGTTTTTATGTTAAATAATATTTTTAGTAATTTTTAGAGTCATTTTGGTGTGTTAAATGTGTGTTTAGTTATAAATAATTAAAACCATAAAAGTAATGCGGTTATTTTATTTTGAGTTTTAGTGTGTTTGATAGTGTGTTTTAAATTTGTAAATATGTCTTATTATATTTTTAGTAATTTCTAAAAATATTTTCAAGTCATAAAAATTATATCTGTGTCAAACCGTAAGAGACTGAAAATTTTAGGAGTTTTTATTTATTTTTGTGTGTTTTAATGTAAAATAAATATTATGTTTGTAAAATAATTAATATTAGTGTGTTTGTGATTTTTAGATTTAAAATCTGGAGGAAAAACGGAGCAAAACGACACCAAAACTGTTAAAATCGGACATCAAATGCATCAAGAAAATAAACAAAATTTGAATTTGAAATTAATGGGACACGTGGCAATTTTTTGGCCCTTGGATGAGCTGCCCAAATGATCTCAACCGTCCAGAGTAGGGACGCGTGTCAAAGCGTCATCCATTGCGTCAGCCGATTGCAGTAGTGCGTTCCACGTGTCATTTTGCGACTAGCACGTGTGTCACACTCACCGACAAAGCTACAAGCGAGTCAGAGAGCATCTCGGGATGTGTTCGCTCACGTGCGGTCGTCTCCACATGTAACCGTTCTCTCGGCCATTGGATTGGATTACCAAGACTGATCCAACGGTCTTCTCTCTTGGCCACGTGGCCCCACCTGGACCCATTTTTACGCGTGTCTCCAAACTGTCGGATCGTGTCTTCAACGGCCCAGATCGTCCCATAGCCGTGCTCCTAGCTGCCGAGAAGCATAGAATCTTAGCGAGATTCTCACACATTAAAGAAGGGCCAACGCGAAGAAGAAAAAGAGGAGAAAAAGGATCAATTTGATCCGAATTTGTCAACTTTCAATAGGAAAAAATGATAATTACATATGGCAAACAGTATCGTTTCAAAGCTATAAATAGCCTTGCAATGCCCCTTGAAAAAATCATCCCCTTCGGGCCTTTGGCCCTCTTTCCCATTCTTTTTCTTTCTACTGAGTTAGACTCAGCAGTATTTTATTAGGTAAAAAAATAATAATAAAATAATGCTTAAATTAGAGTAGAATGTCTGGTGAGGTAGAGAGATGATCTTGTATGCGTAATACTTTGGTATGGATTTTAACTCTATATCTGTGTGGTAATGCTTATATTTTTGGAATAAATTGTTAGACATGTATGCTCTAAGGAGTAAAAATGTAATACGTTTTTGGAGACATTTTTATCAATAAAGAATTTATTCATTTATATATACCAAATATTGTCCTCTTTACGTTCATATTTGTTGAATGTATGATAAGCAAACAGTAGTCTGAGACTATCAGTCTAAACCTTAAGAGTTGGGCATATGATGGGATGATTATGCGGTAGACACGACTCTTAAGGTGATGGTCTAAAATATATGATCCGCAATCGAGGGAATAAAGTTGGGCGCTTTATTCATGTAAAGATTGTTATGTTGTCTATATCCCTTTTGGGAGATGGTTTGTCTTGGCCATCGGAGTTGGACTCCGTGAATAGAAACATTGGCACGTTGTCATAGGTGACGATGTGTTGGATCGGGACATAAAGTGAATTGATTTGGATTAATAATTCTGTCTTGGCAAATCGATTCACTTTAGACAGTCGTTTGTATTGTATCTTAATCCTGAGATGAATAATGGGCCCGTTGTCTCGACTTGTGTCTTTTGATGTACCAATGGGTGACTCCCACATCTCTATAGTGGCATGCATGCCGGTACGTTGGAGGCATGACTCTAGATAGCGTAGACTTGTTATTCATAGATATGGAATCCATAGCTCCTCTTTAGGAGTAATGATATCCTCTTATATGCGTTGTCCTGTAATTGGAAAACTGGAGCGCTCAACCATTTGGATACATAGGTGTAACCGAATGGTATACTATCTTTGGATGGTAAGTTTTCTAATGGTGAGACAATCGGACGTAAGATAAAAATAATCGGGAAGGTAAGACAGAACTTGTCCTTAAGCCGATTATGGATAATCATATGGGGATGCGATACACTATGATATGTCATGGAGACTTAGCTACACGAGCTTCGTAATTCTGTAAAGTTCGAGAGTGCAGCTCCAAGCTTTTAGTGGAGTAGCGTTGGAGTTGATAATTGTGAAATGTATATCTGGGATATTGGGTTTCATAATTATCATGAGCTTGAACTTTATAGGTCCATTTTGGTCCCCTTTGCTAGCTCACAAAGTCCTGTAACGACACGGCGTGCTTTTCCAATAATTGGTGACTTATGTCGGATTTATCAGATTGGTTTAAAATTTATAAGAATCAAATAATTCATGTCTGTTTATCGGTTGAATTAATTTTGTAAGAAATTAGTTCAAGATGAACTTGTTGAATTATGGCGTTCGGATAATTCTTGTCTGTTTATCGGTTGTTTTAATTTTGGACAATTAGAACAAGATAAACTTGTAGAATTATTTGAATTGATTTATTTTCTTAGAGATTATCTTGATAGAGTTTTTTTTGATCAGATATCTTTTCTATTGGGCTATTTGAATCAAAACTGAGACTTTATCCTTTAGAATCTCGGGTGGAAAATAAAAGATTCGCGGAGATTTTTTCTCGGCAGTTCGGCCTGCCGATCAGAAAGTTCGGCCTGCCGAACTGGCCAGTTCGGCCTGCCTATCTCACAGTTCGGCATGCCGACCGCGACAGCTAAGATTACGCGTTTTTCACGCGTATCTTATCAGATATTGATCCGAACTTGATTCTGTTTCGATTTTTGAGACCTAATCTGATATGGACTGACCCCAAGGACCAATAGGTATAAAAAGGGAGTGAGTCTAATGATTTACTCAGATCAATTTGAGAGATTAAGAGTGATACTCTTCTAGTGAGCATCTGAAAACTCCCTGAGAGCTTTTGTTCACAAATCACGAACACTAGCTTTGGGTTCTCTCTATTGGTTGGAAGGAGAGTCACCGGTGGAAGAGCTGTACGTGTGAGCCCACACTCACTCCGGTTGTGGATAGAGAATAGCAAAGAAGACCAGTTGGTTGAGGCTCTTCTGGAACGTTACTTCTCTACACAGGTCGCGGAGGTTCTTCGGCATACTGAGGTTAGTAAGATCTGTTTAATTTATACGTATAACATGTCATACTTGTATTTTGGAAAATACTCTGATGAAAATTTTTAAAAAATTCCGCTGCGCACTTTGTTTCCAACATAAATTATATCTTTTTGTTTCAATAATTATTGTTGATGTTGTTATGCTGCCAATTTTTACATAAATTCAGTCATGCTTTTTTTATGTAATTTAATTATGTTGCATAGTTAATATTAATAATAATAAAATAATGATTAATTTTATGGAATGTCTTTTACTACAGTATGACTTGTTATATTGTCGATTCTAAATATTTCATAAGACGAAGTGCTGCCGAAGTTTACGCAATAATTTATTCCATAAAAATATATTAATTTTGATTTGTTATTATTTTTTTCTATATTAAAATTATGTTAATTATAATTGAGTGACAGCTGTTATAATTTTCATAATTAGTGCACCAATAATTATTTTGTTAGTTTTTATAGGAAGACCCTTACTGCATTATGGCTTGCTATATTGTCGATTTAGGTTGACCTATATAATTAGTAAAAAGTGCTTGCAATTAACGAAAAAAGATATAATAAATCAAATGCTTTAGATAATTATTAAATGGGAGTTAAAATTCCATATCAGTTGCAAAACATACAAAGGATTCTCAAAGCTTCATCATTTTAATTTTATGCTTTAAATTTTGAATCAAATAAAATAAAAACCACAAAAATATTCATCTCATTTTACACACTGCTCTGAAAAAGTGCTCTCCTTTTTGAACGTTTATTTTTTATCAATTTGCTAAGGTACAAATTTTCACCTCCCTGTGGATACGACAACTTTTCTATACTACAAACGTCCGTCGTTTATAAAGAATAAACATTTTTTTTGGGCGTTACCACAAACATCCATTTACACCCTATAGGTATTACCCCTTCGGGAAGATCCACAAGCTTCCAGACCTAATTAGTCTCCATAGACTTCATCTCAATGTTCATGGCCTTTGTCTAGAGTTTTGAATCAACATCCTTTATAGCTTTTGTGTAAGTACAAGGATCCCTATCATGTTCATCCAGTTCAACTAAAAAGACCTCCCCATTGAACATATACCTTCCAGGTTGGCGCCTGATCCTTCCACTACGCCGAAGCCCCTCAAGTTGTTGTTCAGGTTTGTTTGGCTTCTCTACACTGATTGGAACGGTTTCATTCGGAACCTCAGTAGTGATCGGATCACTCCTTAACTCCTCAAGCACCATTTTGCTTCGAGGTTTAAAGTCGTCCATGTAACTCACCTCAAGGAAAGTTGCATTAGTTGAAACTACGACTTTATTTTCCTTTGGGTTATAGAAATAAGCCCCTTTAGTCTCTTTTGGATATCCTACAAACACATAAACTTCCGAACGTGCTTCCAACTTATTTAGATCCTTAAATAGGACATGAGCCAGACATCTCCATATGCGAATATGGTTTAAGGATGTCTTCCTACCCGTCCACAACTCGTGAGGAGTTTTAGGGATAGATTTTGAAGGCACACTGTTCAAAAGATAACATGCAGTTTATAGTGCATATCCCCAAAAGGATGAAGGCAATGATGAATAACTCATCATGGACCTAACCATGTCTAATAAAGTCCTATTCCTTCTCTTCGCTATGCCATTATGCTACAGAGTGCTTGGTGTAGTCAAATGGGATAAAATCCCATTCTTTAATAAGTGTCCCAAGAACTCATCAGAAAGGTATTCTCCACCTCGATCCGATCGAAGTGCCTTTATGGGTCTACCTAATTGCTTTTCCACTTCAGCCTGAAACTCCCTGAACTTGTCAAAAGTTTCGCTTTTGTGGTGCATCAGGTACACATACTTATATCTTGAGTAATCGTCAATAAAAGTGACGAAGTATTCACACCCTCCTCATGCCCGGTTGTTCATCGGTCTGCATACATCACTATGCACAAGTTCTAGAACCCCTTCGGCCCTATTGCCCTTAGACCCGAATGGTCTTTTGGTCATTTTACCCTCTAAACAAGATTCATATTGAGGTATAGATTCCATCTTTAAGTGACTTAAAGGTCCATCCCTTACCAACCTTTGAATCCTATTCTGGTTAATATGACCAAGGCACAAATGCCAAAGATAAGTCTTATTAGAGTGAGAAGTTTTAAGTCTTTTAGAGTTATTATCATTCATTTCAGCATTAAGCAATAAGTCCATCTTAGGTTTGATAAAATATAGATTATTTTGCATCTATCCAGAACTATTAAAAGATTTGTTTTTACGAATCACCACTTTATCATTAAAAAAACCAAATAGGAGTCTTTAAATAAAGAAGCTATAGAAATTAAATTCCTTTTAAATTTAGGAACATAAAAACAATCTTGCAAAAATAAATTCCTATAATTACCAAAGTAAAGATGGACGTCTCCCACTGCTTCCGCTGAGACCAAGGATCCATCGCCCATCCGAAGCATGAAGTCCTCATGAAGCAGACTTCTCGTTTCTTTAAACCCCTGCAGAGAAACACAAATATGACTAGTTGCACTGAAATCTATGAGCCAAATGTCACTTGATTCCTCAACCAAACAAGTATCTAAATATAGAATATCACACCTACCTCCTTTTGAAAGGAAGTCCTTACAATGCTTCTTTATGTGCCCGACCTTCCCACAAAAGAAGCACTTAAGCTTCTTTGGGTTCTTCTTCTTCTTCTTCTTGCTTTTGGTGCTAGCAAGAATAAAAGACTTCCTGTTCTTGGCCCGTTGCTTCTTTCCATTCCCAGAGTTAAGATTGGAACCAGAAGTAGCTACCATGTTGGCCCCTCCGCCCACAGGAGACTCCCTGATCAGCAGTTCGAACTCCTATAACTGTTTCATTAATTCCATCAAGGTCACATTTCGTCTATTGCTTAAATTAAAATTAGCTCTAAGCGGAATAAATTCCTTTGATAGAGTCTCAAAGACCATAGTCATCTAAGTTTCAGCATCGATGTCGGCTCCATTGGATTGTGCCTCAGCGAGATAACCCATGACCAACATCATGTGCTCCTTTACAGATGTCCCCGGTCTCTGCTTATAGTTTAAGAGTTTCTAAAGCACCCCTTGCCGCTTTGTTATGCCCTGGCCTCCAAACATATCCTTAAGATTATCCAAGATCTGCTTCGCAATCTCATAATCCTGATGTTGAGCCTACAACATATTATTCATGCTAGCCATAACATAGCAGCAGACCTGATCATTGGCATCTTTCTAGAGATTATACACTTAGAATTGCTCATTAGATGAGTATCCCGTAGGCTTGGGAGGACAGGGGGTTGTCAGTACATATTTCAGTTTCTCAAAGGAGAGGACGATATCCAGGTTTCATTTTCTATCATTATAATTCTCTCCAGTTAATAGGTTTTTGTCAAGTATCGATGATAAAGCATTTTTAGGCATTTTTAATCTATAATAAAGAATCATATACCAAACATAAGCAAACATATGATAATAATTTAGTAAGATAACACAATCATGTAAAAACATACAAATGTGTTTATGTGTCAAAACCTTAAAAATATCACAACCTTACAACGATAATTCCCAACTTAGAATTCAACAAGCTCCTAGGGGAGTCATGCCAAATTTAATCAGGAACACAGATCCCCTCCTAATTAATATATGCCATCTAGGACCCATATGATCCATCATATATTAATAATTGTTTCTTTGGCCATTAATTTTATTAATAGAGCTCCTAGGAGAAGTTAATAATAAAATTAACGTGAGTGTATAACCATCGTTTCAATATTTTATCCATGATTTATAATCACCACCTAGGGGTGTGCAACCATAAATCATGCTAAAATACCTTGTCCTTTTAGAGATCCAATCTGGTATATGATAGAAATCCCTTCCTAGGGGTCAGGACCATCATGTTCTGCCTATGGACCAATGATGGAGGCCTTAGGTCCTCTCTTCAAAAACCTTCTCCCACTCAATCTTTTGAAATCAAGGTTTTATTTTAAGAATATGCATGAATAATTTTAATATGAGCGACACTCCCTATTCTATATGACATGTTATTAATATACATGGCAAATCATATTATAACGCAGACAAGCAAAGTAATAATAATCGTAATATTATGGTTCCACCCTAGAGAATAGAAAACTAAGATTACAAGAGAATAATCGAGACATATTATCAATTCTTCATCCTTGAATCCTCAAGCTGTATCCTTCTTCATGTAATGCCCATCTTCAAGTAGTCAATCCTATATGAATCGAATACTACATATTTTCAGTCATATCCAAATTTTAATGTATCTCAGAATTGTCCCAAAAACAAAATTAAAACTGCATCTTTTCTAGAAAAATTTCCAGCTCTTGGTCAGCAGGCCGATCTGGGTGATTGGCCTGCCGATCATGCTCCATCGGCCTGCCAATCAGGAAGATTGACTTATCGACTCATGAAAGTTTGGCCTGCCGAACTAGAAGTTCGGCCTATTGGCAGAGCCTCTGATTTTTGCCCTGTTGTCAGCCTGCCGAACCTCACATCCAGCTGGTCGATCTATGACCATCGACCTACTAAATTGTGGGGTTCAGCATGCCGACTGAGCAGAAATCTCCCATTCCAAAAAATACAAATTTTAATGCAATTTATCAATTTTATTTTCAACAATTCAAAAACATAAAATTAGAGACTCAAGAAATACCTAGGAGCACCATCATCATTTTTTTCGATCCGTCTTCTTTAAATAATTATTTAATTACAAAAATTTTACAAATTTAAAAATAAATTATAATTCCTAGACAGAGATAATAGTCTTTCATCTAATTACATGAAAAACCTAGATACACATTCTAACCTTTAAGGAACCATAACTGGTATTAATTAATTAATAAATAAATAAATAACCATTTAATCAACTATAATTAATTAATAAACATTCACCATATAATCTATGACAACATAAAAATATATAAAAACCTAGAGTGCCAACTCTCTGTAAAATTAAATTCAAGCATAGGAGAGATTAAGATCACAAAATTTATACATATAACATGATCACAAACTCATAAATTTATGTAAAAACCTATCTCTAATACCAATTGAGGAAAAAATAGTATGCAGCGGAATTTTAAAAATTTTATATTAGAATATTTTCCAAAACACAAGTTTGACAAGCTATATGCATAAATTAACCAGACCTTACTAAACTTTGTATGCCGAAGAACTTCAACAATCCATGAAGAGAAGTGATGTTCCAAAAGAGCCTCAACCAACTGGTCTTCTTTGCTATTCTCTATCCATGACCAGAGTGAGTGTGGGCTCACACGTATAGATCTTCCACTAGGTTACTCTCCTTTCAACCAATCAAGAGAACCCAATGCAAGTGTTCCTGATTTGTGAACAAAAGCTCTCAGGGAGTTTTTTAGATTCTCACCAGCAGAGTATCACTCTTAATCTCTCAATTGATCTAAATAACTTATGTGACTTACTCCCTATTTATAGAGGTTAGGTCTAGGGTCAGTTCTTATCAAATTAGGTCTCAAAATTCGAATCAGAATCAAATTTGCATCAATGTCTGATAAGATCCGCATAAAAATGTGTAATCTTATCCTTCGCTCATCGACAGGCCAAGCACGAGGATCGATAGGCTGAACTGTCGAATAAAAATCTTAGCAAATCTTTTATTTTCCACACGACATTCTATAGGATAAAGTCTCAGTTTTAATTCAAATAACTCAATAGAAATGTTATTTGATTAAAACAACCTTATCTAGATAATCTCTAAGTAAGTAAATGAATTTCCAATAATTCTACAAGTTTATCTTGATCTAATTTATCAAAAATTAAATCAACCGATAAACAGACAAGAATTATCTGATTTCAATAATTCAACAAGTTTATCTTGAATTAATTTTATCACAAAATTAATTCAACCGATAAACATACATGAATTATTTGATTGTTTTGAATTTCAAACAATCTAATAAATCTGACATAAGTCACCAATTATTGAAAAAGCACACCGTATCGTTACAGGATGTTGTGAGCTAGCAAAGGGGGCCAAATAGACCTATATAATTCAAGCTCCTGATAATTACGAAACCCAATATCTCATATATACATTTCATAATTATCAACTCTAACGCTACTCCACTAAAAGCTTGGAGCTACACTCTCGAACTACATAGAATTATGAAGCCCGTATAGCTAAGTCTCCATGACATATCATAGTGTATTGTATCCCTATATGATTATCCATAATCGGCTTAAGGACAAGTTCTGCCTTACTTTCCAGATTATTTTTATCTTACATTCCATTATCTCACCATTAGAAAACTTACTACCCAAAGACAGTATACTATTCGTTTACACCTATGTATCTAAATGGTTGAGCGCTCTATTTTTCCAATTATAGGATAACGCATATAAGAGGATATCACTACTCCTAAAGAGGAGCTATGGATTCCATATCTATGAATAACAGGTCTACGCTATCAGGAGTCATGCCTCCAACATATCGGTATGCATACCACTATTAAGATGTGGGTGTCACCCTTTGGTACATCAAAAGATACAAGTCAAGGCAACGGGCCCACTATTCATCTTAGGAATAAGATACAATACAAATGATTGTCTAAAGTGGATCGATTTGCCGAGACAGAATTATTAATATAAATCAATTCACTTTATGTCCCGATCTAACACATTGTCACCTATGACAACGTGCCAATGTTTCTATTCACGGAGTCCACCTCTGATGGTCAAGACAAACCATCAGCCAATAGGGATATAGACAACATAACAATCTTTACATGAATAAAGCACCCAACTTTATTCCCTCAATTGCAGATCTTATGATTTAGACCATCACCTTAAAAATCATGTCTTTCGTATAATTTGTCCCTCATATTCCCAATTTTTAAGGTTTAGACCGACAGTCTCAGACTATTGTTTGCTTAGCATACATTTAACAAATATAAACGTAAAGAGGACAAGATTTGGTATATAAACAATAAATAAATTCTTTATTGATAAAAATGTCTCTAAAAACTTACTACATTTTTACTCCTTAGGGCGTACATGTCTAACATCCACGATGGTTTTCATGATGGTTTTTTGAAAAACCGTCATGGAACCTTAAGGTTCCACGACAGTTTTCTTAAGGTTCCACAACGGTTTTCCAGATAACCGTCGTGGAAAATAACTCCATTCTACCCCTTTCCACGCCAATTGTTCTATTATACAATGGAAAAATTTGTCATGAAAACTCCATGTTGTACTACGACTGAAGTTTTCTTGATGGTTTTTTAACCATCGTGAAATTTTTCCACAACGGTTATAAACCATTGTGGAATCCACAATTTGTAGTAGTGATTTAAAATTTATATCGGTTTGGTTTACATAGATATTAGTTTTAGATTGCATTGAGTAAACTCGAAGGAACCAAAAACCTACTGACAGCTAGCTAGTTTTGTCAATCAAATGAAATTTTATTTGCTTCTATGAATCATGGGATTCTTATAGGTAAGGTATTGAGACAAAGCCACCTAAGTCAAAAAGGACTTTCTTAAAAAGTGGATCTTGCCACCTTACTCATAAAAGATAGATATGATAAAAATTAATGATGAAAAACTCTCTACCATTTAGGAGCTACTAAACCATGATGTTGCCTTTGTTAAGTATTCATGAAACCCTCTAATTATGAGTTAGAAGTTAAGTAGAAACTTAACCAAGTTTAAGAATATGTCTATAAATAGGTTCTTCCACTACAAGCCTTCATTTTCTCTCTTCTTCTTCCATTTTTCTCTTAAAGGAAACCCAAAATCTCCTAAGACAAAACTGGTTTTTCCTCTCTTTTTCTCTCAAAAATTTCCCTCCTACAAGAAAATCACTAGCTAAAAGTCAAACTAAGGAGGAGACTTTGGTGGGATCCTTCAAGAAGAAGATTTTCAAGGGTACACTATCTAAACTTTATTTTTAAAGTTAAGAAAATCGTTTATGGTTTTATTTTAGTATTTTGGGAAAGTAATAAGCTTTATTTATGCTTGTGTTATAGTTTATGAGAGCTTTTATCGGTATAGTTTAAATATTATGCATGTTGGGTATGAGAAAGTTAGATCTAGGTAATGTTTTGTGCTTTTGAATAAGCTTTCCACTCCCTTTGACTTTGAAAAGGACACTTTAAAGACTTGCTTTTATGTATCTTTGAACCTGGGAATTTCTAAGTCATGACAACCCAAATAATTTTATGTAAAATAATTAAAATTAGAATCTCAACTCCAAAAGATCTTCTAGCCTTTTTTTTAACTGTCCTAGAGATGTCGCAAGAGAATGTTGCAACATAGGTTGTAGCATCAGCGGCAATATCATCAGTAAAGAAGGTTTATAAATTAAATTTTTCTATTGGAAATCATATTTTTTTATTTAATAAGACCCCTGTAGTAACTATAGAGTCATTAGTGTTCATTACCGCGAACATGAATTGCGACGTCAGTAGTGAGAGTGGTTTCGGTTTGGAAACTACTTAGTTTCAGCTTCTAAGAGTTGAATCCACTCAGTTTATTGCTCCTTGTGATTCTATAAAGGCTATTATTTAATTAGTAGTGATTTTGGAAACTTTTTTTTAAGTGTCGCACATAATATTTCAACATAAGTTATGACTTCAATAGTGCATATCTCAAAACTATCTAGCTCCTTTTGATTCATAAGGATGAAATGCATAGCTTACTATCCTACATGGTTGTCACTGCAACTATAATACATTTTGTGGCCGTTCAAGACATAGGCTTAAGCGCCTAATAATACTATGGCACCGTTTGAGGCGTTGTATGGGCGACCGTGTCGGTCACCGGTGTGTTGGGCAGAGCCGGAAGACAGGGTTATTCTTGGGCCGGATGAGATCCGTGATAGCAATGAGAAAGTCGCTGTGATTCGAGATCGATTGAGGGCAGCTCAGAGTCGACAGAAGAGTTATGCGGATAGAAGACGTAGACCCTTAGAGTTTGCGGTAGGAGATTTCATTCTCTTGAAGGTATCGCCTCGTAAAGGAACTATGCGGTTCGGAGTGAGTGAAAAGCTTGCACCGAGGTATATTGGACTGTTCGAGATCACTCAGCGTGTTGGTGTGGTTGCTTATCTGCTCGACCTTCCGCCTGAACTTTCTCATGTTCATGATGTGTTTCACGTGTCGATGCTTAGGAAGTGTCCGCCTGAGCAGGGAAAGGTAGTTTCATTTCACGATGTGCAGGTTTGGGAAGATACGACGTATGAGGAGGTGCCGATTCAAATCATCGATTGAAAAGTGATCAGTTTGCGTCATCGTGAGATGCCGTTGGTAAAGGTCGTGTGGCAGCATCACGGGGTTGATAAAGCCACTTGGGAACTAGAGTCGAGTATGCGGGAGTTGTATCCGCATTTGTTTTGTTTTTGAGATGAGTTGTAAATTTCGAGGGCGAAATTTCTTTTAGGGGTGGAGAGTTGTAACACCCCGAAATTTATTTAATGTTATTGTAATGTAAAATGATGAATTAGTGTGCCATAATTAATGTTTCAACGTTAATTTGATCATTTAGTTAAATTTTGAATTTTAAGTTGTTTTGTTAATTTAATGAATTCTAATGATTCCTTATTATTTTAAATGTTATTTTGAGTTTTAAAACACAACCGTTTGTAAAATGTTAAAAATATTCCGTTTTACAAAACCGTAGGCGGCACTTGGTTTTTCACACAGTAAAACCGTCCACCGTTTTTCTCTATTTATTTTTCTTTCCTCTTCACTCTCAGCTCTCACTCTCTCTCTCCTCCTCTCTCCCGTGTGATCTCTCTCACTCCCTCTCTCGGTCTCTCTCTTCTCTCCCAATTCTTCTTCAAATTTTTGAATCAAAATTCAAATCCAAGCTTCGGGTTAGTAAGGAGGAAGCTCGGGAACGTGATTTGGCAACCAAGAACGTGGATTGAAGCTTCGATTCGAGGTTAGTTTTGAAATTTTTAAACTTTTTCAAAATTTTCAAATTTTGTGCATTTTTGAAATCTAAGTTTGTTTGAGCTTAGAAAACCATTGATTTGAGTTAAAGGAACTTAGAACACCTAGAATCTATGCTTTGTTTGAAGAAAAACGGAATAGATTCAAGATTTTTTATTTTTTCTCATTTTCTCCCATTTTCAGATTTTTGGGATTTTTGTGTTTAAATCTTGTTTAAATGAGTTCAAAAGTGTTCTATTACGTTTTTCTATCATCTATGAACATTTTCCATGCCTGAGATTTGAGAAAAACAGGTTAAAATCAAGATTTGGATTTTGGGAGAACCAAAACCCGTGGCTGGAATTTCTAGGTTTTTCCAGTTCGACAAGCCAAACTACGTGTTCGGCAGGCCGGACTCATCCGTTCGGCAGGCCGAACCTGAAAAATGTCTGGCCGACCGGACTTGATTTCTGGCAGGCCGAACTGCACAGTTCGGTCGGCCGAAGCAGGGCGTCCGGCAGGCCGGCATGGCATGGGAAATTTTATGATTTTTCACCTGTTTTCACTGTTTTGAACCCCGATTGAAATCCCAACCTTGTAAAATGATTTTAAGGATACAAATGGCACACTAGGACATCATGAAATGGTTTAGTAACATAGAATGTCTCAAACTAGATATTGATCGACTTAGTGTGTATCTAGAATCGTTCGTGGTTTCCGCAGAGCTAACGTATAGCGGATTGGGATTACGGTGTGGGGCACCGGCACGAGTATCGAGGTAGGACTTCTACCCTATCCTTAGTAACCCAGTTTCAAAATGATTTGACTTTAAAAAGGGTTTTTATAAAAATGTTTTTAACGATTGATTGAAAAATGAGACTTTATCTGTTATTTTTGTAAACCATGAATGAGATGAACTTCATAATGAATGATAATGAAAACATCTGGTAAATGGATTTTGAATAATGTTAGAAATGAATATAAGGGCATGATGCCATATCAGAGATCGGGTCGTGTAGCGATCGATCCTTGAGGGCAGGTCCCGAAACCCAACTGGGTCACTACAATGGTGATATCCTTATGGTTTGCCTAGGAAAAGAAAATAATGTATTTCTGGTCGACCGAATAAACTATTTTGGTAAGAACGGTTTTATTAAATTCATTTGTTCAAGGTTCTTTAAAATAATTCCTGAATAGTGAGATTTTCTTTAAATTAAATGATTTAATAAAATATAGTCCTACTGAGCCTTTCGCTCACATTTTATTTGTTTTTAAATTTCCCCCTCTAGGTGGATTTCCATTTAGGTTCAGAGAGGACTCTACGGACAGAACTCAGGAGCAGTAGGAGAACTAATAGATTATTTGTATAAATTAAACAAGGCATGTAATGTTGTTAACTTTCTTTATGCTTGGACTGTGGTTGTATTATTATATTGTCAGTACTATGTGTGTGCACAAGTTGTGGGTCAATGGGACCCATACTCGCGGTTCTTTATTATTTTACTATTTGCTTAATGGTTTCACCTGCTCAATGTTTATGAATTCTTTTATAAAATATTGTTTTAAAATTTTTACATTTTTATTATTTAATTTAACCCCTAAACTCTCGATTTTTATTAAATTACTCTTTTAATTAATTTAAATAATTCGCCACGTCACATCCCGTACTCCGGGGCATGACAAAGTGACTAGTAGGAATTGCCTCCCTTTTTGAGACATATTCGTTTTGTGCTCGTTGCCTTTTTGGGATTTGGCATTTTTTGAGAAAATGTTCATATTGTGGTGAAAATCTATTTGAGATTTGATATTTTTTAAGTCATGGTCTACAATTCATGTGATTAGACAGTTAACGGAGAACTCATGGATTTGGTTCTTCACTTTTTGCACCATGGTGAGAATGATTATAATTAGTGTTCTAATAGCACCTTACTAAAAAATTATCATGAAAATGTTTGTTTCGTACTAGAGTTGTATATGCTTAGTATTTCTAGGATTTAACTTCTCGTGCAATCAAGAGCACTACATGTGAGGTCTACATGTGAGGTCTTAGACCATCTACAATGTAAATGTCAATGCTAATATTATATTTGTCATAAAATTGTAAAAATAACATATTTAATGTTATTTTATTTTGTACTCTAATATATAATGCTATTTGAAATGCTATACTTACTTATTGTTATAATTATTAAACCTTGAAACTTGTAAAAGTACTTTAAAAATTTAAATAATTATAAAATGAGAATGTTATAATTATTTAATAAAAAGATCAATATATTAACTAATAGGAATCAAATGTCAAACTTGTCACCAAGTAGCAAATAGTAAATTTGTCATTAAAAATGGCATTGTATTTGAGATTGTTTTTTACACTTAAATGTCAAATCAATCATTGGTACATCAATTTAGTATTACATTAGAGATGCTCTTGTGAAATGCGTTTATTTGCTTTCTGCAGTACCCTTCTCTTTTTTCTTTTTTCTTTTTTTTCTATTTGTTGTTTTAAAGGTTAACTTATTTATTTGAGGACCAATATTTTCAAGAACAGTAGGAAACATAATAAGCATGTATTTTAATAAGTAGCAATACATCAAAAAGAATAACACAGATCAACACCATCTCTAGCTTTTTGACCTTCATTAGGCGATTGAAAATTTCCTCATCTTTTTTCCCAATTTTAGCATGCAACTCCAACAACATCTCCTTTTATGACGCTATTTCGAGTCACAATTGAGTGACTTCTTCATTCACTTGAGCGAAAGTCTACAATTCGGTTATTTGAATCAAAAGTTGTTGGCCTTTGATAATTAGACTCGTCAAACCATCCAACCTAGGTTTTGAATTATTCTGCAGTAAAAAACTCATAAATTTGCAAACCCAAAAACCTCTTCTAGCAAACAAAATTTAATAAAAAATACAAAATCTAAGTAAAATTATAAAAAGTCAAACAAAAAAATCTAAGTAAAATAGAAAAAAAATTAAGCGTTTATTTTTGCAATAAAAAGCTGTAACTTAACAAACTAAAGAAAAATTACGTTTGCAATCCCGGCTGTTCAAAGCGAGAATTTATCCCCATGATTACACAATTATAGCTCAACAACAAAGAAAATAAAACTTCTGACTGAAGAAAAAAATCGTTTGCATCTGCATGTTAAAACCAAGAATTTACCCTCTTAATTATACAAGTATAGCTTAACAAACAAAGAAGAAAAAAAAAAAGGACTTCCAGACAAAGAGGAAAAAAAAACTAAAATTACCTTATAGTGGCTGCATCCAATGAATAGCCTCCTGTTTGCAACAAAGCCGCAAGCCTACGATGTCAAATTTTAATAGTAGAATGGTGAGAAAGTGTCGCCCTCAGGGATTGTAATCCACTTTTTTTGTAATACTAAGTACTGCAATTAAATGAGTCCTAATTTTATTTAGAAAATTTAAAGGAGAGAATAAGTGCAAAACAATAATAATAAAATAAATAAGCATGCTAAAAATTAAATGAACATGGATTCTAAAGACTTCGATTTCACCTAACCTTTAACTATGCCTTTTTATTTTCAACGTATTAATAATTAATTTACCTAGTTTATTAGCCAAAAATTCTAATTTATTAAACTCTCTCTCTCTAGTATTGAGCGAAAATATTCATATTAACCAATTTTAATATCTCTATAAAATCAAGTTATTAAGAATTTATCAAGAGCTATGGTTCTTTTCATGGCTACAAAAAATTTACAAGTCTCTTGAACTTTATAAAATCCTAAATTATATTATCCTATGATCGTATCTAAAATTTCTTCTCTCAAATGTTGAATTCTAAATATTAAATCATGCAATTCATGACTGGTGAATTAAAAGCATTATATATATGAAAAATAAAGTTAACAACAAAGGACATAGTATCTGGCATAGATTACATCTAGCCTTTAGAAAAATAAAATTTGTTCATGGCAAAATAAAACAAAACCATTATTATATTCTTAAACTTGAATAAAGTAGGAAAAAAAAATAGTGTTGAAGATGATGAACACTTTTATCTCTTGACTTTGTTGCCTTCTTCTCCTTTACTAGGTCTTCTTTTTGACATATTTTTTCTTTAAAAGTATGTCAAAAGGTCTTCTAGAAAGTCTCCAAAAGCCCCCAATTGAACCTTCAAAAGTCCTATATGTAGCTTTAGAGCAAAGTGGACAACTTATAGAAAGTTCAAAATTTTTTTGATATTTTCACTTGTATCAGGGGCCGCAGCGTCAACTTTGGGCGTTGAGGCTAAGTGTTGACATGTATACCCTAAGGAGTAAAAATGTAATACGTTTTTGGAGACATTTTTATCAATAAAGAATTTATTCTTTTATATATACCAAATCTTGTCCTCTTTACATTCATATTTGTTGAATGTATGATAAGCAAACAGTAGTTTGAGACTGTCAGTCTAAGCCTTAAGAATTGGGCATATGATGGACTGATTATGCAGAAGACACGATTCTTAAGGTGACGGTCTAAAACATATGATCTGCAATCGAGGGAATAAAGTTGGGCGCTTTATTCATGTAAAGATTGTTATGTTGTCTATATCCCTTTTGGGAGATGGTTTGTCTTGACCATCGGAGTTGGACTCCGTGAATAAAAACATTGGCACGTTGTCATAGGTGACAATGTGTTGGATCGGGACATAAAGTGAATTGATTTGGATTAATAATTCTGTCTTGGCAAATCGATTCACTTTAGACAGTCATTTGTATTGTATCTTAATCCTGAGATGAATAGTGGGCCCGTTGTCTCGACTTGTGTCTTTTGATGTGCCAAAGGGTGACACCCACATCTCAATAGTGGTATGCATACCGGTACGTTGGAGGCATGACTCTTGATAGCATAGACTTGTTATTCATAGATATGGAATTCATAGCTCCTCTTTAGGAGTAATGATATCCTCTTATATGCGTTGTCCTGTAATTGGAAAACTGGAGCGCTCAACCATTTGGATACATAGGTGTAACCGAATGGTATACTGTCTTTGGATGGTAAGTTTTCTAATGGTGAGACAATGGAACGTAAGATAAAAATAATCAGGAAGGTAAGACAAAACTTGTCCTTAAGCCGATTATGGATGATTATATGGGAATGCGATACACTATGATATGTCATGGAGACTTAGCTACACGAGCTTCGTAGTTCTATAAAGTTTGAGAGTGCAGCTCCAAGCTTTTAGTGGAGTAGCGTTGGAGTTGATAATTGTGAAATGTATATCTGGGATATTGGGTTTCATAATTATCATGAGCTTGAACTTTATAGGTCCATTTTGGTCCCCTTTGCTAGCTCACAAAATCCTGTAACGACACGGCGTGCTTTTCCAATAATTGGTGACTTATGTCAGATTTATCAGATTGGTTTAAAATTTGTAAGAATCAAATAATTCATGTCTGTTTATCGGTTGAATTAATTTTGTAAGAAATTAGTTCAAGATAAACTTGTTGAATTATTGCGATCAGATAATTCTTGTCTGTTTATCGGTTGTTTTAATTTTGGACAAATTAGAACAAGATAAACTTGTAGAATTATTGTGAATTGATTTATTTTCTTAGAGATTATCTTAATAAAGTTTGTTTTGATCAGATAACTTCTCTATTAGGCTATTTGAATCAAAACTGAGACTTTATCCTTTAGAATCTCGGGTGAAAAATAAAAGATTTGCAGAGATTTTTTCTCGGGAGTTCGGCCTGCCGATGGGGCCTGTTCGGCCTGCCGATCAACGAGAGATAAGATTACACGTTTTCACGCGGATCTTATCAGATATTGATCCGAACTTGATCCTGTTTTGAGTTTTTTAGACCTAATCTGATACAGACTGACCCCGGGACCAATAGCTATAAAAAGGGAGTGAGTCTCATAATTTACTCAGATTAGTCAAGAGATTAAGAGTGATACTCTTCTAGTGAGCATCTAAAAACTCCCTGAGAGCTTTTGTTCACAAATCACGAACACTAGCTTTGGGTTCTCTCTATTGGTTGGAAGGAGAGTCACCGGTGGAAGAGCTGTACGTGTGAGCCTACACTCACTCCGGTTGTGGATAGAGAATAACAAAGAAGACCAGTTGGTTGAGGCTCTTCTAGAACGTTACTTCTCTACACAGGTTGCAGAGGTTCTTCGGCACACTGAGGTTAGTAAGATCTGTCTAATTTATACATATAACATGTCAAACTTGTATTTTGGAAATTACTCTGATGAATTTTTTTTTAAAATTCCGCTGCCCACTTTGTTTCCAACACTAAGGCCTTGGGTCTAGGTATGGGAATCAGTCTCTGATTAAGTCTGATCAGTTTTTATCAACGTCTTTTTTTCATTTTCTTCACACGCCAACAACCAAAAGAGAATAACATTAAGGCGTCTAACAATGTTCGATTTGAATAAAATTTATCCAGGTGAAATTAGAAAAACCAAAGTTTTAATTCATTGAGTTTTTTGTCTACTTGTCGTTGCATTTGCGTTTGCTTTTGTTTTAATTTTAGTTTTTGTTTTATTTTAATTTTCTCCAATATACTCTTCTTTTTAGTTAGTTCAAATAATATTAGGGTTAGATTAATTTTAGAAATTAGCAGACAACTATTCTCATAGAAATGATACTTTACTCACACACTTTATTAGTTGTTTGTGATATATGTACTTGCGTTGCAATTTTAACAACAAAAGACTACAAACCAAACAAGGAGATTTTTAGTTTCTAGTAAGCTCTCCTCATTGCCTATAAATACACACACTTTCAGCCACAAAATATACCACAACACAACCATTAACTCTTTACGATTATCTCTCACCATCTCTCACACTTCACACAACTTTCTCTCTCTAAAATGCCAAAATCTCCCACCAAAACAATAACTATGGTTTTACTTAGTTTCTCTTTGAGAAACCACCGATGGGAGCGAATGCCATTAGACAACAACACTAGAGCCGCTCACCAAAAAGATAACAACTATAGAATCCTGCCAAGCTTTGCCCAAAACCTGGCTTTTGAGTCATCTCTTTATAAGAAACCTTGGCGCCTCAAAATGCCATAACGAACTTGTCCAACCACAGCCAAAACAAGTCCTCTAATCCAAGGTCACCATTTTCATCACTAAAGACAAACTCTAAGCTTTCTCTCTTTAGATTGTCTTTAAGACTACCCCATCTGAACGAGCGCAAAACCCACTTTCCTTCTGTTGGAAAAGTGATCTTGTAACACAACAAAATTTTAAAATATTTTATAGAATTATCCAGAATCTAACTCATAATGCTATAAAGAATTCTAATCAAATGCATGTACTGATGACTAGAAACGACACTATGGATTGATCAAAAACTTTAGAAAGAAATCTCAATCTTCAGATCTTCAATACTAAGTATCTCTTCCTTCAAGCTGCTCTATGTGTGGACACAACTCAGTAGATATACACCACAGCTTCTCTTCTTCCAACCACTATAATGCTTGAGGAATTAGGATCATTAAAGGTGAGTGATCTAAGCTCATCTTTTTGAAATTTACAGTATAGCAGTCTAAAAATAAATGAAAACCCAATGTCTCTATTTATATAATAGGTTGAAGTGGTCAAAAGTCTATCAGAATTGGAAGAGATTTTGTCTCTGCTCCTACTTGTAAAACATGCCAACCATAGGGATGTTATCCCTGTGGTACATGCTACCCTCAAACTGAGGGAAATTCAAACTCCATCCAATCATAGTGTAGGGTTCTATGGTATCTGCATCATCTAAGATAAATCTAATTCAAATAATTTCATTTAAATTAGAATTCTATTATTTAAAATAATAATCAAATTTAAATAATTATGAACATTTATCCTTTTGTCCAATCTCAAATGCAATTAGGATTTGAATTAATTATTCAAATATAAATAATAAATCCATTCCAAATACCAATAATTAATTTGAATATATATTTTCTTCAAATAAATTGAACAATTAATTATCTAAAAAAACCTTGAATGTGGCACCAACAATCCAGTTGGATTGTACCTAACGCCACACAATCTAGTTGGACTGTGGACGTGTACACTAACAGCCAGAAGCCTTTACAACGTATTCTTTTGGCACTTCTTGTAGTAAACCATATATTTATCAAGTTCCATTAACAATAGATAAATTAATCCTTAATTAATTATCCGTTTAATTATTAACTTTGGTGTCACTTCATTATAGACCCAAAGTTGCATTTTTGATAATATATTGCATTACAAGACTTCATATATTTAATTAATCTTGTCAATGACCTCTTATATTATGTTTATCCTATAAGTCATCCATATTCTAAAAGAGGACTTAGTTCCGTTTTACTTTCTGATTATTTTATTTTAAAGTTCTATTATTTCACTTATTTTAAAAATTCTATTTATAACAAATACAAATAAAAATCATTTGGAACTACATGTATTTAGATGACCACGTTCTTTTTTTTTTTTTTCTAGTTTCCCTAATAATGCCATTGGGAGGATAACATTGATTCTTTGTTAGAGAGCTATGGATTCTATGCTTGTGGATTATGCTCTCATTGAATTTACGTTGCATCTCTAATATACTGACAATAGAGCCTTCGGTGATCAGAACTTTTGCCTTTGGCATATAAAAAGATACAATTTCTAAACATAGAGTCATGAATCTACTTTAGGATTAAAATTACATATAAATGATTACCAAAATAAATTGATTTAAGTGAAACAAAATTAATATTAATCCAATTATATTTTAGGTCTAGTGTAGTGTGTGACCACCACTAGGCCTACCACAAAAATTTTCCTACCATGGAGTCAATATGCTCTGATAGTCTAGATAAATCATTTTTTTAATTGGATATATATCCTTATTGTAGTCTTGTCATGTATAAAGTACCTAGCTAAATGCATAAATGATGCGTTGATTCTTGTACATGGTTGTATCAAGTAATAAAATAATGAGTTGAGTATCGTTCCCGCGAAGAATGGGTTTAATTAATGTGTTATTAATATTCTACATATTATTATTTTACTATTTTAATTCTTTTATTTAATTTTTTTATTATACAAACTTTAAAAAATGGGGGTTTGAAATTAATTAAATAACTAAGCTAAATGAATGAAAGGAAACAAAGTAAAATTAAGATGCAAGATAAATGATAATCAAAATGTGGATAAAAAAACATGCGAAATTTACAATAACGAAATTTAATTGACTAAAATTTAAATAATAATTGTGACTAAGTAGAATAATATCACATCTTAAGAATTTGTAAACAAAAATAGTAAAATTGGT
Source organism: Artocarpus heterophyllus (assembly GCA_025403435.1). NCBI lineage: Eukaryota > Viridiplantae > Streptophyta > Magnoliopsida > Rosales > Moraceae > Artocarpus > Artocarpus heterophyllus. Next base: position 20,124,525 of record CM046351.1, read on the forward strand.
TAAAAGTTCGTTCTTTACCATTAGTCAATAATTTTACAGTATCTGTAGAATTATTTTCAATTTTTCTATTGAAATTATCAACTGTAAATAGCAACAAGTTCTACTATCTCGATCTTTTCTTACTTTATAGTTTAGGAAAGTAAGCTTTTTACTAAATTTCTTTCCATTAGATAACCTAGAATAAGCTCTCTAGATTCAATCTAACAGAAACATTAAGTTGAGAAAGATAGGTTGATCTAAGCAATATATACACAAGCTCGATTTATTCAACTTAGGTTACATTTCACATCACAACCAAACAAAAGCTCGATTCAATCCAATGAAAACATTAAGTTAAGAAAGATAAATTGATCTAACTAATATATACACAAGCTCTATTTATTCAACTTAGGTTACATTTCACATCACAACCAAACAAAAGCCTCCTATAATCATAGATAATAATTTGCTACTATTGGTTAAAATACAAGACAGTTACGGATTTAGATTTTTGACGTAGCATTAGGTGATTTCCTAGTCTCATTTAGTTGCACACTTAGATTTAACCAGAAAATAACCATAAGCATTAAATTTAGTGAAACATAAACAATCGCAAATTGGAAACTTGGAAAGTAATTCATACAAATAACCGCATAATCATGTCCAAGGCTTTGAGATCACCTTTAACCAAAAATAAATTTAACTAGACATAATTGAAGATAATGATAAAAATATAGAAACTAACAACATTTACAGCTCAGAAGATTGGTGGTACTTAAATAATGGTGATGGCCTCCAAAAATTAATTTATGTATATAGTATGTCAAACTTGTGTTTTGAAAAATAATCTGATTAAAAAATTTTAAAATTCTGCTACGGATTCGTTTTCCAACAATATTGAGGAAGATACATTGGATGTAGTGGGAGCAGATATGTAATCCAAACTATGTTGGTGGCATTTGATTTCGGGATGTGGGATTTTTTAATTAGGTGTTGCTTGCTGAGCAAGGGTGGTGAATCCTCATACATCTAGACTCTTTAGTTAGTACAATTTGGGTAAATATTTTCAATCATCTTCTTTTGTGGAGGAGATTGTTGGCCTCAATTCTTCCTATTGTTTGGGGTCGGAATTTGTTGAAATTGGGGATTAAGAGGCGGATTGGAAGTGATGCTCTAACTCTTAGTTTTTAAAACCTTTGGCTGCCTTGGCCTACCTCGTTCTGGCCCATCACGCCTAGTTCTATGATGTCCCGTTTCACATATGTGAAGGATCATATTGTTGACAATCAGTGGGACAAAGATAAAGTTGAGAGCTTATTTTTTCCATTTGATTAGGATGTCATTTATGATATTCCTTTGGGAAGAGGATTGTATGAAGATTGTTGGGCATGCACTATGACGATAAAGGGTGCTATTCTATAAGGTCAGGGTAGAGAGTTGCTATGTAATCTCTCATTTTGGGTCCCTCTATGGATAGCAAATGGAGGAAAAAAATTTTGGAGCTTGAACGTGTCAATTAAAATTAAAATCTTCATTTGGAAGGCCTTCTATAGGATCACATTTTGCTTAGCAAACTTTTTAAGAAGAGTTGTAACGTGTAAACCATGTTGTCGCAAGTGTGGGGAAAAAAGATTCGGTTTGGCTTGCTCTCTGGGACTGCCCAAATGCCAAAGTGAAGAATATAATTAGAATAATATTTTAGGCAAAAACTCCCCTAATTTCTAACTCATGGCTAAATTCTAGAAAAGATAAATATGATTTATGGTCATTGCCTCTGACCTAATTCCTCATACTCATCAAATAAACACAAAAATCCCTCTTTCAATATGTCCGACCTCTCAGGTAATACATGCATCTCTTTTACACTTTAGGAAGGATAGAGAGAGTTAGAGGGATAGAGAATATGAAAGATAGGAGTTATAATAATCCTTTATGTTGTTTAAGAAAAGAAAGATAGTTGGAATGATGGATAATACTTATTTGTCTAATTATTATATTATACATTATATTATTTATTATTAATTTATTTTGAAGAATAAAAAAGTCTTTTTATTTAAAAATTTTGGTGGATTGGCTGGATCCCTTCATTTATGGAAGGATCCAAATTGGTGGGCCCGAAGGGAGAGACTAATGTAGCAGAAGCATATAAAAAATTAAGGAAAATGGATAAATTCCTAGAATCTGTTGATTCAAATAGAATGACAGAAAATCCGTTGATTCATTATGAATATCGAAAGATAGGATTTGTATAAACCGATTGATCACTTAGAATACCAAGGAAATAGGCATCAATCGCTCATTGATTCTAAAGAATATTGAGAAAAATAGAAAAAAAAATCGAAGAGTTTATTAATAAAATTTCCACCCTTCTTACATACGATAGGATAATGTATTTATAGCCTAAATTGTCCCAAACAGTAATGGGAACCTGTAAATGAAAATAGGAAAAATAAATTATTTCAAAAATTAAAAACAAAAAGGAAACTAACCTATTTAAAACTTTAAAACTAGAAATAATCCTAAATTTAAAATAAAAGATCCTAAAATTGGAATAAGCAATAATCAGCTAAAAAGGAAACAAATCAAATATTTGAAAGTGTTTAAAGTTCAAAAGCAATCACAAAACGGGAAATTTTACTTCTTTGGCAACCTTCTTAACCCGATCGATCGAAATAGGCAAGGCCAGTCGACAAGACTTCATTCCTCAACAATTCACACTTCACCATTCCTTTCAAGGTCGGAAAGATTCATCCTCAAATATGAAGCGGCTTTAATTCATAAGAATAAAGCACAATTTGTTTAAAAAATTTGAAACGTCTCAACGTTGAAGTGAAGAATTTATAAAACTATCGAATTCAATCTTTTTTCCACATTAGGCATAATAAAGCCGATCACATGAAAGTCCAACATTATTGCCTTGGGAATCACCTCATGGATGGTAATGTTGGGAAGAAGACTTGAAAAAAGAAAAGTTTCTTCTTCATTGACAATCATATAACCCGAAACTAAACTGTCTCCTTCTAAAACGCCTATTTCGTCAAATAGTGAATCAAAATAATTGTCTTGGTCCTCCTTTCCCCCATTACTATCATCAAAGATAGGATCAAAATAAATTATTTGATCATCATCTTCTCCATCACTTTCGTCATATATTAGACCACGAGCAAATTTGTTAGCGCTATCGTCATCTCCATCAAAGATATCTTCTTCGTCATATTTTTCTTATAAAAGTGGATCTTTGGTTATTTCCTCGACCTCAAAATTTACCTCTTCCTCCACAAAATCATTGTTTTTTAGACTGTAGGATACAAGCATCAAGACTCTTCCATAGCAATAAGTTGACCTAGCATGCTTTTACAGATGCCGACGAGTTTTTTTACGGCATGAGAGTCGAGGCTACAGGAGGTGGCATGCAGAAAAAAAAAATCGATATAGGAACATTATGTGACAATGCCAATTGATGTAGTGAAAGCGCATAAAAAAATTAAGAAAAATAGATAAATTCCTATAATCCATTGATTCAAATAGAATATTGGAAAAATCTGTTCATTTACTATGAATAAGAGAGAGCTTCTATAAACATGTTGATTCACTTAGAATACTAGAGGAATAGGCATCAATTACTAGTTGATTCTAAAGAGTACCACGAAAATTAGGGAAAAAAAAGGAGAGTAAACACTCTAATTTCATTAATAAAATTTCCACCATTCTTACCTATGATAGGACATATGTATTTATAGCCTAAATTGTTCTAAAAAGTAATAGGAAATTGCAAATAAAAAATGAAAATAAATTATTCCGAAAACTAAAAATAAAAAGGAAACTAAGCTATTTAAAATTTAAAAACTAAAAATAATTCTAAATTTGAAAAAAAAAAGATCCCGAAATTGGAATAAGAAATTATCAGCTAAAAAGGAAACAAATCAAATAGAGTGCTTAAAATTCAAAACCAGTCAAAAAAGGGGAAATTTTACGTCTTCAGCAACCTTGCCAACCCAGTCGACTAGAATAGGCAAGGCCGGTCGACCGGTCTTCATTCCTTAGAAATTGCAGGTGGTGTGGGTCGACCCAAACCCACCCTTTTTCAACTAATTCATCCTTTTTTTAGAAACTACAATCATATCCTTTAAATTTGAAGAAATGGTTTTAATTTCATCCTTCTCCTACTTTTTGGACAAAAGAAAGATAAAAAGGCCCTTAATTAACCTTTTTTTAAATAATAATTTTTGCTTAAAAAATCAAAAATATACTTTTAACATTAAAAAAATATATAAAATTTAAAAAAAAACGAAGGGGAAAAAAAAGAAATACTCTTTAGTCTTCCTCCTTATTCGTCACAACAAACCCTTGCTGCCTTACCCATGACCTCTCACCCCAGTTGGCACAATCAATCTACTTCTAGCTGCCCCCCTCCGTGAACGCCTCCATGGTGCCCATGGCCTTACTCTGCTTGCCCAACTTTGGCGGCGACCCCCCTTCTTGCGACGACTACTCCTTGGCTTGCATGAACTCTATAGGGAGCTACCCGTGAGCAATGATCCCTCCTCCCACACGATGACCCCCAACACCCCCACTGTGCGAATCTATTAGCATGAAGAATGTTGTTATCTTCTAGGCATATTGGACTTTATTTTGAAGTTATTTTATTTTGATTTGGCATTTTCACAAGTCATTCAAAACAAAAAAAAGAAAAACATGTTTTCTTCTTTTATTTTGGTTTTAGATTTTCATTTGAGTTATTTTGCAAAATATTTGAGATGTTATTTTTGAGCATTTTTCTGTCATTGATAAAAATAACTTGATATTGAGTGGTTTGGGTACATAAATGTTTCATAGACTGAGGAATTTGAACTTAGAAATTGAGGATCTCAACATGATGCTGATCAAGAACCAAAGTTGAAGAAACGGTATTTGGGAATTTCAATTTTTTGTTTCGAATAGGTGATTTTTTTTTTTCCAATTTATGTTAATAGAATTTTGATTTTTTTAAAAAAATTAAATACTTTCAAAAAAATTAGTTAAGGATGCTTTTGTCTGTTTATTTTATTTTTTATTTTAAAAAACATAAGAGGAAAACTATTAGATATTTATGTAATTAATCTATAAAATAAACGGTTGAGTCTCGGTGGAGAAAGGTGAAATTCTCCATCAGTGGAGAATGATCCTATGGTTATTATGTTGGAAAAATAGTACGCAGCGAAAATTTTAAAAAATTTTATATCAGAGAATTTTTCAAAACACAAGTTTGACATGCTATATGCATAAATTAACCAAATCTTACTAACCACTGTGTGCCGAAAAGCTCCTGCAATCAGTGAAGAGAACCTCAACTAACTAGCTTTCTTTGCTTTTCTCTATCCATAATCGGAGTAACTGTGGGTTTACATGTGCAGCTCTTCCTTTAGGTGACTCTCCTTCTAACCAATTGAGAGAACCCAAACCTAGTGTTCGTGATTTGTGAACAAGAGCTCTTTGAGAGTTTCAGATTCTCACCAGCAGAGTATCACTCTTTATCTCTCAATTGATCTGAATAACTTTTAAGACTTACTCCCTATTTATAGAGGTTGGGTATGGGGTCAGTCCTTATCAGATTAGGTCTCAAAAATTAGAATTAAAATCAAATTCCGATCAATATCTGATAAAATCCACGTAAAACACGTGATTTTATCATTCCCACATCGGCAGGCCGAACTTGCCTATCGATAGGCCGAACTTGCCTATTGACAGGCCGAACTGTCGAAAAAAAAACTCAGCAAATCTTTTATTTTTCACCCAAGATTCTATAGGATAAAGTCTTAGTTTTAATTCAAATAACCTAATAAAAAAGTTATCTAATTAAAACAACTTTATCTAGATAATCTCTAGGAAAATAAATGAATTTCTAATAATTTTACAAGTTTATCTTGATTTAATTTATTCAAAATTAAATCAACAGATAAACAGATAATAATTATCCGATCCTAATAATTCAACAAGTTTATCTTGAATTAATTTTATCACAAAATTAATTCAACCGATAAACAAACATGAATTATTTGATTCTTCCGAAGTTCAACCAATCTAATAAATCTGACATAAGTCACCTATTATTGAAAAAACACGCTGTATCGTTATAAGATTTTGTGAGCTAGCAAAGGGGACCAAATGGACCTATATAATTCAAGCTCTCGATAATTACGAAACCCAATATCCTAGATATACATTTTATAATTATCAATTCCAACGTTACTCTACTAAAAGCTTGAAGCTGCACTCTCGAACTACATAGAATTACGAAGCCCGTATAGCTAGGTTTCCATAACATATCATAGTGTATCGTATCCCCATAGGATTATCCATAATCGGCTTAAGGACAAGTTCTATCTTACCTTCTCAATTATTTTTATCTTAAGTTCTATGATCTCACCATCGGAAAACTTACCATCCAAGGACAGTATACCATTCAGCTATACCTATGTATCCAAATGGTTGAGCGCTTCAGTTTTTCAATTACAAGATAACGCATATAAGAGGATATCACTACTCCTAAAGAGGAGCTATGGATTCCATATCTATGAATAATAGATCTACGCTATCAAGAGTCATGCCTCCAACGTACCGGCATACATACCACTATTAAGATATGGGTGTCACCCTTTGATACATCAAAATACATAAGTTAAAACAACGGGCCTACTACTCATCTCAGGATTACGATACAATACAAATGATTGTCTAAAGTGAATCGATTTACCGAGACATAATTATTAATCTAAATCAATTCACTTTATGTCCCGATCCAACACATCGTCACCTATGACAATGTGCCAATGTTTCTATTCACGGAGTCCACCTTCGATGGTCAAGACAAACCATCTCCCAATAAGGATATAGACAATGTAACAATCTTTACATGAATAAAGCGCCCAACTTTATTCCTTCGATTGCGGATCTTATGATTTAGATCGTCACCTTAAGAATCGTGTCTTCCGCATAATCTGTCCATCATATGCCCAATTCTTAAAGGTTTAGACTGATAGTCTCAGACTTTTGTTTGCTTAACATACATTCAATAAATATGAATGTAAAGATGACAAGATTTGGTATATAACAATACATAAATTCTTTATTGATAAAAATGTCTCCAAAAACTTATTATATTTTTACTCCTTAGGCATACATGTCTAACATATTATTAGATCTCAAAGATGTATTGTACAGACTCTCCGACACAGTATCATAACATAAATAACTTAAATACATTAAGGGCTTGCTTGTTTTGAGAACTCTTTGGATTATTTGAACTCAAATTTGGATTCAAGTATTAAGAATTCTTTGGATATGTGTTTATTTCCCGCAAAATACGAATTTTTTGAGTATCAAGAATCCAAGTTTTCAGAGTTCTGACTTCCCTTTAAACTTTTGATACTTAGACTTTTCTACCATAGTAAAAACTAAGGGTATGTTTGTTTCATGCATTTTTTGAACTTCACTCAAATTTGAATTCGAGTATCAAGAATTCTTTGGATACGTGTTCGTTTCCCCCAAAATCTGAATCTTTTGAGTATCAAGAATTTAAGTTTTTAGAGTTCTCATCCCCTTTAAACTTTTGATACTCAGATATTTTTTCTACAGTAAAAATTAAAATTCTCTCTCTTATTTTGAGAAAAAAATCATAACTTCTTCATTTGATATCCAATTGAGATGATTCTTTTTTCACTGTGTTTGTAATGAAGAGAGGAATAAATCAAGATCCATATTGTATATTTTTTAAGATCATTAATACTAAGATTTTATTAAATTTATTAATAAATCAAAAACTATCTTCACTACCTCTCCAAACATAAATTTTAATTTTATTCTATACTCAGATTAAAACTTAAATGCACATCCAAACGTTAATTCAAATAACAATTTAAATCACTAACTCAAATTCTAATTCAAATCATACTAACTCAAATTAAATAACTAATTCAAATCTATTTACCAAACGGACCTAAAATTCTCTTTCTTATATTTGATAAAAAAAATCATAACTTCTTCATTTGATATCCAATTAAGATGATTCTTTTTTTTATTGTGTTTATAGTAAAAGAGAGGAATAAATTAAGATTCATATTGTATATTTTTTAAGATCATTAACAGTAAGATTTTATTAAATTTATTAATAAATCAAACACGATTTTCATTGCCTCTCTAAACATAAATTTCAACTTTATTCTATACTAAGATTAAAAACTTAAATGCATATCTAAATGTCAATTCGCATAATAATTCAAATCACTAACTTAAATCCTAATTCAAATTACACTAACTCAAACTAAATACTAACTTGAATCTATTTACCAAACCAACCCTCAATATTAAAAACCTATTACATCTAAAAAAAAAAGAAAAACAGAATAATAACAACTTTAAATTCATTTTTATAAACTCAGATTAAAACACAAAATCTTTGAAAAATATACAGATTAATCTCAATTTAGTACACAAATCACACCAATTCCGCAAACCAAATATTTTGAAGAAATGGTAATAAACTTCACAAGTTTAATTAAAAAAAACTTTCACAAATCACATGGTAATCTCAATTACACACATATTTTCTCACTTTTTTTTCCAAAGTTCAATAATCTGTGCTTTCAAAAAAATAAAAAATAAAACAAAAACAATACACAAATCAAACTAAGGTGGTTGGAGAACTGGGATGCTCCAAGAGCACGATCTGACAGTTTTTGAAGCAAATGAGTCTAAAAACTAAACTTTCAGCAAATGGTTTCAACAAATGGTTACATGGATTAATTTTTAAAATACAATTAAGGCCTGTTTGGTTCGAGTATTTGAGTAGAGTATTTGAATGAAGATTTAAATTTTTGTGAGAGAAAATACTGTAGCAAAATGATTAAAACCGTGATTCGAATATCCAACCAAACAGGCCCTTAATTTACAAAACAAATTCTGACGGAGAGACCTAAATGCCGGCCAATTTCGGCAAAGGGTTACATCGATTAATCTGTAAAAAATCTGACGAAAGACCTAAATTTCCGCAGAGAGACCCATGTGGGTCTTGGCATTCTCGTGTGGGCCGCTGAACTGTCGCTCACAGATCTTGGTGAGTTCGCAGAGGAGCAAGTGGGTCTCGCGACGGCCTAGGTCAGACCGGATCTGGTGAAGGTTGATGGCTGTGGGGGCGGGAAGGCCGTTAATTGTGTCTCGCGACGGCTGGCCGAGGTCAAACTGGATCCGACGAAGGTCGACGGCTGTAGGGGGTGTGAAGGCCAACGTTTGCGTCTCGCGACGGCTGGGCGAGGTCAGACCGAATCTGGCGAAGGCCGACGGCTGTGTGGGGGGGAGTGCAGGCCGCCGGTTGCGTCTCGCGACGGCTGGCCGAGGTCGGTGGTGGTAGAAGGTAGACGGAGGATGATGAGGGGAAGAGAGAGAAAGATCTGGTAGTTTTTTGAAGAGAGAGAGAAAGAGACGCAGACAAGGGAAGAAAGACGGAGTGATTAGTGAAGAAGGAACAGGGGGAAGAAAGTAACATGCAGCGACATGTATTTTTGAACTTACTAAATTTACTTTATATCATCCGTTGGATCAAAATATAACGATCTAAAAGACTATTATTCTCCGCCACAACTTCTCCAAAATAAAATAAAAAACCTCAAGAGGCTCTACCTTTGCTGAGTCAGACTTCTGTAGCTTCCCCAATTCCCAAACCCAACTCTCTCCTCTGCCAAAAACCCTAACGCTCTCTTGTCTCCATCTCCATTCAATCTGCCGCCGTCGTCCGTCACCATTGTCCGTCGTGTGCCAGAAAATCCTCCTCCGTTCGTCCGCCGCCCGACTCCGTCCGCCCGTCCGTCCGCCGCGCGACGTCGTACGTCCGGCCGTTCGCCGTTTGTCAGTCACCTCTGCTACAAGGTGAGTATTCCTTTGGTTTGTTTGCTCTGTCTTTTATTGGGTGTTTATGGAGTTTTTTGATGGTTAAAAAGCGCTAGAACGAATGCTAAGTCAGTTTTCAGGATTGGAATTCTGATGAGATTTTAGATTTGAACCTTCTGCTCTGCTAAATCATCATATATTTCGTTTTAATTTTTTGAGTGTTTTTTTTTTTTCTTTCTTTTTGCTTTTTGTTTGAGAACACAATCACTAACCCACGATTCTATACACATAATTGAACAATTTAACTCAGACATTTTCAGCTAAAAAAACAAGGTTAAGCGATTGCGTAGCATGTTTAAAGAGTCATTACATTTTGGGTTTAGTGGGATTTTTTATTTTCTTCTTATTTGCTTGGCATTTCATCACTCTTTTTCTTTCTTTTTTTTGTTTTTGTTTTTTGTTTTTTGTTTATTGTTGTGGTTTTTTGTTTTTGTTTTTTGTTTTTTTTTGTTTTTAGGGTACGTAGATAACGAGTGATAGTGAGAGTCAACAATGGGACGGTCATATGGGAGGAAAGGGCAGAAGAGGAAGAGGACAAATGAGAAATATGACAGAGAAGAGGAAGAGGAAAAAATAGAAGAAGCAAGTTATCAAGCGGTGGATGATGAAGAAACTGAGAAAGAAGAGAATGGTGGTGATTCAGTTGATCTTGAAGGGATCCCACTTGCCCCAAGTGAGATAAACGGCAGAAACAAGCATGGAGTAATCTTTATCCTTGAGAAAGCTTCTTTGGAAGTTGCAAAAGTTGGAAAGGTGTAGTATACATATTTTTACTACTTACTATATTGTCTCTGCCTTTGTTTTTGTTTCTGAATCTTTTGATCATCTTTTGTTTGTTCTGTTTTAATGTATCTTAAAATTATTTTGTTGATACAGAGTTACAAGCTCTTGAACTCAGACGATCATATGCTATACTTGCAGCAAAAGAATAAGAATCCTGCACATTACAGGCCTGATATTCTACATCAGGTTTGCACAACAAGAATTTTCTCTACTAGCCAATTGAAGTTGTTGAGTTGATAAAAAAGGCTATAGATTCGATTTGAAGTAATAACTGTTGTTTACATAGGGGCATGTTTACCAAACCATAAAGGAATGTAAAGGCAAAGGTACTGGGATTGGTAAGGAGAGTAAAGTATTGGGAGTGAGCATCATTCATCCTTTTTCTAGTGTTTACTTACTTATTTGATACGATAATGGGAAACAATCCCATTATCTTTCTAGTATTTACTTACTTAAGAATGGGAATTTTATTCAATATAATTACGAAAAATCCTTTTTATATAACTAATAGCTATAAAATAATAACATTTGAATTTGGACATTTAAGTAAATATGGCATTCATTCTCTTTGATAGGGAATCAATAGTGTGAGGCTCACAAAACTCTCATTAATGATTTTGTAAGTGAATACATTATTTCAAGGGAAAAGGAAATCACTCCTTACTTTCCCTTTCCCTTTGACACAATGAAAACATGCCCTAGATGTATTGAGATTGAATATCCTGTAATTTGAAAATTGTTGTATAATATAATCTTAAACATTGAAACCTGCAGGCTCTTCTAATGATCCTAGATAGCCCACTTAACAAAGCCGGGAGGGTGCGAGCTGTGTATGTGAGAACTGAGACAGGTGTTCTTATTGAGGTTAAACCATTCACCCGTATACCAAGGACATTTAAACGATTTGCCAATTTGATATGTGAGTTCAGATATCTTTACTTAAATTAATAGTTTGTGTTTGTTCTTCTCATTTTAGATTCCTGATAAATCTGTTTGCTCATTCTTGTCAAATACTTGAAGTGCAACTGTTACAAAAACTGAGTATAAGTCCACCTGGCAAGCGGGAGAAACTCATGCGCATTATCAAGAACCCGGTTATGCAGTATTTGCCCGTTAACTCTCGCAAAATCGGTGAGCTAGAATCTGGATACACTTTCTGGTTGTTTTCTTACATGCGTATCGGTGAGAATGACATTAATTTCTCTGAATGATAGGACTTTCATACAGTTCCGAAAAATTAGTTAACATACGAGATTATGTGGCCATGTCCAGCAATGATACGGATCATGTCTTTGTGGTATGTAAGAAAGTAGCTTAGCTGTATGCTACATCTACTTTGATAAACTTTGTTTTCTAAATACTTTGCATTTCAGGTTGGTGCAATGGCCCATGGAAAGATTGAGGCGGACTATATTGATGACTTCATAGCAGGTAAAAGGCATAACTCTTTTTCTCCAATGTTTGTTTCTGTGGAATCCTAGATATGTTCGTGGCATATTAATCACGTGCTTATGTCATGAACATTACTTCCTGTCCTTTTAAGAAGCTTAATCCCCAGTGGAAACTTCTGAGCATCAGAGCTTATTTTGGAATCTTGATTGTTTGAATAATTGGAATTTTTCGTGTTAAGATACGTAGGTTTTTGTGATGCTTTTGTCCATTGTTACAAACAATTTTTTTTGGTAATCAATGTAAATGCATCCTAAATATTCGAAAAAAGTATGGTTTGAAATTTCCAATAATGTGTTTCGTCACGTTTTTGTATTATTCAAGTTTGACTGTTGTGTATGTTATATCCAACTTTTACCGTGCTTTTGAACTAATGCCTCAGCTTTGAATGTAATCATCTCTTATTTCGTGGTTGGTGCTCGACCGCACCTTAATTTTTTTTTTTTTTCCTTTTGGGGCAAAAGTCAATCACACTTGATTTAGAAAACTATAAAAGAAAAAAGAAAAGAATAGTAACTTTATGAACACTAGTTTTACACCATCAGATCAGGATTTTTTTTTTTTTTTGGCGCGCGTGTGAACTGCAATTTTCTTGGTTCTGACTTTTTAGTTTGTTGTCAATATTCTTGGTTCTCTAAAGTTTCCAGTTGGAGAAGGAAACAGCCTAATTGGTTACTTGCTTCTTTTTTTTTTTTTTTTGCAGTTTCTGGTTACCCTTTGAGTGCAGCATATTGTATTACAATGATTTGCCAAGCATGGGAGAGAAAGTGGAACATTCTGTGAAGCGCGCTCATTGAGAATTATGTTAGGGTTATTTTGAATTTGAATTATATAGTTATCCGTTGGGGTATATTTTATCTTTCGTTAAGTACCTTAGTACTATTTAAAATTTTGTCAATTACCTTTTCGTTAGTTTACATATTAGTCAGATATTATTATTAAATGTTATTATTATTATTTTAAATCCTTTGGTTCCTGGTTTCCTGCCTTTTTCTGTTTCTTTTCTATTCTCTTGTGTTTCTCTCTCTTTCGTGATTCTCGTTTTTCTATCTAAATCCCATCATATCTGATTTATCCATCTCTTTCTTCAATTTATCTTGCTCCTACATCCCTCATGTAATCCATTTGTAGTCCATATTATAAAGAAGTGATAATTATCTTTTTATACCTACTATTTCGAGTTAATTCAAAAACTATATATTTTTTATTTTTGATCTCAACGAATGTATACTTTCATGTTAGACTTAATATACAAATTTATATCTTAACTCAATTAATAGTTACTTTTGATCTTTAAATTGACCTAACTATTTTTAAGAAAAAAGAGAAAAGAATTAAAACAAAAAAAAAAACACTTATTTTTTAGGGTATTTTACACATTTTTCAGGTTAAAAAATTTTGGTATAAAGTTTTTTTAAGTTTTTAAAGTTCTTTCTTTTTTTTTTAATTTGAGGGTATTTTGGATAATTTTATAGGTTAAAATTGAAGATCGATTAAGAAAAGATATAAATTTGTGTATTAAATATAATATAAATGAATATATTTGATGAGAGAAAAACAAAAAGTATAAGGTTTTTATAAACCTAAAATAAAGGGTATAAAAAGATAAATAACTCAAATAATTAGTGCTATTTTTTTTCCTTATATCATTATATTTATTTTTTAGGGTTAATAATATTACGGTTCCTTAACTTTTAATTTTGTGACGATATAACCCCCAAACTAATTTTATGAGCAATATCTCCCAAAATTAAATTTTAGTATAGATTATAATTATTTTACTATCAAAATTCTACCCTTGGTATGGATTTTATTATTTTAACCCTAACTCTACCATAATGATAATTTGTCCCTAGTCTAGTTTTTGATTTTTCATGCTCTCTTGGTTGGACTTCAAAATCTTTTGCATGGTTCCAATATTATGTTTACAACACATATTCATACTACAAACAGTTTGTAGAAGTCATTTACATTTAAACCCCATAGTTTACGTATTTATCTCACTTTGGTTCTAGTTTTTATTCTTGGGTTAATCTAACAACATACCCTTCCCAGATAACCGTTCTTCACCAACAATCCAAGGTTGGAGCATAGTTGATGTTGAATCTAAAGGATCTACTGATGGATAGATGCCTTTGGCAGCCAATCCTCTTGATAGTACGGTAGGAGCATGCCAGAAAACACCTCACCAAACAAACTACTTGATCCAAAATCGCCTAGCCAACTTCAACCTAGTCGTAATATAAACAAGGTGATTGACAATAATGTCCTGCGCATCCCTTGTATTCTTGTATAAGATTTCATTTACCTTTACTTCTCAAAATTTGCTAACGAGTTTGATGGCAAATCACTCCCAATATACAATAAACTTTTGAACATAATATCTATCAATAATATTGTATTCCAGAACATTGAAATCTGTAAAATTTTAGAGATTTATTAAAAGCTAGGGACACCATTTCATGAACCGATATAATCGATGCAACATATGCGAGTATTCACATGAAGGTTATCTTTCTGTTTGCATAGGTATCTCTTCATATTATGTCACAACTATTACAATGGTTATATCCGTTGGTAATAAACATTTAGGTTTGTATGAAAACATACAACCAATAAACAAACTTGTTTGAAACAACTAAAAAAACACATTATTTAAAAATGTATCAACATGGGTGGGCGCCACAAAACTGAGTGCACTAACGACTAATGGGCGGTGTGGTGTCGGAGCTGCCTTGGCCTAGCACCAAAGCGCTCGGCACTAGATCTCTGCCCCTCAAAAACTGATTGTTTTCTACAACGTTGTAGACTTGTCTACTCGTTGATGTAAATACACTTAAAAAATGTGTATTTTCATTGTCTTTAATGTATTTGATGATCTTATGATATATGAGAATGTTTCTCCAGATTCAACAATGATAAACTCATATATACAAGAATGTATCTTTCGATTTCAACCTTTAATTAGTGAATATACTTCAAAATATTCTTAAGACAATAGTATTCTTTGCAATGAACTTTGTCATTTAAGCAAATACAGGAAATAGATCACATATGAGCTATCCCATATTTCAAATTATGTTCTAGTAATTTTGCACTATTTTGGTGTTATGCTCTATCTTGGATTCATGAATATTTACAAGACTAAACCACAGTCTTATTAGAAACGGCACAATTTCTTATGTTCACTTAGGTGAAGTTTTAAACAATGTCTTTAACTACTATGAGACTTAAACTTCATTAAGAACATGTACTCAATCTCAACCACATAGCTCCTTGCACCGAAGATCTTGGAATGGACAAAATTTTTGGTGCTAAACTGGTCACATAATGATGACTTGTTCTTGCCCATTTGACTATGGAATAGTGGCACAACTATTGCATAGTTGGGTTGCCTTCACGATAACTCTTTTAAAGAAAGGTTTTAGTCCCATTCCACTAGATGCATCTTGATTAAGTCTCTCAAAAGACCTTTTGTCAAAAGATCCACTAGGTTCTTGTTTGACCTAACATAAACAACATTAATAACACAATTGGTTATTAACTGTTTCACATATTCATGTCTAAAGCTCATATGTCTAGACTTTCCATTATACGCTTACTGAAACCTGTAAAATTCTAAAGATTTACTGAAAGATAAGGGTACCATATCATGAATCAATAAATCATTACGACACATGCAACTATTCACATGAAAGTACCTTTCTGGAAAGGTATTTCTTCATGTTATGTCACAACTATTACAACGGTTGAATTTGTTAGTAATAAACATTTAGGTTTGTATGAAAACATACAACCAGTAAACACACCAGTTTGAAACAGCTCAAAAGACACATTATGTTAAAACATATCATCTTGGGTGGGCGCCGTGGTGCTACATGTGGTGCCCGTTATTCTCACATACAAATTTAGCCCATAATGACATGTTTACATTGCTTTCTAATTAGTATTATGATGTCTAACTTTTATTAAATTGACCTGGAGATACATGGTGCAGTGTGAAGGTTCAGTCCCTCATGAAAAAAGATCGATGTGCTAGAATAAATAAGTGATATAATTTTGTTGTGCTAGTTAATATTTTAATTTGTAATTAATTTTATTATGCTTAAATTATTTTAATAGTGATTCAAGGTTAGTTATTTTTTTTATTTTATTAAAGTATAACAGATATCAAGTGTTAGTATTATAATTAAGTTCATTAATATGAATTACATATAAAACTAGAGTTATAACCGACAATACTAAGGCGGCATTTGTGATGCAAGTGATAAGCCTAGCTATTTTATCTATCCAATAGTCTTGCCCTCTCGTTCCTTCTCAGCACCCAAAACTCCTCTTTCAATTGTTCTCTAATTAAATGATAGTAACAATAATAATAAAAGGTCACTACATTTTGTTAATATATTTAAGCTCACTATGTAACTTAGAAAAGAACAACTACTTCAAAATCTAGAAACAGAATAAAACACGATTTGATTATTCCGATCTACTTTGAAGCCTTTTTTTTTTCCCGTTGATATCTTTGGAGATGTAGATACAAGTCCATAGCTTTCCATCATGATGATTGAGTCTGTAAGCTCCACTTTCTTTGTATAGCTTTTATAACTTTTGAAGTAAATAGTTTAATCTTCACTTATATTACTAGGAGTCTTATATAGATACCCATGATGTTAAGCTTGAACACGAACATGACACGATTAATAAACATGTCAGAAATGCAAACACAAACACGACACACCTATGGCACGCGTAACATGGCACAACATGATTAATACGATTATTAAATGTGCCTTGACGGGTTGACACAATAACAATATGCATATGACACATTTATGACACAGTTAACTAAAAATTAAAAAAAAATTAAAAAAATAAAAAAAGCCAATGAAGAAAATTAATAAAAACACAATATTTAATTAATATTAACCTACTACAAATATTTCAAATATTTTTTATTTTTAAGTTTAAATGTGTTATAAATGGGCGGGTCGTGTTGTGCCGTGTCAACACGTTTATGGCCCATTTAACTAAATGTGTTCTCGTTTATTTTTTTGTTATTCATGCAAACCCATTTATGGCCCAATTAATAAATGTATGGTCCAAACTCGTTTATTCGTACTGTTTTCATATTGTGTCATCGTGCCATGTTCGAAATTACCGGCCCTAGATATAAATTACCTGCTGTAAAGATGTTTACCTACGAATGATGGATATGTGTTAGTTATATCTACTTTCAATAATAGCATAAATATACAATCGGTAGTTTATATATTAGTTCTTCACTGTTTTGATTTATAACAATACAAGTATTTATGTATGAAAGCTTGAAATTTAAATTTAGTAAACTTTCTCAAATTCTGTGAGAATCGAAATATTTTCCTATTGATAATTAGCATGTTTGCTTCTATTTGAGACACTAAAACAACAATAAACATGTTAATTCTAATATATTTACCATTTTATATATATGTAATTATATATTAGTCAATGGTGTAATCAGCTCAAACTAATTATCAATATTGCTAATAGGCGCGGTAGCACATTTGGCTCGGTGAGGATATTAATGCCTTTCACTTCTAGTTTTCTATTTAAGTACCAGGTAAGAAGAAATTCATTTTAGCTGCATCATAAGATTATTGTTGTAATATATATGATTTACTATATCACTTGGATTCATGGCATAAAGGCACAAGTATAGTTTTCTAAAAAAAACCATTGTACTACGAGAAAGAGACTATTAGTATGTGCACTGTATAGTTAGCTTGTAAGTGGCCTTAATTAAGTTCCATGAGATAGCCTGGGACTCAAATAGTTTCATGGGATAGCCTGGGACCATTTTTGAGACCTCTTTTGTGTTTCCTAGGATTGGGGGACTATAGTGTCTCATGGGATAGCCAGAGGCACTATTGTTTGGTGAATGTTTGTTAGATGCATGCATGTTTTATAATAGGCCTAGTCAGGTGACTTATTGTATACATAATTATGCACACATTAAACATTTTCAATTGTATAGTTTTCATTTACTGGGTATTAGCTTGTGTTGTTCTTGTGATGTAGATGAGAATACATCTCAGTAATGTTGGTTTGGAGGTCGACTGGCATGCTCTTCGTTCTCGTGACTGCGTGTATATGGACCTTGCTAAACTTACAGAGGCACACTTTTATGTAAACATCATATTTTGATGCTTGTAATTACTATGGGTATGGTTATAAATATGGTTTGGGCGGCGTTTTACTTTGAAAATTATTTTGAATATTTATTACTGGCCTATCTTTTGTGAGTGTAGAACCATAGTTGTTTCTAAATTACAAGGTTTTCAAAAAAGTTCAAATTTGCCCACTATTTTGGATTAAATAATTACATTGCTTTTAGAAAGAATATGACATCGTCTAGATTAATTATAAATTAGCAGTATGATTAAGTTAAGTGTGTGTCACATTTGGTATTAGAGCTATTGGTTTAAAGCGATTCTGTAGACCGTCCATATACAAAATAGAAGAGTGATTGCTTATGCTTCTCATCAATGGAAAGATTATGAAAAGAACTATTCTACTCATAATTTGGAGTTAGCAGCAGTGATCTTTGCTTTGAAAACTTAGAGACATGACCTATATAGGGAGAGATGTGAGATCTTTATTGATCATAGGAGTCTCAAGTATTTCTTTACACAAAAGGAGTTGAATATGAGGTAGAGGAGATGGTTAGAGCTATCAAAAACTATGACTATATGATCAATTATCATTTAGGCAAAGCAAATGTTGTGGCGGATGCTTTGAGCAGAAAATCTTCTACTAGCATTTCTACAATGATAGTTATTCAGAAATGTTTGATGTGAGATATAAAAAGTTTTGAGTTAGAATTTATGCCTATAAGGTTGATTGAAAGGCCACCAACTTTAACCCTACAGCTAACGATTCTAGAAGAAATCAAGGAGGGTCAGCTTTCAGATCCTTATTTAATTCGCTTGGGAGTGACATAGAGGTAGGAAAGAGGATGGATTTCTTCATTTTTGATGATAGAATGATTAAGTATAGAAGTAGATTTTGCATACCAAATGATAAGAAAATTAGAAAAAAAAAATTATTAGAGGCTCATAACACCCCTTATTCTTCGCACCCTGGTAGCACAAAGATGTATAAAGATTTAAAGAAGCATTATTGGTGGTAATAAATGAGGCATAAATAGCCTTATATGTCTCCAAGTGCCTTACTTGTCAATAAGTTAAGGCAGAACACCAAAGATCTGCTAGAAATCTAAAGCCTTTTTTGATTCCTAAGTGGAAGTGGGAAGATATTGCCATGGACTTTAAACATGGCTTGCCTCGTACACAAGAAGTATTGGACTCTGTATGGGTGATAGTTAATAGACTCACTAAATCTGCACACTTAATTCATGTTCGATCTACATATACAATGGATAAACATGCTGAATTATATGTCAAGGAGATTGTAAGACTTCATGGGATACCAGTTTCTATTGTGTCAGATTGAGATCCTATATTCACTTCCACTTTTTAGATGAGCCTTCATAAATCAATGGGTACTAAATTGGCTTTTAACACTATATTTCATCCTCAGATTGATGGTCAATCTGAAAGAACCATTCAAATACTTAAAGATATGCTCAGAGCTTGTATATTGGATTATCCAAGAATATGGATTAAATATTTACATCTAGCGGAGTTAGCTTACAACAATAGTTATTAGTTGACTATTGGAATGGCTCCTTATGAAGCTTTGTATGGAAGAAAATGTAGATCACCTATTCATTGGGATGAAGTTGGTGAAAGAAAACTCTTGGGTCCAGATTTGGTATGAAAAACAGCCAAAGTTGTAAAGAAAATTCGTCAAAGAATGAAAACGACTCAAAGTAGACAAAAGAGTTATACAGATAGAAGGCGAAGGGATTTACCAGTTTTTGTAGGAGACAAGGCATTTTTAAAAGTTGCGCCAATGAATGGTGTGATGAGATTTGGAAGGAAAGGGAAGTTAAGTTCATGATTCATTAGGCTATTTGAGATTTTAGAGAAAATTGGAGACTGGCTTATAGATTGGCTTTGCCTCCATCATCATATGGTGTGCATGATGTATTCTATGTTTCCAAGTTGAGAAAATATATGCCAGATCCTTCGTATGTTTTGAGTTATGATCAACTGAAAGTCTAGAAAGATTTGACATATAAAGAGAGATCAGTTCAAATTTTAGATAGAAAAGAAAAAGATTGTGGAATAAGAAGATTCTATTGGTTAAAGTTCTCTAAAGAAATCTGGTTGAAGAAGACACTTGGGAAAAGGAAGATGAAATGAGAGGCAAATATCTAAAACTATTTGGTGAGCAAATTTCAAGCACAAAATTTCTATAAGTTATAGAGGATTGTGGTGCCCATTATTCTCACATACAAATTTAGCCAATAATATATGTTTACATTACTTTCTAATTATTATTGTGATGTCTAATTTTTTATTAAATTGAATTGGAGATACATGGTGTAGTGTGAAGGCTCAGTTCCTTATGAAAAAAAAAGGCTAGATGTGCTCAAATAAATAACTGCTATAGTTTTGTTTTACTAGTTGATATTTTAATTTATAATTAATTTTATTATGCTTTAATTATTTTAACAGTGATTCAAGGTTAAAATATAATAGATATCAAGTGTTAATATTATAATTAATTTCATTAATATGAATGACATAAAAAAATGAAGTTATAATCGACAATATTAAGGTGACATCTGTGATACAAGCGATAAGCCTAGCTATTTTATCAATCCAGTAGTCTTGCCTTCTCGTTTCTTCTCAACACCCAAAACTCCTCTTTCAATTGTTCTCTAAATAATAATAATAATAATAATAATCATAAAATATCAATACACTTTGCTAATATAATTAATTTCACAAAGAAACTTCGAAAAGAACAACCACTTCAAAATTTAGAGAGAGGTAAAAACACGATTTGATTATTTCGATCTACTTTGAAGTCTTCTTTTTTTTTTTTCATGCATATCTTTGGAGATGAAGATACAAGTCTGTAGCTTAAGCTCCATTTTCTTTGTATAGCTTTTATAGCTTTTAAAGTAAATAGTTTAATCTACACTTATGTTATTAGGAGTCTTATAATGGTACCCATAATGTTAAGAGCCAAGTCTTCAGGAAGCAATTATTTTAATGTAGAAATATTTAGTTCATTGAATTTGGTGATATTGATATGCATATATAAATTATGTATATTATCATACCACTTTAGATTATTGGTTTGAATTCATAGTAATTAATTACATATAATTTACATAATGTAAAGATATTTACATTCGAATGATTGATATATAATATAAAATCGGTAGATTATATATTAGTTCTTCACTGTTTTGATTTAAAGCAATACAAGTATTTATGTATGAAAGCTTGAAATTTAAATTTAGTAAACTTTCTTAAATTCCATGAGAATCAAAATATTTTCCTATTGATAATTAGCATGTTTGCTTCTATTTTAAACATTAAAACAACAATAATCATGCTAATTCTAACATATGTAGCATTTTATATGTATATGTAATTATATATTAGTCAAATGGTGTAATCAGCCTAAACTAATTATCAATATTATTAATAGGAGCGGTAGCACATTTGGTTCGGTGAGGACACTGATACCTTCAACTTCTAGGTTTTTATTTACAAGATTGTTATTATAATATATATGATTTACTAAATCACTTGCATTCATGGCATAAAGGCACATGTATAGTTTTTTGAAGAAAATCATTGTACTATGAGAAAGAGACTGTTTGTATGTGTGTTGTGTAGTTAGCTTATAAGTTGCCTTAATTAAGTTCCATGGGATAGCTTGGGACTCAAATAGTTTCATAGGATAGCGTGAGACTATTTTTCGGACCTCTTTGTAGTTTCTATGATTGGGAACTATAGTGTCTCATGGGATAGCCTAAGGTACTATTGCTTGGTGAAGGTTTGTTAGTTTGTATGCATGCTTTATAATAGGCACAGGCGAGCGACTCATGGTTTATATAACTATGTGTGCATTAAATTTTTTTATGATATGGTAGGTATGATGGAAATTTTGTGAGCACATGCATGATGCCACTACGTTGAATTGCATAGTTTTCACTTATTGGGCATTAGCTCATGTTGTTCTTGTGATTTAGATGAGAATAAATATCAGTTATGTTGGTTTAGAGGTCGACTGGCATGTTCGCCTTTTTCGCCACTCCATGTATATAGATATTGCTGACCTTACATGGGCACCTTTTTGTGTAAACATCATATTTTGGTGCTTGTAATTAATATGGGTATAGTTATAAGTAGGGTTTAAGCACTGCTTTATTTTGAAAATTATTGTAAATATTTATTGCCGTCCTATCTTTTGTGAGTATAGAACCATAGTTATTTGTAAATTTCAAGGTTTTCAAGAAGTTCAAATTTTTTCACTATTTTGGATTTAAATAACTACATTGTTTTTAGATGGAATATGATACCGTCTCAGTATGATCAAGTTAGAGAGGTGTCACACTACACGCTGATGCAAATACACTAAAAGATATGTATTTTCACAATCTTTAATATATCTAATGATCTTATAACGTATGCGAGACATATTACAACCTCTCTAATAGTTGTACAAGAACAAGAAGAAAACAAAGACCACTAGGTAATACACGTTATGAAGATAAGATCAAGGCTGGTAATCTACAAGCCAAAGGTCTACTCCCTTGACTAAGCTTTTTGATGATCAAGAACCTAGAACAACTGGTCAAACTCCTATCTCAAAGAAGTGGAAAATGGGTATAACTAATGAATTTGAAGCACTCCAAGGAATCATACCTGATCACTTGCTCCAATGCCCCCTGAAGGATCAAGAAGAATGATAATAGTTCTATAAATATATATAAAGCATACCTTGTAGCCAAGGGCATTCGCAAAACTACAAGGCTTTTGCTTCTAAGAGACCTTTAGTATTGCTATCAAACCTACAACAGTGATAACTGTGCTAACACTGGCTAGAAATTGGAAGATTTTGGTGGTCCTAAGGTTTTATTGTTAAAATTATATTAGTTTTGATCATAACAAAACAAATTTATATTGCTGAAATTGCTAATTAATTTCTTAACTTACGGTACGCTTAAATTAGAAGCAAATTTAACTTCTCAATAAAGATCAAGACTTGGAGAAATTTGAAGATAGAATGGAATAGAATACAAGAAGAAGAAGAAGAAGATTTGCAAGACTCATGTTTACAAGTTTCATTATTTTCTTAAGTCTTGTAATCTGTGTATGAAGTCTTTGTGTGAAGTGTTCTTTAGTGTTTGAATTATAAAGCTCAAAATACACACATATTTATATACATAAGTTTTAAAATTTGAATGTAAATCCTAAAAATTTTAAGCTCATTTTTAAAAATATTAAATTGTTATTAATATTTTGAAAAATGATTTGTTAAAGCATCTAAATAGCAATTTT
The DNA here is from genome assembly GCA_025403435.1 of Artocarpus heterophyllus. Classification (NCBI taxonomy): domain Eukaryota; kingdom Viridiplantae; phylum Streptophyta; class Magnoliopsida; order Rosales; family Moraceae; genus Artocarpus; species Artocarpus heterophyllus. The sequence goes on from CM046351.1 coordinate 20,148,125, forward strand.
AAATTGTCCTTAAGTTGCTTTAACTTCACTCTTTTAGAGTTTTACAAACTACTCTTTTAGATCAAGTTTTGAAGTAGACATTTTGAGTTGGATCGGCCTGCCCATTTTACATGCTCTCAAGTAGTCTTCAGTCTCATCAACCAGCCTCCTAGATGCCCTATTTCGGCCTACCAGTCTGTTGATTATTGGGCTTTTTTTATCCTAATTTTAAAACCAACCTATCAGAACTATTTTCTAGCCTATTGGACAATTTATAATGACTAGTTTCTTGACTATTGGGATTTGAGCCACAATGGCTCAGAAATGATTCTTTTTGGTCCTTTTGAGGTACAAAAATATAATATAAATTATTCTAGGCAATCTCATTGTTATACTAAGCTTTCTTGAGACTTTTCCAATATTGTTCTTCATTTTTAAGCATTCTGTTCTTCTCACTTACAAGAACTTACATTCATTCTTACATTTTGAGAGCTATTCCACTTACTCCAAATTGCTTGCTTACTTTGTATTTATCTTAATTAGAGAGAATCTTCTTAGAGTGAACTATTATTCTAAAATTCCATTGAGTGATAAGGTTTCCAAACTTTTGTAACATTGGGGCTGCTGGTTTGCCAATCTTCATATAAAATTGGCAGTTTATAGAGGTTTGGTGAGCCTCGAGTAGAAGAATTCACAGGATTGTATATGCTGTAATTGTGCCAAAAATAGTATCGTAATAGTAGAAGAGACTGGGAGATATATTGCTCAGTGACAGTGGAAGTAGGCTTATTGCCAAACCACTATAAATAGCATTTGTAATTTCTTCTCCATTCTCTTCTTTATCTTAGCCAATTATATCTAATTAACAAATTCTCTTGGTGATCTTTGTTAGCTTATTTATTTGTATATTTGTGTCATTTTGATTGATTGCTTTGATAAAGGAGAAAATCTCTCCTTTTCTCTCATTTTCTTCCTTGAGTTTATGCCCTAAGGAGAGTAAAAACTGTTTTCCTAACCTTCCATTTGATTTCTTTTAGTTTAAATTAAGTTTTATCGAGTTTTCATTGCAAATTTTTATAAAAAAATCTCTTCAAACTCTTCTAAATCTGTCTAAAACTACCTAAAGTTCTTTAAATTCATCCATCATCTTTCAAATTCGTTTTTGAGTTCTTGGGTCTTTCAAAACCTTTCTTTAAGTGCTTTCAATTAATGGCAAGGCATGGAGAATCTTCTAAAAGGTGAGGCAAATGTCACGCAATGAATGACCATGAAAATGAGTATTGCTTTAAGGTAATCTATGACCCAAATAGTTTGACTGCTAGTAGTAAAAGAACTTACTCAGCCCTTAATAGAAAAGACATACTTACTAGAAAAATCATTATGTTTGAGGATATGTGTTCATTAAATGAATGCCAACCTTGAAAATCTCACTGTTTCTTATGAACTAAAAGGCAAAACCATAATTTTGGATTCTCTAACAATCATTCTTGCTTTAGGCACACCCAACATTAGCTTACCTGTTCAATCAATAGACACATCTAGAATAGACTTTGAGCCTATGGTTATGTATGTCACCCTTATGGAGTCACCAAATGGAATTCACCCTCTTAGACCTAGAGCAAGAGACTTACCTATACATGTGAGAGTGTTACATCACATAGTCTCTCTAAACCTTATCCCAAAAGCCGGACATAAAGACAACCTCAATACCTTTGACATCCCACTTTTGTACTGCATTCTTAGTGGAACCCTATTAAACATAGGGCAACTTATCGTAAACCTCATCATAGCAGCTTCTGGCAGTCGATCTGGGTCAATTTACCTTATGGGATGCTTTTGAGTTGTATCTCTAAATATTTTGAAGCTCCTCTGATTGGAAAATCTGAGCAATATCAACCTACTCCTAACATGTTCTTCAATGCTACAAATCTTAAGAGAATGGGATTAGAGGAAGTCAATGGTGTCTAGTGTCGCGAGGGACAAGGTCCAGCTCCACATCCTCAAGAGGAAGAAGAGCAAGAGTTTGAGCAGGCAGAAGCACATTTTGTAATGGAAGAAGATGCACCGCCTCAAGATCATCCTGTTGGTTCTTCTTTTCTTCTCAGTCTACCTATCAACAGATCCTCTTTAGAATGGACAACCTTGAGTCTAACCTTACCGCCTATCGTGCTCATACCAATGAACAATTTGCTACCTTTCAAGCACACACTGATGAGCAGTTCTCTATGCTTAACAACACCATGAGCAGTATATTGGAAGAGCTTAGAAGATTCAACATGCGAGGATTGCCTCCATCGTGGTTTGATCTTTTTTCCTTATGTTTTGAACCTTTGTTATGTTTTAGTTGTCTTTGGTTTTTGAATGTTGCATTACCTTATAGATTTATGAATTTCATGTTAAAATTGATTTTGAGTTGGTATTTCTTGTGAATTTACTTTTCATAACAAAAAGTTTGAGATTGATATTGCCATGCATTATCTTGACTCGCATTACTCGACTATGCAAGATAAATTTGAATAATTGTATGCTTTGGTATTTGCCTAACTTTATTTGAAGTAGGGTGAACTATTAATGCAGGGGGAGCTTTGCTTCTGTAATGAATAGTTGTGTCCCCATTTGGTGCAAAGGAATTTTTGCGTGAATCTTTGATTTTTAGTAAGGCTATTTTTATCATAAAACACTCCTTCAAAAAGTTCATGCATTAAGGGGGAGTAACATTTGATCAATATGGGGAGAGAGTGTTTCAAATTGATTGCCTTGCTTTATTTTTGCATCAATTTGTGTTCATATCCAAGGAAGTTAATTCTTTTGATGTAGGGAGTGTCATATTTATAGTCTTTAATTAAACATTATCTTTGTACCATATATTTGTATTGAGATTGATGCTTTCTTGATCAAATCACTCTCACGATTTTATACATTGAGGGGGTGTGTCGATTTACTCTTCTATATGCATGTTGAAAAAATAGTACATAGCAGAATTTTAAAATTTTTATATCAGAGTATTTTCCAAAACACAAGTTTGATACACTATATGCATAAATTAACCAGATCTTACTAACCTCATAAATGCAAAAAAGCTCCCGTAATCCATGAAGAGAAGTAATGTTCTAAAAGAGCCACAACCAACGGGTCTTCTTTGCTATTCTCTATCCACGATCGGAGTGCGTGTGGGCGCACGTCGTTAAGCCTTTCCATGATTACTCTCCTTCCAACCAATCGAGAAATACCCAAAGCTATAGTCTGTGATTTGTGAACAACAGCTCTCTAGGGAGTTACAGAGTCTGACTAGCAGAGTCTCACTCTAGATTTTTTCAACTGATCTAAATAACTTATGAGACTCACTTCTGATTTATAGAGGTTAGGCCTAGGAGTCAATCCTTATTAGATAAGGCCTCAAAAATTCGAATCAGAATCAAAATCAAGATCAATATCTGATAAAATTCATGTGAAAATATGTGATCTATTTATCGCTTAGTTGGTAGGCCCAACTTGCAGATCGGCCTACCAAACTTGTTCCATCGGTAGGCCGAACTTAAAGATCGGTCTACCAAACTTGTGATAAATGATCCCTGCAACTCTTTATTTCCCACTCGAGATTCTTAGGATAGAGCCTCAGTTTTAATTCAAATAACCCAATAGAGAAGTTATATGATTAAAACAATCATATCTAGATAATCTTTAAGAAAATAAATATTCCTAATAATTCAACAAGTTTATCTTGAATTAATTTATTCAAAATTAATCCAACCGATAAACAAACATAAATTATCTGATCCCGATGATTCAACAAGTTTATCTTAAATTAATTTTTTTACATAATTAATTCAACCAATAAACGAACATGAATTATACCCAATAGAGAAGTTATATGATTAAAACAATAATATCTAGATAATCTTTAAGAAAATAAATATTCCTAATAATTCAACACGTTTATCTTGAATTAATTTATTCCAAATTAATCCAACCGATAAACAAACATAAATTATCTGATCCCGATGATTCAACAAGTTTATCTTGAATTAATTTTTTTACATAATTAATTCAACCGATAAACAAACATGAATTATCTGATCCAATCGAATTTCAACCAATTTGATAATTTGACACAAGTCACCAATTATTAGAAAAGCATGCCGTATCGTTATAGGATTATTATGAAATAGCAAAGGGGACTTGATGGACCTATATTGTTCAAGCTCCCGATAATTATGAAACCCAATATCCCATATATACATTTCATAATTACCAACTCTACTACTCCACTAAAAGCTTAGAGCTGCACTCTCGAATTATATAGAATTACAAAGCCCGTATAGTTAAGTCTCCATGGTATATCATAATGTGTCAGTACCCCCATTAGGATTATCCATAATCAGCTTAAGGATAAATTATGTCTTACCTTCCTAATTATTTTTATCTTACATTCCATTATCTCACCATCAAAAAACTTACCATCCAAAGACGGTATACTATTCGGTTACATACCGGTTACACCTATGTATCCAAATGGTTAAGTGCTTTAGTTTTTCAATTACAAGATAACGCATATAAGGGGATATCAACTACTCCTGAAGAGAAGCTATGAATTTCATATCTATAAATAATAGGTCTACACTATCAAGAGTTATGCCTCCAACGTTCTGGCATGTGTACCACTATTAAAGTGTGGATCTCACCCTTTGGTACATCAAAAGACACAAGTCAAGACAACGGGCCCATTATTCATCTCAAGATTAAGATACAATACATTTGATTGTCTAAAGTGAATGGATTTTTCGAGACAGAATTATTACTCTAAATCAATTCACTTTATGTCCCGATCCAAAACATCGTCACCTATGACAATGTGCCAATGTTTTTATTTACGGAGTCCACCTCTGATGGCCAAGACAAACCATCTCCCATTATAGATATAGAAAACATAACAATCTTTGTATGAATAAAGTGCCCAACTTTATTCCCTCGATTGCAGAATCTTATGATTTAGACCATCACCTTTAGAATCGTGTCTTCCGTATAATCTATCCATCATATACCCAATTCTTAAAGTTTAGACTGATAGTCTCAAACTTTTATTTGCTTAACATACATTCAAAAAATATGAACGTAAAGAGGGCAAGAATTTGGTATATGAATAATAAATAAATCCTTTATTGATGAAAATGTCTCTAAAAACATATTACTTTTTTACTCCTTATGGCATACACGTCTAACAATGCATTCGTTCGTTATGCACATATTGAGGGGGACTTTTCATTTTTGCATATGATTTGTGGACATTTGACAAGGGAAGCTTATAGACTCTAAGAAAATTGCTTTGAGAAAATTTTTGCCTATATGTTTTGAAACTTTGTTGATTTCAAGGGGAGACACGCATTTGCTTTGATATTCTTGGTTTATATATCATTTTTGTTTTGATGCTCTCCATTTATGCATTAACCCTTTTTGCTAATGCTAAAGAGGGAGAAAAAAGATTGATTGCTTTAAAACTAAAATTTCTACTTCAAAGTTTTATTTTTAATCATAAGCAATCAATTGTTTGTCAACTTCAAAGTTTTATTTTTATCATAAGTAATCGATTATTTGTCATCATCAAAAAAGGGGATATTGTTAGCTCCTAGGTTTCAATGGAAATATTTATTTTGTTTTGATGACAACAAACAATTGATTGCTTAAATACTAATGATTTATCTTGAGTGTGTAAAGCTATTTAGTATTATTATTATTGCATCTCAAGAAAATCAAAAGGAGTTTCTGTTAGACATGTATGCCCTAAGGAGTAAAAATGTAATACGTTTTTGGAGACATTTTTATCAATAAAGAATTTATTCATTTATATATACCAAATCTTGTCCTCTTTACTTTCATATTTGTTGAATGTATGATAAGCAAACAGTAGTCTGAGACTGTCAGTCTAAACCTTAAGAATTGAGCATATGATGGACTGATTATACGGAAGACACGATTCTTAAGGTGACGGTCTAAAACATATGATCCGCAATCAAGGGAATAAAGCTGGGCACTTTATTCATGTAAAGATTGTTATGTTGTCTATATCCCTTTTGGGAGATGGTTTGTCTTGGCCATCAGAGTTGGACTCCGTGAATAGAAACATTGGCACATTGTCATAGGCGACGATGTGTTGGATCGGGACATAAAGTGAATTGATTTGGATTAATAATTTTGTCTTGGCAAATCGATTCACTTTAGACAATCATTTGTATTGTATCTTAATCCTGAGATGAATAGTGGGCCCGTTATCTCGACTTGTGTCTTTTGATGTACTAAAGGGTGACACCCACATCTCAATAGTGGTATGCATGCTGGTACGTTGGAGGCATGACTCTTGATAGCGTAGACTTGTTATTCATAGATGTGGAATCCATAGCTCCTCTTTAGGAGTAATGATATCCTCTTATATGCGTTGTCCTGTAATTGAAAAACTGGAGCGCTTAACCATTTGGCTACATAGGTGTAACCGAATGGTATACTGTCTTTGGATGGTAAGTTTTCTAATGGTGAGACAATGGAACGTAAGATAAAATAATCGGGAAGGTAAGACAAAACTTGTCCTTAAGCCGATTATGGATTTTCATATGGGGATATGATACACTATGATATGTCATGGAGACTTAGCTATACGAGCTTCGTAATTCTATAAAGTTCGAGAGTGCAGCTCCAAGCTTTTAGTGGAGTAGCATTGGAGTTGATAATTGTGAAATGTATATCTGAGATATTGAGTTTCATAATTATCATGAGCTTGAACTTTATAGGTCCATTTTTGGTCCCCTTTGCTAGCTCACAAAATCCTGTAACGACACGACGTGCTTTTCCAATAATTGGTGACTTATGTCGAAATTATCAGATTGGTTTAAAATTTGTAAGAATCAAATAATTCATGTCTGTTTATTGGATGAATTAATTTTTGTAATAAAATTAATTTAAGATAAACTTGTTGAATTATTGGGATCGGATAATTCTTGCATGTTTATCGGTTGATTTAATTTTGGATAAATTAAATCAAGATAAACTTGTAGAATTATTGTGAATTGATTTATTTTCTTAGAGATTATCTTGATAAAGTTTGTTTTGATCAGATACCTTCTCTATTGGGTTATTTGAATCAAAATTAAGACTTTATCCTATAGAATCTCCGGTGGAAAATAAAAAATTAGTGGAGATTTTTTCTTGAGAGTTCGGCCTGCCAATGGGCTTGTTCGGCCTACCGATCAGGCTGTTTGGCCTGCCGATCAACGAGAGATAAGATTACGCGTTTTCATGCGGATCTTATCAGATATTGATCCGAATTTGATTCTATTTCGAGTTTTTGAGACCTAATCTGATAAGGACTGACCCCTGGACCAATGGCTATAAAAAGGGAGTGAGTCTCATGATTTACTCAGATCAATTTGAGAGATTAAGAGTGATACTCTTCTAGTGAGCATCTGATAACTCCCTCAGAGCTTTTGTTCATAAATCACAAACACTAGCTTTGGGTTTTCTCTATTGGTTGGAAGGAGAGTCACCGGTGGAAGAGCTGTACGTGTGAGCCCACATTCACTCCAGTTGTGGATAGAGAATAGCAAAGAAGACCAGTTGGTTAAGGCTCTTCTGGAACGTTACTTCTCTACACAGGTTGCGGAGGCTCTTCGACACACAGAGGTTAGTAAGATCTGTCTAATTTATACATATAACATGTCAAACTTGTGTTTTGAAAATTACTCTGATGAAAATTTTTTAAAATTCCGCTGCGCATCGCGTTTCCAACAATTGGTATCAGAGCCATGGTTTTTACATAAATTTACAAGTTTGTGATCATGATATATGCATAAATTTTGTGATATTTATCTCTCCTATGCTTGAATTGAATTTTATAGAGAGATGGCACTCTAGGTTTCTATAAATTATATATGTTGTCATGAATTATGTGGTAAATGTTTATTAATTAATTATGGTTGATTAAATCGTTGTTTTAATTATTTATTAATTAATTAATATTGGTTATGGTTCCTTAGAGGTTAGAATGTGTATCTAGGTTTTTCATGTAATCATCTCCGTTTAGGAATTATTATCTATTTTAAATTTGTAAAATTTTGTAATTAAATAATTATTCGGAGAAGACGGATCTAGAAGACGGATCTAGAAGAATGATGATGGCGCCCCCAGGTATTTCCTGAGTCTCTAATTTTATGTTTTTGAATTGTTGAAGATAAAATTGAAAAATTGCATTAAAATTGTATTTTCTGGAATAAGGGATTACTGCTCGGTCGGCATGCCGAACGTCATAGTTTGGCAGGCCGATGGTCATAGATCGGCAGGCCAGACGTGTGGTCCGGCAGGCTGATAGTGGGGCAGAAATTGGGGTGCTCTGTTGGCAGGCCGAACTTTCAGTTCGACAGGCCGAACCTTCATGGATCGATAGGCCGATGTATTAGATCGGCAGGCCGATGAAGCATGACCGGCAGGCCGATCATTTAGATCGGCCTGCCGACTGAGAGCTGCCAAGTGTCCAGAAAATGTGCAATTTTTTTGGTGTAGTTTTAATTTTATTTTTGAGATAATTCTAAGAAACATTAAATTTGGATATGACCGGAAATATAAAGTATTCGATTCATACGGGATTGAAGACTTGAAGATGGATATTACATGAAGAAGGATACAGCTTAAGGATTCAAGGATAAAGAATCGATAAATATCTCGATTATTCTCTTGTAATCTTGGTTTTCTATTCTCTAGGGTGGAACCATAATATTACGGTTATTATTATTTTGCTTGTAGCTTTGCTTGATTGCTTTGCTTGTCTGCATTATAATCTGATTTGCCATGTATATTGATAACATGTCATATAGGATAGGGAGTGCCGCTCATATTAAAATTGTTCATGCATAATTTTAAAATAAAACCTTGACTTCAAAAGATTGAGTGGGAGAAGGTTTTCGAAGAGAGGACCTAAGGCCTCCATCGTTGGTCCATAGGAAGAACATGGTGGTCCCGACCCCTAGGAAGGGATTTCTATCATGTACCAGATTGGATCTCTGAAAGGATAAGGTATTTTAGTATGATTTATGGTTGCACACCCCTAGGTGGTGATTATAAATCATAGATAAAATATTGAAACGGTGGTTATATACTCACGTTAATTTTATTATTAGCCTCCCCTAGGAGCTCTGTTAATAAAATTAATGGCCAAAGAAACGATTATTAGTATATGCTGGATCATACGGGTCTTGGATGGCATATATTAATCAGAAGGGGATCCGTGTTTCTGATTGATTTTGGCATGACTCTCCTAGGAGCTTGTTGAATTCTGAGTTGGGAATTATCGTTGTAAGGTTGTGATATTTTTAAGGTTTTGACACATAAACACATTTGTATGATTTTACATGAATGTGTTATCTTACTAAACTATTATTATATGTTTGCTTATATTTGGTATATGATTCTTTATTGTAGATTGAAAATGTCTAAAAATGCTTTATCATCGATACTTGATAAAAACCAATTAACCGGTGAGAATTATAACAATTGGAAACAGAACCTGGACATCGTCCTATCCTTTGAGAAACTGAAATATGTACTGACAACCCTTTGTCCTCCCGAGCCTACGGGAGACTCAAGTAATGAGCAATTCCAAGCGTACGATCGCTGAAAAGATGCTAATGATCAGGCCCACTGCTATGTTATGGCTAGCATGAACAACGTGCTGCAGGCTCAACATCAGGATTATGAGACTACGAAGTAGATCTTGGATAATCTTGAGGACATGTTTGAAGGCCAGGCCATAACAAAGCGGCAAGGGGTGCTTCGGAAACTCTTAAACTGTAAATAGAGACTGGGGACATCTGTAAAGGAGCACATGATGTTGGTCATGGGTTACCTCGCTGAGGCTCAAACCAATGGAGCCGACATCGATGCTGAAACTCAGATGACTATGGTCTTTGAGACTCTATCTAAGGAATTTATTCTGTTTAGAGCTACTTTTAATTTAAGTAATAGACGGGATACGACCTTGACAGAACTGATGAAACAGTTACAGGAGTTCAAACTGCTGATCAGGGAGTCTCCTGCTGGTGGTGAGGCCAACATGGTAGCTGCTTCTGGTTCCAATCCTAACTCAGGGAATGGAAAGAAGCAACGGGCCAAGAACAGGAAGTCTTCTATACCTGCTGCTACCAAGAGTAAAAAGAAGAAGAAGAAGAAGAACCCAAAGAAGCTTAAGTGCTTCTTCTGTGGTAAGGTCGGGCATATAAAGAAGCATTACAAGGACTTCCTTTCCATGGGAGGTAGGTGTGATCTTCTATATTTAGAAACTTGTTTGGTTGAGGAATCCAGTGACATTTGGGTCATAGATTCTGGAGCAACTAATCATGTTTGTGTTTCTCTGCTGGGATTCAAAGAAATGAGAAGTCTACTACATGAAGACTTAACGCTTCGGATAGGCGATAGATCCTTGGTCTCAGCAGAAGCAGTGGGAGATGTCCATCTTTACTTTGATAATTATAGAAATTTAATTTTGCGAGATTGTTTTTATGTTCCTAAATTTAAAAGGAATTTAATTTCTGTATCTTCGTTATTTAAAGACTCCTACGTGGTATCTTTTAATGAAAAAGTGGTGATTCGTAAAAATAAATCTTTTATCTGTTCTGGATGGATGCAAAATAATCTATATTTTATCAAACCTAAGATGGACTTATTGCTTAATGCTGAGATAAATGATAATGACTCAAAAAGACTTAAAACTTCTCACTCTAATAAGACTTATCTTTGGCATTTGCGCCTTGGCCATATTAACCTAAATAGGATTCAAAGGTTGGTAAGGGATGGACCTTTAAGTCACTTAAAGGTGGAATCTATACCTCAATGTGAATCTTGTTTAGAGGATAAAATGACCAAAAGACCATATGGGTCTAAGGGCAATAGGGCCGAAGGGGTTATAGAACTTGTGCATAGTGATGTTTGCGGACCGATGAACATCCGGGCACGAGGAGGGTATGAGTACTTCGTCACTTTTATTGACGATTACTCAAGATATGGGTATGTGTACCTGATGCACCACAAAAGCAAAACTTATGATAAGTTCAGGGAGTTTTAGGCTGAAGTGGAAAAGCAATTGGGTAGACCCATAAAGGCACTTCGATCTGATCGAGATGGGGAATACCTTTCTGATGAGTTCTTGGGACACTTGTTAGAAAATGGAATTTTATCCCATTTAACTACGCCGGGCACTCCGCAACAGAATGGTGTAGCGGAGAGAAGGAATAGGACTTTGTTGGACATGATTCGGTCCATGATGAGTTATTCATCATTGCCTTTATCCTTTTAGGGATATGCACTACAAACCGCATGTTATCTTTTGAACAATGTGCCTTCAAAATCGGTGCCTAAAACTCCTCACGAGTTGTGGACGAGAAGGAAGACATCCTTAAACCATATTCGTATGTGGGGATGTCTGGCTCATGTCCTGTTTAAGGATCCGAATAAGTTGGAAGCATGTTCGAAAGTTTGCGTGTTTGTAGGATATCCAAAAGGGACTAAAGGGGGTTATTTTTATAACCCAAATGAAAATAAAGTCGTGGTTTCAACTCATGCAACTTTCCTTGAGGAGAGTTACATGGAGGACTTTAAACCTCGAAGCAAAGTGGTGCTTGAGGAGTTAAGGGGTGATCCGTTCACTCCGGAGGTTCCGAACGAAAGCATTCCAATCGGTGTAGAAAAACCAAACAAACCTAAACAACAATCTCAGGGGCTTCGGCGTAGTGGGAGGATCGGGCGTCAACCTGAGAGGTATATGTTCAATGGGGAGGTCTTCTTGGCTGAACCAGATGAACATGACAGGGATCCTTATACTTATGCAAAAGCTATGGAGGATGTTGATTCAAGACTCTGGACAGAGGCCATGAACATAGAGATGAAGTCTATGGAGACTAATTGGGTCTGGGAGCTTGTGGATCTTCCCGAAGGGGTAAAACCTATAGGGTGTAAGTGGATCTACAAGAGGAAAAGAGGAGTGGATGGAAAATTCGAAACCTTTAAGGCTAGACTGGTAGCTAAAGGTTATACGCAAAAGGAAGGAATCGATTATGAGGAAACCTTTTCGCCTGTAGCCATGCTTAAGTCCATCCGGATTCTCTTGTCCATAGTTGCCACTCTTGACTATGAGATTTGGCAGATGGATGTCAAGACGGCTTTTCTGAATGGCTATCTTAATGAGTACATTTATATGGAACAACCAGACGGGTTCAAGGTCGCGGGTCAAGAGGGTAAGTTTTGTAAGCTGCTAAAGTCAATTTATGGACTTAAGCAGGCATCCCGTTCTTGGAACATAAGATTTGATCAAGTGATCAAGACTTATAGGTTCTCACAAAATGTGGATGAACCATGTGTTTACAAACACATTAAGGATGAGAAAGTGGTTTTTCTACTGCTCTATGTAGATGACATTTTGCTAATTGACAATGATGCTGGGGCGTTGTCATCGGTCAAATTATGGGTGACCAAGCAGTTTGACATGAAGGACTTGGGTGAGGCTAATTTTGTTCTCGGTATCCAGATCTTTCGGGATAGGAAGAACAAAATGATAGCTTTGTCACAGGCCGGCTACATAGATAAAATTCTCAAGAGGTTTGCATTGCAGGATTCCAAGAAAGGTGGGCAACCATCTAGGTCAGGAATTACTATTTCTAAGAAAGACTCTCCAAAGTCTTATGAAGAAAGAGAAGACATGAAGAAGGTGCCTTATGCTTCGGCAGTGAGTAGTCTCATGTATGCCATGCTTTGCACACGACCAGATATTAGCTATGCGGTCGGGATTGTAAATCGATTTCAGGCGGATCCAGGACCGAACCATTGGGTTGTAGTAAAGCATATTTTCAAGTACCTGAGAAGGACTCGAGGATATATGCTTGTGTATTTGGGTGAGGATTTAACTCCTCTAGGATACACTGATTCGGATTTTCAATCCTGTCTGGATTCTAGGAAATTGACTTCGGGGTTTGTGTTTACTCTGGGAGGAGGTGCCATCAGTTGGAGAAGTGCGAAGCAAGATTGCACTTCGGATTCAACGATGGAGGCCGAGTATGTGGCAGCTAGTGATGCTTCGAAAGAAGCAGTGTGGCTTCGCAAGTTCCTTGGGGATCTTGAGGTAGTTCCTGGTATGGATAAAGCGGTATCACTGTACTGTGATAACAGTACGGCGGTAGCTAATGCTAAGGAACCAAGATTTCACAAGAAGAGTAAGCATACTGATTGGAAGTATCATGTGATAAAGGACTTCATTGAGGGCGGGCATGTCACGGTGTGCAAGATCACGTCAGAGGACAATTTAGCTGATCCATTTACCAAGACACTTACTGGGAGATTCTTCGAGAGGCATGTGGAAGCTATGAGGATCCGAAATTTGCTGTATTTACTCACTTAGTGCAAGTGGAAGATTGTTAGACATGTATGCCCTAAGGAGTAAAAATGTAATACGTTTTTGGAGACATTTTTATCAATAAAGAATTTATTCATTTATATATATCAAATCTTGTCCTCTTTGCGTTCATATTTGTTGAATGTATGATAAGCAAACAGTAGTCTAAGACTGTCAGTCTAAACCTTAAGAATTGGGCATATGATGGACTGATTATGCGAAAGACACGATTCTTAAGGTGACGGTCTAAAACATATGATCCGCCATCGAGGGAATAAAGTTGGGCACTTTATTTATGTAAAGATTGTTATGTTGTCTATATCCCTTTTGGGAGATGGTTTGTCTTGGCCATCGGAGTTGGACTCCGTGAATAGAAACATTGGCAAGTTGTCATAGGTGACGATGTGTTGGATCGGGACATAAAGTGAATTGATTTGGATTAATAATTTTGTCTTGGCAAATCGATTCACTTTAGACAATCATTTGTATTGTATCTTAATCCTGAGATGAATAGTGGGCCCGTTATCTTGACTTGTGTCTTTTGATGTACCAAAGGGTGACACCCACATCTCAATAGTGGTATGCATGCCAGTACGTTAGAGGCATGACTCTTGATAGCGTAGACTTGTTATTCATAGATATGGAATCGATAGCTCCTCTTTAGGAGTAATGATATCCTCTTATATGCGTTGTCCTGTAATTGGAAAACTGGAGCACTCAACCATTTGGATACATAGGTGTAACCGAATGGTATACTATCTTTGGATGGTAAGTTTTCTAATGGTGAGACAATGGAACGTAAGATAAAAATAATCGGGAAGGTAAGACAGAACTTGTCCTTAAGCCGATTATAGATTTTCATATAGGGATACGATACACTATGATATGTCATGGAGACTTAGCTATACGAGCTTCGTAATTCTATAAAGTTCGAGAGTGCAGCTCCAAGCTTTTAGTAGAGTAGCGTTGGAGTTGATAATTGTGAAATGTATATCTGGGATATTGGGTTTCATAATTATCATGAGCTTGAACTTTATAGGTCCATTTTTAGTCCCCTTTACTAGCTCACAAAATCCTGTAATGACACGGCGTGCTTTTCTAATAATTGGTGACTTATGTCGGAATTATCAGATTGGTTTAAAATTTGTAAGAATCAAATAATTCATGTCTGTTTATTGGTTGAATTAATTTTTGTAATAAAATTAATTTAAGATAAACTTGTTGAATTATTGGGATCAGATAATTCTTGCCTGTTTATCGGTTGATTTAATTTTGGATAAATTAAATCAAGATAAACTTGTAGAATTATTGTGAATTGATTTATTTTCTTAGAGATTATCTTGATAAAGTTTGTTTTGATCAGATATATTCTCTATTGGGTTATTTGAATCAAACCTGAGACTTTATCCTATAGAATCTCGGGTGGAAAATAAAAAATTCACGGAGATTTTTTCTCGGGAGTTCAGCCTGCCGAATGAGGTGTTGGGCTTGCAGATGGGCTTGTTCGACCTGCCGATCAGGCTATTCGGCCTGCCAATCAGCGAGAGATAAGATTACGCGTTTTCACGCGGATCTTATCAAATATTGATCTGAATTTGATTTTGTTCTGAGTTTTTAAGACCTAATCTGATAAGGACTGACCCCTGGACCAATGGCTATAAAAAGGGAGTGAGTCTCATGATTTACTCAGATCAATTTGAGAGATTAAGAGTGATACTCTTCTAGTGAGCATCTGAAAACTCCCTAAGAGCTTTTGTTCACAAATCACGAACAATAGCTTTGGGTTCTCTCTATTGGTTGGAAGGAGAGTCACCGGTGGAAAAGCTGTACATGTGAGCCCACACTCACTCCGGTTGTGGATAGAGAATAGCAAAGAAGACCAGTTGGTTGAGGCTCTTTTGGAACGTTACTTCTCTACACAGGTTGCGGAGGCTCTTCGGCACACAGAGGTTAGGAAGATCTGTCTAATTTATACATATAACATGTCAAACTTGTGTTTTGGAAATTACTCTGATGAAAAATTTTTAAAATTCCACTGCGCACCGTGTTTCCAACAGTTTCTATCAAGACTCAGAAGAAATTAACGAAGACGGACAATATACCGAGAACTTGAAGATTGAAGAAATCGCATAAACAAGCATGAAGAGTAGGTTTAAGTTCATTTCTTAACTTGTATGATTTTAGAGCATACACAAGAAATTTATCAAGTTTAATTGGCTCAAATTTTTAATTCTGATTTTAAAGTCTTAAAGTTAACTTAAAGATTTTCAAAAGTATTGAAATATCATTTTTAAATTTGTATTACGTAACAAATTAGTTTTTCAAGACTTAACATTTATTTTTGAAAGTTTTAAAAATCGATTAAGTTTTATAAACTTAAAAACTTTTCTAAACCAAAAGACGTGTGCCTAGGGAACTAGAAGAAGCGCGATCGACCACTAGGGCTAGTCTTCAAGTGCTAGTGTTGACCGCACTATGCATAGTGGGTCAACCGCGATCTCCAACGACTGTATTTCTAGCTATTAGAAATGCACCTTAAAGGGTCATAAACAGCTAGTTTCATGTATTTGCCTATAAATAGCTTCATTTATGACCATGTTAAGTATGAAAGAATACCTAGAATCAACCCTATATCATTCCCTAACTGTTTTAAGAGCTTTTGATCAATATTTGAGCCAAACTTATTAAATATCCTTATTGTGTGCTTGATCATCTTCAAGTTGTTCTAAATTGTAATCTATCCATCTCTAGGAGTTAAGAGAGAGTGCTTAAACATTTCCAATCATTATAAGCCGAGTAAATTAGGTTTCCAAAGCCTTAGTAAATTTAGGGTTGTTTTGGGTTTGCCAATTTCCATGTAAAACTGGTGGGTTACATTGGTTAGTCAATCTCCATATAAAATTGATGGTTGTAAAAAAGCATGGTGAGCCTCGAGTAGGAAAAGTCACCAAATTATACAAGGAGTAAAAGTGCCGAAAAGACAGTCGTGATAGTGGAGGAGGCCGAGTTGAATACTTTGCTTGGTGATAGTGGACGTACACATATTGCCCAACTACTATAAATCATTTTTGCATTTCTCTATCCCACCTCTTTACATTAACGTACTTGTATTTTGTTGAAGTTTATTATCATTGTTATTTGTGTGTTTCACTTACTTGTGTGTTTAATCTATCAAATTTTAATAATTATAAAAAGTTTTTAAAACCCAATTCACCCCCTTTTGGGAAGCTATTCTTGGGTTAACATGAGCTTCATTACTCTTTTGCTTTCTCGTCTCATCAGCACCATCAATGCCGCACCTCTCTCACCCTCAACGCCGCGCCGCCTCTCTCACCTCGGCCTCCATCACTCTTTCCATCATGCCGCGCCACCATGCCATTTGGTAACAAATCCCTTTAATTTTTGTTTAGCTTTTTTATTTTTTATTTTTTGCTATTTATAGTGTGTGTATGTGTATGTATGTGTGCATGGTTTGCATATTTATGGTTTTTATTTTTGATTTATAATTATTTTGACTAATTTTGTGTTTGAATTTCATCTTTGACGATTATAATGTTTATATTGTTAGATTTAAACTTATGTTTTCATGATGTCCGTCACATGTTTGATGAAAATCCTCTATGACCATCATAGTATTGTAATTTAGTTTTAATTTTAGTATTGTAACTGAGTCTTAATGTTAGTATTGTAACTTATATTTAAACTTAGTTTTAACGTTAGTATTGTACCTTAGATTTAAACTTAGTTTTAATGTTAGTATTGTAAATTTATTGTTCAAAACTTATTAGTATTATTTGCATATACACTTAAAATTAATTTAAGTTATTTAGTTTTGTTGTAACTTAGTTTTAATATTAGTTATGTTAATTCAATATTAGTTATGTTAATTCCTTTATTTAATGCTTTGTTAGTAATTAGTTTTAATGTTGGTTATGTTAATATGTTTTTTGGTTAATGTGTTTTGTTTTTGTTTGTGTTTTAACTTTATGTGATTGTTGTGATGATATTGATTTTATATATGTGATTGCTTTGGATGAGGATTTGGGGAATATCAGATGTTGGCAGTAGTTGAACTCTGGGAGGACCAAGTTTTTTAGTTTGATCCCCTTGGAAATAAACTACGCCAAGATTTTATTAAGGTTACTGGTTGGTAAGTGTGACTTTTTGTTGTAAATTAATGTTTGATATATATGTTACATTATTGTGTTTAATTCTTTATTTTGACAAATATTTAGGGCCATCAATGCTCGGAAAGTTGCAACAGAAGACATTATAACACATCGACAAGGCAGTAAAACGACTTATAAACCCCATAAGTGTTTAAGGCAACCCAACAATACTAAATGTGGTTATTTTGTTTTAAATAATATGCGGGATATACTTTTTATAAATAATGGTAGGATTGAGCTTGCAAAAAAAGAATTTTACACCGATGATAATTTACTTCAAGTTAGAATTGAGTTGGTAAACTATTTAAAAAGGTTTATACGTTTTTTGGTAGTAGTAAAAATTTTGTGCATTTGAATATGTGTAATAAATTTTGTATATTTGACACGTATTGTAAAAATTTTCAAGTTAAATGTAAATATATGATTTTGTAATTAGGGGCTTGGATTAATAGATAAAAAGCGGGACTGGCCATTCTATAGGAAACCAAAAATTCAGTTTCTTTTTTTTATTATTTTGAAAAATTTTCCATGATGGTTTTTAGTCAAAACTATCATGAAAAATTATAGCTTACACAACGGTTTTTTGTAGAAAACCGTCATATAAGCTACATCTTACACGATGGTTTTTTTCAAAAATTATAGTTTAAGATTCTACATTACACGATGGTTTTTTTTTAAAAAAAACTATTGTGTATGATGTGCTCAAACCAAAATTGGACTTAAAACCTATCTTAAACAATGGTAAAAAAAAACCATTGTGTAAGCTTCGTTTTGTACTACAACAAATGATTACACGACAGCTTTTTAACCATCATGTAAACTTTTCATGACGGTTTAAACTATTGTGAAACAAACAATTTGCAGTAGTATGATGGAACAAATTTTTGATAGACATTATAAGCAAATATTTTATTAAAATTGATACCATCATTTGATCTTGTATTTCTTCTGCATTTGATGAAAAATTTGTTAGGCGCTACAAATGATCTACAAAGGCACTTTAGATAAAGGATCAAGATATCATAAAATGCCATTTAACCTTTTTGGCTAAGCCATTTACAAAATCCAACACCCCCCCTTCCCGTCTCAAAATTCTTTACAGAATAAAAAATGTTCATATTCTCTCACAATCAAAGGCTAAACCCACCACCCAAAATCAAATCTAAAACAATACCTTGCCAATGTCAATTTTGTAGACAACATGATCACTCTGCAAAGTGATTTCAATCCTTCTAATACATACCAAGACATTGCCCTGTTAAGAATCAAGTGTGTGGACAACAAGGTCATCCTACCAAGTGATGTCCATTCTTCCAATATATATGCCAAGAAACTACCAAACACCACCTCGAGCTCATTCCATCTTTCCCACGCCAACCACCACTTCTTTTTGGCTCCTTGGTTTCGGAGCATCACATCATGTCACCATCGACCTCAACAACCTGTACCTTTGTTCCAACTATACCGGCTCTGATGACGTCATGATTGGTGGCATTGTGACGGTATCAATCTTCATCACCCATACCTAACGTACAATTTTTCAATTTTGCCTTAACAATATGCTTTTATAAAATTCTTACACAATTTTTCTTTTTTCTTTTGTTTTTTTTTGAGGGATCTTAATACAAGGACACTACAGGGCAACACTAAAAAAGACATGTATTAGTGGCCATAGCGCTCAACTATCACTACACCATTACTTCCATTCTCCACCATCAAAACATTTGCTTTCAAATGGCATGCACGTCTTGGACGCTCATCCTAAAAAATCTTTCATTATTTAGTCTCTTTCAAACGTCTAGATCTGTTTACATTTTTCAATACAACCTTTACTTGTAACTTGTGTCACCGAAATAAGACGCATAGTTTTCAATTTTAGACTTGGCACTTCCAAGTTCTATTCCTTTAAAATTAGCATTCTCTGATGTTTGGAGTTCTTTTGTTCACTTGCACGATCATTTTAAATATTATGTGATTTTTGTAGATCATTTCACTCGTTATATCTGGTTCTATACTTAAAAAGGAAATTCCATGTCTTTAAGAATTTAAATATTACCTTATTGAATAGGATTTGATTACTTCAAAATGACATAAAATAAACTCCATAAGATTGACTTTTTTAGGAACTTAAAAGTCATAACTCTTGTATTAAACATGAGATTGTTTCAAATTCTTTTTCTCACTTTATGGATTACTACATACCAAATTCTTTTTAAATTTCACCGATTTAGATAAAGAGACGAGATTTATGTGGTGCATTTTAACCATTGAAGGCCTACGATGCCAAGTGTACAAATTTTTACCAGAGAGTGAGGTGACTCAACAGTAACGAAGAAGGTTTTTTTAATTTTTATTTTTACGTCATGTATTGTGTCACTGCATATTTCTACCATTAGATTTTAAATTTACGTGAGTCTTTCACCTTTTCGTAGCTTTGACAGTTAAAAAGACCTACATGCCCTTACATGAAAAAAAAATCATAAAAAAATCAAAACAATAAAAGAAAATCTCTCTAAAAAAACTCAAACTCAGAGAAGGAGAAATACAAAAACGAAATGATCCCCTCAATAAATAAATAAATAAACCGAAACAAAGAGAGCCAGAGAAATAAACAAAGTAGGTATTCAACTGTATAGATGTATACCTATATACGGCAGAGAGTTTATTTGGTTTCCTTTGATTTCTAGGCGTGAGAGAATTGTCTCTTATAATAGAATTTGCGTAACATGAAAAGAGAGCCTTTTATGTGCAACCACCTAGGAAGATTTTGAAGAAAGGGACAAAAAAGAATTTGAATTGAGTAAAAGTTTTTTTTTTTTTAAATCAAAAAAACATATTTTTTTATGTAGATAAACTGTCTTAATTTTTAAAAAAAAAAATAAAAAAATGATTGTTGTAGCAGGATAAGAAACCTCAACAGGATGAAAAAAAAAAACTAAAATCGTTTTGATGTTTAAAAAACCTTTATTTTAGTGCTAAAAACTGTCTAAAAAAAAGAGACATTGACCAAAAATTTTTTTTTCAAAAAATCATTTTTCAAAATCTCTCCCACCTATGCGTTCTTTTTCTTTTTTTTTTGTGGGTTTTCCTTGCAAGGGAGAAAAAAAGGGTGAGAAATCCTTTGTCGTCGGCTTTAGAATATAGTTCATAATCAAACGGCGTGAACAACGCATATGGAGGGAATATTTGGATTATCAAACGGAGCTAACAACACATTTGTAGGTTGGAGTCCAAGAAACAAGCAATCCCCGCACGACCGCAGCGCGATCCATGACCCACTTGCAACACATCGCGATACCCATTTCCTCCCGGTCATCGTTGCCACGAATTGGCCTTCGCCTCCATCTCCTCGCGAGCCTGCCTTCGCCACCTTCCGTACACGAGCTTGCCCATTCCTTCACTTCACCAAGTGGCGGCCTTGGTAGCCAGTACAAAAGAAAATTTCCCCTTTTTTTCCAAAAAGAAGCTGATGATTATTGTTTATTTTTTTATTTTTTCTTTCCTTTCTTTTTTTTCTTTTCCTTTTGAGGATATTTAAGTCTATTTCCGTCAAAGTGATTTGTTGCCTTGAGAGAAGTAAAAGGATGGCGTGAATTTGAAACCCAGACGTAAGCGCGCAACACTTTGAAGTACTTTTTGATGTCCTTAAAATATGCGGTGCAGAAATGAGAAAACCCAAAAGAATTATTGAGATTTTTTGACGTTGTTTTTAAAATAAATAAAAATATTTTATTTTAAAAAATAAAAAATTTTTAAAAATTATATTAAAAATATTTGTAAAATTTTTAGTTTAAAAAATATGTAAAAATATTTTTAAAAAATTAAAAACTAAAAACAAATAAGACCATTGTGTAAGGGGTTAATGAACTTTTCTTTAACTTTTATGATTGGGTGCAACCTAACACACAGTAAAAGAGTCTTATTAATGTTACATTTTACTTTTTATTTAGCTAAAGATGGTTAATATTATAAATTTAATTATAAATAAAATAAAAATCTTATATATTATAATAAAAATAATTATTATAATATAAAAGTCTCCTATGCCGTAATAAAAACAGTTCCATCAACACTTCCCGCTGCATGCCAAGGTTTCACCGTAGTCTTCCCCACTTAATATGTGACTTCTAGCTTAGAGCACCGCAATTTTAGATTGGATTGAAACGCAATCAATGGCTTCGGACCACCTAGAGCCATGGCACGACCTTGGTGGCAAGGTGGTGATGGTGACCGGAGCCTCATCGGGGCTCGGCCGCGAGTTCTGCGTCGATCTCGCAAAGGCCGGCTGCCATGTCGTCGCTGCCGCTCGCCGCGTTGACCGCCTGAAGTCCCTCTGCGACCAAATCAACCTTGTCGTTTCGCCCACTCACTCGTCGTCGTCTTCTTCTTCTGATG
This sequence comes from Artocarpus heterophyllus, assembly GCA_025403435.1. Classification (NCBI taxonomy): domain Eukaryota; kingdom Viridiplantae; phylum Streptophyta; class Magnoliopsida; order Rosales; family Moraceae; genus Artocarpus; species Artocarpus heterophyllus. The sequence continues at coordinate 20,170,085 of CM046351.1, forward strand.
ATGGTGATGGTTCGAGACTAAGAAGGGCCGTTAGGGCTGTGGCGGTGGAGCTCGATGTCTGCGCCGATGGGCCCACAATAGAGAAGTCCGTACAGAAGGCTTGGGACGCGTTTGGGAAGATTGATGCTTTGGTCAATAACGCTGGAATTAGAGGTATTAAATCTTCAATTCTTAATTTTTTTTCTTTAAAGGATCAGTGTTCTACCTTTTTTTTTTACTGGGTAGTATTTGTTTTGGATTTCGAGTCTTTGAATCTCTTATATTTTTCGAACTTCAGAATTTCTTGTTTTGAATGTTTATTTGTATTTGCTTAAGCTATTAAGTTGTTATAAATAAGATAAAGTTAGATTGAACTAGGGATAATGCCCCCATTAAAGCTGAATATGAGTTGTAATTGGTTATTGTTAATCAATTAATAAATATAGGATGGAAACACATCCTCTTCTAGTGAACCTGATTAATGTGATTTTTGAACCTGATTAATCTGATTTCAAAACGAGCACACGTATTGAGCTCTCAGTACTTTATTTTTGCCCTCTGCGGTGTGCCCGTGATGTCGGGCGGAGGAGGAAATAGCGCTTCATTTTGCTTAAGGCCTCTGTAGTTCTCCTTACCTGGCTGGTTGAGAACTGACTCTCTTCCCAGTTCTTCTTCTCAGATCTTCTGAGGTACATTCTTGATTCGAGCTCTGAGGGAGATTACCTTTAATTGTTCTCTACTTGTTTCCATCATATTTGGACTGCTAGGAACAACTTGGTCCACAGAGGCTTTTCTTTCCTTGTACCGAGGTTCGGGGCAGTGGTTTTTGTGGTTTTTGAGGAGCTTGGTTGTGCCTTTGTAATGAAACATAGAAGGTATAGTCCTTGTTCAGTGTGGCAGGCCCCTCCTGGTGGTTGGCTTAAAAGTAAATTGTGATGTTGTAATCCGTGAGGGGAAGTCGACGGTGGTAGTGGTGGTTTCGGACTGTACTGGGGCAATAGAGTGGATTTATGATGAGGAGGAGTTCTTAGCTAGTTTTAAAGCGGAAGAGGCCACCACTTTGAGGTTGGAGTGAGAGTGGCCAAGGAGAAGCATATTTATGCGGTGGTTTATGAGGGTGACTGTGAGGCTATCATAGATGCTCTTCAAAGTTCTTTTTCAAATGTTTATGTTAACGGTGTTGATAGTGATGTTCCTCCGCTTAGCTTCTTTGTTCTTTTAGACTTTGGGGGGTTCTTTGGGTTAGTAGAGGCTATCTATACTCTGGCCTATAACATTGCTAGATGGTGTAATTCTAGTACTATGTTGGTGCTATCACTAGTTATATGGTGCCTTTCTCGGTGTTAATAGAGGGAATTTCCCTCATTTTTGCTTCCACGGTTTAGGTAGGTGTTGTGTGCTTCTTACTTTTGTTTCTTCTTCCATAGTTGTTTATGTGACATATCCTTTTTCATCATTAAAAAAATGATTAGTTTATGTTTACAAGCACCATCAACCCAAAAATATCAGCCTCTATTTTGAGTCTTAAACACCAAAGAGAGCGTCAAAGCCAATCCTATGGCCTCATCGTCTGGCATGCCATGTGTCTGTCCTCTGTTCAACTATATCGATGTGCCTTTTGTTCCCTTTTGCACTTTCTTTTTTCTCATATATCATTTGCAACTTAGCATACTACCATAGGTTTGTTAGGTTCTAGTAGTTGCAATTTGTTTCCCTCTTAATGCTACTTGCATTGTTTATTTATTATCTTCCCTCAATGATGCTTCCCTTAATTGTGTTTTTGCCCTTTATTTTTTTATGTTCTAGTTTATCCCATATGATCAAAATATGTTTCACTTCTATTGCTACCGCTAGAGCTATAACATAGATGGGTTTTAACTTTAGTAGAGCTATAACATAGATGGGTTTTTTTTTTTTAAAAAAAAATTTGGAAGTGTGCTATGAGGTTTTCTTCTCCCAATACTTTGGATACAAAAAGACACAAGATCAATGTATGATTAATTTACACTTTAAACTGATCTTGATTCGATTGTAAGATATTTCTATACAGATTAATCAACATACACTGAGATGAAAAGATGCTTGGCCACTTATATAAATGTGCATTTTCTTAGCATTTTCTTTTAAAGCCTCCCAAAACCTTGGAGATCTATACTACCTGAAATGAGCATGAACATATATCTATAGTTATTTATAGATCTAGGTTCCTGCTAATTTCTTGAGAATAGTTTGTACATTAAGGTTTTGAGTTTATGTCTGTCTTAGGTAATGTGAGATCTCCGATTGAATTGTCTGAGGAGGAATGGAACAGGGTTATAAAAACAAACTTGACTGGAACCTGGTTGGTGTTGAAATACGTCTGCAAACGGATGCATGATGCAGGTCAGGGAGGATCAGTCATCAACATTTCTTCTATTACTGGTGTTAATCGTGGGCAGTTGCCCGGAGCTGCTGCATATGCGTCTTCAAAGGCAGGCGTGAACACGTTAACAAGAGTAATGTCCTATTATTTTGCTATAGATTTAATATAAAACAACATAGCTCCATTCAAATATATATATAAATAACAACATAGCTGACACTTGTTTTATTATTATTTATTTTGGCGACAAATGATAATTTGGGTGATTAGCAACCATCGTTTCTCTGTGTATCCATTTGTAATGGTTGTTCTCTTTCAACTGAACCTTTAAGAATTTCTATAAGGAGATGTGGAAGACGATAAAAAATAATCAAAAGAGATTCTCAAAAGTTCATCATACATGGAGTGTGAGAATAAAGAGAATCAATTCTTTAGATAGAAATGATATTTTGATTGTTCTTTTTAGTCTTGAACTCGTTGGAGGCTTCTCAAGCATGACAAGGTAGCTCTTTCTTGCATCCACAAATAAACTACTATTTTCATTTTGCCTTTGTGTTGGCTACTAGATATTAATAACCCCAAATTGAGTTTCTAATTTTATAAATAGAAATTACTAATCCTTTTTTATGGTTGCTGTGTTAGATTTCCACATTCCTTTTTGTAACTGGATATTTTGTCCATCATTGAGTGAAAGGAACAGATTATACAATTTCGTTCTTCATCCTTTTGAAATTCAATATGGCGTCAAATATTACCTACCATGCCTGACATCATTTCTTCAAGCTTTCATAAAATTCTATTGCTGCGGAAGCTTAACTATTTCGTTAGTTAGAACCTAACGATATCTTTTAGTCAATCTGTCTCATTACTTCAAACGTTTTCTTCCATCTTGAATGTCATTAAAATTCTCTATACTGCATGCATTTTTCTATGTTCATTAGCGACAAAACAAGAGTCCTGTGGAATGGAATAATACTGATATAACATTCCATTGAAAGAAAAAAAAAAAAAAAAAAAAAAAAAAAAAAAAGAATAATGATACTGATATAACAGTGATAACAGGTCATGGCCCTCGAATTGGGGGAATACAAAATCAGAGTGAATGCAATATCACCAGGCCTTTTCAAGTCTGAGATAACAGAAAATCTGATGCAGAAAGCTTGGCTCTCCAAGGTGGCTGCTAGAACCGTCCCTCTAAGGGAACATGGCACCTCAGATCCAGCATTGACATCGTTGGTCCGGTATCTGATACACGAAGCTTCATCTTATGTTTCAGGAAATGTTTTCATTGTGGACGCCGGTGCTACCTTGCCGGGCGTTCCTATTTTTTCTGCTCTTTAGGTTCTTTTGGAATCTTATCTATTTGCACAATTGCAGAATTTGGATCTAGAAAGCTCTCTTAGTTGCAGGAATGTTTTAAGTTGTGAAATGTGAATATTGTTTGTGATTATCATGTAACAAAAATTGTGTAAAAGCTGTTTGTTCTTATATAAGTCAAAAATCATATTCTATCGCGTTAATGACCGTGAATCATCACGCTTATTAGGATGTCCTTCTCGCATTCAATCTCATTCCCTTTCTTTGTAAGAACTAGTTCCCTGTCTATTTAGTAGTACTTCTTGCAGCGGTGGTAAAAATCCCGTTTTGATTTTTTTGTTTCTTTATAGAATAATTCCGCTTCGAATTTAAGTTGCTGACAAAAAGAGGAGGGATATTACAGGCCTATCTCTAAGCTTTTTATATAATCTATACAAAAGATAGAAAATGGAAAAATTGAGATAAAACAGAAAATTCTTTTCCTAAATCAAATCCTTTGACCCATTGATTTCCCTCATTTATTTCACAAGATTTTAGGGACATAATATCCCTGTTATCCCCAAAATAATTCTACCTTAAATTAAGGTAAAAAAAAAAAGTGTATATTTTCCAACAGATACTGCTCCTCGGAAATAATCTTCTGGAAGCGTACGCTGTTGAGTACTTTTGTAAATAAATCTGCCAACTGAACTCTTGGGGACACAAAAGGTGTACAAATGAGGCCATTGTCCAACTTTTCCTTTATGAAATGTCTCTCTATCTTGATATGCTTTGTCCTATTATATTGCACTGGATTGTGTGTAATATTTATTGCAGACTTATTATCACAATACAGCCTCATAAGACCAACCCACTTAATCTTTAAGGCTTCAAGAAGAATCTTTAGCCAAAGGAGTCTACATGCTCTTTGTGTCATTGATTGAAATTCTACCTCTGCACTTGCTACCTCGTTCTGTTTGTTGCTTCTCCATGTGACAAGATTACCCCCAAGAAATGTGCAATAACCTGATGTAAACCTTCTGTCAACTGATAAGCTTGTATAATCTGCATCTGTATAGGCTTCAAGAACTAATTCCGTGTTTCTTCTAAATAAGATCCCTTTCCCAAAACCAGCTTATAGGTAGTGCAAGATTTTGTAAACAGCTTGTGGATGAACTTCTCTTGGATCATGCATGAATTGGCTTATTACACTCACCATATTTGCTATATTTGGCCTTTTATGTGTGAGGTAAATAAGTTTTCCAATGAACCACTAGTGCATTACTCTATCCACGATAGAATCTTCTTGTGCCTCTTTGAGTTTGTGGTTTGGATCAATGGGTGTATAAGCATGTTTGCATGCCAGTTTCCCTGTTTCTCTGAGAAGATCAATTACATATTTCTGCTGTGAAATGAAGATATCTTACTTTAAATGAGCCACTTCAATTGCTAAAAAGTACATCAGCCTTCCTAGTTACTTTATTTCATATTCTCTAATCAAACATTGCTTCAAGGACTCTTTTTCCAGCTCATCATTTTCTGTTACAATAATTTCATCAAGTAAACCAATAAGACTGTAACTCCTCTTGCATCTGAATGCTTGATGAATAGAGTATGATCTCCTTGACTTTGCCTGTAACCTGTGGCTAACATTATCTTTGTAAATCTTTCGAACTAAGCTCTAGGCGACTGTTTGAGGTCGTACGGTGCTTTTTTTTAGTTTACAGACTTTGTTGGTCTCTAGATTACCTCCAAAACCGGGGGGAATTTCCATATATATCTCCTCTTCTAAATCCCCATGGAGAAATGCATTCCTTGTTAGACGTGGGTGCCCTAAGAAGTAAAAATATAATATATTTTTGGAGACATTTTTATCAATAAAGAATTTATTTATTATTTATATACCAAATATTGTCCTCTTTACGTTCATATTTGTTGACTGTATGTTAAGCAAATAATAGTCTGAGACTGTCGATCTAAACCTTTAAGAATTGAGTATATAATGGACAGATTATGTGGAAGACACAATTCTTAAGGTGGCGGTCTAAATCATAAGATCTATAATCGAAGGAATAAAATTAGACGCTTTATTCATGTAAAGATTATTATATTGTCTATATCCCTATTAGGAGATAGTCTATCTTAGCCATCGGAGGTGGACTCCATGAATAAAAAGATTGGCACGTTGTCATAGGTGACGATGTGTTGGATCGAGGCATAAAGTGAATTGATTTGGATTAATAATTCTTTCTCCGCAAATCGATTCACTTTAGACAATCATTTGTATTGTATCTTAATCCTGAGATGAATAGTGGGCTCGTTGTTTTGACTTGTGTCTTTTGATATACCAAAGGGTGACACCCATATTTTAATAGTGGTATGTATGCCGGTACGTTGGAGGCATGACTCTTGATAGCGTAGACCTGTTATTCATAGATATGGAATCCATAGCTCCTCTTTAGAAGTAGTGATATCCTCTTATATGCGTTATCTTGTAATTAAAAAACTGGAGAGCTCAACCATTTGAATACATAGGTGTAACTGAATGGTATACTATCTTTATATGGTAAGTTTTTCGATGGTGAGATAATGAACGTAAGATAAAAATAATTGAGAAGGTAAGACAAAACTTATCATTAAGTCGATTATGGATAATCCTATAGGGATACGATACACTATGATATGTCATGGAGACTTAGCTTTACGGGCTTCATAATTTTATATAGTTCGAGAGTACAGCTCCAAGCTTTTAGTGGAGTAGCGTTGGAGTTGATAATTATGAAATGTATATCTGGGATATTGGGTTTCATAATTATCGGGAGCTTGAACTATATAGGTCCATTTGGTCCCCTTTGCTAGCTCACAAAATCTTGTAACGATACAGCATGCTTTTCTAATAATTAGTGACTTATGTCAGATTTATTATATTGGTTGAAATTCGGAAGAATCAAATAATTCATGTCTATTTATCGGTTGAATTAATTTTATGACAAAATTAATTCAAGATAAACTTGTTGAATTATTAGGATCGGATAATTCTTATTTGTTTATCAGTTGATTTCATTTTGAATAAATTAAATCAAGATAAACTTGTAGAATTATTAGGAATTTATTTATTTTCCTAGAGATTATCTAGATAAAGTTGTTTTAATTAGATAACTTTTCTATTGGATTATTTAAATTAAAACTGAGACTTTATCTTATAGAATCTCGGGTGGAATATAAAAGATTCGCTGAGATTTTTTTATCGACAATTCGGCATGCCGATCCTCAAGTTCGTCCTGCTTATTAGACAGATCGACCTACCTATGTGTGAAAAAAAGATCATGCATTTTTATGCGGATTTCATCAGATATGGATCCGAATTTGATTCTGATTTAAATTTTTGAGACCTTATCTAATATGGACCGACCCTAGACCCAACCTCTATAAATAAGGAGTGAGTCTTATAAGTTATTTAGATCAATCGAGAGATTAAGAGTGATACTCTACTAGTGAGAATCTGAAAACTCCTTGAGTGCTCTTGTTCACAAATCACGAACACTAGCTTTGGGTTCTCTCAATTGGTTGGAAGAAGAGTCACCTGGAGGAAGAGCTGTACGTGTGAGCCCACACTCACTCTGATTGTGGATAGAGAATAGCAAAGAAGGCCAGTTGGTTGAGGTCCTTCTGGAACGTTACTTCTCTTCATTGATTGCAGGAGCTTTTTGGCACACTGAGGTTAGTAAGATCCGGTTAATTTATGCATATAGTATGTCAAACTTGTGTTTTGAAAAATACTCTGATATAAAATATTTAAAATTTCACTGCGTACTATGTTTCCAATAATTGGTACCAGAGCCATGGTTTTTACGTAAATTTACGAGTTTGTGATCATGCTATATGTATAAATTATGTGATATTGATCTCTTTTATGCTTGAATTTAATTTCATAGAAAATTGACACTCTAGGTTTCTATATATTTTATATGTTGTCATGGATTATATGGTAAATGTTTATTAATTAACTATGGTTGATTAAATTATTATTTAATTATTAATTAATTAATTAATTAATACCTGTTATGGTTCTTTAGAGGTTAGAATGTGTATCTAGGTTTTTCATGTGATTAGATGGCAAACTATCATCTCTGTCTAGGAATTATTATTTAATTTTAAATTTGTAAGAATTTTATAATTAAATAATCATTTGGAAAAGACAGATCTAGAAGTGGATCTAGAAGATGGATGATGACGCTTCCAGGTATTTCCTGAGTCTCTAATTTTATATTTTTGAATTGTTGAAAATAAAATTGATGAATTGTATTAAAAAATTGTGTTTCTGAAAAGGGTGATTTCTGCTTGGTTGGCATGCCAAATCCTTCAATTTGGCAGGCCGATGGTCATAAATCGACAGGCTAAAGGTAAGGTTCGGTAGGTCGTCAACGGGGCAGAAATCAGGTGGCTCTGGCGACAGGCCAATCTGTCATGAATCGGTAGGCCGGTGGGTCATGATCGGCAGGCCAATCACCCAGATTGGCTTCTCGGTAGAGAGATGAAAAATTTTTCAAAAAAGGTGCAGTTTTAATTTTATTTTTGAGACAATTCTGAGAAACATTAAATTTGGATATGACTGAGAATATGAAGTATTCGATTCATACAGGATTTAAGACTTGAAGATAGGCATCACATGAAGAAGGATACAGTTTGAGGATTCAAGAATGAAGAATCGATAATATGTTTCGATTATTCTCTTATAATCTTTGTTTTCTATTCTATAGGGTGGAACCATAATATTACGGTTATTATTATTTTTCTTGTAGCTTTGCTTGATTGCTCTGCTTGTCTGCATTATAATATGATTTTCTATGTATATTGATAATATGTCAATAGAATAAGGAGTGTTGTTCATATTAAAATTGTTCATGCATGTCTTTTTAAAATAAAACCTTGATTTCAAAAGATTGAGTGGGAGAAGGTTTTCGAAGAGAGGACCCAAGGCTTCCATCGTTGGTCCATAGGAAGAACATGGTGGTCCCGACCCCTAGGAAGGGATTTCTATCATGTACTAAATTGAATCTCCGAGAGGATAAGGTATTTTAGCATGATTTATGGTTGCACACCCCTAGGTGGTGATTATAAATTATGGATAAAATATTAAAACAATGATTATACACTCATGTTAATTCTATTTTTAACCTCCCCTAGGAGCTCTGTTAATAAAATTAATGGCCAAAGAAATGATTATTAATATATGTTGGATCATACGGGTCCTGGATGGTATATATTAATTAGGAAGGGATTTGTGTTCCTAATTGAGTTTGGCATGATTCCCCTAGAAGCTTGTTAAATTCTGAGTTGGGAATTATCGTTGTAAGGTTGTGATATTTTTAAGGTTTTGACACATAAACATATTTGTATGTTTTTTACATAATTTTGTTATGTTACTAAAATATGATATGTTTGCTTATGTTTGGTATATGATTCTTTATTGTAGATTAAAAAAGTCAAAAAACGTTTTATCTTCGATACTTGACAAAAACCTATTAACCGGAGAGAATTATAATGATTGAAAACGGAACCTGGATATCGACCTCTCCTTTGAGAAACTGAAATTTATGCTGACAACCCCTTGTCCTCTTGAGCCTACAAGAGATTCCACCAATGAGCAATTCCAAGCATATGATCGCTGGAAAGATGCAAATGATCAGGCCCACTGCTATGTTATGGCTAGCATGAAAAATATGTTGCAGGCTCAACATGAGGATTATGAGACTGCTAAGTAGATCTTGGATAATCTAGAAGACATATTTGGAGGCCAGGCTATAACAAAGCAGCAAGGGGCGTTTTTGGAAACTCTTGAACTATAAACAGAGACCGAGGATGTCTGTAAAGGAGCATATGATGTTGGTCATGGGTTACCTCGCTGAGACACAAACCAATGGAGCCGGCATTGATGCTGAAACTCAGATGACTATGGTCTTTGAGACTCTGTCAAAGGAATTTATTCCATTTAGAGCTACTTTAATTTGAGCAATAGGCGGGATTTGACCTTAACAGAATTAATGAAACAGTTACAGGAGTTCAAACTGCTAATCAGAGAGTCTCCTTGTAACGCCCCTATATGGGGGTTAACAGTTTTTAATGAGATAAAATAAAAATAAAAAATAAAAGTAAAACCTTAAAAATAAAGTTGCCCGGGGCTTAAATAAAAATTCTCAATATCAAAAATAAAAATATAATCAACAAATAATCCACAGTTTAATGTAGCACCTTAAATTTAATATTATAAACTGTCGTCATCATCATTTTAACCCTCAATGCATTGTAATACAGTCACAGAAAGTAACAATTGATGCTTACATTATCATGAAGAACATTCTCAACAATTGAAGCAGTCCCAATGTAATATAGCTACATCACTTCCTCAACTATTTTTCTCGTAGCCACCTCACACTTAGTGAGTCCTGAAAAGATAAAAATATAAGGGAATGAGCGACAATATGCTCAGTAGAGAAAACCATTACTCACCTTTAGGTTTTTATCATTACCACATTAAAACCTGCATGGTTAGTTAATAATTATCATTATCCAGATTATAAGATTTATTATAATCATATTATGTGGATACTATAGTTAATCATTACCGAGTTTCATACATATACATATATACAAATGTTACATTTCATCATTATTCCTAGGTACCCACATTCAATAGAGTATCACTCAACTCATCGAAACCCAAAATGGCGTGCTTGATCACCCTCTAAAAATTCCAAGGGTGTTTTGGTGAGGGGACATCAAGCCCCGAGTCCTCACCAAGTCGATTCCTGTACAGTGTGTTCTGGGACTTTCAACCCAAGGAAGCGTCATCACCTTCCCCCTATTTTACCTTTTAGGGTATTCATGCCCAAGGACGTAACCGCTGCCCTCTTCATGTCTCACCATTTCTCTATATTAAATCATTATTAATAGAGTCAGTTTTCCTAACCATGCTTCTCAATTTATAACATGTGTCAATTCATTATGTTCCTCGCCGTACAATACAAGACGAGTCCATGTCATAGTTTTATATGTGATACTCATATAATATCAGTTCAACATAGATATATATATATTGCGGCAAAACAATCAATTTTAATTCTATAAAAACCTCACAAAAGATGAGTAATAGAATCCCTACCTTTCAAGCTTATCAACAATCTTTTAATCCTGGAATCAATTAACGTTAGCTCCATACTCCCTTGATCCTAAGGCGTGCATAAGGACAATTAAAACTAAAGCACAACATACAACTACATTCATAAATAAATCATGTGTAAACCTATCTTACTAGTATGCCATTAAAGCTTTTATGTAAATCTTTTTTGAATACCACAGTAAACAATTTTTGTCTTAACACAATATAAAATGTGAACAAGTAATCTATATGTTTTAGTCCCTAATAAGATTCATCAATCACTTAGGATAATATTGGAAAGGTTGCAAGACATTAAAGAATTAGGTGGTGAGCAAAGATGGGTTCTTGGTTCAGGTTAGCAGCTGGTATACCATAACAAACAGGCAGGTTTACTAGTTTCTAATCTGAAAATTGAATAATTCTTAGAAAATAAAATACAACTCCGATTTAGGTTTATGATAGCTCGTTAGAAAGCTTAGGATGCTACTTTTCAAATATGTAAACCAATTCATAAAATTCATTTTAATTTAATCCTAAAAGTTCAAGAAATAGCCATTGTCCATAGAGGTATTACAAAGTTTACAATATAAATTTTCTGTCTAGGGCATATACACTTAGACTTTATACATATTCTCCAAAATAGCAACAAACATATACTTAGGTTTAAAAACGCAAATTTGAATAATCCTTTAATATAAAAGAAAATTTATAAATGAAAGACTAAATTTGTTCATAAGATTCTACCCTCGGATTATGGTTAGTTGGAAGCTTGAAATGGCTTTCAAAACAGGTTCCTTTACTTCGGTATGACTGAAATTCTTGCTCAAATGGAGGTGATGGTGGCTGATTTTATGGCTGCCTTGAAGAAGTTCTCTAAGTATTTTGCTTCAGCAAAGAAATGAGAAGAAGAGTGTAGGAACCGTGGAAGAGAAAGGAAGAAAAGATGAAGTCTTTGAAGAGAAGTGATAGAAACAATTATAGAGGAGACATGTTGAAGCATGTCATGGAGGAAATAAAGAAAATGAGGGTTAAGAGTAGTTGGAAAAGATATCCTTATGTCTCATCTAGAGACTTTAACACACATAATGCCAATATGACATTTTTGAGATTTATTAGAAGTTCTAAGGCTTTTTAGTAAACATACTAAATAAATATAGGAGAATTTTAGAAAATTTAAAAATAGATAAAAATAAATATTATAAAATAAATTTAAATGAAGCAATTTTTTTTATACACTAAAAATTAATTTAATTACCTTAATACCCGTTAGGAGAATAGCGGGTGTCACACTCCTGCTGGTGGAGAGGCTAATTTGGCGGCTGCTTCTGGTTCCAATCTCAATTCTGGGAGTGGAAAGAAACAACAGGCCAAGAATGGGAAGTCTTCTATTCCTACTAACAACAAGAGCAAGAAAAAAAAGAAGAAGAACTTGAAGAAGCTTAAGTGCTTCTTCTGCGGGAAGGTCTGGCACATAAAGAAGCATTACAAGGACTTCCTTTCCAAAGGAGGTAGGTGTGACCTTCTGTATTTAGAAACTTGTTTGGTTGAGGAATCCAGTGACATTTGGGTCGTAGATTCTGATGCACGTAATCATGTTTGTGTTTCTCTGTAGGGGTTAGAAGTCTGCTTCATGAAGACTTCACGCTTCAGATGGGCGATGGATCCTTGGTCGTAGCAGAAGTAGTGGGAGACGTCCATCTTTATTTTGATGATTATAAGAATTTAATTTTACGAGATTATTTTTATGTTCCTAAATTTAAAAGGAATTTAATTTCTATAGCTTGTTTATTTAAAGACTCCTATTTGGTTTCTTTTAATAATAAAGTGGTGATTCGTAAAAACAAATCTTTTATCTGTTCTGGATGGATGCAAAATAATCTATATTTTATCAAACCTAAAATGGACTTACTGCTTAATGCTGAGATGAATGATAATAACTCTAAAAGACTTAAAACTTCTCACTGTAATAAGACTTATTTTTGGCATTGGTGCCTTGGTCATATTAACCTGAATAGGACTCAAAGGTTGGTAAGGGATGGACCTTTAAGTCACTTAAAGGTGGAATCAATACCTCAATGTGAATCTTGTTTGGAGGGTAAAATGACCAAAAGACCATTCGAGTTTAAGGGCAATAGGGCCGAAGGGGTCCTAGAACTTGTGCATAGTGATGTTAGTGGACCGATGAACATCCGGGCATAAGAAGGGTATGAGTACTTTGTCACTTTTATTGACGATTACTCAAGGTATCGGTATGTGTACCTGATGCACCACAAAAACGAAACTTTTGACAAGTTTAGGGAGTTTCGGGCTGAAGTGGAAAAGCAATTGGGTAGACCTATAAAGGCACTTCGATCTGATCGAGATGGGGAATACCTTTCTGATGAGTTCTTGGGACACTTGTTAGAAAATGGAATTTTATCCCATTTAACTGCGTTGGGCACTCCGCAACAGAATGGCATAGTGGAGAGAAGGAATAGGACTTTGTTGGACATGATTCGGTCCATGATGAGTTATTCATCATTACCTTTATCCTTTTGGGGATATGCACTACAAACCGCATGTTATCTTTTGAACAATGTGCCTTCAAAATCGGTGCCTAAAACTTTTCATGAGTTGTGGACGAGAAGGAAGACATCCTTAAACCATATTCGCATATGGGGATGTCCAGCTCATGTCCTGTTTAAGGATCCGAATAAGTTGGAAGCATGTTCGAAAGTTTGCGTGTTTGTAGGATATCCAAAAGGGACTAAAGGGGGTTATTTTTATAACCCAAATGAAAATAAAGTCGTGGTTTCAACTCATGCAACTTTCCTTGAGGAGAGTTACATGGAGGACTTTAAACCTCGAAGCAAAGTGGTGCTTGAGGAGTTAAGGGGTGATCCGTTCACTCCGGAGGTTCCGAACGAAAGCATTCCAATCGGTGTAGAAAAACCAAACAAACCTAAACAACAATCTCAGGGGCTTCGGCGTAGTGGGAGGATCGGGCATCAACCTGAGAGGTATATGTTCAATGGGGAGGTCTTCTTGGCTGAACCAGATGAACATGACAGGGATCCTTATACTTACGCAGAAGCTATGGAGGATGTTGATTCAAGACTCTGGACAGAGGCCATGAACATAGAGATGAAGTCTATGGAGACTAATTGGGTCTGGGAGCTTGTGGATCTTCCCGAAGGGGTAAAACCTATAGGGTGTAAGTGGATCTACAAGAGGAAAAGAGGAGTGGATGGAAAAGTCGAAACCTTTAAGGCTAGACTGGTAGCTAAAGGTTATACGCAAAAGGAAGGAATCGATTATGAGGAAACCTTTTCGCCTGTAGCCATGCTTAAGTCCATCCGGATTCTCTTGTCCATAGTTGCCACTCTCGACTATGAGATTTGGCAGATGGATGTCAAGACAGCTTTTTTGAATGGCTATCTTAATGAGTACATTTATATGGAACAACCAGACGGGTTCAAGGTCGCGGGTCAAGAGGGTAAGTTTTGTAAGCTGCTAAAGTCAATTTATGGACTTAAGCAGGCATCCCGTTCTTGGAACATAAGATTTGATCAAGTGATCAAGACTTATGAGTTCTCACAAATTGTGGATGATCCATGTGTTTACAAACACATTAAGGATGGGAAAGTGGTTTTTCTACTGCTCTATGTAGATGACATTCTACTAATTGGCAATGACGTTGGGGCGTTGTCATCGGTCAAATTATAGGTGACCAAGCAGTTTGACATGAAGGACTTGGGTGAGGCTAATTTTGTTCTCAGTATCCAGATCTTTCGGGATAGGAAGAACAAAATGATAGCTTTGTCACAGGCTGGCTACATAGATAAAATTCTCAAGAGGTTTGTATTGCAGGATTCCAAGAAAGGTGGGCAACCATCTAGGTTTGGAATTAATCTTTCTAAGAAAGACTCTCCAAAGTCTTATGAAGAAAGAGAATACATGAAGAAGGTTCCTTATGCTTCGGCAGTGAGTAGTCTCATGTATGCCATGCTTTGCACACGACCAGATATTAGCTATGCGGTCGGGATTGTAAGTCGATTTCAGGCGGATCCAGGACCAAACCATTGGGTTACAGTTAAGCATATTTTCAAGTATTTGAGAAGGACTCGAGGATATATGCTTGTGTATTCAGGGGAGGATTTAACTCCTCTAGGATACACTGATTCAGATTTTCATTCCTGTCTGGATTCTAGGAAATTGATTTCGGGGTTTGTGTTTACTCTGGGAGGAGGTGCCATCAGTTGGAGAAGTGCGAAGCAAGATTGCACTTCGGATTCAATGATGGTGGCCGAGTATGTGGCGGCTAGTGATGCTTCGAAAGAAGCAGTGTGGCTCCGCAAGTTCCTTGGGGATCTTGAGGTAGTTCCTGGTCTGGATAAAGTGGTATCACTATACTGTGATAACAGTGCGGCGGTAGCTAATGCTAAGGAACCAAGATTTCACAAGAAGAGTAAGCATACTAATTGAAAGTATCATGTGATAAAGGACTTCATTGAGGGCGGGCATGTCACGGTGTGCAAGATCACGTCGGAGGACAATTTAGCTGATCCATTTACGAAGACACTTACTGGGAGAGTCTTCGAGAGGCATGTGGAAGCTATGGGGATGCGAAATTTGCTGTATTTACTCACTTAGTGCAAGTGGGAGATTGTTAGACATGTATGCCCTAAGGAGTAAAAATGTAATACGTTTTTGGAGACATTTTTATCAATAAAGAATTTATTCATTTATATATATCAAATCTTGTCCTCTTTACGTTCATATTTGTTGAATGTATGATAAGCAAACAGTAGTCTGAGACTGTCAGTCTAAACCTTAAGAATTGGGCATATGATGGACTGATTATGCGGAAGACACGATTCTTAAGGTGACGGTCTAAAACATATGATCCGCAATCGAGGGAATAAAGTTGGGCACTTTATTCATGTAAAGATTGTTATGTTGTCTATATCCTTTTGGGAGATGGTTTGTCTTGGCCATCAGAGTTGGACTTCGTGAATAGAAACATTGGCACGTTGTCATAGGTGACGATGTGTTGGATCAGGACATAAAGTGAATTGATTTGGATTAATAATTATGTCTTGGCAAATCGATTCACTTTAGACATTCATTTGTATTGTATCTTAATCATGAGATGAATAGTGGGCACGTTATCTTGACTTGTGTCCTTTAATGTACCAAAGGGTGACACCCGCATCTCAATAGTGGTATGTATGCTGGTACATTGGAGGCATGACTCTTGATAGCGTAGACTTGTTATTCGTAAATATGGAATCCATAGCTCCTCTTTAGGAGTAATGATATCCTCTTATATGCGTTGTCCTGTAATTGGAAAACTGGAGCACTCAACCATTTGGATACATAGGTGTAACCGAATGGTATACTATCTTTGGATGGTAAGTTTTCTAATGGTGAGACAATAGAACGTAAGATAAAAATAATCGGGAAGGTAAGACAGAACTTGTCCTTAAGCCGATTATGGATTTTCATATAGGGATACGATACACTATGATATGTCATGGAGACTTAGCTATACGAGCTTTGTAATTCTATAAAGTTCGAGAGTGCAGCTCCAAGCTTTTAGTGGAGTAGCGTTGGAGTTGATAATTGTGAAATGTATATCTGGGATATTGGGTTTCATAATTATCATGAGCTTGAACTTTATAGGTCCGTCCCCTTTGCTAGCTCACAAAATCCTGTAACGACACGACGTGCTTTTCTAATAATTGGTGACTTATGTCAGAATTATCAGATTAGTTTAAAATTTGTAAGAATCAAATAATTCATGTCTGTTTATTGGTTGAATTAATTTTTGTAATAAAATTAATTTAAGATAAACTTGTTGAATTATTGGGATCAGATAATTCTTGCCTGTTTATTGGTTGATTTAATTTTGGATAAATTAAATCAAGATAAACTTGTAGAATTATTGTGAATTGATTTATTTTCTTAGAGATTATCTTGATAAAGTTTGTTTTGATCAGATATCTTCTCTATTGGGTTATTTGAATCAAACCTGAGACTTTATCCTATAGAATCTCGGGTGGAAAATAAAAAATTCATGGAGATTTTTTCTCGGGAGTTCAGCCTGCCGAATGACGTGTTCGGCTTGCCGATGGGCTTGTTCGGCCTGCCGATCAGCGAGAGATAAGATTACGCGTTTTCACGTGGATCTTATCAAATATTGATATGAATTTGATTTTGTTCTGAGTTTTTGAGACCTAATCTGATAAGGACTGACCCCTGGACCAATGGCTATAAAAAGGGAATGAGTCTTATGATTTACTTAGATCAATTTGAGAGATTAAGAGTGATACTCTTCTAGTGAGCATCTGAAAACTCCCTAAGAGCTTTTGTTCACAAATCAAGAACATTAGCTTTGGGTTCTCTCTATTGGTTGGAAAGAGAGTCACTGGTGGAAGAGCTGTACGTGTGAGCCCACACTCACTCCGGTTGTGGATAGAGAATAGGAAAGAAGACCAGTTGGTTGAGGCTCTTTTGGAACGTTACTTCTCTACACAGGTTGCGAAGGCTCTTCGGCACACAGAGGTTAGTAAGATCTGTCTAATTTATACATATAACATGTCAAACTTGTGTTTTGGAAATTACTCTGATGAAAAATTTTTAAAATTCCACTGCGCACCGTGTTTCCAACAGTTTCTATCAAGACTCAGAAGAAATTAACGAAGACGGACAATATACCGAGAACTTGAAGATTGAAGAAATCGCATAAACAAGCATGAAGAGTAGGTTTAAGTTCATTTCTTAACTTGTATGATTTTAGAGCATACACAAGAAATTTATCAAGTTTAATTGGCTCAAATTTTTAATTCTGATTTTAAAGTCTTAAAGTTAACTTAAAGATTTTCAAAAGTATTGAAATATCATTTTTAAATTTGTATTATGTAACAAATTAGTTTTTCAAGACTTAACATTTATTTTTGAAAGTTTTAAAAATCGATTAAGTTTTATAAACTTAAAAACTTTTCTAAACCAAAAGACGTGTGCCCAGGGAACTAGAAGAAGCGCGATCGACCACTTGGGCTAGTCTTCAAGTGCTAGTGTTGACTGCACTATGCATAGTGGGTCAACCGCGATCTCCAACGACTGTATTTCTAGCTATTGCACCTTAAAGGGTCATAAACAGCTAGTTTCATGTATTTGCCTATAAATAACCTCATTTATGACCTTGTTAAGTATGAAAGAATACCTAGAATCAACCCTATATCATTCTCTAACTATTCTAAGAGCTTTTGATCAATATTTGAGCCAAACTTATTAAATATCCTTATTATGTGCTTGATCATTTCCAAGTTGTTCTAAATTGTAATCTATCCATTTCTAGAAGTTAAGAGGGAGTTCTTAAACATTTCCAGTCATTATAAGCCGAGTGAATTAGGTTTCCAAAGCCTTAGTAAATTTAGGGTTGTTTTGGGTTTGCCAATCTCCATGTAAAACTGGTGGGTTACATTAGTTAGTCAATCTCCATAAAAAATTGATGGTTGTAAAAAAGCGTGGTGAGCCTCGAGTAGGAAAAGTCACCAAATTATACAAGGAGTGAAAGTGCCGAAAAGACGGTCGTGATAGTGGAAGAGGCCGAGTCGAATACTTTGCTTGGTGATAGTGGACGTAGGCATATTGCCCAACTACTATAAATCATTTTTGCATTTCTCTATCCTGCCTTTTTACATTAACGTACTTGTATTTTGTTGAAGTTTATTATCATTGTTATTTGTGTGTTTCACTTACTTGTGCGTTTAATCTATCAAATTTTAATAATTATAAAAAGTTTTTAAAACCTAATTCACCCCCTTTTGGGTAGCTATTCTTGGGTTAACACGAGCTTCATTACTCTTTTGCTTTCTCGTCTCATAAGCACCATCAACGCCGCACCTCTCTCACCCTAAACACCGCGCTGCCTCTCTCACCTCGGCCTCCATCACTCTTTCCATCATGTCACCCCACCACGCCATTTGGTAACAAATCCCTTTAATTTTTGTTTAGCTTTTTTATTTTTTATTTTTAATTTTGTGTTATTTAGAGTGTGTGTATGTGTATGTATGTGTGCATGGTTTGCATATTTATGGTTTTTATTTTTGATTTATAATTATTTTGACTAAGTTTGTGTTTGAATTTCATCTTTAACAATTATAATGTTTACATTGTTAGATTTAAACTTATGTTTTCATGATGTCCGCCACATGTTTGATGAAAATCTTCTATGACCATCATAGTATTGTAATTTAGTTTTAATGTTAGTATTGTAACTGAGTCTTAATGTTAGTATTGTAACTTATATTTAAACTTAGTTTTAATGTTAGTATTGTACCTTAGATGTAAACTTACTTTTAATGTTAGTATTGTAAATTTATTGTTCAAAACTTATTAGTATTTTTTGTATATACACTTAAAATTAATTTAAGTTATGTAGTTTTGTTGTAACTTAGTTTTAATATTAGTTATGTTAATTCCTTTATTTAATGCTTTGTTAGTAATTAGTTTTAATGTTGGTTATGTTAATTTGTTTTTTGGTTAATGTGTTTTGTTTTTGTTTGTGTTTTAACTTTATGTGATTGTTGTGATGATATTGATTTTATGTATGTGATTGCTTTGGATGAGGATTTGGGGAATATTAGATGTTGGCAGTAGTTGAACTCTGGGAGGACCAAGTTTTTTGGTTTGATCCCCTTGGAAATAAACCACACCAAGATTTTATTAATGTTACTGGTTGGTAAGTGTGACTTTTTGTTGTAAATTAAGGTTTGATATATATGTTACATTTATTGTGTTTAATTCTTTATTTTGACAAATCTTTAGGGCTATCAATGCTTGGAAAGTTGCAACAGAAGATATTATAACACATCGACAAGGCAGTAAAACGACTTATAAACTCCATAAGTGTTTAAGGCAACCCAACAATATTAAATGTGGTTATTTTGTTTTAAATAATATGCAGGATATACTTTTTATAAATAATGGTAGGAATTTTACACCGATGATAATTTACTTCAAGTTAGAATTGAGTTGGTAAACTATTTAAAAAGGTTTATACGTTTTTAGGTAGTAGTAAAAATTTTGTGCCTTTGTATATGTGTAATAAATTTTGTATATTTGACACGTATTGTAAAAATTTTCAAGTTAAATGTAAATATATGATTTTGTAATTAGGGCCTTGGATTAATAGATAAAAAGCGAGACTGGCAATTCTATAGAAAACCAAAAATTCAGTTTCTTTTTTTTTTTATTATTATTTTGAAAAACTTTTCACGATGGTTTCTAGTCAAAACCATCGTGAAAAATTATAGCTTACACAACGGTTTTTGTAGAAAACCGTCATATAAGCTACATCTTACACGATGGTTTTTTTCAAAAATTATCGTTTAAGATTCTACATTACACGATGGTTGTTTTTTTTTTAAAAAAAAAACTATTGTGTAAGATGTGCTCAAACCAAAATTGGACTTAAAACCTATCTTAAACGATGGTTAAAAAAAAAAAAAACCATTGTGTAAGCTTCGTTTTGTACCACAACAAATGATTACACGAAAGCTTTTTAACCATCATGTAAACTTTTCAAACTGTTATGAAATAAACAATTTGCAGTAGTATGATGGAACAAATTTTTGATAGATATTATAAGCAAATATTATATTAAAATTGATACCATCATTTGATCTTGTGTTTCTTCTGCATTTGATGAAAAAATTGTTAGGCGCTACAAATGATCTACAAAGGCACTTTAGATAAAGGATCAAGATATCATAAAATGTCATTTAACCTTTTTGGCTAAGCCATTTACAAAATCCAACACCCCCCCTTCCTGTCTCAAAATTCTTTATAGACTAAAAAATGTTCATAATCTCTCACAATCAAAGGCTAAACCCACCACCCAAAATCAAATCTAAAACAATACCTTGTCAGTGTCAATTTTGTAGACAATATGATCACTTTGCAAAGTGATGTCAATCCTTCTAATACATAACAAGACATTACCCTGTTAAGAATCAAGTGTGTGGACAACAAGGTCATTCTACCAAGTGATGTCCATTCTTCCAATATATATGCCAAGAAACTACCAAACACCACCTCGAGCTCATTCTATCTTTCCCACGCCAACCACCACTTCTTTTTGGCTCCTTGGTTTCGGAGCATCACATCATGTCACCATCGACCTCAACAACCTGTACCTTTGTTCCAACTATACCGGCTCTGATGACGTCATGATTGGTGGCATTGTGACGGTATCAATCTTCATCACCCATACCTAACGTACAATTTTTCAATTTTGCCTTAACAATATGCTTTTATAAAATTCTTACACAATTTTTCTTTTTTCTTTTGTTTTTTTTTGAGGGATCTTAATACAAGGACACTACAGGGCAACACTAAAATGACATGTATTAGTGGCTATAGCACTCAACTATCACTACACCATTACTTCCATTCTCCACCATCAAAACATTTGCTTTCAAATGGCATGCTCGTCTTGGACGCTCATCCTAAAAAATCTTTCATCATTTAGTCTCTTTCAAATGTCTAGATCTGTTTACATTTTTCAATACAACCTTTACTTGTAACTTGTGTCACCGAAATAAGACGCATAGTTTTCATTTTTAGACTTGGCACTTCCAAGTTCTATTCCTTTAAAATTAGCATTCTCTGATGTTTGGAGTTCTTTTGTTCACTTGCACGATCATTTTAAATATAATGTGATTTTTGTAGATCATTTCACTCGTTATATCTGGTTCTATTCTTAAAAACGAAATTCAATGTCTTTAAGAATTTAAATATTACCTTATTAGAGAGGATTTGATTACTCCAAAATGGGATAAAATAAACTCCATGAGATTGAATTTCTTAGAAACTCAAAAGTCATAATTCTTGTATTAAACATGAGATTGTTTCAAATTCTTATTCTCACCTTAAGGATTACTACATAACAAATTCCCTTTAAATGTCACCGATTTAGATAAAGAGACGAGATTTATGTGGTGCATTTTAACCATTGAAGGCCTACGATGCCAAGTGTATGAATTTTTACCAGAGAGTGAGGTGACTCAACAGTAACGAAGAAGGTTTTTTTAATTTTTATTTTTACGTCATGTATTGTGTCACTGCATATTTCTAGCATTGGATTTTAAATTTACGTGAGTCTTTTACCTTCTCGTAGCATTGACAGTTAAAAAGACCTACGTGCCCTTACATGAAAAAAATCATAAAAAAATCAAAACAATAACAGAAAATCTCTCTAAAAAAACTCAAACTCAGAGAAGGAGAAATACAAAAACTAAATGATCCCCTCAAAAAATAAATAAATAAATAAACCGAAACAAAGAGAACCAGAGAAATAAACAAGCAGGTATTCAACTGTATAGATGCATACCTATATACGGCAGAGAGTTTATTTGGTTTCCTTTGATTTCTAGGCGTGAGAGAATTGTCTCTAATAATAGAATTTGCGTAACATGAAAAGAGAGCCTGTTATGTGCAACCACCTAGGAAGATTTTGAAGAAAGGGACAAAAAAGAATTTGAATTGAGTAAAAGTTTTTTTTTTTTTTAACTAAAAAAATATATTTTTTTATGTAGATAAACTGTCTTAATTTTTAAAAAAAAAATAAAAAAATGATTGTTGTAGCAGGATAAGAAACCTCAACAGGATGAAAAAAAAAAACTAAAATCGTTTTGATGTTTAAAAAACCTTTATTTTAGTGCTAAAAACTGTCTAAAAAAAAGAGACATTGACCAAAAATTTTTTTTTCAAAAAATCATTTTTCAAAATCTCTCCCACCTATGCGTTCTTTTTCTTTTTTTTTTGTGGGTTTTCCTTTGCAAGGGAGAAAAAAAGAGTGAGGAATCCTTTGTCGTCTGCTTTAGAGTATAGTTGATAATCAAACAGCGTGAACAACGCATATGCAGGGAATATTTGGATTATCAAACGGAGCTAACAACACATTTGTAGGTTGGAGTCCAAGAAACAAGCAATCCCCGCACGACCACAGCGCGATCCCTGACCCACTTACAACACATCGCGATACCCATTTCCTCCCGGTCATCGTTGCCACGAATTGGCCTTCGCCTCCATCTCCTCGTGAGCCTGCCTTCGCCACCTTCCGTACACGAGCTTGCCCATTCCTTCACTTCACCAAGTGGCGGCCTTGGTAGCCAGTACAAAAGAAAATTTCCCCTTTTTTTCCAAAAAGAAGCTGATGATTATTGTTTATTTTTTTATTTTTTCTTTCCTTTCTTTTTTTTCTTTTCCTTTTGAGGATATTTAAGTCTATTTCCGTCAAAGTGATTTGTTGCCTTGAGAGAAGTAAAAGGATGGCGTGAATTTGAAACCCAGACGTAAGCGCGCAACACTTTGAAGTACTTTTTGATGTCCTTAAAATATGCGGTGCAGAAATGAGAAAACCCAAAAGAATTATTGAGATTTTTTGACGTTGTTTTTAAAATAAATAAAAATATTTTATTTTAAAAAATAAAAAATTTTTAAAAATTATATTAAAAATATTTGTAAAATTTTTAGTTTAAAAAATATGTAAAAATATTTTTAAAAATTTTAAAACTAAAAACAAATAAGACCATTGTGTAAAGGGTTAATGAACTTTTCTTTAACTTTTATGATTGGGTGCAACCTAACACACAGTAAAAGAGTCTTATTAATGTTACATTTTACTTTTTATTTAGCTAAAGATGGTTAATATTATAAATTTAATTATAAATAAAATAAAAATCTTATATATTATAATAAAAATAATTATTATAATATAAAAGTCTCCTATGCCGTAATAAAAACAGTTCCATCAACACTTCCCGCTGCATGCCAAGGTTTCACCGTAGTCTTCCCCACTTAATATGTGACTTCTAGCTTAGAGCACCGCAATTTTAGATTGGATTGAAACGCAATCAATGGCTTCGGACCACCTAGAGCCATGGCACGACCTTGGTGGCAAGGTGGTGATGGTGACCGGAGCCTCATCGGGGCTCGGCCGCGAGTTCTGCGTCGATCTGGCAAAGGCCGGCTGCCATGTCGTCGCTGCCGCTCGCCGCGTTGACCGCCTGAAGTCCCTCTGCGACCAAATCAACCTTGTCGTTTCGCCCACTCACTCGTCGTCGTCTTCTTCTTCTGATGATGGTGATGGTTCGAGACTAAGAAGGGCCGTTAGGGCTGTGGCGGTGGAGCTCGATGTCTGCGCCGATGGGCCCACAATAGAGAAGTCCGTACAGAAGGCTTGGGACGCGTTTGGGAAGATTGATGCTTTGGTCAATAACGCTGGAATTAGAGGTATTAAATCTTCAATTCTTAATTTTTTTTCTTTAAAGGATCAGTGTTCTACCTTTTTTTTTTACTGGGTAGTATTTGTTTTGGATTTCGAGTCTTTGAATCTCTTATATTTTTCGAACTTCAGAATTTCTTGTTTTGAATGTTTATTTGTATTTGCTTAAGCTATTAAGTTGTTATAAATAAGATAAAGTTAGATTGAACTAGGGATAATGCCCCCATTAAAGCTGAATATGAGTTGTAATTGGTTATTGTTAATCAATTAATAAATATAGGATGGAAACACATCCTCTTCTAGTGAACCTGATTAATGTGATTTTTGAACCTGATTAATCTGATTTCAAAACGAGCACACGTATTGAGCTCTCAGTACTTTATTTTTGCCCTCTGCGGTGTGCCCGTGATGTCGGGCGGAGGAGGAAATAGCGCTTCATTTTGCTTAAGGCCTCTGTAGTTCTCCTTACCTGGCTGGTTGAGAACTGACTCTCTTCCCAGTTCTTCTTCTCAGATCTTCTGAGGTACATTCTTGATACGAGCTCTGAGGGAGATTACCTTTAATTGTTCTCTACTTGTTTCCATCATATTTGGACTGCTAGGAACAACTTGGTCCACAGAGGCTTTTCTTTCCTTGTACCGAGGTTCGGGGCAGTGGTTTTTGTGGTTTTTGAGGAGCTTGGTTGTGCCTTTGTAATGAAACATAGAAGGTATAGTCCTTGTTCAGTGTGGCAGGCCCCTCCTGGTGGTTGGCTTAAAAGTAAATTGTGATGTTGCTATTCATGAGAGGAAGTCGACGGTGGTAGTGGTGCTTTCGGACTGTACTGGGGCAATAGAGTGGATTTATGATGAGGAGGAGTTCTTAGCTAGTTTTAAAGCAGAAGAGGCCACCACTTTGAGGTTGGAGTGAGAGTGGCCAAGGAGAAGCATATTTATGCGGTGGTTTATGAGCGTGACTGTGAGGCTATCATAGATGTTCTTCAAAGTTCTTTTTCTAATGTTTGTGTTAATGGTGTTTTTTTCCTTAGTGATGTTCCTCCGCTTAGCTTCTTTGTTCTTTTAGACTTTGGGGGGTTCTTTGGGTTAGTAGACGCTATCTATACTCTGGCCTATAACATTGCTAGATGGTGTAATTCTAGTACTATGTTGGTGCTATCACTAGTTATATGGTGCCTTTCTCGGTGTTAATAGAGGGAATTTCCCTCATTTTTGCTTCCACGGTTTAGGTAGGTGTTGTGTGCTTCTTACTTTTGTTTCTTCTTCCATCATTGTTTATGTGACATATCCTTTTTCATCATTAAAAAAAATGATTAGTTTATGTTTACAAGCATCATCAACCCAAAAATATTGGCCTCTATTTTTAGCCTTAAACACCAATGAGAGCATCAAAGCCAATCCTATGGCCTCATCGTCAGGCATGCCATGTGTCTGT
This sequence comes from Artocarpus heterophyllus, assembly GCA_025403435.1. NCBI lineage: Eukaryota > Viridiplantae > Streptophyta > Magnoliopsida > Rosales > Moraceae > Artocarpus > Artocarpus heterophyllus. The sequence continues at coordinate 20,195,588 of CM046351.1, forward strand.
CCTCTGTTCAACTATATCGATGTGCCTTTTGTTCCCTTTTGCACTTTCTATTTTCTCATATATCATTTGCAACTTAGCATACTACCATAGGTTCGTTAGGTTCTAGTAGTTGCAATTTGTTTCCCTCTTAATGCTACTTGCATTGTTCATTTATTATCTTCCCTCAATGATGCTTCCCTTAATTGTGTTTTTGCCCTTTTTTTTTTTATGTTCTTGTTTATCCCATATGATCAAAGATGTTTCACTTCTATTGCTACCGCTAGAGCTATAACATAGATGGGTTTTAACTTTAGTAGAGCTATAACATAGATGGGGTTTTTTTTTTTTTTTCAATTTGGAAGTGTGCTATGAGGTTTTCTTCTCCCAATACTTTGGATACAAAATGACACAAGATCAAAGTATGATTAATTTTACACTTTAAACTGATCTTGATTCTATTGTAAGATATTTCTATACAGATTAATCAACATACACTGAGATGAAAAGATGCTTGGCCACTTATATAAATGTGCATTTTCTTAGCATTTTCTTTTAAAGCCTCCCAAAACCTTGGAGATCTATACTACCTGAAATGAGCATAAACATATATCTATAGTTATTTATAGATTTAGGTTCCTGCTAATTTCTTGAGAATAGTTTGTACATTAAGGTTTTGATTTTATGTCTGTCTAAGGTAATGTGAGATCTCCTATTGAATTGTCTGAGGAGGAATGGAACAGGGTTATAAAAACAAACTTGACTGGAACCTGGTTGGTGTCGAAATACGTCTGCAAACGGATGCATGATGCAGGTCAGGGAGGATCAGTCATCAACATTTCTTCTATTACTGGTGTTAATCGTGGGCAGTTGCCCGGAGCTGCTGCATATGCGTCTTCAAAGGCAGGCGTGAACACGCTAACAAGAGTAATGTCCTATTATTTTGCTATAGATTTAATATAAAACAACATAGCTCCATTCAAATATATATATAAATAACAACATAGCTGACACTTGTTTTATTATTATTTATTTTGGCAACAAATGATAATTTGGGTGATTAGCAACCATCGTTTCTCTGTGTATCCATTTGTAATGGTCGTTCTCTTTCAATTGAACCTTTAAGAATTTCTATAAGGAGATGTGGAAGACGATAAAAAATAATCAAAAGAGATTCTCAAAAGTTCATCATACATGGAGTGTGAGAATAAAGAGAATCAATTCTTTAGATAGAAATGATATTTTGATTGTTCTTTTTAGTCTTGAACTCGTTGGAGGCTTCTCAAGCATGACAAGGTAGCTCTTTCTTGCATCCACAAATAAACTACTATTTTCATTTTGCCTTTCTGTTGGCTACTAGAGATTAATAACCCCAAATTGAGTTTCTAATTTTATAAATAGAAATTACTAATCCTTTTTTATGGTTGCTGTGTTAGATTTCCACATTCCTTTTTGTAACTGGATATTTTGTCCATCATTGAGTGAAAGGAACAGATTATACAATTTGGTTCTTCATCCTTTTGAAATTCAATATGGCGTCAAATATTACCTACCATGCCTGACATCATTTCTTCAAGTTTTCATAAAATTCTATTGCTTCGGAAGCTTAACTATTTCTTTAGTTAGAACCTAACGGTATCTTTTAGTCAATCTGTCACATTACTTCAAACGTTTTCTTCCATCTTGAATGTCATTAAAATTCTCTATACTGCATGCATTTTTCTATGTTCATTAGCGACAAAACAAGAGTCCTGTGGAATGGAATAATACTGATATAACATTCCATTGAAAGCAAAAAAAAAAAAAAAAAAAAAAAAAAAAAAGAATAATAATACTGATGTAACAGTGATAACAGGTCATGGCCCTCGAATTGGGGGAATACAAAATCAGAGTGAATGCAATATCACCAGGCCTTTTCAAGTCTGAGATAACAGAAAATCTGATGCAGAAAGCTTGGCTCTCCAAGGTGGCTGCTAGAACCGTCCCTCTAAGGGAACATGGCACCTCAGATCCAGCATTGACATCATTGGTCCGGTTTCTGATACACGAAGCTTCATCTTATGTTTCAGGAAATGTTTTCATTGTGGACGCCGGTGCCACCTTGCCAGGCGTTCCTATTTTTTCCGCTCTTTAGGTTCTTGTGGAATCTTATCTATTTGCACAATTGCAGAATTGAATCTAGAAAGGTCTCTTAGTTGCAGGAATGTTGTGAAATGTGAATATTGTTACTAATTATCATGTAACGAGAACTGTGCAAAAGCTGTTTGTTCTTATAAAGTCAGAAATCATATTCTATCGCGTTAATGACCGTGAATCATCACGCTTATTAGGATGTCCTTCTCGCATTCAATCTCATTCCCTTTCTTTGTAAGAACTAGTTCCCTGTCTATTTAGTAGTACTTCTTGCAGCGGTGGTAAAAATCCCGTTTTGATTTTTTTGTTTCTTTATAGAATAATTCCGCTTCGAATTTAAGTTGCTGACAAAAGAGGAGGGATATTACAGGCCTATCTCTAAGCTTTTTATATAATCTATACAAAAGATAGAAAATGGAAAAATTGAGATAAAATAGAAATTCTTTTCCTAAATCAAATCCTTTGACCCATCGATTTCCCTCATTTATTTCACAAGATTTTAGGGACATAATATCCCTGTTATTCCCAAAATAATTCTACCTTAAATTAAGGTAAAAGAAAAGTGTATATTTTCCAAAAAATACTGCTCCTCAAGGTGGTGGTAGGCATCTTGCATTCCCAGCTTGGAACTAATCTTCTGGAAGCGTACGTTGTTGAGTACTTTTGTAAATAAATCTGCCAATTGATCTCTTGTGGACACAAAAGGTGTACATATGAGGCCATTGTCCAACTTTTCCTTTATGAAATGTCTCTCTATCTTGATATGCTTTGTCCTATTATGTTGCACAGGATTGTGTATAATATTTATTGTAGACTTACTATCACAATACAGCCTCATAAGACCAACCCACTTAATCTTTTAAGGCTTCAAGAAGAATCTTTAGCCAAAGTAGTCTACATACTCTTTGTGTCATTGATTGAAATTCTACCACTACACTTGATCTTGCTACCTCGTTCTGCTTCTTGCTTCTCCATGTGACAAGATTACCCCCAAGAAATGTGCAATAACTTGAAGTAAACCTTCTGTCAACTGATAAGCTTGTATAATCTGCATCTGTATAGGCTTCAAGAACTAATTCCGTGTTTCTTCTAAATAAAATCCCTTTTCCAAAACCAGCTTATACGTAGTGCAAGATTTTGTAAATAGCTTGTGGATGAACTTCTCTTGGATCATGCATGAATTGGCTTATTACACTCACCATATATGCTATATTTGGCCTTTTATGTGTGAGGTAAATAAGTTTTCCAATGAACCAATAGTGCATTACTCTATCCACGATAGAATCTTCTTGTGCCTCTTTGAGTTTGTGGTTTGGATCAATGGGTGTATAAGCATGTTTGCATTCCAGTTTCCCTGTTTCTCTGGGGAGATCAGTTACATATTTCTGCTGTGAAATGAAGATATCTTACTTTAAATGAGCCACTTCAATTGCTAAAAAGTACATCAGCCTTCCTAGTTACTTTATTTCATATTCTCTAATCAAACATTGCTTCAAGGACTCTTTTTCCAGCTCATCTTTTTCTGTTACAATAATATCATCAACGTAAACCAATAAAACTGTAACTCCTCTTACATATGAATGCTTGATGAATAGAGTATGATCTCCTTGACTTTGCCTTTAACCTGTGGCTAACATTATCTTTGTAAATCTTTTGAACTAAGCTCTAGGCGACTGTTTGAGGTCGTACAGTGCTTTTTTTTAGTTAACAGACTTTGTTGGTCTCTAGATTACCTCCAAAACCGGGGGGAATTTCCATATATATCTCCTCTTTTAAATCCCCATGGAGAAATGCATTCTTTGTTAGACGTAGATGCCCTAAGGAGTAAAAATATAATATGTTTTTGGATATATTTTTATCAATAAAGAATTTATTTATTATTTATATACCAAATATTGTCCTCTTTACATTCATATTTGTTGAATGTATGTTAAGCAAACAATAGTCTGAGACTGTCGATCTAAACCTTTAAGAATTGGGCATATAATGGACAAATTATATGGAAGACACAATTCTTAAGGTGACAGTCTAAATCATAAGATCTACAATCGAGGGAATAAAGTTGGGCGCTTTATTCATGTAAAGATTGTTATGTTGTCTATATCCCTATTGGGAGATAGTCTGTCTTGGCCATCGAAGGTGGACTCCATGACTAGAAACATTGGCACGTTGTCATAGGTGACGATGTGTTAGATCGAGATATAAAGTGAATTGATTTGGATAAATAATTGTTTCTTGGCAAATCGATTCACTTTAGACAATCATTTGTATTGTATCTTAATCCTGAGATGAATAGTGGGCTCGTTGTTTTGACTTGTGTCTTTTGATGTACCAAAGGGTGACACCCACATTTTAATTGTGGTATGTATGTCGGTACCTTGGACGCATGATTGTTGATAGCGTAGACCTGTTATTCATAGATATGGAATTCATAGCTCCTCTTTAGGAGTAGTGATATCCTCTTATATGTGTTATACTATCTTTGGATGGTAAGTTTTCTGATGGTGAGATAATGAAACATAAGATAAAAATAATCGATAAGGTAAGACAAAACTTATCCTTAAGTCGATTATGGATAATCCTATGGGGATACGATACACTATGATATGTCATGGAGACTTAGCTATACGGGCTTCGTAATTCTATATAGTTCGAGAGTGTAGCTCCAAGCTTTTAGTGGAGTAGTGTGGGAGTTGATAATTATGAAATGTATATTTGGGATATTGGGTTTCATAATTATCAGGAGCTTGAACTATATAGGTCCATTTGGTCCCCTTTACTAGCTTATAAAATCTTGTAATGATATAGCGTACTTTTCCAATAATTGGTAACTTATGTCAGATTTATTATATTGGTTGAAATTCGAAAGAATCAAATAATTCATGTCTGTTTATCGGTTGAATTAATTTTGTCACAAAATTAATTCAAGATAAACTTGTTGAATTATTGGGATTGGATAATTCTTGTCTGTTTATCAGTTGATTTAATTTTGAATAAATTAAATCAAGATAAACTTGTAGAATTATTAGGAATTTATTTATTTTCCTAGAGATTATCTAGATAAAGTTGTTTTAATTAGATAACTTTTCTATTAGATTATTTGAATTAAAACTTAGACTTTATCCTATAGAATCTCGGGTGAAAAATAAAAGATTCGCTGAGATTTTTTTATCGGCAATTCGGCATGTCGATCCTCAAGTTTGGGCTGTCGATGGGGCAAGTTTGGCCTGCCTATTAGACAGATCGGCCTGCCTATGCGTGAAAAAAAGATCACACGTTTTTATGCAGATTTCATCAGATATTGATTCTGATTCAAATTTTTGAGACCTTATCTAATATGGACTGACCCTAGACCAAACCTCTATAAATAGAGAGTAAGTCTCATAAGTTATTTAGATCAATTGAGAGATTAAGAGTGATACTCTGTAACACCCACCTATTTTTATGTAACAGATCACGTTAAGTTAGTAACGATGTTACGAAAATTTAATAATAATTTAAGTTATATGTTATGACATATGATTATAATGTTACTAACTTTTATTTCAAGTTCTATGACAGGTGACGACCGCATGGAATCGTTGTGCTTAAGTGTTCATGTTAACTTTAATGTATGTTTAATTATGATGCAATGATGAATTGAATGTTTTAATGTATGGTATTTAAGACAGTTCGGCAGGCCGGGCTTTTAAGTTCGACAGGCCAAAAAGTCTGCCCAAGATCGGCAAGCCGAAGGAAACCATCGGTAGGCCGAACACAGCTGACGAGCAGTCAGCATAAATCTTTCTAAATTTATGGCTGAGATGATTACGTTAAATGGGTGATTTATTATGATTAATTGGCACAATAATGGAATAATTTTGTCAGTTAAGGAAAAAAAAGGTTTGACTTCGCATTGATTTGTATTATTTTAAATGGTTTCCTATTTTGAAAGGGCAAAACATGGTAAGCGATGAATGATTTGTTTGACTTTCCCTCTTTTCTCTCCTTCTTCCACGCCAATTAGCCATCAATTAGTCAGAAAATTCTGACTTAATGGAGGGTATTGAATTTTCAATCGGTTATGCTCATTACGTTAAAAAAAATTAATTAACGTTCTTTTCCTCAATTTTTCTCTCATCTTCTCACATTTCCTCTCATTCAATTTCTGAGACATTTCTCATTCATTTCTCCTTCTTCTTCCTCTTCTCTTCTCCATGAATTCCATCCTCCTTCCTCTCAAAAATTCTCTACAAGTATTGAAAGAAAAAGTTATATTTTGTTGGTTGAATTCAAGGATTTTGAGAAGAAAATCTTTTAAGGTAAGGACTCGTTTCTTTGTGTTTTTGAAAATCATTTCTTCTCCTCAATTCGACTGCAATATCTTTCTCTAGGTATTGTATTTTGCTCTGAGTTTTTTTTAAATATGATGTTCATGTATGTATTATGTGATGTTTCTCCAAGTTTCAAGTCATTTCGATGTTTCTATGAAAAATATGAATTTTCTATCCTCTATCCCTCACAGAAAAATATTACTGTTAACTTTGATGTATGAAAAATGTAATGTTTATTCAAGGGGTAAATGAATGATGTTTTTCATGAAAGTTGACAAGAATGTGCATGTATATGTTATGATGAGTGTATTTTATGAGATTACGTTAGGAAAACTATTTTAACAATGATATTTTGTTTGGATTATTGTTTTATAAAATGTTTTATATGTTTAAATGATTTTATTAATGAGGAAATAATTTTATGATATTGAAATGCATGATATTAAGATGTTCATATGAATTTGAAAATTAAAATATATGTATTCTAATTGTTAGAAAATGTTTTAAAAGATATTCATGTTTGTAATGTATGAGATGTTTTGATGATAATGCTTAAGGAAGCATGTTATGAATAAAGTCTATATGAGATGAATGTATATGTGATGATAATTTTATGTTTTTACAATTATGGTTATGAATTATGTTTGTAATATGAGATGAATGTAAATATGAATGTTATATGAATGGATGATTTGCGATATGATAATAAGTATTAATTTTATTGTATTTCTAAATGGATAAATGGCATGAACACGCAAAGGAACAAGCACTTCGAGACCGCGGCGTCGTCACCAAATCGTATTAAGGTTAAGTAAGCTAGCTGTTAAGGTAAGTACATCCTCCCCGCAGCCACAAGTCAACGAAGTTCCAGCTCCTGCTGCTGAACCAAGAGCGGCCTATCAGGAACCTCTACTGGTCAGATGGAAGAGAGTTAGGCCAGCGGATTTCAAAGGTTCTAAGGATCCGTTAGTAGCTCAAGGATGGTTGAAGACGATCGAAGCCACCCTAAGACTCATGGATTTTTCGGACAATGAGAAGGTCCTTTGTGCCTCGTACTGCCTCACCATGGAGGCCAGGATATGGTGGGATGGCATTGAACAGAGCAGGAATGTTGAAGAGATGTCATGGGCTGACTTCGTACATGAGTTCAACACGAAGTTTTTCCACATGAATGTTACAAGGAAACATTATGAGGAGTTCAAGAACTTACGCCAGGGGGATACGTTAGTCACAAATGTTGTGACAAAGTTTGACCAGCTTGCTCGGTTATGCCCAAGAATGGTTATGGATGAAAGTGAAAGGGTTAGAAGACTTATCAGAGCCCTTAGACCAGAAATTGCTGCTATTGTGGATGGGGCAAGTCCACCTAGGACTCAAGAACAGGTTGTCATGAGGGCCCAACGTACGAAGTTCCATCTGTCCAAGTTAAAAAGGAACCAGCCTCAGTCGGGCCAACAGGTTAATAATGCAAACAACTAGAACCGCCCTCCACACAGGACAACAACAACAACAACAACAACAATCAAAACTGGAGGAATAATAAGAGGAAAGGCAATCCTCAAAACCAGCAGGGCCAAGAAATAAGAGACACAATGATGGTCAGCACAACAACAATAACAGGCGATTTCAACCATGTGCCAAATGTGGAAAGAAGCATCAAGGGGAATGTCATTTGGGAACAAATCAATGTTTCATTTGTGGGCGTGAAGACCACTTTGTTAAGAACTGCCCCAAGCTGATGAATGCCAATGCCCCGCAGAGAGCTCCTTCTCAAGCCCAGCTTCATCAGATGCAAGCTTCCCTTGAAGGGCAACTTATCATTCAAAGGAAAATTGAAGTCCCACCAACGAATGCCCGAATCTATGCCATGACGAAAGAACAAGTGGCTGCTGAAGCCTCCAATGTGGTCACAGGTTAGATAACAAGTTTATCTAATAATGCTTATGTCCTTTTTGATACGGGTGCCACGCATTTTTTTGTATCTATGTCATATGCTGAGAAGTTAGAGGTTCGTTTAGAGCCTATGAGACAGGGATTCACTACGACACTACCTTCCGAGGAAGTGATATTATCTACGCATTGTTTGCGTACAGTACCCCTATGGATTTCTGATAGGGAGCTTTTTGTTGACCTCATTGTGATCGACATGCATGACTATGATATGATTCTTGGGATGAATTTCCTGAGCAAGTACAATGCTTCTATTGAATGCCGAAAACGAAAGGTGATCTTCCATCCAGAAAGTGATCAGAAGTTCATCTATGTTGGAGAGTCCAGAAAGAAACCCCACATGTTCTTATCTACAATGAAAGCAAGGAAGTTATTAGCAAGTTGCTACATGGGCTATCTGGTGAACATTGTAGACAAAAGCCAAGAAGAAAAGATAAAAATTGATGATGTACCTATAGTGCATGAATATGCAGATGTGTTTCCTAATGATCTGACAAGTCTACTGCCAGAAAGAGAAGTTGATTTCGAGATTGAGCTTGCTCCTGGCACCGATCCAATCTCAAAATCGCCTTACAGAATGGCCCTGACAGAGTTAAAGGAGCTTCACACGCAATTAAAGGAGCTACTTGACAAGGGATTCATCAGGCTAAGTCACTCACCATGGGGAGCTCCAGTCTTGTTTGTAAAGAAGAAGGATGGCACTATGAGACTCTGCATTGACTACAGAGAGCTGAACAAGGTGACGATCAAGAACAAGTACCCGTTGCCACGAATCGATGATTTGTTTGATCAGCTCAAGGGTGCATCTATGTTCTCAAAGATTGATCTACGATCGGAATGTCATCAGTTGAAGATTAAAGAAGGAGATATCCCTAAGACTGCCTTCAGGTCAAGGTATGGTCACCATGAATTTGTGGTTATGCCTTTCGGTCTGACGAATGCACCGGCTGCCTTTATGGATTTGATGAACCGGGTATTCAAGGATTTCCTCGATAAATTTATTGTTGTATTTATCGATGATATTCTTGTCTATCCTAAGAATCAAGAAGAACATGAGGAGCATCTAAGGATTGTGCTGGAGACTTTAAGGAGACACCAGCTATATGCAAAGTTCTCCAAATGCGAGTTTTGACTTAATAAAGTGTCTTTCTTGGGGCATGTTATTTCAAAGGAAGGGATTATGGTTGACCCTACTAAAGTAGAGGCTATCCTCAATTGGAAGCAACCGACGAATACAAGCGAAATAAGGAGGTTCTTGGGTTTAGCAGGTTATTATTGGAGATTTGTAGAAGACTTCTCCAAGATAGCAGCTCCACTTACGAACCTGACTCGCAAGGGAAAGAAGTATGAATGGACAGATGCATGCGAGAAGAGTTTTCAAGAACTGAAGAAGAGGCTAACGACAGCTCTAGTATTGGCTATTCCTGAAGGAAATGATGGGTTTGTAATTTATAGTGATGCATCTAAGATGGGCCTTGGAGCTATATTAATGCAAAACGAAATGGTGATTGCTTATGCTTTAAGACAACTGAAGGATTATGCAAAGAATTATCCTACTCATGACCTCGAGTTAGCAGCAGTTGTTTTTGCGTTGAAGATATGGAGGCATTATTTATATGGGGTCCAATGCAAGATCTTCACTGATCATCAAAGTCTGAAGTACTTCTTCACGCAAAGAGACCTTAACATGAGACAACGAAGATGGCTTGAGTTGGTGAAGGATTACGATTGTGAAATCCTTTATCATCCTGGAAAAGCTAATCGAGTGGCTGATGATTTAAGTAGGAAGTCGGTTGCCACGTTAATGTCAATGCAAGTAATGTCTCCACCTTTGAGGAAGGAAATTCTAGACTTTGGTTTGGAGCTTATGGCAGGACAGCTATCAGCACTCTCTCTTGCTCCGACGATGTACGATGAAATTCAAAGAAAACAAGATGAACATGTAAGTCTTGTAAGGATTAAGCAATAAATGAAAGAAGGAAAATGTCAAGAGTTTTGTATTGCGGATGACGGAACTCTGTACCTCAAGGACTGCTTATGTGTTCCCAATGTTGATGACTTAAGGGAAAGGATCTTAGCGAAAATTTATGACTCTCCTTACTCTATTCATCCAGGTGCAACAAAGATGTATAATGATCTAAGGGGTAAATTCTGGTGGTTTGGAATGAAACATGATGTTGCTATGTATGTGAAGAAATGTATGACATGTCAACAAGTAAAGGCTGAACACCAGAGACCTGGTGGTGAACTGCAGTCTATCCAAATGCTAGAATGGAAGTGGGAGGATATAACAATGGATTTCATTATTGGTTTGCCCATAACTATGAACGGTTATGATGCAATTTGGGTAGTTATGGATCGACTGACTAAGACGGCACATTTCATTCCTATCAAGATCAATTACTCTATGGAACGGTTAGCAGAACTCTATGTCAAGGAAATTGTATGGCTTCATGGAATTCCCAAGTCATTCATTTCAGACCGTGATGGCAGGTTCACATATAAGTTTTGGAAGAGTGTATAGACTGCAATGGGAACCAGGCTACATTTCAGAATAGCTTTTCATCCTCAGACAGACGGCCAAACAGAGAGGATGAACTTGATTTTAGAGGATATGCTACGGTCTTGTTTTCTCGATTTTAAGACCGGCTGGTGTAAAATGTTGTCGTTAGCAGAGTTTGCTTACAACAACAGCTTTCAGGCGACAATTGAAATGGCACCTTATGAGGCGCTATATGGACAAAAATGCAGGTCGCCTATATGTTGGCATGAAGTTGGTGAAAAGAAGTTGATGGAAAGCGTTGATGCAGAAAGGACAGATTTTGTTAACGAAACTTCTGAGATGATAAAGTTGATAAGAAGAAGAATAGAGACCACTTAAAGACGTCAGAAGAGTTATGCCGACAAGAGAAGAAGACCTTTAGAATTCGCTGTAGGCGAATATGTGTTTTTGAAAGTTGCACCAATGAAAGGAGTTATGAGGTTTGGGAAGAAAGGCAAGTTAAGTCCAAGATTTATCGGTCCTTATGAAGTTGTTAAATGGATAGGCAAAGTAGCTTATCAGCTGAAGTTGCCTTCAGAAATGTCCGCAATGCACGATGTGTTTTATGTCTCCATGCTTAAGAAGTATGTTCCAGACCCTACGCATGTGATTGAGGCACAAGTGATCGAGATACGAGAAGAATTAAGTTATGAAGAAAAAAAAATGAAGATACTCGATCGAAAAACTAAGACCTTGAGGAATAAAGAAATTCCATTGGTCAAGGTGTTATGGCGAAATCAGCAAGTTGAAGAAGCCACATGGGAACGAGAAGATGACATGAGAACTATGTATCCGCAATTGTTCTAAGTTTCGAGGATGAAACTTTTATAAGGTGGGGAGAATTATAACACCCACCTATTTTTATGTAACAGATCACGTTAAGTTAGTAACGATGTTACAGAAATTTAATAATAATTTAAGTTATATATTATGATATATGATTATAATGTTACTAACTTTTATTTCAAGTTCTATGACAGGTGACGACCGCATGGAATCGTTGTGCTCAAGTGTTCATGTTAACTTTAATGTATGTTTAATTATGATGGAATGATGAATTGAATATTTTAATGTATGGCATTTAAGACAGTTCGGCAGGCTGGACTTTTAAGTTTGATAGGCCGAAAAGTCTGCCCAAGATCGACAGGCCGAAGGAAACCATCGGCAGGCCGAACTTGGTGGAATCGACAGGCCGAAGAGGAAAATCGACAGGCCAAACACAGCTGACGAGCAGTCAGCAGAAATCTCTCCAAATTTATGGCTAAGATGATTACGTTAAATGGGTGATTTATTGTGATTAATTGACACAATAATGGAATAATTTTGTCAGTTAAGGAAATAAAAAGTTTTGACTTCGCATTGATTTGTATTATTTTAAATGGTTTCCTATTTTGAAAGGACAAAACATGGTAAGCGATGAATGATTTGTTTGACTTTTCCTTTTTTTTCTCCTTCCTCCACACCAATTAGCCATCAATTAGTCAGAATATTCTGACTTAATGGAGGGTATTGAATTTTCAATCGGTTATGCTCATTACGTTAAAAAAAAATTAATTAACGATCCTTTCCTCAGTTTTTCTCTCATCTTCTCACATTTCCTCTCATTCAATTTCTGAGACGTTTCTCATTCATTTCTCCTTCTTCTTCCTCTTCTCTTCTACATGAATTTCATCCTCATTCCTCTCAAAAATTCTCTGCAAGTATTGAAAGAAAAAGTTATATTTTGTTGGTTGAATTCAAGGATTTTGAGAAGAAAATCTTTTAAGGTAAGGACTCGTTTCTTTGTGTTTTTGAAAAGCATTTCTTCTCCTTAATTCGACTGCAATATCTTTCTCTTAGTATTGTATTTTGCTCTGAGTTTTTTTTAAATAAGATGTTCATGTATGTATTATGTGATGTTTCTTCAAGTTTCAAGTCATTTCGGTGTTTCTATGAAAAATATGAATTTTCTATCCTCTACCCTGCACAGAAAAATATTGCTGTTAACTTTGATGCATGAAAAATGTAATGTTTATTCAAGGGGTAAATGAATGATGTTTTTCATGAAAGTTGACAAGAATGTACATGTATATGTTATGACGAGTGTATTTTATGTTATGAAAATTTTATGAGATTACGTTAGGAAAACTATTTTAACAATGATATTTTTTTGGATTATCGTTTTATAAAATGTTTAATATGTTTAAATGATTTTATTAATGAGGAAATAATTTTATGATATTGAAATGAATGATATTAAGATGTTCATATGAATTTGAAAATTAAAATATATGTATTCTAATTGTTAGAAAATGTTTTAAAAGATATTCATGTTTGTAATGTATGAGATGTTTTGATGATAATGCTTAAGGAAGCATGTTATGAATAATGTCTATATGAGATGAATGTATATGTGATGATAATTTTATGTTTTTACAATTATGGTTATGAATAATGTTTGTAATATGAGATGAATGTAAATATGAATGTTATATGAATGGATGATTTACGATATGATAATAAGTATTAATTTTATTGTATTTCTAAATAGATAAATGGCATGAAATGCAAAGGAACGAGCACTTCGAGACCGCGGCGTCGTCACCAAATTGTATTAAGGTTAAGTAAGCTAGCTGTTAAGGTAAGTACATTCTCACATGCAACATGACACCTTTTATAAGGTTTGATGATATATTCACAATGATATTCATGATGATTTTATGGTTATTTTCCTTAAAGGATTTCTTATGAAAGATTTTCATGATTTAAAGTTATGCCTGAATGATGATGACATGTTTCAAAGTATGAAAATTATGTATATATGTATCACCTAATAAGTGTTACACACCAATGTTATGAAATAATATGTTATGATGTCATGTTTGGTTTGGGATTAGCTACCCTTCTCCTCACATGACGGCGCGCCTACAATGATGTTTATGGTGTAACACTTGGGCCCTTAAGATAAAATGAAATAAGTTTTAATATGGTCAGTGTAATGAAAGATATGTTTATATGAAATTGTGCTTAAGGCACTTTTATGATATGATGATGATGGTGATGATGTATATGAAATGTTTTTAAATGTGAGAATTATATGTACTTACTAAGCATTAGCTTATTTAAGTTTTATGTCACGTTGCAGATAAGGGTAAGAAAATCATAGAATAGGCGAAGGACATGGGAAGGCGTGTGAGCATTAAGCACGATGAATTGTAACCAGAAGAACACCAAGAAGAAAGTTTTTATGCTTTAAATCAAGTTTCATATTTTGAACATATTTTTATGTTAAGTTTTATGAATACAAGAACTATGTTTTTTTATTTTATTTCATAATTTTAAGAATTTTGATCTTCCGCATTTTTATGAAAAGTTGGATTTGTTTTAAAATTATGTTAAGTTTTATGAATACAAGAATTTTATGTTTTATGTTAAGTCTCAAGGATTTTTGGCTCGGTCGGCCTGCCGAACATCTTTGGTCGGCCTGCCGATGTTTGAAGGTTTGGCCTGCTGAACGTTGATAAGTTTTTAAGCCAGATTTGCAAAGCCTCTGCCGGCCTGCCGGTTGAGGAACTCCGGCCTGCCGATCATGTCTGGCCTGCCAAAGTCCCAAGTTCGGCCTGCCGAACTATGGGAGAAAGTAATTTTTAAATGATGTGATGATTAAATGAGTTATGATATGATGTTTTTATAAGTTATGGTTTTACAACTTGGAATATCTATTTTATTAAAATAAGTTTATGATTAATTTAATGTATATTTGAATTAATTATGATATGAAAAAAGTTAAGCAATGTTATGTTGTAAAAAAAAATGAATGAATGAATGGATCCTAGTTATGTATGTTTAATTATATTTACAATTTAAAGCATCGTATAAGTTTTGTAATTATGATTATGTTCAAAGTTTAATCAAGTATGAATGTAACGACATTTGTGGCGTCTGTAAGGGGGGCGTTACATACTCTACTTGTGAGAATCTGAAAACTCCCTGAGAGCTCTTGTTCACAAATCATGAACACTAGCTTTGGGTTCTCGCAATTGGTTGGAAGAAGAGTCACATGGAGGAAGAGTTGTATGTGTGAGGCCACACTCACTTTGATCGTGGATAGAGAACAGCAAAGAAGGCCAGTTGGTTGAGGTCCTTCTGGAACGTTACTTCTCTTCATTGATTGCAGGAGCTTTTCGGCACACTAAGGTTAGTAAGATCCGGTTAATTAATGCATATAGTATGTTAAACTTCTGTTTTTAAAAATACTCTGATATAAAATTTTTAAAATTCTGCTGCGTACTATTTTTCCAACAATTGGCATCAGAGCCATGGTTTTTATATAAATTTACGAGTTTGTGATCATGCTATATGTATAAATTTTGTGATCTTGATCTCTTTTATGCTTGAATTTAATTTTATAGAGAGTTGACACTCTAGGTTTCTATATATTTTATATGTTGTCATGGATTATATGGTGAATGTTTATTAATTAATTATGGTTGATTAAATTATTATTTAATTAATTAATTTATACCGGTTATGGTTCCTTAGAGGTTAGAATGTGTATCTAGGTTTTTCATGTGATTAGATGGCGGACTATCATATCCGTCTAGGAATTATTATTTAATTTTAAATTTGTAAGAATTTTTTAATTAAATAATCATTCGGAGGAGACGGATCTAGAAGATGGATGATGACGCTTCTAGATATTTCCTGAGTCTCTAATTTTATATTTTTGAATTGTTGAAAATAAAATTGAGGAATTGTATTAAAAAATTATGTTTTCTAGAAAGGGTGATTTCTACTTGGTTGGCATGCCGAATCCTCCAATTCAGCAGGCCGTTGGTCGTAAATCGGCAGGCTAGAGGTAAGGTTTGGTAGGCCGTCAGCAGGGCAGAAATCAAGTGGCTCTTGTGACAGGCTGATCTGTCATGAATCGGTAGGCCAGTGGGTCATGATCGGCATGCCGATCAACCAGAACGGCTTATCGGCAGAGAGCTAAAAATTTTTCAGAAAAGGTGCAGTTTTAATTTTATTTTTAGGACAATTCTGAGAAACATTAAATTTGGATATGACCGGGAATATGAAGTATTCAATTCATATGGGATTGAAGACTTGAAGATGGGCATCACATGAAGAAGGATACAGCTTGAGGATTCAATGATGAAGAATCGATAATATGTTTCGATTATTCTCTTATAATCTTTGTTTTCTATTCTCTAGGATGAAATCATAATATTACGGTTATTATTATTTTGCTTGTAGTTTTGCTTGATTGCTTTGCTTGTCTGCATTATAATATGATTTTCCATGTATATTGATAACATGTCATATAAAATAGGGAGTGCCGCTCATATTAAAATTGTTCATGCATGTCTTTTTAAAATAAAACCTTGATTTCAAAAGATTGAGTGGGAGAAGGTTTTCGAAGAAAGGACCTAAGGCCTCCATCGTTGGTCCATAGGAAGAACATGGTGGTCTCGACCCCTAGGAAGGGATTTCTATCATGTACCAGATTGGATCTCTGAGAGGATAAGGTATTTTAGCATGATTTATGGTTGCACACCCCTAGGTGGTGATTATAAATTGTGGATAAAATATTGAAACAATGGTTATACACTCATGTTAATTCTATTATTCACCTCCCCTAGGAGCTCTGTTAATAAAATTAACGGCCAAAGAAAAAATTATTAATATATGTTCGATCATACGGGTCCTGGATGGTATATATTAATCAGGAGGGAATCTGTGTTCCTAATTGAGTTTGGCATGACTCCTATAGAAGCTTGTTAAATTTTGAGTTAGGAATTATCATTGTAAGGTTGTGATATTTTTAAGGTTTTGACACATAAACACATTTGTATGTTTTTTACATAATTGTGTTATCTTACTAGATTATGATATGTTTGCTTATGTTTGGTATATGATTCTTTATTGCAGATTAAAAATGTCTAAAAACGTTTTATCTTCGATACTTGACAAAAACCTATTAACCGAAGAGAATTATAATGATTGGAAACGAAACCTGGATATCGACCACTCCTTTGAGAAACTGAAATTTGTGCTGACAACCCCTTGTCCTCTCGAGCCTACAGGACATTCCACCAATGAGCAATTCCAAGCGTATGATAGTTGGAAAGATGCAAATGATCAGGCCCGCTGTTATGCTATAGCTAGCATGAATAATATGCCGCAGGCTCAACATGAGGATTATGAGACTGCTAAGTAGATCTTGGATAATGTAGAAGACCTATTTGGAGGCCAGGCCATAACAAAGCAGCAAGGGGCGCTTCTAAAACTCTTAAACTATAAACAGAGACCAGGGGCGTTTGTAAATGATGCTGAAACTGTTGTTGGTCATGGGTTACCTCGCTGAGACACAAACCAATGGAGCCAACATTGATGCTGAGACTCAGATGACTATGGTCTTTGAGACTCTGTCAAAGGAATTTATTCCGTTTAAAGCTACTTTACTTTGAGCAATAGGCGGGATATGACCTTAATAGAATTAATGAAACGGTTACAGGAGTTCGAACTGCTAATCAGGGAGTCTCCTGCTGGTGGAGAGGCTAATTTGGCGGCTGCTCCTGGTTCCAATCTCAATTCTGGGAGTGGAAAGAAACAACAGATCAAGAATGGGAAGTCTTCTATTCCTGCTAACAACAAGAGCAAGAAAAAAAAGAAGAAGAACTCGAAGAAGCTTAAGTGCTTTTTCTGCGGGAAGGTCAGGCACATAAAGAAGCATTGCAAGGATTTCCTTTCCAAAGGAGGTAGGTGTGATCTTTTGTATTTAGAAACTTGTTTGGTTGAGGAATCCAGTGACATCTGGGTCATAGATTCTGATGCAACTAATCATGTTTGTGTTTCTCTATAGAGGTTCAAAGAAATGAGAAGTCTGCTTCATGAAGACTTCACGCTTCGGATAGGCGATGGATCCTTGGTCTTAGCGGAAGCAGTGGGAGACGTCCATCTTTATTTTGATGATTATAGGAATTTAATTTTGCGATATTGTTTTTATGTTCCTAAATTTCAAAGGAATTTAATTTATGTAGCTTGTTTATTTAAAGACTCCTATTTGGTTTCTTTTAATAATAAAGTGACGATTCGTAAAAACAAATCTTTCATCTGTTCTGGATGGATGCAAAATAATCTATATTTTTCCAAACCTAGAATGGACTTACTGCTTAATGTTGAGATGAATGATAATAACTCTAAAAGACTTAAAACTTCTCACTCTAATAAGACTTATTTTTGGCAGTTGTGCCTTGGTCATATTAACCTGAATAAGATTCAAAGGTTGGTAAGGGATGGACCTTTAAGTCACTTAAAGGTGGAATCAATACCTCAATGTGAATCTTGTTTGGAGGGTAAAATGACCAAAAGACCATTCGGGTCTAAGGGCAATAGGGCCGAAGGGGTTCTAGAACTTATGCATAGTGATGTTTGCGGACCTATGAACATCCGGGCATAAGGAGGGTATGAGTACTTTGTCACTTTTATTGACGATTACTCAAGCTATGGGTATGTGTACCGATGCACCACAAAAGCAAAACTTTTGACAAGTTCAGGGACTTTCGGGCTGAAGTGGAAAAGCAATTGGGTAGACCACAAAGGCACTTCAATCCTATCGAGGTGGAGAACACCTTTTGATGAGTTCTTGGGACACTTATTAAAGAATGAGATTTTATCCCATTTGACTGCGCTGGGCACTCCACAGCAGAATGGCATGGCAGAGAGAAAGAATAGAACTTTATTAGACATGGTAAGGTTCATGATGAGTTTTTCATCATTGCCTTTATCCTTTTGGGGATATGCACTACAAACCGCATGTTATCTTTTGAACAATGTGCCTTCAAAATCGGTGCCTAAAACTCCTCACGAGTTGTGGACAGGCAGGAAGACATCCTTAAACCATATTCGCATATGGGGATGTCTGGCTCATGTCCTGTTTAAGGATGCGAATAAGTTGAAAGCACGTTTGAAAGTTTGCATGTTTGTAGGATATCCAAAAGGGACTAAAGGGGGTTATTTCTATAACCCAAAGGAAAATAAAGTCGTGGTTTCAACTAATGCAACTTTCCTTGAGGAGAGTTACATGGACGACTTTAAGCCTCAAAGCAAAGTGGTGCTTGAGGAGTTAAGGAGTGATCCAATCACTCTGGAGGTTCCAAATAAAACCATTCCGATCAGTGTAGAAAAACCAAACGAACCTCAACAACAACCTAAGGGGCTTCGGCGTAGTGGGAGGATTGGGCGTCAACCCGAGAGGTATATGTTCAATGGGGAGGCCTTCTTGGCTGAACCAGATGAACATGACAGAGATTCTTATACTTATGTAGAGGCTATGGAGGATGTTGATTCGAAACTCTAGATAGAGGCGATGAACATAGAGATGAAGTCTATGGAGACTAATCAGGTCTGGGAAATTGTGGATCTTCCTGAAGGGGTAAAACCTATAGGGTATAAGTGGATCTACTAGAGGAAAAGAGGAGTGGATGGAAAGGTCGAAACCTTTAAGGCTAGACTAGTAGCTAAGGGTTATACGCAAAAGAAAGGAATCGATTATGAGGAAACCTTTTCGCTTATAGCCATACTTAAATCTATCCGGATTCTCTTGTCCATAACTGATGAGACTTAGAAAATGCACTTTTCTTAACGAAAAAATCAAGCATTTTGCATTAATATTTCTTATAAAACTTCTCAATTATAGCAATTTAGTGATAAATAGTGTTTTAATGTCTTAGTATGCAAATGTGTTTAAAAATGTGTTTTTAATATATTTTTATGTTCAATAATATTTTTAGTAATTTTTGGAGTCGTTTCGGTGTGTTAAATAAGTGTTTGAATAGTTAAAACCGTAAAAATAATGTTGTGTGATTTTATTTTAAGTCTTAATGTGTTTGATAGTGTGTTTTAAGTTTGTAAATATATCCTATTATCTTTTTAGCGATTTCTAAAAATATCTCCAAGTCATAAAAATCGTATCTGTGCTAAACCAAAAAAGACTAGAAATTTTAGAATTTTTTGATTAATTTTGTGTGTTTTAATGTAAAATAAATATTTTTAATGTTAATGTAAATATTATGTTTGTAAAATGATTAATTTTAGTATATCTGTGAATTTTAGATTTGAAATCTAGAGGAAAAACGGAGCAAAACGGTGAAAAAAAGGGACAAAATCAGACATTAAATGCATTAAAAATAATTAAAAATTTGAATTTAAATTTAATGGGACATGTGGCAATTTTTTGACCGTTCGATTATCTGCCCAAATGATCTCAGCTGTCTAGAGTAGCGACGCGTGCCAATGCGTCATCCATTGCGTCAGCCAAGTTTCAGCAGTGGAATCCATGTGGCAAGATATGATTGGCACGTGCTTCACACAAGCAAACAAAGCTGCAGGCAAGTCAAAGAGCATCTCGGGCTGTGTCTGCTCGCGTGCGGTCATTTCTACTATAGCCGTTATTCCATCTGTTCGATGCGATTACCAAGACCGATCTGACGGTCTCTATTTGTGGGCCACTAGCCCCACCTGGGCCATTTTTGCACGCGTCTGGGATCCCTTGGATCGCGTATCAACCGTTGAGAAGTAGGGGATTTCAAACGAATTCTCACATTCTGATAGCAGTCTCAGCGTGAAGAAAGAGAAGGAAATTGGTTTTTCAATGCTTTAATAGTAAAAATAATTGAAGAATAGTAACTCTTTCAGGCCTATAAATACCGAGCTATCCTTCAGGTCTCAGCATCCCCTCTCGCAGTATGAGAATGCTGCTGCAATAGTGAGAGATTAGTTTTTATTTTAGTTTTCAGTCTAGTTTCTTGTAAAATATTTTCTTGCTTATGTTGTGAAAATTATGCCCAATAATATCAGTAGTACTTTATTAATTATGTCTTTCTAAATTTCTTTTTAGCTGAGGTAAGAGGGGAAAATTCTAACAAAATTACCTTAAATATTTTTGGTTTTTCTTAGTTTTCTAAGCAGTTATAATGTCAAAATATTTTCTTAGAAAACTTAGAATTTCAATATTTTCTTAACTAGAACTCTACCAAAATTACAGTTTTGATTTATCGACGACATAGACTGGCACAGATAATGCTTGAGAGGACCTTGATTACATGTAGACAGAGAATGGCTTGGTAAATACTTAACTTACTATCTTGGTTGTTATTTTAGTTAAGTTATGTCGAAATGCTGCTTATTTATTAAGTTGTATTTTTGCTACATTATAGACATGGAATGACACAGTAAATGCTTGGTAACTCTTGATTTATTGTCGACACAGGATGGCATAGTGTATACTTAAACCAACTAATAAATAAAAAAAGAAACTAAAATATATTTAAGATAATTACCAAAACAGAACCTTTAAATCTCAGTCCTGTTATTATTGTTGTTTTACCTCTTTAAATTGTCGTTATTATTGTTGTTACTCTGCTTAAGTTATTATTTGCATTTCTTGTTAATAAAATTCTAAATTATCAAAATTTGAAGATGAAAAATGTTGTAAAAATGTGTAAATATTGTAAATACATTCTGTGAATAATAAATATTAATCCTCAAATTTTTCAGCTTAAATAAAAAGAAAAAGTTAATTAATATATGTACTGAAACTGAATAAATCCTTCCTGTGGGTTTGACCTTGGATTCACCGAGTAAATATTACTTAAGACAACCTTATACTTAGGGTTATTTTAGAATGCATAAATAGAAGTGAGATCAAGTTTTTGGCGCCGTTGTCGGGGAACGGTATTATTTTCAGTGCAGTATAATATTGTATAATATATTTTCTTTTTCTTTTTCTTTTTCTTTTTCTTTTTCTTTTATATATTACTAACTTTTCTTTTCTTTTGTTTCATTTCTTTTCTTTTGTTAATATCTTCTGTTTTGCAAGTATTAAGTACTGTTCACGTAGAAATTTACATGCATTTGCTGTAAGTTACTATTTGTAGTAGTTACTATTTACGTCACTATTTTAATATTCAAAAAATATAAAAAAATATTAAAAAAATCAAAAATCGTAATTTTTTTTATTTTCTCTCATTTCTTCTGTAAAATATTTATTTTGCTAGTTTTAGGTTTTTGCCTTAGAATTAAAACTTCATAAAATTTTAGATTAGGTTTTCCATAATACTTAATAAATAAATTGTGTTTTTGTGAAAAGTATTTTTTTGAGAAAGTTTTGTTTGGGGACTGTTACTGGTTCAGAATTCTTTCCCATAACTGGTTCACTTTTGGAGATACTCCCAACACCAATCATTCCTAGAACATTGTTCTGTCAAGGAGATTGGTTCTTAATGAGCCTTAGCACAACCAATCTTTCCTGGGGACATTATTGAAAAATATAATTTACAAACTTCACAAAATCAATAAGGCAGATACTTTTCATTCACTACTCTACTCTCCCTGAGTAGAGAAAAGCTTAGTATTTGTCTATAAAATTTTGTAAATATTTAAATAATTTGTATGCCAGTTTGGTTTCGTGAGTCTAATAGTCGTAGGTTAGTTAGGAAAAGTTTAGAACCACATTTCATCTCTGTTGTGTCTTCAAATTCACCAAAAATGACTGATGATGAAAGTGTTCATAATGAAAATATTGTTAATTAACAAATCATCAATCCTATTGTTCGCTTAATGAGAGATTATTTGCAACCACCCCGTGAATCCACTCCATCATGATTGGTTTTTCCTCTCAATGCTCATCACTTTAGGTTTAAACCTTGGATGATCAACTTGCTCCCCAATTTTCATGGCTTAGAATCTAAAAATCCCCTTAGAGAGTTTGAAGATGTTTGTGCCACCTTCACTGACCAGGAAGTTTCAAATGAAATTGTTAAGCTTAAGCTTTTTCCTTTTTCTTTAAAAGATAAAGCTAAAACTTGGCTTACTTCTTTAAAACCTAGGTCAATAGGTACATGGCAAGAAATGCAAACTGAGTTTCTGAAAAAATTCTTTCCAACACATTAGACTAATGCTTTGAAAAAAAAAATTCAAAATTTTTCCCAAAATGCAAAAGAAGTTTATTTCCAATGCTGGGAATGATTTAAAGATTTGTTGAATTCTTGCCCACATCATAGTTTTGAAAAATGGCATTACATTAGTTTTTTTTATGAAGGCTTAACTCTTGAAACCTGCCAATTTGTTGAAACAATGTCTAATGGAGAATTTTTTGATAAAGAACCTGATGAAGCATTAGATTTTCTTAATAATTTGGCTGATAACTCTCAATACTTGCAACATAGTAATTCTGAAGGCTCAATTAGATCTAATCTTGCTAATACTCAAAGAGGTGTCCATCAACTTAGTCAAGAAAATGATCTAAGTGTTAGAATTACATGTTTGGCTAAAAAGATTGAAGCCATGGAACGAAGGAATGTCCAAGAACCCAAAATTGAAATTTTGTGTAGCGTTTGCCAAACTCTAAGACACTCAACTTATGAATGCCCAATTTTTAAAGAAGAGTCCCATGAACAGGTGAATTACACAAATCAATTGGACCCACCTAGAAAGCCATTGTCATCCCCACATTCTGACACATACAATTCACAATGGAAAAACCATCCCAATTTCAGTTAGAGAAATGATCAACCACAACAGCAATATCAACCACCACCACCCCTTCCACCACAAAATTCTCAAGGCCGTCCGCCATTTCCATCAAATTCTCAAATTTTTCAAAGGCCTCCACAAAATTTTTCTGAAAATCTCCAATCTTGAGTCAAAACTCTTGAAGACACTTTACAAACTTTCATTCAAGCTCAAAAATCATTCATTCAAAAATAGGAAGTTCATAACACTCGCACTTCTCAAGACATTCATGAAATTAAAAAATCCATTTCTAAACTCACTTCTTTCCTTTTCATTCAAGAACAAGGCAAATTTCCTGCTCAACCTGTACATTATCCATCTGCAAATGAAATTGCCTCTTCTAGTTCACAGTCACAACAAGAAACTGTTAATTTTGTTACAATTCTTCGAAGTGAAAAAACTATTGATAAGACTAATCTTTTAAAAGATCAAAAAGTTAATTCAACTTTGAAAAGTGGTGATAAAATTAATAGTGATGAGGAAAATTCTAAAAAAGAAAAGAGTGTTTCAAGAGAGAAATTTGTTTCAAAGATTCCATTTCCTTAAGCTTTGCTTTCAAAAGAGAAGTTTGACAAAAATACTGAAATTTTTGAACTGCTCAAACAAGTCAAAATTAACATTCCACTTTTAGATGCAATCAAACAAGTCCCATCTTATGCTAAATTTTTGAAAGATTGTTGTACAATTAAAAGAAAGCATAATGTGACTAAAACTGCATTTTTAGCTGAGAATGTTAGTTCCATCATTGAACATGATTCATCATTGAAATACAAAGATCCTGGTTGTCCCACAATTTCTTGCATCATCAGAAATACTCAAATTGAACATGCTTTGTTAGACCTTGGTGCTAGTGTCAATCTCTTACCTTATTCGATTTATCAGCAATTAGGTTTAGGTAAACTAAAGCCAAGTTCTGTCACACTTCAACTAGCTGATCGATCTATAAAAATTTCAAGAGGTGTTGTTGAGGATGTGTTAGTCCAAATTGATAAATTTTACTACCTAGTAGATCTCATTGTTTTGGATACACAACCTATCACAAGTTCAAATGTTCAAATTCCTGTCATTTTAGGTCGTCCATTTCTTGCAACTTCTAATGCTTTGATTAATTGTGGAAATGGAATACTAAAATTGTCTTTTGGGAATATGACTTCAGAATTCAACGTTTTTAACATGGTACAATCACCCTTTGGAAAGTGTGAAGTGAACTTTGTTGAGAGCAGTACTTCTGGAACGTTTGTTGATCCTTTGGCTGATTTGGCTAATTCTGTTGATTCAAATGTTCCACCCAAAGTTGATGACCATCCTGTGAATGTTTTTGACCAATCTCTTGAAGCTAAAAATTCAAGTTTTGAAGCTGAAAGTGAAAATGAAGTTTTTGAAGAAGAACCTGAGGATGAGGTGATGGGTGACACTATGGATGACCTCATGTACGATCTTATGGATGAAGAAGAATTTCAGCAAAGATTCTTCACAGCTGCGGGTAACTTAACTTTTTGGGAGTGCTATCTTTTAGGAAGGTTTAGAGGAACTCTTCCAACAGTCATCAACATTGACGATTCTGACTCTGATCCTGAAACTGAAATCATAGTTATAGATTAATGTTTGTATTGTATTTATGCTTTTGTATTTGTTTGTTGTATCTTTATTTTCTTTGTTTTTCCTAAAAATCAAAAAAAAAATTTCAAAAATTCATTAAAATGACAGAAATTATGGAGGTTATAATCAACAAGATTAGTTGGTATTTTTGTATCAACGGCCTCTAGAAACGCATTTTAATGAAATGATTTTCAATGAATTTTTCTGAATTTTAGATCTTTGTAAAAAAAAAAAAACATAAAAATTGAAAAACTTAGAAACACAAAGATATTTTCATTTCTGAGTAATCTGCTAGGTTACTTTTCTTTAGCCCATTTTAGTTTAGCCCATTATTCTCGCATGCGTCTGTACAATCTTTCCCGTGTCTAAACAGAAATCCATCCCTTGTCTATAAAATCTGTTACTGTGCATTCAAGCTCAAAAATCTTTGTTCTTTCTCTTTCTAAATTTCTTGTTCTCTCTTTCTCTCAAATTCTCTCTATTTTCTCGCTAAAATTCCAAGAAATTCTTCAAAACTCTTTCAAAGTTCTTCGATCCTTCAAAATTTTTTTCTCCTTTCCTTCTACTTCCACAAAAATCTCCCCAATTCTCTCTCAAATTCTCTCTTAAAGCTTTCAATTCACTCTCAAGAATCTCAATTCCTCAATCATGGATCCGGAATATGAGCACTTAAAGAAATATTTCCCTTCACTTTCTCAACGAGAAATCAGAAAGAAGTATAAAACTAGAGTCACTCATCTTTGGGTACTTTCACGTTTTAAGCTTCCTACTGATATTAAGATGTACATAGAAGGTCTTGTTCGTTCAAGTGATGTAAATAATGTAGGTTTGCCTGGTATGGGTATAAGTCTGTGTGCTAGAAAAACAAGAGCTCGTCGTATGGAGTCAAAATGTCATAAAATTCTCGTCAAACTTGTTCTGGAAAATGTCCTTCACCTAGTTTTGTATCTAGAAATAGAGAAGATAAAATTCAGTTCTGTAAAAAATGGTCTTAGGAATGAAAACTTAGAAGATCTCCGAGTTTCTCTTGAGTCCCATCCAAGTGGATACGTTTGGGGGGCTATGAAACAACTCTGGCCTCAATTTCATGAAGAAAAGGAACGTCTTGGAAATCTGACGCTAAAAGACCCAACTGTTTAGTTTGCAAAAATGTTAGAAGGAAAACAGACTCAAGATCCTTCTACTTCAGAACAAGGTTTGTAAAGTATTTTCTTTGTTTCTTTGTGTGTCTATCTATTAAAAAAATTAAAATATATATATATAAAATAATAATAATAAAAAATTTGTTAAAAATTTATTCGAGATATGATCATGGTTTTAATTAAAAATCATCAAAACGGCTGAGTAACGGAATTTCTAGAAACACGTTTTGATGAACAATAGTTTTCTTCAACTCATTCTAGAATAAAATTTTATCAACAAAAAGATTTTTATTTTCGTGTGATTTATACAGTTGTTGTTTAATAATTGAGATTGTATTGTTTATCTTATAATAATAATATCTTGACTTTTCTTCTTTTGTTATATGCATAGTTTTCTTCGGTAGGTATCTTGTGTGTCGTGTAAGATAAGCTTTGCTTCGAATTTTAAAATTTAGTCCCATTTGTCAAAAGTTGTACAGTAAAGTCTAGGTTGTCAAAAGGTAAATAGTTTTGTTGGGTACAAGTTGTCAAAAAAAGTCCTGCAGGTGTGTCACATTTATCTGTCCTTGTCTGTCATTACAGTTGTCTTTATTTAATTTTACCTAACGTTCTCTTTAGGTGTGTATAAAATCCTTTTAGTTCTTAAGTTTTTCTTAGAGCAAATTTGTAAGATAGAGTCAGTCAAAAAAAAAAAGAGTCTTAGTCTTAGTAATTATCACGGATTCCTTGTCCCAGTCATCTTTAAAGTTCAACAATATCTGTGTGTTTTGCGGTTCTAAATCAGGAAAAGGTATTGATTACATAGAAGCTGCATTTTCATTTAGGTTATGTCTTGGCTAAGAAAAAGATAAATCTTGTCTATGAAGGAGGTAGTCTAGGTTTAATGGGTACTGTCGCTGCTGGAAGACGTTCTAGAGGTACTGGAGCTTTAGGTATTATTCCAGGTATCCTCGCTCAAAGTCGTTTATGTGGTCCTACTATTGGTGTTGAAAAAATAGTCGCAGGTATGCCTGAGTAAATAAGAGACATGGAGTTTGCTTCTAATGCTTTCATTGCTTTACTTGGAGGTTTAGGAACTCTAGAAGAACTTTTTGCCATGGCTAGTCAGAAATTGTTAGGACTACACTCTAAACCTGTTGGTTTGTTAAATATAAATGGTTATTTTGATAGTTTGCTTAGTTTTTTAGATCATGCTGTGGAACAAAAGTTTCTTGAGGAGTCAGGAAGAAAGATTTTTATCTCTGCCCCTACTGTAGAGGAATTGCTCGAAAAAATGCACGTCATTGATCCTGAAACGGACACTGCAACATCAAAGTTCTGCGAAAAATGCAAACGAGATTGGGATCTTTCTCTCTAAACTCTACCTCTTTTAGTTTTACTTACAGCATTATTGTTTTTGTCTTTGTTTATGCGTTTGTCTTTGAATAACCGCTCTTGTAAGTATATGTTGTTACTCTTCTTACTTAATCTTGTTAAACATTGGGAATAGTGTTCAATTTAGGTTGGGGGGAGAAGGTTATGTCAATTTTTTTCTTTTATGATTGAATCTAGGACTAGTTTTAAAAACCAAGCGAAAAAAAAAACCTTGAAAATGAAAAAAGTGTGCTGTTTGTAAGACTTTAAGATTCATGTGTTCATAGGTCAAGATGGCTGAGTGAAGGTTTTGTCTTGAAACGCGTCTCGATAATGGTCCAAAAATGAAGTCCTTTGTGTTTGTAAATTCTCATCTCTGCATCTTTCTTTTGTAGCATGCAAGTTTGAAGATGGCTGAGGTAAGGAGTATTTAATATTCTTGAAATGCATCTTCACCTTGGTAAAAATAGTGGAGTAATAGAGTGACTAGTATTCTTGAAACGTATTTCTACATGATTGTAAAAACTGTGTGTTTGCATTGCATTTATTAATTAAAAAAAACTCAAAAAATTAAAAATCCAAAAATATTTTCGGTGATTTGCCTCCTGTCCAATGATGACATCAAGATTATAGCATTTTCATGACTTAAGGTAAATTTTAAATATTATTTAAGTTTATGTTAGTTTCTTTAGTTTGCCATATGTTTACGATGAAATTTTCCTAAAATTTGAACACTTAATCTTGCACTATGATTTGTTATATTAATTTAGAGACTGTTTATGTTAGTATAATTTAGTTTATTTTTATAAAATATTATAACTTGTTTAAATCCCTCTTGAGGCGAAATCCTAGATAACACTAAGTTATAGATATAATTTAGGCCATCTTTGAATCGTTTGAGCCTTTGAAGCTAACCTGTTTACATTTTATATCCCTAGTTACCTCGTTGTGCTTAATGTTATATTTTCTTTGTTACCCATATATTTAGCCTAGCCTTTTTAATAAATTCATAATCCTTTTCGTGTACCTTTCACTCATAAGGCATTTGTTCTTTTAAGTGAAATCGGATTTATAAGGTTAGGATGAGTTAGGAATATCTGTTATCTCTGTAAAATATGTATGTTTATTGTAACTCTTTAGTTATTTTGTATTTCAATAAAAAAAGGTAAAAAAAAAATTAAAAAAAGAAAAAAAAAAGAAGAAAGTTAAATAAAAATTGGTTGATAAAGGAAATTTCATTTCGAGTTCGAGATTGTAAACTTTGGGAATTGGATTGTACATTTTAAAGGTTCAGGATTTTTGTAAGTGTCTTATAGGTGAACTGAGCCTCAAATATATCTTCCATCTTACCTTTAACCCAAGCCTTACATTACAAGCCGAATAAAGTCCTAAAGGTCTTTAACAAGGTGTTATTCTACATTAGTGGAGAGAGTGATGAAAAACAAATTTATAAGAATTTATTTAAATAAATTAAGATATATTAATGTAAATTTTTCTGGTTAATATGCATTGATTAGTAATAGAAATTCACACACACACAGATGAAAATTCATCGTAAATATTTGACAAACTCTAGAAATAAATCATAACTTAATTAATATTTACATCTTTAATTTGAGGCATGAATATGAGATAAACCCTAAGGAAAATCAGTGATGAATCACAAGTTTTTTCAAAAAAAAAAAAACCTTTTGTTTGTTTTAAGTTTTATAGCTTTAATTGCTCGGGACTAGCAATAAGCTGGTTGGGGGGTGTGATGAGACTTAGAACATGCACTTTTCTTAACGAAAAAATCAAGCATTTTGCATTAATATTTCTCATAAAACTCCTCAATTATAGCAATTCAGTGATAAACAGTGTTTTAATGTCTTAGTATGCAAATGAGTTTCAAAATGTTTTTTTAATATGATTTTATGTTCAATAATATTTTTAGTAATTTTTGGAGTCGTTTCGGTGTGTTAAATAAGTGTTTAAATAGTTAAAACCGTAAAAATAATGTTGTGTGATTTTATTTTAGGTCTTAAAGTGTTTGATAGTGTGTTTTAAATTTGTGAATATGTTCTATTATCTTTTTAGTGATTTCTAAAAATATCTCCAAGTCATAAAAATCATATCTGTGCTAAACCAAAAAAGACTAAAAATTTTAGAAGTTTTTGATTAATTTTGTGTGTTTTAATGTAAAATAAATATTTTTAATGTTAATGTAAATATTATGTTTGTAAAATAATTAATTTTAGTATATCTATGAATTTTAGATTTGAAATCTGGAGGAAAAACGGAGCAAAACGATGAAAAAATAGACAAAATCAGACATTAAATGTATCAAAAATAATTAAAAATTTGAATTTGAATTTAATGGGACACGTGGCAAATTTTTGACCATCCGATTATCTGCCCAAACGATCTCAGCCGTCTAGAGTAGCGACGCGTGCCAATGTGTCATCCATTGCGTCAGCCAAGTTTCACCAGTGGAATCCATGTGGCAAGATATGATTGGCGCATGCTTCACACGAGCAGACAAAGCTACAGGCGAGTCAGAGTGCATCTCGGGCTATGTCTACACGCGTGTGGTCGTTTCTACTGTAGCCGTTATTCCATCCGTTTGATGCGATTACCAAGACCGATTTGACGGTCTCTGTTTGTGTGTCATTTTTGCACGCATCTGGGATCCCTTGGATCGCATCTTCAACGGCCCAGATCGTGCCTGTTTTTGTGCTGTCAACCGTCGAGAAGCAGGGGATTTCAAACGAATTCTCACATTCTGATAGCAGTCTCAGCGCCAAGAAAGAGAAGGAAATTGGTTTTTCAACGCTTGAATAGTAAAAATAATTGAAGAATAGTAACTCTTTCATGCCTATAAATACTAAGCTATCCTTCAGGTCTCAGCATCCCCTCTCACAGTATGAGAATGCTGCTGTAATAGTGATAGTTTAGTTTTTATTTTAGTTTTCAGTCTAGTTTCTTGTAAAATATTTTCTTGTTTATGTTGTAAAAATTATGCTCAATAATATCAGTAGTACTTTATTAATTATGTCTTTCTAAATTTCTTTTTAGCTGAGGGAAGAGGGAGAAATTCTGGCAAAATTACCTTAAATATTTTTTGTTTTTCTTAGTTTTCTAAGCAGTTATAATGCCAAAATATTTTCTTAGAAAACTTAGAATTTCAATATTTTCTTTGCTAGAACTTTGCCAAAATTACGGTTTTGATTTATCGACGACATAGACTGGCACGGATATTGCTTGGGAGGACCTCGATTACTCGTAGATAGAGAATGGCTCGGTAAATGCTTAACTTACTATCTTGGTTGTTATTTTAGTTAAGTTATGTTGAAATGCTGCTTATTTATTAAGTTGTATTTTTCTTAATTATAGACATGGAATGGCACAGTAAATGCTTGGTAACCATTGATTTATTGTCGATATAGGATGGCATAGTGTATACTTAAATCAACTAATAAATAAAAAAAGAAACTAAAATATATTTAAGATAATTGCCAGAACATAACCTTTAAACCTCAGTCCTGTTATTATTGTTGTTTTACCTCTTTAAATTGTCATTATTATTGTTGTTACTCTGCTTAAGTTATTATTTACATTTCTTGTTATTAAAATTCCAAATTATCAAAATTTAAAGATGAAAAATGTTGTAAAAATGTGTAAATATTGTAAATACATTTTGTGAATAATAAATATTAATCCTCAAATTTTTTAGATTAAATAAAAAGAAAAAGTTAATATAATATATGTACTAGAACTGAAAAAATCATTCCCTGTGGGTTCGACCTCAGATTCACCGAGTAAATATTACTTGAGACAACCTTATACTTGGGGTTATTTTAGAATGCGTAAATAGACGTGAGATCAATAACTACTACTCTAGACTATGAGATTTGACAGATGGATGTCAAGACGGCTTTTCTAAATGACTATCTTGATGAGTCCATTTATATGGAACAACCAGACGGGTTCAAGGTCAAGGGTCAAGAGGGTAAGGTTTGTAAGCTGCTAAAGTCAATTTATGGACTTAAGCAAGCTTTTTGTTCTTGGAACATAAGATTTGATTAGGTGATCTCTTATGGGTTCTCACAAAATGTGAATGAGCCATGTGTTTACAAACACATTAAGGATGGGAAGGTGGTTTTTCTATTACTCTATATTGTTGACATTTTGCTAATTGGCAATGACATTGGGGCATTATCATCGGTCAAATTATGGTTGACCAAGCAGTTTGACATGAAGGACTTGGGTGAGGCTAATTTTGTTCTTTGTATCTAGATCTTTTGGGATAGGAAGAACAAAATGATAGCTTTATCTCAGGCTGGTTACATAGATAAAATTCGCAGGAGGTTTGCAATCTAGGATTCCAAGAAAGGTGGGTAACCATTTAGGTCTGGAATTACTCTTTCTAAGAAAGACTCTTCAAAGTCTGATGAAGAAAGATAATACATAAAGAAGATGCCTTATATTTCGGCAGTGGGTAGTCTCATGTATGCCATGCTTTGCACACGGTCAGATATTTGTTATGCAGTCGGGATTGTAAGTCGATTTCAGGCGGATCTAAGAACGAATCATTGGGTTACGGTAAAGCATATTTTCAAGTACCTGACAAGGACTCGAGGGTATATGCTTGTGTATTCAAGTGAGAACTTAACTCTTCTAGGATATACTGACTCAGATTTTGAATCCTGTCTAGATTCTAGGAAATTGAATTCGAGTTTTGTGTTTACTCTGGGTGGTAGTGCCATCAGTTGGAGAAGTGTGAAGCAAGATTGCACATCGGATTCAACGATGGAGGCCGAGTATATGGCAGCTAGTGATGCTTCGAAAGAAGCAGTGTGGCTCTGTAAATTCCTTGAGGATCTTGAGGTAGTTCCTGATATGGATAAGGAGGTATCAGTGTACTGTGATAATAGTGCAGCGGTAGCTAATGTTAAAGAACCAAGATTTCACAAGAAGAGTAAGTATTCAACAAATATGAATGTAAAGAGGACAAAATTTGGTATATCAATAATAAACAAATTCTTTATTGATAAAAATGTCTCCAAAAACATATTACATTTTTACTCCTTAGGGCATACACGTCTAACAATCTCCCACTTGCACTAAGTGAGTAAATGTGACAAATCTCACATCCCTATAGCTTCCACATGCCTCTCGAAGACTCTCCCAGCAAGTGTCTTCGTAAATGGATCAGCTAAATTATCGTCTGACGTGATTTTACATACCGTAGCATGCCTGCCCTCAACAAAGTCCTTTATCACATGATACTTTCGATCAATATGTTAAGCAAACAATAGTCTGAGACTGTTGGTCTAAACCTTTAAGAATTAGGCATATGATGGACAGATTATGTAGAAGACATAATTCTTAAGGTAACGGTCTAAATCATAAGATTCGTAATCAAGGGAATAAAGTTTAGCACTTTATTCATGTAAAGATTGTTATGTTGTCTATATCCCTATTGGGAGATGGTTTGTCTTGGCCATCGAAGGTGGACTCCATGAACAGAAACATTGGCAAGTTGTCATAGGTGATGAAGTGTTGGATTGGGACATAAAGTGAATTGATTTGGATTAATAATTCTGTCTCGGCAAATCGATTCACTTTAGACAATCATTTGTAATGTATCTTAATCCTGAGATGAATAGTGGGCCCGTCATCTTGACTTGTGTCTTTTGAATTATTGGGATCAGATAATTCTTGTCTGTTTATCAGTTGATTTAATTTTGAATAAATTAAATCAAGATAAACTTGTAGAATTATTAGGAATTCATTTATTTTCCTAGAGATTATCTAGATAAAGTTGTTTTAATTAGATAACTTTTCTATTGAGTTATTTGAATTAAAACTGAGACTTTATTCTATAGAATCTCAAGTGGAAAATAAAAGATTCACTGAGATTTTTTATAGACAGTTCGGCAAGTCGATCTTTAAGTTCGGCCTACCAATGGGGCAAGTTCGGCCTGCCTATTAGACAGATCGGCTTGCCTATGCGCAAAAAAAAAATCATGCATTTTCACGTGAATTTCATCAGATATTGATCCAAATTTGATTATGATTCAAATTTTTGAGACCTTATCTGATATGGACTGACCCTAGATACAACCTCTATAAATAGGGAGTGAGTCTCATAAGTTATTTAGATCAATTGAGTGATTAAGAGTGATACTATACTTGTGAGAATCTAAAAACTCCCTAAGAGCTCTTGTTCACAAATCACGAACACTAGCTTTGGGTTCTCTCAATTGGTTGGAAGGAGAGTCACCTGGAGGAAGAGCTGTACGTGTGAGCCCACACTCACTCCAATCGTGGATAGAGAATAGCAAAAAAGGCCAGTTGGTTGCGGTCCTTCTGGAATGTTACTTTTCTTCACTGATTGCAGGAGCTTTTCTGCACACTGAGGTTAGTAAGATCCGGTTAATTTATGCATATAGCATGTCAAACTTGTGTTTTGGAAAATACTCTGACATAAAATTTTTAAAATTCTGCTGCGTACTACTAACATTCTTAACATCAAACTATTACAAATTCCATTCAAAGTTTGCAACTAATTATAGGAGGACTCTTACTGTGTTCATTTTTGCAAGAGGAGGAAAAGTTTCCTAGTAATCTACCCCACAGGTTTGGGTGTAGCCCTTCGCTACCAGCCCGGCCTTATATCTCTCAAGAGTTTCATCTGCTTTATATTTTACAGTGAACGCCAGTTTACATCCTAGTGATTTCTTTCCTCCAGGCAGCTCCACAATCTGCCAAGTTCTGGTTTTTTTTTTTTTTTTTCAAAGCCTCCATCTCCACTCTCATGGCATTCCTCCATCTATTATGGGTCAATGCGTTGAATAAAATATTTGGGATTGAAATAATGTTTAAACTTGAAAGAAAATTTTTATGAGATGGTGAGAATTTTTCAAAAGACACAAAATATGAAAATGGATACAATGGGTATTTAGTATGCTCTTGGTTTTATTCTCCCGTATAGCAACTTATAAATCAAGATCATTACTTTCACTTTCAGGCGACATGTGTTCTATTTGTGAAGTAGGCTCAAAAACTATAATTACCTTATTCTCAAAGTTAGGAGGAGAATCTTGGACTTATGTCAGTTCAAGAGCTGGAATTTCATTTCTTGAATATTTTTTCAAATCTTCGTGACATAAATTGGAGGTGTTTTGTGCCGAGTAAGAGACCTAATGGACTGCAAAGGTGGCAAAGATGAAGAAGACTATCTTTAAGTGTTAACAGGTTGATGATCAAGAGAAAGAGAAATTGGGGTAGGAATAGAGGTAGAATCTGAATTAGATGAGATAGGAACAGGATTCGACGAGGAAGGACTAGGTCAGAATTTAATAAAGAGAACAAATCTAGTAAGAAAATATCTCCATCCTTATCTTTCATATTGAACTCTCCGCCAGAAAATAAGGTTGAGTAAAATATGATTACATCTATTGAAACAAAGATTTTTTTGAAAGGTGGGTGGTACCATTTGTATTCTTTTTGAGTGGATGAATAGCCAATAAAGACCATTTGATTGCTTTCGGATCCTATTTTCATCAATTGTTATTGTGAACATGGACAAATGAGGTACAACCAAAAACCCTGTTGTGAGATTACTCGTGTTACTCAAATCTAGATAAAATTGAGAGACTGTGTTCGTGGGTGTTTTGAATTCAAAGAGCTTAAAGGACAAGCTATTTATGATATGAGTAGTTGTAAGAACAGCTTTTCCCCAGTATGTTTTTGGTACATTTTGTTGAGATAGAAAAGCTCGAGTTATGGCTAGTAAATGGCCATTTTTTCTCTCTACCACTCCATTTTATTGTGAAGTACTAATACATGATGGTCTATGTATTATTCCCTCTTTCTGAAAGTGTAAGATAGGTCTTGGTTAAAGTATTCTCTTGCATTATCGGATCCAAAACTTTTGATTTTAACAACAAATTAATTTTGAACCATGTTATGGAAAACAAGAAGAACAATACTCACGTTGGATTTAAATTTTAGTAGAAAAATCCAGCAAACCCTAGTGCAATCATCAGTGAAGGAACAAACCACCTAGAACCAATCACATTAGGAACAATAGATGGGCCCCATATGTCATTATAAACCAAATAAAAAAGAATAGCGCTTCTTTCATCACTAATTAGAAATGAAACACGTTTATGCTTTGCAAACTCACAAACATAACAATGAAAATCCCAACATTTAGTCCTTTAAATAGAGAAGGAAACGTAGTTTTTAAAATACTAACTGAAAAATGAGCAAAACGGTGATGGTAAAGCCAAATTGTATCTTTATTTGAAGAAGATAGAAATGATTGAGGAAGTCAATTTATGACACTCTTTGAATTGTCTAATATTTTAAGGTAGCAGAGACCATCTTTTCCTTTAACAAGTCCAATGTTCTTTGCTAT
Organism: Artocarpus heterophyllus; assembly: GCA_025403435.1. Taxonomy (NCBI): domain Eukaryota; kingdom Viridiplantae; phylum Streptophyta; class Magnoliopsida; order Rosales; family Moraceae; genus Artocarpus; species Artocarpus heterophyllus. Next base: position 20,231,558 of record CM046351.1, read on the forward strand.
GCACCGGTCCTCAAATATACAAAGTGAGTGGGTTAAAAAGTAACATTGCAACTCATTTCATGAGCAAGCTTATGTATGGACACCAGATTAGAGGAAAGTTTAGGAACATGATAGGATCCCACCATTTAGACTGTTTCATTCTAGCAAGGGCAGAAGGGGAACTAGCAATAGAAGAAAGAGGTAGTTTGGTCATAATGCAGGCCTCGGTAATGCTGCTGCTAAACTGGATCATTTTGTTAGCTGAGAGGGGATTTATGGACGTGGATGAGTGTAAAAAAGGTGTCGAATTGCTGAGTTGAGAATTAGTTATTGGGAGGCCTTAGAGGATCCTCGAAATTCCTCTACCTATTTTCTTTTTCTTTTCTTTTCTTCCTGAGATGTTTTGCATGTCTTTCTGATGTATTCCTCCATTAATGGAGATGATCGTGTTTACAAATAAAAGGAGATAAGGCCCATTTCCTATCAATTGTCTTGTTTTTATGTTATGCTGTGAATGAGTGAGTGCCAGGATCTCGACTTTTTTGGTATCAAAGATGATCGGTTCTTTGCGAGCATAGGAGATCAGCGAGCTCTGGACCGGCTTCCTGGAGTGGAGCGACGATTGGATGCTTTTCAAGAGCATATTTGGGTTTTGGAAGATATGGTGGAATCGATGCCCAAGCTTCAAGAAGACGTAGAAACCATAGGTGTGCGTTTGGGTCAGGTCCGAGCCTTGATGCTGAGGTTGGAGGAGTTGCTTAGCCAACACTTCGGCAACACAGGGAGAATGGCCTCGTGATCGACGTCGGCAATACAGACCGGTCACTCCAAAATGACCATGAGGCTGCCTCGAGCGTCGAGGAAAGCAGCTCGAGCTTCCCTCGTTCTAAGGCGAAGACCCCTATGGATGGTTGTTCTAACCGGAGAGGTAATTCGCCATTAACGAAGTGGTGGAGGAAGAGAAGGTGATGGCTGCGTTGGTCTGCATGGAGGGCAGAGCTCTTGGGTGGTTTCAATGGACAAGCCATTCACAGGGTGGCGCGATTCTTGTACCATCTTTATTTAGAGGTTCGGCCGCAACAGTGAGGGAGATTCCACAGAGAAATCGATGGTGTTGAGGTAGACGGCCACGGTGGCAAAGTACTAGGGCAAATTTGGGCGGTGGCGATGACTATGATGGGCATTCCCAAAGTGATTTTCTAAGAGGCATGTTCAAATGGGTTAAGGGATGATATACGGGCCGAGATTAAATGCAAAGGCACATTACCTTACATGAGGTCATGGATCTAGCCCAGCAAATAGAATATCATAATGAGGCAGTGGAGAAGTTTCGAAGGATCAGGGTTGGGCATGCTAGGAGGACTGAAGGATTGGGCCGGAATTTCACAAGTCCAGAAGGGCCAACGACTTATTGAGGCACTAGTGAAAGCTCCCTTTGTTCCAATTTGAGCAGGGATCATGGTCTAGACAAAACACGGCCTTTTCGACACCGAACATTGCCATTACCGGGGGTTGAGGACTCGGGGTATCGTCAGCTAACTGATGAAGAGGTCTAGCAGTGGTGGGCACACGGGTTATGCTTCAAGTGTGATGAAAAATACAGCCCTAGTCATCGCTGTAAGAATAGGCAGCTATAGATCCTTTTGGTTGGGGATGATGATACTTCGAAGGAAGAGAAGCATAGGGAAGAGCCGCGTGAGGTTCCTGACTCTTAATCGGAGTTGGTGGAGCTGTCCTTTAATTCCTTGATGGGGGTGTCATCGACGGAGATCATGAAAACGAAGGGGAGATTGGGAAGCCACAAGGTAGTGGTTTGGGTGGATAGTAGGGTCTCTCACAGTTTCCTTTCTGCTCGCTTGGTGGATGAATTAGGGCGGTCGTGCCACACAACAAGCTAATATAGGGTGGAAGTAGGGAATGGAATGTGTTTTAAACAACAAGGGGTTTGCAAGGGGGTCCTGTTAATGATTCAAGGCCATTGGGTTCAAGAAGACTATTTCCCGTTCGTGTTAGGTAGTGCTAATGTAGTGTTGGGCATTTCGTGGCTGAGAACTCTTGGTGAGGTTCGAGCAAACTGGTCCAAGTTCACTATGAAGTTTAAATTTGGGCATGGGTGGATTACTTGGACGGTAGACCTGTTGCTTACTTATTCACTGGTAAGTCTCTATTCCTTAACCCGAACTTTACAATCGAATCAGCCAGGGATTTTATTGGAACTGTGTGTAATCAATGAGCTAAAGGAACCCAAGTGAGTTTTGATTGTGCTGCCTGAGTTAACAGGGGTGTTGTCTGCCTTTGGATCGGTATTTGAGGAACCCATAAGGCTATTGCCCCATTGTTTCCGGAACCATAGGATCATGTTGATGGAAGGAGCTTCCCCACCTAACATTCGACCATACTGCTACCCACAAATGCAAAAGGCAAAAATTGAGAAGCTGATTTTGGAAATATTGGTCGCGGGGATAATTTTGACCAGCTATAGCCCCTTTTCAAGCCCAGTTTTGCTGGTCAAAAAGGAGGATAGGAGCTAGAGATCTTATGTAGACTACCGAGCTTTAAACCAACTTACCCATGAGTTGTTGGATGAACTTATTGGGGCAGTTGTCTTTTCGAACCTTGATTTGAGAGCAGGATACGATCAAATTTGGGTGAACAAAGCAAATGTAGAGAAGTCTGCCTTCTGTACTCACGAGGGGCACTATGAGTTCTTAGTCATCACCAACGCGCATGCTACTTTCCAATCCGCAATGAACTCGGTATTCCTCCCTTAGCTCCAGAAGTATGTGCTATTTTTTTACGATATTCTTGTCTATAGCAAGAATTGGGCGAAGCACAAGGCTTATTTGGCTGAGGTATTGCAGGTGTTGCAAACGAGGGAAGCTTTATACCGATAAAAAGAAATGTGTATTTGGGCAACCTCAATTGGAAGACATGGGCCATGTGATCTTGGCATAAGGGGTCTCGTCGAATCCAAAAAAGGTGAGGCCATTACGGAGTGGCCTATTCCTAGGAGTGTTAGGGATGTACGAGGATTTTTAGGGCTCACCAGGTACTATCGCTGCTTTGTGAAGGGGTATGGACTCTTGGCTTGGCCTTTGACAGATTTGTTGAAAAAGGGAGGGTTCAAGTGGACGGACACATAGACACTTGCTTTCAATGCCCTCAAGGAAGCGATGGTCTTTGTGCCAATTCTAGCTATGCCCAATTTTTCCAAGGAATTTGTAATAGAGACAGACGCCTTTAGGCTATAAGTAGGGCAGTTTTGATGCAAGAAGGATGGCCCATTGCTTTCTTTAGCAAAATGTTGCCAGAGACCTCACGCTTGAAGTCGGTGTATGAAAGGGAGTTGATGGCGATAGTTTTGGCAGTCCAAAAGTAGAGGCACTACCTTTTAGAGAGGCATTTAATTGTTCGAACGGACTAACAAAGCCTCGGCTTCTTAATGGACCCATGGGTTTTTCCATTGGACCAATTGCATTGGCTAGTCAAGTTGATGGGATATGACTTTAAGGTCTAGTACAAGCAAGGGGTTGCTAATCGTGTGGTCGATGCTTTATCTAGAAGAAGAGCTGATGTGGTGGTGGAGTTGCAAGTCTTGTCTTTCCCACAGCTACTATATATGGAGGAGGCGCGCCTTGGGCAACGAGAAGATGAGAAATGTGCTGGTCATATATCGGAAGCTATAGAGAGGACATGGAAATACAGCAGGTTACAACTTACAAAATGGGCCGTTGTTATTTCGGGACCGGTTGGTTTCGCCTTACAACTCACCTCGGATAAGGCGGCTTCTGCATGAGTTCCACGAATCGTTAGTAGAGGGACACTTGGGGTTTTCCAAACTTACAAGCGGGTGTCAAGCAATGTGTTTTGGAGAGGCATGAAGCAGGACACTGAGGCATATGTGGCTTGTTGTGAAGTTTGCCAATGGTCTAAGAGTGAGGCTGTGACCCTCACCGGGCTGTTCCAACCTTTACCGATTCCAAAATAGGTGTAGGATGATGTCTCGATGGATTTCACTAGCGGGGCTGCCTAAGCCCAAGGGAAGGACACAATGTTGGTAGTGGTGGACAAGTTGTCCAAATACGCTCACTTTTGTGACATAACTCACTCGTTCACTGCTCGATAGGTGGTGGAGCTGTTTGTGCATAATGTGGTCAAATTACATGGCTTTCCTCACTCAATTGTTAGTGATCATGATTCGGTGTTCATGAGCCTTTTTTTGGTAAGAGCTCTTGGGTACTAAGTTGCATAATAGCTCTGCCTATCACCTGGAGACCGACAGCCAATCCAAAGTCACCAACCGTTACTTGCAAACTTACCTATGCTGTTTTGCTTTAGCCAAGCCCTATCTGTGGTTACAATTTCTTCCCTGGACCGAGTATTGGTTCAATACCATGTATAAATCTTCTACGGGTTTTACACAGAGTGGTTTACGGTCGTGAACCACCCCTGTTGCTATGATTCAAGGAGATCCCTTCTGTGGTTGAATCTGTAGACTCACAGCTACAGCTCCGAAATCTGCTCCTATACGTCCTTAAGGAGCACCATCTGCTGGCCCAACAGCAAATGAAGAAGTTTGCTGACTCTCATTACCATGAGCTCACCTTTCAGCCTGGGGATTTGGTGTGGTTAAAGCTACGCCCTTACCACTTGAAGTCTCTTGCTCAAAAGCTCAATAAGAAGTTGGCTCCTCGTTACTATGGTCCGTCTGAGATTAGTGAGTGTATTGGTTCTGTTGCTTATAGGCTGAAGCTTCTAGACTCGGCCCGAATCCATCCTGTATTCCATGTTTCACAATTGAAGCCTTTTAAGGGGCGGGAATTTCAGGGCCAACCATTGCCACATTAGTTGTCCGAGGAGTTGGAGTTGCAAGTCACTCTACAAAAGATGTATTACGCTCTTGTCGGGAACTCATCGAAGGTAAACTGATGGTGGACTCGTTGGTGAAGTCTGAAGGACTTCCGGAGTGGGAGGCTACTTGGGAGCCTTATGAGCTATTCAGTTCTCAGTTTACTGACTCCAACCTTGAGGGCAAGGTTGTGGTGGAGGGGGGAAATGATGATAGCATCCCACCATATAGACTATTTTATTCTAGGATGGGCAGAAGGGGGAATTAGCAATGCAAGCAATGGGCAGTTTGGTCATAATAATGCCTTGGGAATGTTGTTGCTAAGGTGGATCATTCTATTAGCTGAGAGGGAATTTATGGACGTGAAGGAGAGTAATAAAGGTGTTGAATTACTGAGTTAAGAATTGGTTATTGGGAGGCCTTAGGGGATCCTCAAAATTCCTCTAGCTATCTACTTTTTTCTTTTCTTTTCTTGCTGAGATGATTTCCTTGTCTTTCTAATGTATTCCTCCGTTAGTGGAGATGATCATGTTTATAGATTAAAGGAGATAAGGCCTGTTTCCTATCAATTGTCTTGTTTTTGTGTTATTTCCTTGTGCTGTGTGTGAATGAGTGCCAGGATCCTAACAGAACATGGAGAACATTTTTTAGGTCAATTAAAGGATCAATTTAGATATCTTCTAGGCCTGCTATTGTGGTGAAAAAACCATCTGTAATTGAGACCCTTTTACTACTAGTACAAGGGGTGTAAGTGCTAAACTTTGAAAAAGAATGTGTCATATGATCCGTGGCTCCTGAATCAACAATCTAGGAGTCTATGATGAATTTATTCTAGAGATTAATTCTCTATGAAAGATTAGGCTTACTTAAAAGTGATAAGGAACAAGCACTGTCAGACTTAGGCTTTCCTAATGGTCCTAGCAATTCTTTGAGCCTTTCAATTTCCCCTTCATTGAATTCTACCTGTTCTAAGATTGTGTCTGAACTTGTTTGAAATGTAGTCATATAGGCCTGTCCTTGAGCCTTCTATTTTCCTCCCCGATAACCTCACTTGGCTTGCATCATTTAATTTCTAGCAATGGTCCTTGGTGTGTCTCAGCTTTTTGCAGCATGTGCACCAGAGATTGTCACGGTTTGAGGTCGTTAACAACTTTGCTCTCTCGTTCTCAAGGTCTAATGATTGCTCTTGGCTAGCTGTGCGTTGCTTCCACCATCAATCACCAAGGTAGAAGCTTCGGAAATTCAGGACTCAAGCATCACTCCTCTCCAGCTTTCTTCTGCCTGGATAATGGAGATGGCTTTATTCAGAGATGGTACTTCATCTTTTTCCACTTTCGGGTCAAATAGGAAGAACTAGAAGATTCCACCTCTGGAAAGCGCCTACACCTAATGGCTTAAGCCGCTGTTCCCATTTTCTCGCTGACCCATCATGCCTTAGAGTGAGTGCGCTTTACTAATATCAAGTAAAGGCTCTAAGCGGAGCTCCTTTCTCGATTCCATAGGTGAATAGGGTCTCGAGTAACGAGAGATATGTAAAAAACAGGTCCGATTACACCTATTGGACCCTAACTTGATCGAATTCAACATTTAGGCCTACAAAAAAAGTCATATACTCTATCTTGTTTGATGAAGGCTTTTACGATTGTAGCATCCTTACTACACTTCAACTTGATAGTCTTATAATGGTCCAAATCCTACCACATATTTTTCAAAAGAGTGGCATACTTCGTGACAGTTTTTTTTTCTGTTTAATGGTAGAAGTTTTGACTATGATCCCATATATTTAGCCTGCATCCTTTGCTTTTGAATATGTTTGTCTAACAGACTCCTATATGTCCTTTGCTGTAGGCAAGAACATAACTATGTCACTATTTCTGGTGTCATATAATTCCATAGCCATGACATCACCATGGAATCCGCCTCATCCCAGGCTTTAAACTTTGGATCTCATTGCTTCAATCCTATCCGAAGAAGATGACTCAAATTTTCCTTCCTTTTGAGAAAAGTCTAAACAAGTTGAGACCATTTTAAATAATTCTTTCCATTGAGCCTATAAGTCGCCTGATTATTTTGCAGATCTTAGGCAAATTGATGTGGTGTCATCTCTTCAGAAATTACTTCTTCAGATCGACTAGTAGGGCTCCTTGCTTTGGTAGACATGATGACGTACTATAAGGAAGAAGAGGAAAGATTTTCACTAGAAAGATCGAAGGAAGAAATACTAGTGAATTAAAGAGAGAATTCCGAAGAAAGGCAAGCAAAATAAGAAATGACAATGAAGGCCGAGTAAACCAAATAGCATTGAAGGCTAAGAAATTGCTGAAGAAAAATTTGGCAATGAAGGCCAGAACAGAAAAATTCTTCCATTGAAATCCGAGCCTTACAGCTTTGACACCATAACCAAAAAAAAAAAAAAGTAAATCTGTATTGAATTAATCATGTATCTCATTACACGCCTATCTCCAGCCTTTATATACAATCTGTACAAAAGATAAAAAATGGAAAATTTTAAATAAAATAGGAAATTTTCTCTTTCTAAATTAACTCCAAACCTACTGATTTTCCTTTTTTATTTCACAAGATATCGTTGTTATTGTTTTGGGAATTTTTACAAATGTTTTGACATGCTTTTTGTGGCAAAAATTTTAAAAACACTCTTAGTATAATTCCTTAAAAATTCTCATTTTTCAAAACAAAACATATTCACCTATTTTTAAAACACTACCAAACAGGCTTATCCTGTTATCCTCAAAATAATTATACTTTAAATTAAGGTTAGAAAAGACATGTATATTTTCCATCAGTTGTTGTTGCTCTAATATATTGTTCTCTCTAAACATCATATTATTGCTGGTATTTGTTTGTCTGTTTGACCCCTAAGTAGTAGTTTTGATAACTTTGTCTGATGTATCAAATCATTTGTGTTGTTTTGTATTTCCAGCGGCTTGAGGGGTGGGTTTAAATGACTTTAACATGGTAGACAAGCTTAAAAACTATAAATTTTGTAATTTTTGGAAAATTAAATTTCTAAAAAATATGTTCCGAAGCCTATGTAATCCTGGTATTTCAATCTTTAGTATGACATCGAACATAAATTTAAAAGTAACTCTGTGACTGATTGCACATAAAATATGTTTTGAACTTTTTTCTCAAAAGTACTGAAATGTTATTCAAGCATAATAAGCGGAATTTCAAGTGTCTAATTGTTGGTCCCCGATTTAAATAGGCATTATATTTTTTCCCTCCCTAATTGTTTCTTGTGTGTTTGTATATGTGTATAATACAAATATTATTTTCGTTACGTTTGTCTCTCGTATATTATAATTTCATGAAAAGAAAAGTTATTTACACTAATAAGTGGAAAGAAGCGAATAGGAAAAACAAAGGATTGAGTCATGCATGGATAGTCAGATGGGATGGATGAAAACATTTTTTTTTGTTTTTTTCTTTCCTACTTATCTACCAAATACAACTTATGGCTCTTTATAAATTATGTTAATAAAACAAGTTGGCCATGCTTGAAAAAAAGAATTGTTGCATGCTAAAATAAACGAACTCAATAGGACTCTGTCGCTTATTAATCAAGTTAAAAAAAAAAATCCTTGAAACGCATAAATAAAGCATTATATATTTATATGATATGATATATCTAGGAAAAATCTGTAAAATATGAGAAATTTATAGGGCAACTATAAAGGAGGAAATTCTATTCCCACCTCAAATATTCCTAAAGACATCCCATGCTTAAAAAGATATTATCTTTAAAATTTAAAATTTAAAATTTAAAATTATGTTTTTTAATATTAGAATTTACTATATTTCTAAAATACCTTTATCCCCCCATAATTTTAGTAACGTAGTTTTTTTTTTTTTTTCCTTAACTGTCAAAGATTCACACCTTAAATTTATCTTATCACCTCTATGACTTTTTTTCCTTTTAAGTTTTTTCTTTTTTTTTTTTGGTTTTGGTAAACTAACATGAAGTATTCAAACTTGACGTTTTCAGCCAATTTAAGAAAGTACCCATGAAAATTTTCAGAGTTACGAGTAAGTAATAGTTTAACAACAAAATTCTTAGATATCTTTTAGCCACTTTGCTGTCTCTCTTAAAGTTTTTATACATAAACCTCAAATCCATCCAATATCTCTATTGAAAAGTATTCATTACCTTAATTTCTAAAATTTAATCTATAGTTAAATTATCCTCTATTCGTCAAAGTTACGGTAGGATTTAGTTTCGTTGAGAAACACTGTAAGAATATTTTAAGAATATAATAGGAGGATTTTAATATTAAAAAATTAATTTAAATTTCAAATATAATATTTCTTTTAAGTTTTTTGTGCATTTAAGGTGGCCGTAGAATTACGCGTGTGGGTTTTACATTTAGAGTTGGCCCAGAGTATAAATTGATTCTTGGCCCATTAAGTTTATACTCTTGTTGAGACTTAAAAACGATACGCGAAAATGTCCCACATCACTTAGGTACAAGAAATCGTTGCGTTGTCCCACATCACTTAGCTAGAAGAGAACATCAGCGTTTATATGCAGCCGTCTTGGGCGTCATGCTCGTCCCTTCGGGGACATCCGATAAAATTGGAACGATACAGAGAAGATTAGCATGGCCCCTGCGCAAGGATGACACGCATAAATCGAGAAATGGTCCAAATTTTTTTTTCGATCGTGCTTTTTTTGATCCGCTCCTCCGATCTCCTCAAACAGTTCGTGCAATCCAGAATCAAAAAGCTGCAATTTTTCTAAGATTTGGGTCTTCTATGAGTTAAGCTTATGTGATTTGATGCTTTGGTCATCATCTGTTTCAAGGTTTCCTTTCCTTTCATTTACATGAACTTGAACTTTTGATTTTTCCTATTTCTTTTATTATTTTTCAATGACAATCGTCAGAGAACAATGCTTATATCTTGTTTGATGAAATATGCTGTGTGAAATTTTGCTACAATTTAACGTTGGTTGGCATAAATGAACTGGTTGGTGAGAATATTGCCGACGACGGAAAAATCAAATGGTGCATGCTAGATGTTTGATTAGTATACCGGAAGAAAATATATAATGGGTTAGACTTTGATTGGTCTTTGACTTTGAGTTGTTTACATCTTTTTTTTTTTCCCAGTGATTTGATCAGAATAGGGAAGAAGTCAATAATTTGCTCTGAGGAAGTACTCGCCTTCTTCATCCGGTGCGTCGAACCAATGCTATCATCAAACCCCTTGCGCAAACTTTTCAGGTAAAAACTTTTTGAGGACGTCAAGTTCTTTGGATTAGAGAATTTTCAAGAAAGCAATGGCCTCTGTCAGAAAGATCAAATTTAGTTCCACGCTTTTCAGTTCTCTGTCTTTTTGGTGTCCAACAAACGATTTGGTATCTATTACTGTTTATGAATTTCTCATGCGAGTTTTTGTTGTTGAGGGTCAATTGTTGGACAACCTTTTCGTCTGTCAATTATTTTGCCATGTAAAGGAGGAATTAGTTCCAAATTTTCTGGGCAATCCAAATCTACTGAACGGTTTCATGCTATGTTTTGAATGCTGCAATTTCAAAGCCTGCTCTCTGTCTTTTTCTTTTTGAGTTTCAAGTTCTTCAGAGTCTTTTTATATTTTGCTTCAGTGATTCAGCTTGTATAAAAGATGTAGTTGACTGAACAATTGGAAGAGTAGGAGGTCGCTGGCTCTCGAAATCCATTGTGCATTAGGTTTAAATAAAAGCCAGTTTTGAGGGGCTATAATATTGGATTAAAAAAAGTATGTTTAAACTATAGCAGTGGCATAAATTTTCCATTTTAAGAACATCCGTGTTAGTCACTAATCAACCAATGTGTTAGTAGCGTTGTTTGTTTCTTTCTTTACACGAACAATCGATTATCCATCAAGTCTTTTTCTCTGATTTGTGTCATTCGTTAACAGTAAAGAGTATGCAGGACTTGGAAGGCTGAGAAGGAACTACAGAATACTTGGTAATGACAATGATGCTTCAAATTGCTTCAGTCGTCATTATAGCTCCCAGTTCAATGACAAACGATTGTGGAAAGCAACAAATAAGGTGCCTTAGATTTTATATTTAATCTCCCCATTAGTTCTGAGTTTTTTTTTTTACTGTAAATCTTTCTGTCAATGTTAGAAACCTGTTATGTGAATTTGTACGCAACTTCACCGTCCATGTATGCCTTTTCTCCCGCCGAAGCTTTTGTTGCTTGATTTTTTTTATTATTATTTTGGCGTGTGTTGTGTGGACGCTGTGATTCATTGAAAAAGTCAATGCTGCAGCTTTTGGGAAACATACCAGAATATGTAAAGATTGTTGAAGTTGGTCCACGGGATGGACTGCAAAACGAGAAGCATATTATCCCCACAACTGTAAAGGTTGAATTGATTAAAAAGCGAGTTTCTGCAGGGTTGCCCGTTGTAGATGCTACAAGTTTTGTCTCACCAAAATGGGTTCCACAGGTAAACAACTTGGTTACTTGTGTAAAATCAAAACTTTCATATGCAAAATCTCTTCATTGGGAATACCTTAAATCAAAACTTTCATATGCAAAATCTCTTCATTGGGAATACCTTCACAGGGATCCTTTTTTCCTCTGCACATTCTCACAAGAGTGATGCAAATTTTATTTTAGGTGTTTGCTGTGGCCAATCATATCATTCTTATTGTGACTGAGATTTGATAATAAACAGTCTCCTCAACAAAGCCTTCTCTCCTTAAAGAACCTTGGCAAGCTACACTACTTACTTGGAATTCAAATTCATCACACTAAGACAGTGCTTAGAAAAGTACCTTACAATCTTCTTTGCCAAGATCAAAAGATTGATGCTAATCCTCTTCCCACACCAATGCTCAGTGGCCAACACCTATCAGCTATAAAAAGGTGATCATCTCGAAGATGGCAATGCTATATGGGAGTATTGTGAGTGCTCTTCAACATGCAACTATAACTCGACCGGACATAGCTTTTAGTATGAATAAAGTAAGCCAGTTCATGCAAATTCCTTTGCAATCGAATGTATCCTTAGAACTTGATGGTCTCAAACTCACCAAATAAACTGACTTGAATCTCACAGGCTACTAAGATGCAGACTGGCAAACAAATCCAGACAGTCAGCCACTGCATTATGTGTTTCTCTTGGCCGAAATCTTGTAACTTGGAGCTCCAAGAAGTAATCAATAGTCTCCAAGTCAAGCACCGAGGCAAAATATCATGGTCTGCTCAAATTTTCTATGGATCAAATCTCTACTTCCAGAATTACAAGTTTCTAAATCTCGAGCTCTTATCATTTGGTGTGATAACTTGTCAACAATGTCTCTGTTTGCCAATCCAGTGCTACACTTCTAAGCAAAGCACATTAAGTTTGGTTTGTTCCTTGTAAGACAAAAAGTCTTAGCCAAGTCCCTTTCAATTTAACACGTTCCTGCAATTAACCCGAATGCAACTCCGCGAAGGCTACATCCTTACCACATATCACCAGGCTAAGGAACATGATAGGATTTTTTTCTTTCAAGTGGCCTTGAATTAAGGGAGGCTATTGTGGAACAAGGCTGAAATGATGACATGCTACATAAATGTTGCTATTTCAGAAGACATAATTCAGGCTGTTTGGAGATTTGCAGCAGAAACTTGGCTTGCTATTGTTGGCTTTTACAAATATTCCTTTCTGTACTAATTCGTTATTCTTGTAAGCATTGTAAAAAAATATATATTCCTTGGCAATCCCGAGGATCATTGCCAGCTATCCTAGACTGTTAAGATCTCATGTACATTAGAAATTTCATGTGAAGGCAGTTCACAATAAATAAAAAATTGAGCTAATTATACATTTCCCTTAAGTTTTATTTCATTATACCATATGACTATGTCTTCTCTAATGCGACTGGCCTAACAACGTTTGCGATGCCATTTTTGTGGAATTCAAAGAAGCAACTGTAACGTCCCAAAATTTATTTAATATTAATGTAATGTAAATGATGAATTAGTGTGCCATAATTAAAGTTTTAACTTTAATTAGATTATTTGGTTGGATTTTTAGTTTTTGGTTGTTTTGTTAAATTGATGTGTTCAAAAGATTCCTTGTTGATTTAAAATGATGTTTTGAGTTTTAAAACACAACAATTTGTAAAATGTTAAAAATACTCTGTTTTACAAAACCGTGGGCGGCACATGGTTTTCGCACAGTAAAACCGCCCACCGATTTTCTCTATTTATTTCCCTCTTCTCTCTCTCTCTCCTCATTCACGAGTTCTCTCTCTCTCTCTTCTCTCTCTCGGCAGTCCCTCTCTCTCTCTCAATCTCTTTCAAAATTTTGATTTCCATTCGAATCCAAGCTTCGGAACAGCAAGGAGGAAGCTCGGGGACGTGATTCGGCGACCGAGAACGCGGATTGAAGCTTCGATTCGAGGTTAGATTCGAAATTTCTAAACTTTTTACAAAATTTTCGATTTTGTGTGTTTTTGAAATCTAAGTTTGTTTTAGCTTAGAAAACCGTGGATTTGTGTTAAATGAGCTTAAAACAACTAGAATCTAAACCTAGATTGAAGAAAAACGGATTGGATTCAAGATTTTCATTTTTCTCCTCTTTTTCTCATTTTCGGATTTTTGAAGATTTTGAGTTTAAATGTTGTTTAAATGATCCCAAACATGTTCTAGAATGTTTTTCTATCAATTATAGTTGTTTTTCATGCCTGGGATTTGAGAAAAACAAGCTAGAAACAAGATTTGGATTTTGGGGATCGAGAAACCCGTGGCTGGGATTTCTGGATCTTCCCAGTTCGGCAGGCCGAAGTTCATGTTCGGCAGGCCGGAGTGATGATCGGCAGGCCGGTGTTCTTCCGACCGGCAGGCCGAATCTGGGGAAATGTTCGGCAGGCCGAACCTCGTTTCCGGCAGGCCGAACTGTACAGTTCGGCAGGCCGAAGCAGGGCGTCCGGCAGGCCGACCGAGGCATGGAAAATTTTGTGATTTTTACCCGTTTTCACTGTTTTGAACCCTGATTTAAATCCCAACCTTATAGGATGATTTTAATGATACAAATGGCACACTAGGACATCATGAAATGATTTAGTAACATAGAATGTCTCGAACTAGATATTGATCGACTTAGTTTGTATCTAGGATTGTTCGTGGTTCCGTGGAGCTAACGTATAGCGGATCGGGATTACGGTGTGGGGTACCGGCACGAGTACTGAGGTAGGACTTCTATCCTATTTCTTTGGTAGCCTGGTTTTGAAATGATTTGGCTTTGAAAATGATTTCTATCAAAATGTTTTCAACGGTTGTTTGAAAATGATTTTATCGGTTATATTTTAATATACCGTGACATGAAATGAATTTCATAATGAATGTAATTGACAACACTCGGTAATTGGGTTTTGAATGATAATGATAATAAACACTAAGGCATGATGCCATATCAGAGATCGGGTCGTGTGACGATCGACCTTGGGGGCAGGTCCCGAAACACAGCTGGGCCACTACGGTGGTGATATCATGGTTTGCCTAGGTAAAAGTAAACTGGTGTTTTGATTTGACGAGTAGACTGTTCTGTGTCAGAACGGTTCTACTCAATTTATTTATTTATTTATTCAAGTTCCCTTTCTGTATAACTCCTGATAATGTTATGTTTCTTTGCATTAAATTATTTTATAAAACTTAGTCTTACTGAGCCTTTCGCTCACGTTTTATCTGTTTTAAATTTCCCCCCTTCTAGGTGGTTTCCCATTTAGGTTTGGAGAAGATTCTTCGGACCGAACTCAGGAGCAATAGGAGAATTTATTTATATTCGGTATTTATTAATCAAGGCATGTAAGACTTAACTTTATTGGTACTTGGACTGTAATTGTATTTATGATATTGTCAGAACCATGTGTGTGCACAAGTTGTGGGTTGTGGAACCCATATTCGCGGTTTTTATTCAATTATTGTTATTTGTTTAATGATTTTAAATTCTTTATCAAATGTGGTGGAAAAATCTCTTTATTTCTTACTTAATTGGATTTTTAAACCCTTAATTTCAATTAAATTCTCTTTTAATTAATCTAAATATTCCGCCACGTCACCTCCCGTACTCCGGGGCGTGACAGAATGGTATCAGAGCTCAAGGTTATGAACCTTGGGAATTGTGCACACATAGGTTTGACAATGAAATACCTCTGACAGTCCAATTTTGTTTTCAGAAGTGAGAGAATGGCACCTAGACGTCGTTCGACAGCTGACGCCGAGTTCGGAAATGATGAGGGCCTGATGAGGTCTATGATTGCGGCTTTCCGGCAGATGGCAGCCAGGACTAGACCGGAAGACTCCAGTGTTGGTAGTCGGCATGCTTTCTTTAAGGAATTTCAGCGGGCGTCTATTCTGACTTTTGATGGCAATGGGGATCCGCAGTTAGCAGAGTATTGGTTGGATTCGATCTTGAAGCATCTTGATACTCTTGGTGTGCCTGAGGAGTATCGTGTGGAGTTTGCGACGTATAAGCTCGAGGGTGGCGCTAACACCTGGTGGAAACAAACTAAGCGTCTGGAGCGCGGTGGCGATATCGTTAGGGACAAGTTCGAGGAGCTGTTCTATGATCGGTATTTTCCGCAGGGATATAGAGACCAGAAGGCAGCTGAGTTTTATAGACTGCAGCAGGGTGATCTTTCAGTTCGGGAGTACGAGGCAAAGTTTAGCGAGTTGGCTAGGTTTGCTCCATCAGCTGTGGCATCGGAGCGCGAGAAATGCATCAAGTTTCAGGAAGGACTCAAGGCTCCTATTCGACGGCAGTTGGTTGCTCTACGGCTTAGGGGTTTCGGAGAGCTTGTGTCGTCGGCGATCTCCGTGGAGAATGATTACGTGCAGTATTGTGAGGACCGAGCCAAGGCTTCAGGAGGACCGCAGAGGAGTGGCAGGAAGAGCACCAGTAGTCGTCCAGCTCCGGGGAAAGGCAAGCAAGGCGGTGCGACCAGTGGCAGCAGCAGTTCGTCTGGCAGCGGGCGCAGCAATCCCTACAGCTTTCATTGTCATTTCTGTCAGCAGCCCGGACACATCAAGAGGAATTGCCCGATCAGGAGTGCTCGTCTTGGATCGCAGACCGGGGAGGATGCCAGTCGTTCGTCTCAGCCTCAGCCTCAGACCCTACCTCCGCCTCTGCAGTACCCGCAGTTGCAGTATCCGCAGTTTTCTCCTCAGCAATTCTCATATTCGGCACGGGGGCAGCAGCCGCAGTATTTTCAACGCAGTGTTCCTCAGTATAGAGCTCCGAGTACAGGTAGTGTGCATTCGTCTCCATCTCAGCAGTATCGGCCGAGTAATGCAGGACCCAACAATATCGGTAGAGGAAAAGGGAAGGCGCCAGTGCAGGTTCATGCAATGGCATCTGGAGGGTCAGATTCTCAGATTGGTAACGCGGTTGTCGATGGTATAGTTTTGGTTTCCAGATCTTTAGCTCGCGTTTTATTTGATACCGGTGCCTCTCATTCTCTCATTTCGAGTTCCTTTGTACATGCCTTGGGATTAGAAGTAGAAGAGTTTAAGGAACCCCTAGTCATAACTTCTCCCTTGGGGCGGGTGTGTGTAAATTGTATGTGTAGATCTTGTAAAATAAAGATTGGGGATGAGATTTTGAAAAGTGATTTGATTATACTCCCCATGAGTTCCTATGATGTGATTTTAGGGATGGACTGGTTGTCCAGGTATAGTGCAGTTGTGGACTGCCAACTTAGAAAAGTGACCCTAGTGTCTGATAGGGGGACGATAATCACTTACCAGGGTGGTGGTGATTGGCTAATGAGTGAGCGTCTCATGAAGTCATGTCTAGGAGGGCGAAGGAATCTAGATTGTTTTGCTTTTCTTGCCAATCTAGATTGCGAGCCCTATGTTTCGAGTAGTAGTGTAGCGATTCCGGTGGTCGGTGAGTTCGAGGATGTCTTCCCCGACGAGTTATCAGGGTTACCACCGCATCGGGAGATTGAGTTTGGTATCGAGTTGTTTCCAGGGACATCACCGATTTCTATGGCACCTTATCGGATGGCGCCGGCAGAAATGAAGGAATTGAGGAAGCAACTTCAGGAGCTTGCTGATAAAGGATATATTCAGAATAGCACATCTCCGTGGGGAGCACCAGTTTTGTTCGCTAAGAAGCACGATGGGACTCTCAGGTTATGTGTGGATTATCGGCAGCTGAATCGTATTACGGTGAAGAACAAGTATCCCTTGCCTAGGATTGATGAGCTATTTGATCAGTTGGGAGGTTCGCGATACTTCTCGAAGATTGATTTGCGGTCAGGTTATCATCAGCTCAGAATCAAGGAAGAGGATATTCCCAAGACAGCTTTTAGGACTCGGTATGGGCACTTCGAGTTTCTGGTTATGTCTTTCGGGTTGACGAATGCTCCAGCAGCTTTTATGGATTTGATGAACAGGATATTTAGGCCGCATCTGGATCAGTTTGTGATCGTGTTCATCGATGATATTCTAGTGTATTCTAAGACATGGGAGGAGCATGAGCAGCATCTTCGGATCGTGCTTCAGACTTTGCGGGAGCACCAGTTTATGCTAAGAGGGAAAAGTGTGAGTTCTGGTTGACTGAGGTCAAATTTCTGGGTCATGTCATCTCGGAGCATGGTATTTCAGTGGATCCGTCCAAGATTGAAGCTATATTGGAGTGGGAACGACCAAGGAATGTAGCGGAGATTCGCAGCTTCTTAGGTCTTGCTGGATATTACAGGAAATTTGTAAAGGACTTTTCGAAGATTGCAGCTCCGTTGACGAGGTTGACCAAGAAAAATGTCAGGTTTGAGTGGGATGAAGACTGTGAGTCTGCTTTTCAGGAATTGAAGAACCGGTTGACTTCAGCTCCAGTATTAGTTATTCCTAGTAGTGACGAGCCGTATGAGGTTTATGCGGATGCTTCAGGGCGCGGACTTGGATGCGTGTTGATGCAGCATGGACGTGTGGTTGCGTACGGATCGAGACAGCTACGACCTCACGAGCGGAATTATCCTACTCACGATTTAGAGCTTGCAGCGGTGATCTACGCGCTGAAGATTTGGAGATGTTTCTTGTATGGAGCATCGTTTCAGGTCTTCTCCGATCACAAGAGTTTGAGGCATTTGTTCACTCAGAGGGATCTCAACTTGAGGCAGCGCAGATGGGTGGAGTACATGGAGGATTATGATTTCGCGTTGCAGTATCATCCCGGAAAAGCTAATGTGGTAGCGGACGCGCTTAGCAGGAAGTCTTCAGGGATTCTCGCTTGTTTGATCTTTGAGGACTGGAGCAGGGATGCGACAGTGAGTGAGTATCGGCTACAGTATCATGAAGACGGTGATCGAATTTTGTTGTATCATGTGGAAGCGACTCCAGCTCTTGTTCGGATGGTGAAGCAAGGTCAGTGGCAGGATCGACATTTGCAGGGGATTTGGTCGCGGATTCAGAACGGGGAGCAGTTCGAGGAATGGAGCGTGCATGCAGATGGATCGTTGTACTTCCGGGAGCGTCTTGCAGTTCCAGTTATCGCCGAGGTGACGAAAGCCGTTCTAGATGAAGCTCATAGGTCTCAGTTTGCTATTCATCCGGGGAGCACCAAGATGTATCGTGATTTGAAGAGGCACTATTGGTGGAGAGGCATGAAGAAAGATGTTAGCGAGTACGTGGCCAAGTGTTCGACGTGTCTTCAGGTGAAAGCTGAGCATCAGAAGCCTGCAGGTCAGCTTCAGCCGCTTCCTATTCCAGGGTGGAAATGGGAGCATGTGACGATGGATTTTCTCACAGGTTTGCCGAAGACGGAGCAGCGGCACGATGCAGTTTGGGTTGTGGTCGATAGGTTGACAAAATCAGCTCATTTCATTCCGTTTAGGTCGACGTGTTCCAGGAAGATTCTCGGGGAGCTGTATATGCAGAACATTGTGAGGTTGCATGGAGTTCCTTTGTCCATCACCTCTGATCGAGACACCAGGTTTAATGCTAAGTACTGGAGGAGTTTTCAGGAGGCTTTGGGTACGGATTTGAACTTCAGTACGGCATTTCATCCTCAGACTGATGGGCAGTCTGAGCGGGTTATTCAGGTTCTCGAGGATATGTTGCGTGCTTGTGCGTTGGACTTCGGCGGGAATTGGAAGCAATGTTTGCATTTGGCGGAGTTCGCGTACAACAACAGTTATCAGGCGAGTATCGGTATGGCACCATTTGAGGCATTGTATGGGCGATCGTGTCAGTCACCTGTGTGTTGGGCCGAGCCGGAAGATAGAGTTATTCTTGGGCCAGATGAGATTCGTGACAGCAACGAGAAAGTCGCGGTGATTCGGGATCGGTTGAGAGCAGCTCAGAGTCGGCAAAAGAGCTACGCGGATAGGAGACGTAGACCTTTAGAATTCGCGGTTGGAGATTTTGTTCTCTTGAGGGTGTCACCTCGTAAGGGAACTATGCGGTTCGGGGTGAGTGGGAAGCTCGCGCCGAGGTATATTGGGCCGTTCGAGATCACTCAGTGTGTTGGTGTGGTCGCTTATCGGCTTGATCTTCCGCCCGAACTTTCTCATGTGCACGATGTGTTTCATGTGTCTATGCTTAGGAAGTGTCCACCTGAGCAGGGTAAGATAGTATCGTTTCGCGATGTACAGGTTCAGGAGGATACGACGTACGAAGAAGTGCCGATTCAGATCATCGACCGGAAAGTGATTAGCTTGCGTCGTCGTGAGATACCGTTGGTAAAGGTCGTGTGGCAGCATCACGGTGTTGATGAAGCCACCTGGGAATTAGAGTCGAGTATGCGGGAGTTGTATCCGCATTTGTTTTGCTTTTGAGATGAGTTGTAAATTTCGAGGACGAAATTTCTTTTAGGGGTGGAGAGCTGTAACGTCCCGAAATTTATTTAATATTAATGTAATGTAAATGATGAATTAGTGTGCCATAATTAAAGTTTTAACTTTAATTAGATTATTTGGTTGGATTTTTAGTTTTTGGTTGTTTTGTTAAATTGATGTGTTCAAAAGATTCCTTGTTGATTTAAAATGATGTTTTGAGTTTTAAAACACAACAATTTGTAAAATGTTAAAAATACTCTGTTTTACAAAACCGTGGGCGGCACATGGTTTTCGCACAGTAAAACCGCCCACCGATTTTCTCTATTTATTTCCCTCTTCTCTCTCTCTCTCCTCATTCACGAGTTCTCTCTCTCTCTCTTCTCTCTCTCGGCAGTCCCTCTCTCTCTCTCAATCTCTTTCAAAATTTTGATTTCCATTCGAATCCAAGCTTCGGAACAGCAAGGAGGAAGCTCGGGGACGTGATTCGGCGACCGAGAACGCGGATTGAAGCTTCGATTCGAGGTTAGATTCGAAATTTCTAAACTTTTTACAAAATTTTCGATTTTGTGTGTTTTTGAAATCTAAGTTTGTTTTAGCTTAGAAAACCGTGGATTTGTGTTAAATGAGCTTAAAACAACTAGAATCTAAACCTAGATTGAAGAAAAACGGATTGGATTCAAGATTTTCATTTTTCTCCTCTTTTTCTCATTTTCAGATTTTTGAATATTTTGAGTTTAAATGTTGTTTAAATGATCCCAAACATGTTCTAGAATGTTTTTCTATCAATTATAGTTGTTTTTCATGCCTGGGATTTGAGAAAAACAGGTTAGAAACAAGATTTGGATTTTGGGGATCGAGAAACCCGTGGCTGGGATTTCTGGATCTTCCCAGTTCGGTAGGCCGAAGTTCATGTTCGGCAGGTCGGAGTGATGATCGGCAGGCCGGTGTTCTTCCGACCGGCAGGCCGAATCTGGGGAAATGTTCGGCAGGCCGAACCTCGTTTCCGGTAGGCCGAACTGTACAGTTCGGCAGGCCGAAGCAGGGCGTCTGGCAGGCCGACCGAGGCATGGAAAATTTTGTAATTTTTACCCGTTTTCACTGTTTTGAACCCTGATTTAAATCCCAACCTTATAGGATGATTTTAATGATACAAATGGCACACTAGGACATCATGAAATGATTTAGTAACATAGAATGTCTCGAACTAGATATTGATCGACTTAGTTTGTATCTAGGATTGTTCGTGGTTCCGTGGAGCTAACGTATAGCGGATCGGGATTACGGTGTGGGGTACTGGCACGAGTACTGAGGTAGGACTTCTATCCTATTTCTTTGGTAGCCTGGTTTTGAAATGATTTGGCTTTGAAAATGATTTCTATCAAAATGTTTTCAACGGTTGTTTGAAAATGATTTTATCGGTTATATTTTAATATACCGTGACATGAAATGAATTTCATAATGAATGTAATTGACAACACTCGGTAATTGGGTTTTGAATGATAATGATAATAAACACTAAGGCATGATGCCATATCAGAGATCGGGTCGTGTGACGATCGACCTTGGGGGCAGGTCCCGAAACCCAGCTGGGCCACTACGGTGGTGATATCATGGTTTGCCTAGGTAAAAGTAAACTGGTGTTTTGATTTGACGAGTAAACTGTTCTGTGTCAGAACGGTTCTACTCAATTTATTTATTTATTTATTCAAGTTCCCTTTCTGTATAACTCCTGATAATGTTATGTTTCTTTGCATTAAATTATTTTATAAAACTTAGTCCTACTGAGCCTTTCGCTCACGTTTTATCTGTTTTAAATTCCCCCCTTCTAGGTGGTTTTCCATTTAGGTTTGGAGAAGATTCTTCGGACCGAACTCATGAGCAATAGGAGAATTTATTTATATTCGGTATTTATTAATCAAGGCATGTAAGACTTAACTTTATTGGTACTTGGACTGTAATTGTATTTATGATATTGTCAGAACCATGTGTGTGCATAAGTTGTGGGTTGTGGAACCCATATTCGCGGTTTTTATTCAATTATTGTTATTTGTTTAATGATTTTAAATTCTTTATCAAATGTGGTGGAAAAATCTCTTTATTTCTTACTTAATTGGATCTTTAAACCCTTAATTTCAATTAAATTCTCTTTTAATTAATCTAAATATTCCGCCACGTCACCTCCCGTACTCCGGGGCGTGACAGCAACTCTCTGCAGTTTGATCTTCTACCGAAGCTGAATATCACTTGGTGGCTTCTGTTGCCGCTGAAGTTGCTTGGACTCAATCCTTACTTCACGAGCTTGGGGTACAACTTTGATCTTTGCTCCAGTCTGTTATTCCACTTTTTAGTGAAATGGATGGTCGTTGACTTCCACTTCTAGTAGAACAATAATATGGGGATTTTACTTGATATTTAGATTGATAACAGGTTCAAATAGACATGATTGTCATTTCACGCAAATCGCATTTGAAGTGAATCCGTGAAGGGCAAATAGCCAACGGGACGTCCTTATATGGCCAAATCAGAGGGAATGTTGGTATATTTTTCCCTTTTGTATATGTTATTAATAAAACCAGAATATTGCATGTCTAATAACCAATTACCATATTCACCTCTCTTGTTTCATTCCTTCACTTTTTGCCTTCTCTAAAGCTAATTTGGTTGCAACGCTGACAACCACACATCTACAAGTGCACATGTTGTCTTCCTAGGTGGCAATGTCATCTTGTAGAATTCAATTAAGGAACAAAGTGTTGCAGAGTCTTCTACTGAAGTTGAACATCATGTGGCGGCTACCGTTGCTGCCGAAGTTACTTGGTTTCAATCCTTCATGATCTTTTGTACAACTTTCCACCCCTTTGATACCTGTTATTGATGCAGCTTATCCTTGCGCCAACTAAGTATTCCTCTTTCGAATGAAACACATCACCATTGAAGTACAAATCTCTATGCCTTGTATCTTTCTTCTACCACTCATCTCACCAACGCTTTACAGACCCCTTTCGCAACGATTTCAATTATTACGGTTCAAAATTGGAGTTCATCATGGGAACTACGCCTTGAGAGGTTGAATAAAGAATATCATAATAGCTTCGATTCTTGGAGATTTATGCGATATATTTAGTTAATTTTATCATTTCATAATCATAGGAGCTTTGACCATAGTTGGTATTCTTTCCAATTTTTTAAAGTTGGCAGAGTGCATGCATTGTAATTCTTTTACATTACAGAAAGTTGGCTAAGTCATTCTCAAAATTTAATGCTCTTAAGCTTTTATAACACAGGGGTTATAGCAAACACCATCTTAATGTAATGCAATACAATACTTTTTAACATGGTACATCAAACATGGCCTTATGATTTAGTACAAATCATCAACAACCAAGACAGGTATGCATAATGCATCAAGTCCACCATTTGCAGTACAGAATAGGACATAAAGTCTCACTATTATTACTACCCTAAACTCGTCTGGTTTCCAGTCCCATTTGCCTCGATCTGTCCGTTGTACAGACTAACAAAGCATAATGTACATACCATCTCACATGAAGCTAAGAAAAAAACTGTACAAAAAAGAGCTACCTTTCAAGTTGTTGCTTCTAAGAACTATGTTATTTTATTTCAGACATGGACCCCGATCCTCTGAGCAACCTGCATCAACAAAAGGTGGTGAGAAAATTGATTCGTTTTTATGAAAATAGATATCAATGACGAGATTAGAAATTGCGAGGATGAATGCCGTAAAAGAGGGGCAAACTAATTGGATCCTCAAAAGTGCAAAAGCATAAATAGACATGATTTGTGATTTGCTTAAGATGTTTTTCTTCAATTCTAAACTTGACTAGTTCAACTTCAATCTTAAAGGGAGAGGAACAAAGAAAAAGAGAAGCAAAGAAATGAGTACCAACCAGAAAATACTACCCAGCATACTCATCTTGGCCTTATCCTAAGAAAACGGCTCCTAATTTCACTACCATCTTGACCGGTAAATATATTTTACAGTCTTCTTAGTCTCGAGAAGACCAACCAAATGCCATGACTTGAAAAGATTTTCTAACTTCATTTAAGCACTTCTTACTCGAAAGGCCTTGCAAAGAATGTAAACAGCCTTTTAAGATATTACAAGCAGTTTTCCCATTAAAAAAATAAAATAAAATAAAATAACAACGAAATCCCTCTTCTTCGTCTTTAGTATAACTTTTTCTCGACATGCAAGTTGCAACTCAAGTGCAAGAAGAAGCTTTAAAGATGATTACAAGATAGTACTACCCACTATCAAACAAATAGAGCACAAGGGACAATTATCTTTGACTTTGAGGATAAGAAACCGAAATATTCCCATTAGTTTGGTCATGGTAGTCAGTGCAAACATTGTAAATGGCACCACATAAACACCTTCTTGCAAATAAGTTACCAAGAAAACAAGAGAGATAAGCAGAAAGAATATACCTCTTTAAAAGAGTAAACGTCACTTCCCCAAAGCCAAGCATCGCAACCAGCATCTCTGGCACCCCATATGTCATTTCTTCGGTCGTCCCCCACATGCACAGCCTCTTCAGGTTTTACCCCTAGTAACTCACAAGCCTTTAGAAATATAGTTGGATTTGGCTTCTCTGCTTCAACCTGTTCATGAGCGACATCAACCAACATGTATCTATACATCATATGTTTGTAAAAAAAAATCACAAAACCATGAACAAAAACCATTTTCTTCACTTACTTCAGCCGACACCGCGACAGCATCAAACCAATGATCACAATCTAAAGCCCGCAGGAGAGGTCTCAATCTAGTATCAAAGTGGCCGTAGAATTACGCGTCTGGGTTTTACATTTAGAGTTAGCCCAGTGTATAAATTGATTCTTGGCCCATTAAGTTTATACTCTTGTTGAGACTTAAAAACGATACGCGAAAATGTCCCACATCACTTAGGTACAAGAAATCGTCGCCGTTGTGCCACATCACTTAGCTAGAAGAGAACATCGACGTTTATGTTCAGCCGTCTTGGGCATTAAGCTTGTCCCTTCGGGGACATCCGATAAAATTGGAACAATACAGAGAAGATTAGCATGGCCCCTGCGCAAGGATGACACGCATAAATCGAGAAATGGTCCAAATTTTTTTTATATCTTGTTTGATGAAATATGCTGTGTGAAATTTTGCTACAATTTAACGTTGGTTGGCATAAATGAACTGGTTGGTGAGAATATAATTATACCGGAGGAAAATATATAATGGGTTAGACTTTGATTGGTCTTTGACTTTGAGTTGTTTACATCCTTTTTACGGGTGATTTGATCAGAATAGGGAAGAAGTCAATAATTTGCTCTGAGGAAGTACACGCCTTCTTCCTCAGGTGTGTCGAACAAATGCTATCATCAAACCCCTTGCGCAAACTTTTCAGGTAAAAACTTTTTGGGGACGTCAAGTTCTTTGGATTAAAGAATTTTCAAGAAAGCAATGGCCTCTGTCAGAAAGATCAAATTTAGTTCCACGCTTTTCAGTTCTTTGTCTTTTTGTTGTCTAACAAACGATTTGGTATCTGATACTGTTTCTGAATTACTCATGCGAGTTTTTGTTGTTGAGGGTCAATTGTTGGACAACCTTTTCGTCTGTCAATTATTTTGCCATGTAAAGGAGAAATTAGTTCCAAATTTTCTGGGCAATCCAAATCTACTGAACGGTTTCATGGCTATGTTTTGAATGCTGCATTTTGAAAGCCTGCTCTCTGTCTTTTTCTTTTTGAGTTTCAAGTTCTTCAGAGTCTTTTTATATTTTGCTTCAGTGATTCAGCTTGTATAAAAGATGTAGTTGACTGTACAATTGGAAGAGTAGGAGGTCACTGGCTCTCGAAATCCATCGTGCATTAGGTTTAAATAAAAGCCAGTTTTGAGGGGCTAATAAAGTATGTTTAAACTATAGCAGTGGCAGAAATTTTCCATTTTAAGAACATCCGTGTTAGTCACTAATCAACCAATGTGTTAGCAGCATTGTTTGTTTCTTTCTTTACACGAACAATCCATTATCCATCAAGTTTCTTTCTCTGATTTGTGTCATTCGTTAACAGTAAAGAGTATGGAGGACTTGGAAGGCTGAGAAGGAACTACAGAATACTTGGTAATGACAATGATGCTTCAAATTGCTTCAGTCGTCATTATAGCTCCCAGTTCAATGGCAAACGAGTGGGGAAAGCAACAAATAAGGTGCCTTAGATTTTATATTTAATCTCCCCATTAGTTCTGAGTTTTTTTTTTTACTGTAAATCTTTCTGTCAATGTTAGAAACCTGTTATGTGAATTTGTACGCAACTTCACCGTCCATGTATGCCTTTTCTCCTGCGGAAGCTTTTGTTGCTTGATTTTTTTTATTATTATTTTGGCGTGTGCTGTGTGGACGCTGTGATTCATTCAAAAATTCAATGCTGCAGTTTTTGGGAAACATGCCAGAATATGTAAAGATTGTTGAAGTTGGTCCACAGGATGGACTGCAAAACGAGAAGCATATTATCCCCACAACTGTAAAGGTTGAATTGATTAAAAAGCGAGTTTCTGCAGGGTTGCCCGTTGTAGATGCTACAAGTTTTGTCTCACCAAAATGGGTTCCACAGGTAAACAACTTGGTTACTTGTGTAAAATCAAAACTTTCATATGCAAAATCTCTTCATTGGGAATACCTTAAATCAAAACTTTCATATGCAAAATCTCTTCATTGGGAATACCATCAAAGGGATCCTTTTTTCCTCTGCACATTCTCACAAGAGTGATGCAAATTTTATTTTAGGTGTTTGCTGTGGCCAATCATATCATTCTTATTGTGACTGAGACTTGATAATAAACAGTCTCCTCAACAAAGCCTTCTCTCCTTAAAGGACCTTGGCAAGCTACACTACTTCCTTGGAATTCAAATTCATCACACTAAGACAGTGATTAGAAAAGTACCTTACAATCTTCTTTGCCAAGATCAAAAGATTGATGCTAATCCTCTTCCCACACCAATGCTCAGTGGCCAACACCTATCAGCTATAAAAGGTGATCCTCTCGAAGATGGCAATGCTATATGGGAGTATTGTGAGTGCTCTTCAACATGCAACTATAACTCGACCGGACATAGCTTTTAGTATGAATAAAGTAAGCCAGTTCATGCAAATTCCTTTGCAATCGAATGTATCCTTAGAACTTGATGGTCTCAAACTCACCAAATCAACCGACTTGAATCTCACAGGCTACTAAGATGCAGACTGGCGAACAAATCCAGACAGTCAGCCACTGCATTATGTGTTTCTCTTGGCCGAAATCTTGTAACTTGGAGCTCCAAGAAGTAATCAATAGTCTCCAAGTCAAGCACCGAGGCAAAATATCATGGTCTGCTCAAATTTTCTATGGATCAAATCTCTACTTCCAGAATTAAAAGTTTCTAAATCTCGAGCTCTTATCATTTGGTGTGATAACTTGTCAACAATGTCTCTGTTTGCCAATCCAGTGCTACACTTCTAAGCAAAGCACATTGAGTTTGGTTTGTTCCTTGTAAGACAAAAAGTCTTAGCCAAGTCCCTATCAATTTAACACGTTCCTGCAATGAACCCGAATGCAACTCCGCGAAGGCTACATCCTTACCACATATCACCAGGCTAAGGAACATGATAGGATTTTTTTCTTTCAAGTGGCCTTGAATTAAGGGAGGCTATTGAGGAACAAGGCTGAAATGATGACATGCTACATAAATGTTGCCATTTCAGAAGACATAATTCAAGCTGTTAGAAGATTTGTAGCAGAAACTTGGCATGCTATTGTTGGCTTTTACAAATATTCCTTTCTGTACTAATTCGTTATTCTTGTAAGCATTGTAAAAAAAAAAATATTCCTTGGCAATCCCGAGGATCATTGCCAGCTATCCTAGACTGTTAAGATCTCATGTACATTAGAAATTTCATGTGAAGGCAGTTCACAATAAATAAAAAATTGAGCTAATTATACATTTCCCTTCAGTTTTATTTCATTATACCATATGACTATGTCTTCTCTAATGCGACTGGCCTAACAACGTTTGCGATGCCATTTTTGTGGAATTCAAAGAAGCAACTCTCTGCAGTATGATCTTCTACCGAAGCTGAATATCACTTGGTGGCTTCTGTTGCCGCTGAAGTTGCTTGGACTCAATACTTACTTCACGAGCTTGGGGTACAACTTTGATCTTTGCTCCAGTCTGTTATTCCACTTTTTAGTGAAATGGATGGTCGTTGACTTCCACTTCTGGTAGAACAATAATATGGGGATTTTACTTGATATTTAGATTGATAACAGGTTCAAATAGACATGATGGTCATTTCACGCAAATCGCATTTGAAGTGAATCCGTGAAGGGCAAATAGCCAACGGGACGTCCTTATATGGCCAAATCAGAGGGAATGTTGTTATATTTTTCCCTTTTGTATATGTTATTAATAAAACCAGAATATTGCATGTCTAATAAGCCAATTACCATATTCACCTCTCTTGTTTCATTCCTTCACTTTTTGCCTTCTCTAAAGCTAATTTGGTTGCAACGCTGACAACCACACATCTACAAGTGCACATGTTGTCTTCCTAGGTGGCAATGTCATCTTGTAGAATTCAATTAAGGAACAAAGTGTTGCAGAGTCTTCTACTGAAGTTGAACATCATGTGGCGGCTACCGTTGCTGCCGAAGTTACTTGGTTTCAATCCTTCATGATCTTTTGTACAACTTTCCACCCCTTTGATACCTGTTATTGATGCAGCTTATCCTTGCGCCAACTAAGTATTCCTCTTTCGAATGAAACACATCACCATTGAAGTACAAATCTCTATGCCTTGTATCTTTCTTCTACCACTCATCTCACCAACGCTTTACAGACCCCTTTCGCAACGATTTCAATTATTACGGTTCAAAATTGGAGTTCATCATGGGAACTACGCCTTGAGAGGTTGAATAAAGAATATCATAATACCTTCGATTCTTGGAGATTTATGCGATATATTTAGTTAATTTTATCATTTCATAATCATAGGAGCTTTGACCATAGTTGGTATTCTTTCCAATTTTTTAAAGTTGGCAGAGTGCATGCATTGTAATTCTTTTACATTACAGAAAGTTGGCTAAGTCATTCTCAAAATTTAATGCTCTTAAGCTTTTATAACACAGGGGTTATAGCAAACACCATCTTAATGTAATGCAATACAATACTTTTTAACATGGTACATCAAACATGGCCTTATGATTTAGTACAAATCATCAACAACCAAGACAGGTATGCATAATGCATCAAGTCCACCATTTGCAGTACAGAATAGGACATAAAGTCTCACTATTATTACTACCCTAAACTCGTCTGGTTTTCCAGTCCCTATTTGCCTCGATCTGTCCGTTGTACAGACTAACAAAGCATAATGTGCATACCATCTCACATGAAGCTAATATAAAAACTGTACAAAAAAGAGCTACCTTTCAAGTTGTTGCTTCTAAGAACTATGTTATTTTATTTCAGACATGGACCCCGATCCTCTGAGCAACCTGCATCAACAAAAGGTGGTGAGAAAATTGATTCGTTTTTATGAAAATAGATATCAATGACGAGATTAGAAATTGCGAGGATGAATGCCGTAAAAGAGGGGCAAACTAATTGGATCCTCAAAAGTGCAAAAGCATAAATAGACATGATTTGTGATTTGCTTAAGATGTTTTTCTTCAATTCTAAACTTGACTAGTTCAACTTCAATCTTAAAGGGAGAGGAACAAAGAAAAAGAGAAGCAAAGAAATGAGTCCAAACCAGAAAATACTACCCAGCATACTCATCTTGGCCTAATCCTAAGAAAACGGCTCCTAATTTCACTACCATCTTAACCAGTAAATATATTTTACGGTCTTCTTAGTCTCGAGAAGACCAACCGAATGCCATGACTTGAAAAGATTTTCTAAACTTCATTTAAGCACTTCTTACTCGAAAGGCCTTGCAAAGAATGTAAATAGCCTTTTAAGATATTACAAGCAGTTTTCTTATTAAAAAAAATAAAATAAAATAACAACGAAATCCCTCTTCTTCGTCTTTAGTATAACTTTTTCTCGACATGCAAGTTGCAACTCAAGTGCAAGAAGAAGCTTTAAAGATGATTACAAGATAGTACTACCCACTATCAAACAAATAGAGCAAAAGGGCCAATTATCTTTGACTTTGAGGACAAGAAACCGAAATATTCCCATTAGTTTGGTCATCGTAGTCAGTGCAAACATTGTAAATGGCACCATATGAACACCATCTTGCAAATAAGTTACCAAGAAAACAAGAGAGATAAGCAGAAAGAATATACCTCTTTAAAAGAGTAAACGTCACTTCCCCAAAGCCAAGCATCGCAACCAGCATCTCTGGCACCCCATATGTCATTTCTTCGGTCGTCCCCCACATGCACAGCCTCTTCAGGTTTTACCCCTAGTAACTCGCAAGCCTTTAGAAATATAGTAGGATTTGGCTTCTCTGCTTCAACCTGTTCATGAGCGACATCAACCAACATGTATCTATACATCATATGTTTGTAAAAAAAAATCACAAAACCATGAACAAAAACCATTTTCTTCACTTACTTCAGCCGACACTGCGACAGCATCAAACCAATGATCACAATCTAAAGCCCGCAGCAGAGGTCTCAATCTAGTATCAAAGTTTGACACTATAGCAATCTTTACACCCTCTTTTCTTATAGCTTTGAAAACTCGCTCCGCCTCAGGATCGCAAAGGTGCCAAGCCTATGAATAAAAAACAATAGGAATGAACAACACTACAAATAATAGGCATGCTATGAGTATCTAAGAAAAAAGAAGGAAAAGAAAAATTATGGAAAATTTTATGGTAGGATGTGAAAAAGTAAACTAATTGTAAGACGATTTTGAACCATTGGATCACATTAGAGTCATACTAATTTATAGAAAATTACAATTAATGGAATCTGATAGAAATTTGATGGTCCCAACCTTGTTAGTGGTATAGTAGTTATACAGCTCTTCGAAGTATTGAGAATCAGAACAACCAGTAGAACAACTGACAATATATTGCCAGAAGGGTCTGCCATCATTTACATATCTGCAAAAAAATGAGAAAATCATCCACAGGATAAAGCATAATTATTAGAACATGACTGAAAAAAATTATAATTTGCAATTATCTTAAAAAGGGTATGAACCTCTTCAAATAAAATTAAAAAGTTTTTACAAGAATCACAGGAAACATCACAAAAAATCAAAAGAAACAAGCGATACATAAAGCAAAAAACAGATGGATGATTCTCTCAGTGCTTATTACAATGAACCACCAAATAACTAAAAAAGCAGGAAAAAAAATCATCAAAATATATAATTTAAACGAAAAGAAAAAAAAACGTTAAATTAAAAAAAGAAAAAGGGAAAAATACCTGAGGCGTGATCTGCCCCATGGCTGCTCATAAGCTCTTCTGTATCGGTTCAAAATCTCAGTCTCTGAGTACTCCACCCCATATTTCTCCCCAATCTGTCTATATATCTATAGCCCAAGAAAACAAATTAAAAAAAAAATAGTACATAAAATACATTTCAAAACAATAAATTGAGCGTTTGAGAAGTATATTTGAACCAAAAGTTTGAACCTTAAAGAAACCCTGTAAGGATACAAATTTTATAAGAGAAAACGTTGTATCAATATTGGTTTGAACCGAAACGTTAAATTCGAACCAACTTTCTAAATGGACCAAAAATCACACACTCCCAGAAAGGAAGGGAAAAAAAACCATGACCCAGAAACCATTAAAAAAAGAGAGAGATTACTAATACATGGATACTATTTGTGTGTATATGTACGCGTGTGTATATATATGTATATGGATGTGAATGAGGAAGAATTAGAGAAGACCTGAGCCATGGGCTGAGAAGGAACAACAAGTGTGCCAACAGCATCGACGAGCAAAGCCTTGTGACTGATTTCGCCATACAAAGACCTCCTATAATCCACATAATCCTTCACACCCAGAATCTCCCAGTCTAATCCCATATGTCTCGAACCCACGACCTCGCACTCATTAGAGGCCAAAGCAGAGGAAGCAGAAGAATACAACATTTTTGAAACTCCCAACACAGAACGGCCATTGAAGCAAGACCCAGATCCACCAAAAAATGGTTTTCTAGTGGTCAAGAGCCTAGAGAGCTTAGTCCTGATCGCCCTTAGAGCCATTTTGTGAACCTCATTTGAGGCTTTCTATGATGCTGTCTCCCAGTCTTATAAGTGACTTCAGCTTATTTTATGTTATGCGTCAATTGTTCCCGTGGGCTGCTTGTCTTGTTCTTTTTTATGATTGGATGAATTAATTTTGATGATTTGGTTTAGTTTCAGCTTAAGATCCTCTAAGTAGGGGTGGGCTGTCTTTTCCTTTTTTTGTTTTTTTTCCTTTCTCTCTCTATTTTTTTCCTCTTTGGGAAATGCTATTGCCATTGGAAGTTGAAGTTATTTACGGTTATAACCTTGGCTTGGATTTTTTTGTCCAATTTTGACGTCATAAAATCAGGTTATACCAAATATTATAAGGTCTGTTTGGTTCGAGTATTTGAATAAAGTATTTGAATGAAGATTTAAATTTTTGTGAGAGAAAATACAGTAGCAAAATAATTCAAACCGTGATTCAAGTATCG
The DNA here is from genome assembly GCA_025403435.1 of Artocarpus heterophyllus. Taxonomy (NCBI): domain Eukaryota; kingdom Viridiplantae; phylum Streptophyta; class Magnoliopsida; order Rosales; family Moraceae; genus Artocarpus; species Artocarpus heterophyllus. Next base: position 20,263,829 of record CM046351.1, read on the forward strand.
AAATAAATGGGCCTTTAATGAAATCAAAAAATAGAAGATGTAAAAAAGTGAGTTAGAAAGCATTTCTTATCATTTAGATAACATGAAATATGATAATATAATTAGTTAAACGCTATTTAAGATTATTGGATTGGATTCTGCACACAGTAAAATAGAATTTTCTCAAGTTTCACTATTTGTCCTGTTATATTTTTTTGTCCTTGTTCTTGTTTTAAATGCTATGATAGAAAAAAAAAACAATAGAAAAAAAATTAAAGCAACCACCAGTGATGGTTTTCAAATTAATTAATTTTATTTTAAGTTTTTTTTAATCCTTTTAAACTTAAGAATAAGAAATTGGAATGCTATACCTTAAAGCAGAATCTTGTATGAATTTACCGTTTAACTATACTTGTAAGTTATAATCACAGAGTGAGAGAATTTGAACTAATTAATTGTAATTGGATGTAACACAAATAGGTTACTAGAGGTTAACATGTAATTGTGTAAATGATAAATTATTAGTAGAATGATTCTAGTAAGAATAATTGTCCATGTAATTGTGATGTTATGTAGATAGGTTACTAGAATTGAACATGTTTTGATTTGATAACTCAATTAAGCTTTTAAAATGAATCAAATATACTAAAATACAACCCTTAATAAGTTTATTTTGTTGTAGATACAAATAATTATAATAGTGCTTCAAAGACTAATAAAGGTAGAAAAATTTAATATTAGAAGCAAAAACCTTGTTTCCTGTTGTAAGTCACTGTAGGTTATTTTGTTTTTTGAGGAAAACATATCATGACATAATTAGACTAAATCAACTGAAATAGCAAAACTTTAAACAATGAGACAACCTCAATACCTCAATACATATTAAAATTATGAAATATGGAATTAATCAAAAGGGAAGCTACCTTATTTTCTTTGTGAGAGACACAATAGCATTGACCACCTTTAGCAAATGAAAACACCTGAATATCTTTAATATCAAACAAAGCACAATTAATCCCTGATTTTACTAGGTTTTTGCATCATTCAAGCAACAGAAATAGAAACACTAATTTGGCGAGCAAGGTTTTAACCTTCTTTCAATGTAAAGCTTTCAAAACAAAGCTCTAAGCGATATACACAAGGAATTAATTTGCTACAAGTTATTAACACTATTAATCCTTGAATTATAAACATTATGATACTTTGCTTCCTAAATTATTAATTTTGACAAATTACTTTATGAACTTTTTTTTTTTTTTGCCTTTTTGATCCCCAACACTAAAATTACAAAGAGTTTTTGAAATTATACTGAGATAATCATATTCTAGTCATATAGGAACTAAATTCATACATAAATAATTCCATTAAATGCAAAATATTCTTCTCATTTTTGTTAAAAAACCTTTAAAAATTAGAATAATTTGCTTTTGACTGTAACTATATTTGCAAAATTTCAGTTATAATATGGTTATGATGTGATTATTTCCAAGATAAATTTCAGAATTCATTCATCAATTTTAGTGTGAAAAATTAAAACGGTCAAAAAGTCAAAGTTTAAGGAGTAATTTATCAAAATTTAAAATTTAATGATTAAAGTAACACAATACTCATAATTCAGGGACTAATTGTTCTAATAACCATAATGATTAAAGTAACAATACTAATCATTTGTCATGCATGATATATTCATATAAAATGAGTGATTTAGTTTCTGAATAAACTCAAATGACATGATACATTTATATGAATTTCTCTCTTTTAAATGAGAACACTCGCCCAAATTCCCAAAGTAGCTCTCTCGTCAACCCAAATGAGCTGGAAGAATTTGAAAAAAGGCCAAACAAAAAATTCTTAATTAAGGAAATGACCTCTTTTTTTTGCAAAAAAAACACGTTTTTTAGGCAGGTAAACTGTCCTAGTTTTTTTTCAAAAAAAGACGAAAATAACTGTAACGAGGAGAGGAACCTCAACAGAGTGAAAAGAAAAAAAACTGGAGCTATTTTGATACCCAAAAAGCATGTTTTTTTACGTCAAAAAACTGTAAAAAAAAAAAGGGTCATTTGCCCAAAATGACTTTTTCTTAAAGTCATTTTTCAAAATACCCCAAATGAGCTTGAGTGTCATTATTAAATAATTCGAGCAAGAATGCCTTTTTTCTTTGCCAATATATATATATTTAAAAAAACAAATTTTTTTTTATCAAGTAGAGTAACTTATTCCTTTGGAATTTGAATATTGCTTATAGTGCATTTCACATAAATATGTGATTCGAAATATGGGTATTGGTTTTTATATTAACTTGACAAAATAATTCATCATTAGTATCTTAGTAACTAGAACTAATAAAAAATTGTCGATCTCACACTCGTATTTTATTGTGCACACTACACTATGATTGAATTGTTTTCATGTTTTTTTCTTGACTACTTACAGAATCGGCTAGTTTATCAATAAAGAGATCAAGTTCTATATATTATGAACCTCGAGAAGCTTGATCTTTAAAAAGTTAATGCGGGGAGGTAAAATTCAGACGACAGTCTCAAGATCATAATGAAATAACGCTTGTTTTTTTTTTTTTTGGAAACCGAAGGAATAACCTAACCTAATAGTGAGATTATGCTTTTCAATCATCAAATTTGTATTAAATGTGATCTTAATTAGAGTTAATGGTCAGAAACGTGACCTATCCATTTGTGTTTTCGATGGAGAAAGACTTGTGTTTTTGTGATTGCTAACACCTATACTCGACATAATTTCCTAACTAACAGGGTGTTTGACAAACTCAATTTCAACTTGTTAATTTCAACTCAAACAGTGTAAAATTTTCACATGTTACTACATTTTAAGTTCTAACTTTTAGTTTCAATTTATTTTCTAAATACCCAATAGTCTTTGCTTGACAACATAATTAGAACTAATAAGTTTAAAATGCTACAGTATAAAACTATCATATACTATAATAAAAAGTAAAAATTTTGATACAGTGTAAAACTCTTACATGCTATAGTGTTTAAGTTTAAACTTTAAAGTTTAACCTTGGTTTTTAAATGTGAGTCTATATCTACTGTCCTATTTTCTTGTTTCTTTAGCTGTTTTTTTAATTAAATTTTGACACATCATTTAAATTTAATAATTTAAATATATAAATAAAACTTAAATATTAAAAAAATTAAAAAATTTATGTTAAAATTTTATTGGAAGGATAGCTAAATAGGACAGGAAAATAAGATTCTCCAAGTGTTTAGGCTAATTGGGTAGAATAGTAAATAGAGCGAAAATCATGCCCGACTAATATAAGCGACTGTATGCAGCGTATCCAAGTTGAGTACGAAAGAGTGACGTGGCAGGCAATGGAGGCAGTTAAAATCCGCGTCAGCAAATTCCAAAATCAACCATCGATCATATCGCAAAAAAGGTCGGCCCCATCTTTACGCATGTGGGCCCCGCATTAATTTCATTGATTACTTTGTTTACTTATATATATGTTCTTTTTTCGAATCCCTTTCATGATTCATCGCCAGACACTCAAGACTCATGACTCAAACAATCCGCCTCAGCTCTTCCACATATTCTAATTCGGCCTTTTTGTGGCAAAGGGACAAGGAAATAAAATATAAAACATAAAAAAATACGAAAATACAAAAAGAGACAAAAAGACAGAGGTCATGCCTCGTCAACAACGTTTGGAATTATTTCATTTTTTAGAATGGCTTTAAGATATTTACTTATAATAAAAAATGGCGTCTATGAGGGGAAAAAAACCTTTTTAAGCTCTAAGATATTTTAGTTTAATTTTTTTAAAAAAATTTTGATTGTAGCTGGCGATAAAAAAACATAAATCGTGGACTTCTTTCCTTTTAAAATTATTTTATTGATGTCTTTTATTTTTTACTACGTAAAAGTTGGATTAAAAATATTCTTCTAAGACATAAATTTATTTACTTTTGAAAAAATATTAATTTATTTATTCTGTTATTGCAAAAAAAATTAAAATCAAATTATAAAAATTCACCTTTATAGTTTGTTTTTTTAACAAAACTATTAATGCCTTTTGACATTCACGTTTCAGTATAAAAGTTCTAACTGCTATAATTTAATGCTCTCACATATTATATTATAAAATATGTTACAGTATAAAACTCTCACATAATACAGTGTTTATAAAACTCTCATATGATACAATGTTCAAGTTTCAACTTAATTTTTAAACACATACTATACCGTTTATTTGATAAAATCACTTTCGAACTTAAGATGGCCAAAAAACAGAAACTTTTTCATAGTCTAAAGGCTAATTGAGGAGTCTGATTATAGTACGTCAAATTACAAGTAAGAATTTTGTAATTTTTTATTCTACAATTTTTCTTTTTTCTTTTTAATTCTATATTTTGAGGTATAATTATGCGTGCAAATTCATTAGTTATTAAAAAAAAAACCGTTTTCTAGTGCCACTGAATGCGTTTATTTTATGGCATATGTTGAAAAAAATGTCACGTAAATTGGTATTTCGAAGGTGCTTTAACTGTAAAAGTAACGATATTCACATTTTTTCTTTAATCTTAAGAGTAAACGAACTTGTTTTTTATACCTTATGGTGGAGTTAAATGTTGAATTACCATTAAACTATATTTACAAATACAATAACAATTTACTTGTAACACTCGTTATTTTCCTAATGGTTATTATAGTAATTATTAGTGTGTCAATTAAAATTTGTTTCATTTAAAATCTAAATTCATATTATTTATTTCTATCTATTTTTAAAGTTTCTAAAATTATTCTATACTTATTTAGTATATTGACCAAAATGCCCTTAGAACTTTAATTTAATCACAAAACTACCATTTGACATTATTTGCTCCAAAAGTCTCTGTTGAAGACTTGATTTATACCTGCCAACCCCTATTGTCTTCTCCATTTCTTTCTTTTTCTTTTCTTTTCTTTTCTTCTTTTCTTCTCTCCTCTCACAAGACTCTTTCTTTCTCTCTCTTTTCCTCTCCGTTTTCTCTCTTCTTTTTTTTCTCTTTGATTTCTTCAAGATTAATGATCATCAACCCAGCTTTAAGGTAAGTGAGAGAGAAATTTGAAGTTATTTTCGTAAATCTTCTAAAAGTAAATAGGGATTAAAAGTCCTATATATATATATATATATATATATATATAGACATTTAGGGTGAATTAATCCCAACCGTTAAGATCAAGAAACCATCGATCTAATCCACCGATCTAATAACCGAGGTTAGAGCTTTGAAAAGTCACCATTCTACAGTACATATTTTAGGGGAGAAATTTTTTAGATGATTTAACAGCACCAATTAAAAGCTCAAAGAGGCAAAGCCATGTTTGATATTCTAATCTGATAGCTATGTCAGCAGATGCAACTGTTTGGCTTCTTAAGGTGTCAAAGTGTCAGTTTGGAAATCATTACATCGGTTCAAAATCTCGCCCAAGAAGCAATCTACGAAGGCTAGAAGTCGACACTTAGGAGATGAGAGACTAAGGGTGCGTTTGATATGAGTATTTAAGTAGAGTATTTGAATGAAGATTTAAATTTTTATGGGAGAAAATACTATCACAAAATGATTCGAATCGTGATTTAAAAATAAAAACAAACATACTCTAAGCAGAGTCTCGACCTTGCAAGCATGGAGTGACTCTTTAGGGGTAATTATTGTAGGTAATCTGACAACCCAATAGCCCACAGGCAAGACAAGATTAATAAGAAGCTCATAAAAAGCCCAAGTCTAGAGAAATTGATCTCCTGGTAGACAACATTGGTGAACCACTATAATTTTTGATGTTCTTAATTACTTTCCTATACATTTAATTGCGTAAATACAGTTGAATTGCTATCGTGATGAGGATTGTTGCAAGAGTCTGTTGTTAGCAAATATTCACTGTCAACAATTGCAGAAGAGAGAGGGGAAAGAGAACACTACCATACCAGCGTGTAGATGATAGAGCTATGTATATCGTCATTATCAGCTATCGGAATGGTGGGCAGTATCATCAGGCATAACGACGTGTGCCGAGACTGACAGGCATTGGCAACATGGAAAGAAGATAGAAATCCAAGAAAAAAATAAGAAAAAAGGGAACAAATTAAATCTAAGGGTAAAATAGGAAATTTAAAATGGCCCATTATTTTTAAAAGTTTGTAAATAAGCTATATACTTTAAAATTGTTAAAATTTTGGCCTGTAATTTTCCTGTTTCTTTTTCTTTTAATTTATGTTGAATTTTTTTTTTTCTATTTTCTAAACTGGTCACATTTATAATGTCTTTCTTTTTAAATTTTTGATGGATTGTATGACACTTTCTTTCTTTACTTCTCTTCTTCTTCTTTTTCTCCTGTATAGTTTTACTTTGAATGGCCTTTTTTCTTAAAGTTTTTAAATTAAAAATTGGAGTAAAAATATCGACTTGTTGGTGCAATATGTTGTCTCACATTCCCTGTTGATTCTCTCTCACGCCTCTCTCTCTTGACTATTTTTCTTCCATTTCATTCTCGTATTCTCACTTTATTTTACTTCTCAAACAATTTTACTTTCACTATTCATATAAAAAATTTAGTTGTTCCCCAAAATTAATGGCTTCAGTGGCCGACAGTGTATTAAAACATGCAAATTTATGTATACTATACCTGTATTTATATTTATTTTTTACATTAACAAAATTACATAAAAATATATATGCATAAGAAATTGTTATAGCCACAATAACTTATATTTTTGAATTACTCAATAAAAATTGTTTTTTGTTATTATTATTTTAGTTTATAAATGTTGTCTTTATATTTGTGTTTCCACTGGAATCAATTCTTGTCTATGTTAGTGTTTCAATCAAACCATTTGCGATTTCCAAAAAAAAAAAAAAAAAAAAAAAAAGCAAACCATGTGCTATTAATTAATCGAATAGCTCTAAAAAAGTTCTTTAATTTTTTTAACCACGTGTCATTTTCTGTAATGCTTTTGCTGATGACGCATTCTTTTATGTTTTTTTTTTTTTTTTGGATAGTATGACGCATTATTATTTTTATTTGCATGTTATGGCTCTCTTAAGGATGCACAGTATTGTTAAACCTTGATCGTTGTTTGGGAGTGCTAAAACCTTACACACAAACTTAATTAGGGACTGTCCTTAATTTTTTTAAAAGGTACTGTGCTTTATTCGTAAATTTTTATCTCTAATAAAACTAGAAATTAAAATTACCATGTTTTTAATCAAAATTATAATTTCTTACCAAATAAAAATGCTTCCATTTCTCGTAAAAAAGAGTATCCGTAGACTACACTTTATTTAAATAAAAATGCAAACCTTAACAAGCAAAATCGATTCGCATGTCTAAGTAAATTCCACGGAATATAAAAAACACGAGAAGGGAAAAAATAGATGAATTAAGGCGAATAATGTTATTGAAAGTCTATTATTAATTACTGAATTTTTTAAAAGAAGTATTATTTTTATTTTAACAAAACTAGAGAATTTTCTATGAATATGTTTTTATAAAAGATTATATATTTTTTTAATACAATGTTAGCCATTTTTAAGATTTGGACCTAAAATCTCTCCTTTAATTGATGGCAGCCACCAATTGACAAAAAAAAATTACTTTTGTGCTTATGTTTAATAACTAAAATAATATATCAAAATGATATATGTGCCACTTTTACTACAAGCAATCTTAGACTCCATTTGAAAAATAAGTTCCAACTAAAGTAGCTATAGTGTAACCAAAGTTTTAAGTTTTTTTTTTTACAAAATTTAAATTACTATAGTATTTTGAACCCAAACTTTTGCTTCAAACTCACTTTTTAATCAGGCTCTTAGTAGCATAGAGGGTAAGCCATGAGAAACTCATATAAAGCAAACAACCTTCAATAAATTCTTGGAACTTCTTGAATTCCCAATTGAGCAGCAAATGGCTTCCTTAACCGTTGTCTCAAGAAAGGATATCATCTCACTGGCATTTGGTTCATTTTAACAGCACGTGATTATTATCAGTTGGATCTCAGTCTCAAACTCTTCAAATTAGTCGTCACTTCAATCCCAATTATCCCACAACTACGGCATAATCTTAGAGAGGTAAAAAAAAAAAAAAAAAAAAAAAAAAAAAAAACACACTGCTTGAGGAACATCTTGAGCCATTTGAAAAAAAAAAAAAAAAGACATTGCAGCTTCTCTTAAAAGCTTGGCACAATAATTGCGACAATAATTTTCAGTGATTTAAGCAAGCGACAGGGAGGAAAATTGTTAGATTTCGGTTACATTTTAGCCACACAAGTGATTTAAGCAGCTGGATGTGACAGAGAAAAAATCCATGGTTGGAAATAGAGGAAAGAGACCACAAAACGACTCCACGCCATGAAAGTGGAAATATGGGGCTCTTCTTGGAGCCAACGACGTTTTCAAAGGCAAAACCGTGGGACACCTAAGGTAACATATGGATTTCAAGGGGACCCACAATCTTGAATTGATGCCATAAGGATAAGAGACACTGTGAGTGTTCAAGTCTTGGGGCCCACTTTTTATTGAGTAAGAGTAGTGGACGCACTCGAAGAAATTTTCTGCCCCATTTCTGGACCACAAGAAATACTTCCGATCTTGACTTGAGTTGGTGACTATGCGTTTGATGAGGAGTCGCTGGTCTCTAGTTCTTATCTCTAACTCTGGCTTAAAGAGCAGCGTTATAGAATGGAATTAATATTTTATTGACAAACCAAATCAAGAACATGCAGGAACTTTGAATCCCTCCAATTATTTTAGAGCACTGTTACCATCATATTTAGCGATGGATTAACGTATTTGTATCAGTTAAATAAAATTACATTCTAAAAATTAAGGGTTTGTCATTACGTAACAATTATGATATACAACCGCTTATGAAATGGTTGTATTATCATCATTATGTTACTTGGAATTTGATGTTTCTGGCTTCATTTGTGACTTTTGCTTTTCTTTTTTCTTTTTTTTTTTCCTTTTTTCAATGTTTGTATGTTAATTTTTACCATTGGATCAAGTAGGCTCTACTAAAAAGTCATGAAAAAATGCTTCGAAATGATGACTTCAGGGAATTTAAAAACGTAGATCAAACATGTCAAAAATTTTTAAAAAAAGAAAAAGCAAACCTCGATTATTAAAAAATGTTTCGGAATGATAAATGAGACACTCCTCAAGATCGAAGGTGGGATCATGAAAAAATGATTTGAAACGATGAATGAGATACTCTTGAAAATCAAATGTGGGGTGATGAATAAAAATTTCATTTTCTTATCTTTAGAATGATTAACGAAATGTGGGATAAAGCTAAAAAAATTCGCTGCCTGATTCAGCAAATAAAAAAATTACACAAAATTAAAATGTTCGTAATTAAGGAATAAATTCAAACAAAACATATTATTGTAATTTCGTGCATTGAATTTTGCTGACATATGATTGCATATCCTCTGGCTACCAACACATTTAGTTTCGGTTGCATTTGCTTGCATAAAGATCAACGTCCATAATGCCATTACACAAATATGGAAGCAAAAATTGCAACAAATATAAACAATAGGCATAATGAGAATTCCAAAACGTAAAGTTTTAAAATTTAGATATTATTGTAATATTTTGTATATGCAGATAGTTTTAGCCTCAAAAACTTAAAATAAACACTTCGTGTGATTACTTCAAATAGAATGATTTAGTTCCTGAATTATAATTTGTAACTAATAATAGGTATTTAGTTACAAATTTTATTTTGTGACAAAAGATTATTTTTTAACAACAAAGTTTAGTTTTCATAACAAAAACTTTGCAACTAAATCACTAAAAATTAGAATTTTGAAATAAAATTATAAAATGTAGCTACATAAGTTAGTTTTGTAACTAATTTGAAAGATTGGTGACAAACAAAATTGTAACAAAACTTTTACAATTTGTTGTAGTGACATCAAGACCCATTTATCATTGTTTTGATCTATTTATAGATTGTTAAAAACCTACAATAGATTAGGATGTTTGGTATACCCTAATTTTGTCAAACATATTCCAAAAAACGTTATCCATCGACAAAAATTGAGAAGTAGGATAAATGTAGCTTTTTACATAGCCACTTCTGTTGTCATAACAATATATATATTTTTTCAATCCTTTGCTTCAAAATTACTGACTTTTATCTAAAAATTGCTTAATAAATACAAAATATTGAATTTTGCTCATATATTTCTAATAAGTATTAGCAGATATTCTTAAAACAAGTCAATAAATAAACTTAAAAATATATATTTTAAATTTTGGTCTACAAAATTATGAATGTTTTAAAAATAAAAATAGAAAAATTTGAGTGCTAAACTAATTTATTAAATGTAAATAAAATAATTCTATTTTAGTAATTATACATCTGCACAACACCTTAATTCATAATTTACTAAACACCTAAATTATGCTTTTAGTATTTACAACAGCTTTGAAAAAAGAAAAAGCTTCAACAAATGCATACATAATTCTAGTCACAATAACTTTTAACTAACATCACAACTAACAACAAATATATTAATAGTGCAACTGTGCCAAACTAATCACGGTAGATGCACTATTTTCTTTCAAAATGTTTCAGCACCCATATATACATAGCTTTATAATATGGCAGAGAATTTGTTAACTGCGTGTATTCTTAAACACTAAATATGGTTAAAATTACTGGGTAAATATTTTTCACATTTTAGCAAAAAATTCTAGAATATATACTTCGATGCTATTATAATGGAATACTATAATCTATTTACGAAATAAAAAAACTGCAAGATGCAAAGCAGACATTGAATTCCCTAAAAAAAAAAAAAAAAGCCAGACGGTGAAGTGATTGAACCGAGAATCTCCAACCCTAAAATAGGAAACGGTATGGCCGTATTGGCTTCATGTTGTACAAGTTAAGATGGTAGTAATTGGACAACAAAAGAGCAGTGGCCGATGTTCCCTGCTCCTTTCCCACCTGGAAATGTCATAACAATTGCATATCTCGTCCCATATTCTTCTATTCACATACAAACTTGCCCGAAATCGATTCTCCACTGTGGAATTTAGTATTCTTTTCGTTATTTCCCCCGAGAGAAAAGAACTTCAAGGAAAACACTTGCGAGTCTAATCTCTTCACGCGGTGGTCGTTGTGTAACCATATATTATTCCTTTCATAGAAATATGCAGATCCCACTTTTATTCTGCCTACTCACAGAGAAAATGAAAATTAAAAAAAAAAAAATCCCATCTTCTGGTTCGAACTGGAAGATTCTGTTGTGTGGGCTTAAAAAATGAAAAAAAAAAAAGAATTAGTGATAAAGCAATTTTTTTCCTAGGTCATCCCTGTTGGAAGAGCAGAAGTGAACTCACATTCATATATACATATATATGAAGTTTTAATTCACCAATGTGTGAGAACTATAAATCTTATATTTTAGTAAAAGAATATATTGTAACGTCCCGAAATTTATTTAATGTTAATGTACTATAAATGATGAATTAGTGTGCCATAATTAACGTTTTAACATTAATTAGATTATTTGGTTGGGTTCTGAATTTTTGGTTGTTTTGTTAAATTGATGTGTGTCAAATGATTTTTATTGTTTTAAAATGATGTTTTGAGTTTTAAAACACAACAATTTGTAAAAGGTTAAAAATACTCCGTTTTACAAAACCGTGGGCGGCACATGGTTTTCGTACAGTAAAACCGCCCACCGATTTTCTCTATTTATTCCCTTTCTCTCACTCTCTCTCCTCACTCTCCGGTTCTCTCACTCGGCAGCCCCTCTCTCTCTAATTTCTTCACAAATTTTGAAACCACATTCGAATCCAAGCTTCGGGTTAGCGAGGAGGAAGCTCGGGAACGTGATTCGACAACCGAGATCGCGGATTGAAGCTTTGATTCGAGGTTAGATTTGAAATTTCTAAACTTTTTACAAAATTTTCAATTTTGTGTGTTTTTGAAATCTAAGTTTGTTTAAGCTTAGAAAACCTTGTATTTGAGTTAAATGAACTTAGAACAACTAGGATCTAAGCTTAGATTGAAGAAAAACGGATCGAATTCAAGATTTTTCATTTTTCTCCTCATTTTCTCATTTTCGGATTTTTGAGGATTTTGAGTTCAAATCTTGTTTAAATGATTCCAAACATGTTCTCGTATGTTTTTCTATCAACTATGGTTGTTTTTCATGCCTGGGATTTGAGAAAAACAGGTTAGAATCAAGATTTGGATTTGGGGATCGAGAAACCCGTGGCTGGAAATTTCTGGGTTTTCCCAGTTCGGCAGGCCGAAGTTCATGTTCGGCAGGCCGGAGTGATGATCGGCAGGCCGGTGTTCTTTCGACCGGCAGGCCGAATCTGGGGAAATGTTCGGCAGGCCAAACTTTGCTTCCGGCAGGCCGAACTGTGCAGTTCGGCAGGCCGAAGCAGGGCGTCCGGCAGGCCGACCGAGGCATGGAAATTTTTGTGATTTTTACCCGTTTTCACTGTTTTGAACCCTGATTTAAATCCCAACCTTATAGGATGATTTTAATGATACAAATGGCACACTAGGACATCATGAAATGATTTAGTAACATAGAATGTCTCGAACTAGATATTGATCGACTTAGTTTGTATCTAGGATCGTTCGTGGTTCCGTGGAGCTAACGTATAGCGGACCGGGATTACGGTGTGGGGCACCGGCACGAGTATTGATGTAGGACTTCTATCCTATTTCTTTGGTAGCCTGGTTTTGAAATGATTTGGCTTTGAAAAGGATTTCTATCAAAATGTTTTCAACGGTTGTTTGAAATGGTTTTATCGGTAGTATTTTAATACACCGTGATTATAAAATGAATTTCATAATAAATGTAATTGACAACACTCGGTAATTGGGTTTTAAATGATAATGATAATAAACACATGGGCATGATGCCATATCAGAGATCGGGTCGTGTGGCGATCGACCTTGGGGGCAGGTCCCGAAACCCAGCTGGGCCACTATGGTGGTGACATCATGGTTTGCCTAGGTAAAAGTAAACTGGTGTTTTGATTTGACGAGTAGACTGTTCTGTGTCAGAACGGTTCTACTCAATTTATTTATTTATTTATTCAAGTTCCTTTTCTGTATAACTCCTGATAATGTTATGTTTCTTTGCATTAAATTATTTTATAAAACTTAGTCCTATTGAGCCTTTCGCTCACGTTTTATCTGTTTTAAATCCCCCCCTCTAGGTGGTTTCCCATTTAGGTTTGGAGAAGATTCTTCGGACCGAACCCAGGAGCAATAGAAGAATTTATTTATATTCTGTATTATAAATCAAGGCATGTAAGACTTAACTTTATTTGTACCTGGACTGTAATTGTATTTATGATATTGTCAGTACCATATGTGTGCACAAGTTGTGGGTTGTGGAACCCATATTCGTGGTTATTTATTAATTTATATTATTTTATAAATTCTTTTATAAAATGTGGTGGAAAATCTCTTTATTTCTCACTTAATTGGATTGTTAAACTCTTAATTTCAATTAAACCCTCTTTTAATAAATCTAAATATTTCGCCACATCACCTCCCGTATTCCGGGGCGTGACAGAAATGCCTAGGAACGTTCCCAAGCGGAGCCAGGCTTCGGGCGGTTCCCCTGAGCAACACTCTTCAGCAGTGCCCTCTAGTAACACCCTACATGGTTGACATGTGGCAAACATCTTGAATTCCTCATAGTGGTGTTTTGATTCTGCTGCCAATTGCACACGTGGCACCAAATCCAGCGTCCTCATACCAAGAGTATAACAAGGTCATTGTAGGACTCCCAAGTTAGATTCGAGGGCAACCCAGATCACTAGTTTGTTCCAGGTATTTTACGTGGACTAGCATAATTATCTAGATTCAGGTATTCATTTCACATATTTTGTACAAAACATGACACTAAAAACCGATATTTAGACCATGTCGATCAATTATAGCATTGTCGGGGCTATAATAGGATGGACCAATATACTTTGTCATGTGAGGCCCATGAGTACATCTTGCTTAAAATTTTTTTATCAGCCTATTGGATTGAATAATAATATACTATTATGGGCTTGACCCAATAGGCTTAGGCCATTTTTTTAGTGTCATATAAATATGAGCAAACAAGAGTGTCCCCGAATATACCACCTTATTAAAAATGCTCTTCAATAAACTACTTATTAAAAACTACCCATTTATTAGAAATTAAGGATTTATTAAAAGACTAAATTATCTTTCCTCACTTATTACTCATGTGGGATGACGAAATAGAACTGGTAGGTTTCGTCATGGAACCCGCCAGGTTACATCATGTAACCAACAGGAACCCAACTCCGGTCGCTGGCATGGGGTGTCAAATTGGAACCTAGTTGGAGCTTACTAGATTTAAACATATTTTATGTGAAAATAGAAAGCACCAACTGTCTTTGATCACCAGCACAGGGTGCCGGATTAAAATCTAGTAGGTTCTAAAGTTGGAACCTACCAAATTCTAACATAATTTCTTTTAAACAAAGAAACAGCAATAGCTTCCAATTAGCGGCGTGAGGTGCCAGATTATAATCTAGTAGGTTGGTAGGTTCTAAAGGGGAACATACCAGATTCCAACATTTTTTTTAAACAAAAGAGCACCAACTTGCTCTGGTTGTCGGCGCGATGTTGGATAGAAATCTAGTAGGCTCCAAATCTAGTAGGTTTCAAAGTTAGAACCTAACAGATTCTAATATATTTTCTTTGAAATAAAAAAGCACCAACCACCTCCGATCGTTGATGCGAGGCGTTAGACCGTAATGGAACCTCGTCAAATTTCATCTTGAAACCTGTTAGGTTCTGGCTTAAAACCCGTCAGATTTCATCTTGGAACCTGCCGAGTTCCAACACAGAACCCACCAAATTCCATAAAAAAAATTGCCGAAGCTGTCAAAGTCCATCCTAGAACTCACCAAAACCTATTAGGTTTCAAAAATATTAAAAAAAAAAAAAACAAAGAGCAGTTCAAGCCAAAACTGAAAAAACTAGGATTTAACAAATCTGCAATTCAGAACATTTTTTCCAGATCTTTGACAGCAAATAGATCCATCCACAATTGAGAAAAAAAAACATCCAGTAAGATCAACATACCAAAAAAACACAAAATCAAAACATAGATTTCCTAAAAATCACATTTCACAAAATCAAACTAAAATGTTTATTTCCATTTCATAACTTCTATTTCACAATGTTAATTAGGCAAGTTTCAGCCAATAAAACTAAACACAATTTAGGAACCTGCGGCAAAATCATTTAAATCTGTAGCAAAATCCACCAAAAGCTAACAAAGCATTAAAAGAATTATCATTCTAACTAAACCTGCAGTAAAATCCACCACGAAGTAAGCCTGACCTCGCACGCACTGGGATGGTGACAGAGACAAGGCATGGCATCGGCATTGGTGGTTGGCGGCGCCGTGGTGGTCATTAGCGGCGATGACTAACTTCATCATCTATCTTGCAATTAACTTCATTGTCGATCGTGCTTCTTCATTGTTGGTTGGTGGTGCCACAGTGGTCGCGAAGAAGGCCTGCCCATAAACTTCTCAGATCACAACCTCGCATGCACCAGGATAGCGACTGAGATGCGACATGGCATTGGCATCGGCGGTTGGCGGTGCCGTGGTTGTCGTGAGCTGTGGTGACTGACTTCATCGTCGATCTCGCAACTAACTTCATCATCGATCAGCAGTTGGTGATGCTATAGTGGTCACGAATAAGGTCTACCCATGAACTTCTCAGATCGGGACCCTCACACACACCAGGATGGAGACGAAGATGAGACCTGGCTTTCGTGTCAGCAGGACGAGATACCTGTCGGGAGGAGAGAGAATGGGATAGGCTGAGAGAAAGAGGAGAGAGAGAAAGCACAAGAATCTAAGAGAAAGAGATGAGAGATGGAGCTTGAGAGAGAAAGTGTGGGAGGAGAGAAAAAGTAGATAGTGACAGAAGAATTAGGTTTTCTAAATTTTAAAAATGAATTAAAATAGAAAAAATAATATATTTGTAATGAACATTTTAAAAAATAAAATAAAAAAAGGATGTTTTGAAAAGTCAAAATAAGAAGGGTAATTTTAATAAGTGGAGTCATTTGAGAGCATTTTAGGTAGTTTTCTCCATAGTATATCATCTTCTGGCAGTGATGATAACTAATATGAAGTTTTAGTGCCTATTGAGAGAGGAGACAAGAGTGAATTCATCACTTCATTGTATAATTGCACAATTTTTATTTAGATAGTTCATGCTATCACAACGAAAGGTCAAACATGATAGAGGTATATTTTCTGTGTTATTTTACTCATACTACAATTAGAAAATATATGGATCATAAAAAAAATTTCATATTATCGATATTGGTCATCTTTAATTATTATTTGTTTAGTGTTGTTGTAATTTTTAACAATTGATATCAAAGTCAATCTATTTTTTCTTTTGTGGCTATGTAAAATCATTCCTTTGGGTAAATTATTTGTTATTTATATCACAATTATTTTGCCCAAAATCATGTTGATTTACCTTGTGAATATTTAAATCTTTATGTGGTCAATGTTTTATTAAAAATATGGGTAATGTTTTATTAAAAATAATAACGTGGTGGAAAGTCTTGTAATTTGCCTCTTCAATTTGTCATCACGTATTTCAGACATGTTGGCACAAGAGTGGAATTTTGGAAGAATTACGAGTAACCTAGTCTTTTGTATCGTAATTAAGGTTTCTTTGTGAATGTTGATGAAAACACCTGTCCTTTGTGTTTCTTTAAATTGTCAGCTTGTTGATATGTAGGTTCGGCTTTGTTTTTTTGAAAGAAAAACAAATAGTAATCTATAGCTATGTCAACTATATTACAAGTGCTTTTCAGTTTAGAAAAAAAATTCAATTCTGCTTTTATCATTGTCATTATTCTTCTCTTCCCAATGATATCTGTATTTTCGCTTCTATTATTGTATATCTAGTGGAAAATATTACGTTGGAATTAAAACGTTAATTTGAGTAATTATTCCGTTATTAAGAAAAAAATTAGCATGCTTCATGATATCAAACTCTTGTTTTGAAAAGGAGTTTGACCTGCCATATTTTTTTTTTAAATAAAAAAAGAGTTCTGCTTGGTTAGGGTTTTTCAAATTTCAAGGCCTTCACATTCCTTTTATTAAAGGAGTTATTACTCTCTTTTTTTATACTCCAATCACCATTTTTTCCATATATAAATATATATAATACAATTAACTGACTTTTCTGTCTTAGATAGTTTTGTGTTGCTGTTGTTGTTGTTTATTTATCAATTTATTTAATTTTTATTTTTCAAGGGGGAATACATATGTATTGGTATATGGATGTGATTAAAGTACGGGAAACTACCACTTTTGATTATTAATTAATTTAATAATTTTAAAAACTTAGCTTTTGGAGCAAAATTAATGGGCATGTCATAACTCCATATATAATATTTAGTTATACGTCTGTTATTCTCCCTAAATAAGTTATTAACATTTTAGCGAATATTTTTTTTTGAAATATTATATGGATATTATGCGTCTTTTAACTTATATGCCCACATTATCTATGTTATTTTTTTTCCTTCTTGAGACGTATATTGGTCATGTTGTTTGATTGAAAAATATGTTGAATGCTTATTTTATTGCTTGTTGTGAACTGTAAGCATGTCAAGTATATTCATAATTTTAGTTATTATTATTATTATTTGATAATATTGTATCATGAGAGTATTATTGTTGTGATTATGCAGTCTAAGTGTAAAAAATATTTATATATGGACTAGTGTAATCACTAATCTCATTATTATCAAATAATAAGTTAGAGCTTCTCACGGACAAATGGATATACTAATGATTTTCTTTCTTTTTTTTTAAAGAAATCCATCTATATTCCCAATGGAATTATCCTATCGATAATTCATTGTTTGGGTATGCAATGATCTTCGGGTTGTTAAATTTATTGATATTATGACTTTTATTTTTGGATGACTTAATTATTTTCCTAAGGTTCATATGAGCAATGGAATTATCCCGTTGGTAATTTGTTGTTTATAGAATGTTTATAGTAATGTAAGAAGATGATTGAATGCCGTGGATTCATGTGGTCTTACTAAGCCTCTTGGTGATAGATTAACACATTTGGTCATAATGCTCAATTATTTTACTTCATCTGCGTATGAGCCCATGTTTTATGTGGGATTCATAACATAGTTATTAAAAGCAAGGAGATGAACGAACAACATGATTTTGGATGACATGCATTTAAAAATGTGAAACCAAATTCAATGTTTTTAAGAATGACACCCTACGTAGAAGGCACACGGCCGTGCGTGGAGCACTACGAAAATCGTAGCACGAGACAAATATTGCACGGCCGTGCAAGAAAATCACATGGCCGCGTGTGTCAATATGCTAGAGTTTGTGTTTTGTGATTTTTTAGGGTTTGCTATCTATTATTTTGTAAACCTATAAATAGATAGGTTGTGTTATTTTCTTTGTAGAGTGAAACTCAGAAAAATTAAGTGGTTGAGACGCTAGGGAAAATTCTTAAGAAAATGTGTGCAATTTTTCTCTTATAACTTCTTCATTATCATAGTTAATTATTACGCAGCGGTTAAAAGTGGACGTAACTCTCATATCGATAGTGAACTACTATAAACTTTTGTATGTTCTTATTCAATTTTCGTTCACATATTCTTGTTTTTGGTAGAATTAGAGCTTCCAATTTACAACAATGCAAATGGTATTGTTGCTATTTCTTTAGCTTGATAAGACTTTGTTGTCTTTTGTCATTTGACGATGGGACTTATTATAAAGTATAAATTATTCTGATATTTTTGACATTATAAATGTTTACAGTTTTGAGGATTTAGATGCCTGTAATTCACTAATTAAAGTTGTGGTCGTGTCAAACCTCTTTTTGCTCAGTGGGAGCATTCAGTTAAATTTAATGACTCCTAAAACAATCAAGAATAATGTTCTTTTACTTGAAATCTAATGACTGGATATTACTTGTGGGAACAAGAAATTGAAATTTAGGTTTTTCGTTATCCAGTAAGAGATCATATACAGTAAGAATGGATCATATATTCAATTAGCACAAGGTTATATGCCAATTGAGCACAAACAGATATGCATGATCAAACGTTATTTTGGAGGCAATATTAAGCTTAGACATTTGCTACAAGTTATAGCCTTATAGAAAGGACAACTATAAGAAAATATGTTACCTAATTCTTCCAGGTACTTAATGTGTATGATCATAGGCATTGGAACTTAAAGATATCGAAATCTCATATAAGTATAGATATAGCATTTTTTAATAATGTTTCACATGAGAATGTACATATGGTTTTACGTACTGGTTTTGAGTTATTCGGTGAAGGAACTTTATTATTATTGAATTAGAATAGGCACACAGACAATTATTTTTAAGTTTGCTGTGAATCATAGTGAGTTTTTTTCAGGCAGATAACATTGATGTTCAATATTTACTTGCAGGTGAATGGGAGTATTCATGTGAAGGTGCTGCATATAGATGAAATATTACTTGCATGCAACGATGTTGACTTGGAGCGTGAGACAATACAGATGTTATGCAGTTATTCCGGTATAGATGATTAGAGAGAGATATCTTATATATATATATATATATATATATATATATATAACATTATACAATAAAGATGTTATTAGCTTGTCTTGAAGAACCTACATTGGTCGTGAACTTAAAAAAAAGGTTCAAAGATTGGTAGTTTCCATTAGAACGCACGTGTAGATGATGAAGCTCTTAAATGTATGGTGTCCAAAGAATAATTATTAGAAAAATAAATTTAGAATAAGTTGTAGGCGTATGCATTATATACTTGAGCATTCCTGGGCCAGGCCATTTAGTTGAAATGGAAAGTCCTGTTGTTAAAGACCTTGTGTTGTCAGCCAACCAACATTCTGAATATAATTAGATATTGTGATGCTAGGTTGTATGGTTGATGATAATAACAATAATAATTTTTTTTTATAGGTAAGAGGGGTTGTTTCCTGTAGTATTGTGTGGCTGGCACTCATAACACCCTTAACTTGAAAGTAAAAAGATATGGCATGCTTTGAAGTTGCTTGTATTACAACATGAATTTGAAAATTTCACTCAATATTTGACAAGTGCTTGATTCGATATGGTTTTTGATCAATTTTCCCGTCTTTTCTTGCTTTATTCTCAAGTATTTTGTGTTTTATTTGTGTTTTTGTGTTTTGAAGGTTTAGAGATGATTTGAGGCTTAAAAGGATAGTTTGAGATGAATTTCGGGTGCTATGATGAGGAAACTTAGCATCGTGTGCCAGCCAATCTATAGTAGCACTAGCGAACAAGGTTTTCCATAGTGCCGGAGTGCTGGGAGTTTGGAGCCATAATGGAACGTCACGAAAAAAATCCTCCAAATTGACTCCAAAGTTTCCCATTTGACCCTAACTTGGAGAGCCTATAAATACATGAGTTTAGGGTTAAAACACAAACATTGTTTCATCAAATTTTCCTTAAGTTTTCAGCCGTCTTTGGAAAGAAAA
The DNA here is from genome assembly GCA_025403435.1 of Artocarpus heterophyllus. NCBI lineage: Eukaryota > Viridiplantae > Streptophyta > Magnoliopsida > Rosales > Moraceae > Artocarpus > Artocarpus heterophyllus. The sequence goes on from CM046351.1 coordinate 20,284,383, forward strand.
CTCATCCGCGTGTAAATTTCTTTAAGATCATCAAATTTTTTTCTTCTTCTTCCTTTTGAACTCTAAATGTTTTTAATTTATTTTCGTCGTTTAGTTTTACAATTATAGGCTAAATTCATTTGTGGTTAAAGGTGACTTCAAAACCCTAAACATGATTATCTGATTGATATTTTCAGAATTATCTTTTGATCCTCCAATTGAAATTGTTTATGTTCTTTTATTTTATTTCTTATGATTATTTTCTTGTTTTGTTTGGGGTGACCAACTAATCTATCGCTTGTTTAGAAATCTTGATTTGTAATTGTCATGTTTTTCTAATCTTTAATAGCAAATTGTGATTGATAATTGTGAGAGGCTTTTGTTTGATTTTTTTGTGGAATATAACCTAGGTTGAATATATTGAGCTTGTGTGTTTATTGCCTTGATCAACCCATTTGTATTATCTTAATGTTTCTATTAAATTGGATCTAGAGAGCTTGTTCTAGGTTATTTCTTAGAAAGAGCTTTTTTTATTTAATGACAAATTAAGAAAATATTGGGATAATAGAGCTTATTATTATCTACGGCTGGTAGTTTTGATAGAGAATTGGGAGTAAGTCTATGGTCAATTTCAAAATTATTATTTTGTAGTAGCAAATGATCTTTTAACCGGTTTAATCATTATTGTTTATATTCTCGCCCATTTAGTTTTTATTTATTTATTTATTTTTCTTTATTTTTAGTGATTTTAGTTAATTATTCCAAACCCCCCCACCCCCCTTCTTTCTTTTTTTTTATTTACTTATAAAATTATTAACTTGTTAATTAAACTCCATCCTCAATGGCAATGACTCTTACTCATTACTATACTTGATCATGACTATACTTTTAGTAAGGTTTAATTTGGTGCTCCCTCCAAACCTATCGGTATGTTCAATCTAATTGAAAGATCACTAGAGATATTTGTATTCATTCTTTTATTGTATCTTTCTCTTGAAACATTACAAGCTCTTTATATTTTCAGTAGATTTATATCATGTTCTTTTTTACGAAGACAAAGTTTTAAATGTTTTTGTTATATGTTAAATACATATTACAAATCTCCTAATTAAAGATGTAGTTCTATATATGGTCTAAAAGCATATGAGCCATATGAGAATGTTTGAACATATTGTATATTGAGTTAGTGTGGGAGATTATATTTACTTGTATTTGGTTAACATGTTGATATTGATTACGGTTCATTTGTTTATGCAATACATTCTTGTTGTTGATTATTATTATTACGATTGTGAACTTTGTTCACACCTATGTGTTGATTAGTGACAAGTGGATGCGAGACATCTAGTTGTAGTCTCTACATGTTTTTGATGTCACGAGTTGCTATCATACTTAATAATCACTAGCGCCTAATTGAATATGATATGTATTTTGTCAAGATATTATCATGCACTACTAGTTTGGCTTATGTTTACGGTGGTTCTTGTTGTTTGACATATAGTAATGTGAACATTTATTGTTTTAATTATGCTGTCCAAGTAGAAGCCTATTAGAATTATTTCAGTGGACTAGCATAATTACCCAGACTCACATATTCATGTTAAACATCTTGTACATTCTATAAGGGAAAAAGATGGTTTAGACGTGTTGTGTGGGCGATGTTGAATACATTGGTGAATATGTCACGTACCAATTTATTATTCTTTTCTCATTGTATCTTCATAAATAGAAAACTATAAATTCTCCTACTCGTTTTGGGGTATATCCAAATGACGACAAAATTGAAAATTTCATATCCACCATAGTATTAGTTAGCAAAATGGCAATTATATGAATAATAAACAAGAAGGAGCTTCTATCATTGGATCATAAGTTCATAGATTATCTTTAGTATATACATAAATTGAGAATAAGTTTGGCATGGCACTCTCAAGATGCTCGAAACTTGAAATATTTTGTCTCTTGTTTACAAAATGTTTTTTTTATTTAACATTTTTTTAACTTTTGAATTTTTTTTTCAAAAAAAATGTTTTTACCTTTTTTGGTCTTGAATTTTTTTTTCCTTTTTTCCTTCAAAAAATGTTTTTTTTTAATTTTTAATTTTTTTTTGTTAATTCACATGGATCGTGTGCTCTTCCGCTAGTAAATAAATGGAAAGAAAAAAATAAAATAACTAGAAGAAAAAGTAAGTTATTCATCTAATGAAATATTTATAAATTACCTATGAAATAAATATTGATATATTAAAAATTTAATTAGCAACATTTTTTCTTTTAAATATTTTGGAACTTCTTGAAAATTCTCTGGGATTTTCCTTATACGTTTCTGAAGTTTTGTGTAAAAAACATTGTAATCTAACTAAAATTGATATTTAGACATATGTTTTCCTGAATATTTAATATACTTTTTACATCCAAATTTTGAAATTAAACCGAAATTTCTAAAATTTTGGAGAAAATTTGTTCTTGTTTTTAATAATAGCAACTGGAAAATTATGCTTTAGGTTAAGGTTTAGAACTATAAATTTATGGGGCATTCTTATGGTGGAGAAGACATTGGTATTTGTATCCAATTGTTGTAATGTGGAGCCAAATCAACCTAGCAAAAGAGAAAGAAGAGGATAAAAGAGGGGGCAGTGGTCCAGCGCCGCGGCGCCCAAAAGGAGGGCCGCGGCCCCTGAACCAGCGCCGCGGCGCCCAAACGAGGGCCGCGGCTCCCGTCTGAGAGCAAACCAGTGCCGCTGCTCCCAAAATGAGGGCCGCGGTGCCCGAAGTCAGTTTGTTGCAAAATTTTGAGTTAAACTTGAACTCAAACGCCCCAAAAACGAGAAACTGCTAGGGTTTCTCATTAGTTGCTATTTTTCTCTTCCTTTGGGTATAAATAGACATAAGGTGGCTAGGGTTGTGTGTGTGTGACATTGAGAGTGACATTATTTTGTATGAGGCATAATTCTTGAGAGCTCCATCCTCGAGAGAGAAAAATTCCCACAGGGTGCTAGATAGAAGAGAGTTTTGGTAAGCATAATTAGAGAGTGTGTGAGAAACTTCTCTTGTAATCTGTAATCTGTAATCTCCTTCATCATAGTGGAATCTGCAAGCGGCAGAAACAGGACGTAGTCTCGAATTTGGACGAACCTGTATAAAAAATTGGTCTCTTTTTTCTTCTTTTCTCCTATTTATTTTCTGCAATTATTCATTCTTGTGATCCTTAGAATTAGGAGTCGCCTAATTTCCCAACAAGTGGTATCAGAGCGGAGGTTTTGATCAAGAACGATGATGGGAGAAGAAGGTTCGGTAGCCGGTATCACCAAATTTGACGGTTTGGATTTTTCTTATTGGAGAATGCAAGTAGAAGACTACCTCTACAGCAGAAAACTACACTTGCCCTTGGGTAATAAGCCCGAAGGCATGAAGGATGAGGAGTGGAAACTCCTTGATAGACAGGTGCTGGGTGTGATCCGTTTGACCCTATCAAAGAACGTTGCCTACAACATTGCAAAGGAGACTATTACAATTGGGATGATGAAGGCTCTGTCAGAGATGTATAAGAAGTCCTCAGCCAATAACAAGGTACATCTCATGAAGAAGCTTTCAATTTAAAAATGCCTGAAGGTGCCTTGGTGGTAGAGCATCTGAACAGTTTCAACACCGTCCTAAACCAATTGGTCTCAGTAGAGATTAAATTCGATAATGAGATCAATGCCCTAATCCTTTTGGCCTCGTTACCGAATAGTTGGAAACCCATGAGGGTGGCCATTACAAATTCGATTGGGAATGCAAAATTGAAGTTTGTTGATGTTAGAAACTCTATTTTGGTGAAAGAAGTTCACATGAAGGACTCAGGTGAAGCCTCATCATCGAACTCGGCCCTTAATGTTGATAATAGGGGTAGGAAACTTGAGAGGCATTCCAATAGGGAATATGGCAAGAGAGGCAAGTCGAGGACTGGGAGAAGCAAGTCAAGGAATGGTAGGAGTATGGAGTGTTGGAATTGTGGACAGGCTGGCCACTTGAAGAAGAATTGTAGGGCTCCAAGGAAGAATGAAGACAAGAATAATGACGCAGCTAACGCCGCCACTGAAGAGCAACAGGATGCCTTAATCTTGTCAGTTGACACTTCTTTTAATTAGTGGGTGATAGATTTAGGAGCATCATTCCACACCACTGCACACCATCATGTCTTGGAGAATTATGTTGCTGGAAATCATGGTAAGGTTTATCTTGCTGACGGAGAACCTTTGGATATTGTTGGCATTGGAGATGTCAGTTTAAAAATGCCTAATGGGTCTGTGTGGAAGATTCATAAGGGGAGACATGTTCTCAAACTAATGCGCAACTTAATTTCGGTGGGGCAACTGGATGATGAAGGACATAAAGTGACCTTCAATTGTGGAGGTTGGAAAGTCATGAAAGGAGCGATGGTTGTTGTTCGGGGACGCAAGACTGAAACTCTCTACATGAACTCTAGTTGCAGAGATACCATAGTAGTTGCTGATTCTACTGCCAATACTGAGCTATGGCATTGTAGGCTCGGTCACATGAGTGAGAAGGGTATGAAGGTGTTTCATTGCAAAGGAAAACTGCCGGGTTTGAAAACCGTTGATAACAGTTTGTGTGAAGCTTGCATCTTTGGTAAACAGAAGAGAGTTAGTTTCTCAAAGATGGATAAAGAGCCTAAGTCCAGGAAATTGGAGTTAGTTCACACTGATGTATAGGGACCTGCATCGGTGACTTCCCTTGGTGGCGTAAATTACTATGCGACGTTCATAAATGACTCAAGCAGGAAGGTATAGGTTTACTTTCTGAAAAACAAATCTGATGTTTTTGATACTTTCAAGAGATGGAGAGCCATGGTGGAGAACGAGACAGATTTGAAGGTGAAGTGCTTGCAGTCTGACAATGGGGGAGAATATTTAGATAATGACTTTAGGCGGTACTGTGTTGAGAATGGAATAAAGATGAAGAAAACCATTCCAGGAAAACCACAACAGAATGGGGTAGCTGAGAGGATGAACAGGACTTTAAACGAGCTTGCCAGAAGCATGAGGTTGCATGCAGGGCTGCCAAAGGCGTTTTGGGCTGAAGCAATTAATACAACCGCTCATCTGATCAATAGAAGTCCATCCACACTTCCAAAATTCAAGCTACCAGAAGAAGTCTAGAGCCGTAAAAAGGTTGATCTCTCTTACTTGAGAGTGTTTGAGTGTATTTTCTATGTTCACATTGATCATGCTGCTAGAAGTAAGCTTGATGCCAAGTCAAAGAAGTGTTTTCTAGTTGGCTATGGTGGACTTGAGTTTGGTTATCATCTTTGGGATGAACAAAATCGAAAGATTATCAGGAGCAAGGATGTGATCTTCAATGAAGGTATTCTGTACAAGGACAGAGACAATACTAACTCTAGGGGTTCAGGTTTTGAAGACAAGAAGCCTAAGGTGATTCCATTAAAGGATCTTCTTGAAGTGGAGGTGCAAAATCCAGAGGTTGAAGACCAAGAAAATGTAACTCCAGAAGGAAACCAAAGGACTCCTGCCACACCAGTCAGGAGGTCTAGCAAGACCATCAGACCACCGCAAAGATACTCCCCATATCTGCATCACATCTTGTTGACCGACAGAGGTGAGCCAGAGAGCTATGATGAAGCCGTGGAGACTGAAGATTCGGTCAAGTGGGAGTTAGCCATGAGGGATGAGATGGATTCCTTAATGTCCAATCAGACATGGCAATTGACAAAGTTACCACAAGGCAAAAAGCCCTTACACAACAAGTGGGTATATAGAATAAAAGATGAATCTGATGGCAGCAAACGGTATAAGGCAAGATGGTGGTAAAAGGCTTTCAGCAGAAAGAAGGCATCCACTTCAATGCGATTTTTTCTCTTGTGGTGAAGCTAACCACGATCAGGACGGTACTTGCGCTAGTGGCAAATGAGGACTTATTTTTGGAATAGTTGGATGTCAAGACAACTTTTCTCCATGGTGATTTGGAGGAGGAGATCTACATGAAGCAGCCTCAAGGTTTTGAAGTACTGGGTAAGGAGAACTTAGTGTGCAAACTTCTGAAGAGCTTATATGGCCTCAAACAAGCTCCCAGGTAGTAGTACAAGAAGTTTGACAGTTTTATGTGTAGCAATGGTTTCTTGAGGTGTCAGGGGGATCACTGTTGTTATGTGAAGAATTTTAATGACTCCTACATCATATTGTTGCTATATGTCGATGACATGCTGATAGCAGGAGGTTGCAAACAGGAAATTAACAAGCTGAAGATGGAGCTGTCTAAGGAGTTTGCAATGAAGGATTTGTGTGCTACAAAACAAATCCTTGGGATGAGAATAACGAGGAACCGTAATGGTCTAAAACTGTCACAAGAAGAATATGTTGAAAAGGTGCTTAGCAGATTCAACATGGGTAATGCGAAGCCTGTGAGTACTCCTTTGGCCTGTCACTTCAAGTTATCAAAGGAGCAATCACCGACCACGGAGCAGGAACGAGACCACATGGCCAAGGTGCCTTATGCCTTAGCAATAGGCAGTCTCATGTATGCCATGGTTTGTACCAGACCGGACATTGCACATGCAGTGGGAGTTGTGAGTAGGTACATGAGCAATCCAAGAAAGTAGCATTGGGAGGCAGTGAAGTGGATTCTTAGATATCTAAGAGGTACTGTGGGTTTAGCACTATGTTTCAAGAAGTCAGACTTGGGACTACAAGGCTATGTTGATATTGATATGGCTAGAGACATTGATGGCAGGAAAAAGTACCACCTATTATGTCTACAGTTTGGGTGGCACTGCAATTAGTTGGGTCTCGAAGCTATAGAAGATAGTTGCACTATTTACAACATAAGTAGAGTATGTGGCATTGACAGAAGCGAGCAAGGAGATGATTTGGTTGAGGTCATTTCTGGAAGAGCTGGGTCATAAGCAGGAAAGGAGTGCATTACACAGTGACAGTCAAAGCTGTTGGAAAAAAAGTACGCAGCGAAATTTTAAAATTTTTTTTCATTAGAGTAATTTCTAAAACACAAGTTTGACATGTTATATATATAAATTAGACAGATCTTACTAACCTCAGTGTGCCGAAGAACCTCCACAACCTGTGTAGAGAAGTAACGTTCTAGAAGAGCCTCAACTAACTGGTCTTCTTTGCTATTCTCTATCCACAACCGGAGTGAGTGTGGGCTCACACGTACAGCTTTTCCACCGGTGACTCTCCTTCCAACCAATAGAGAGAACCCAAAGCTAGTGTTCGTGATTTGTGAACAAAAGCTCTTAGGGAGTTTTCAGATGCTCACTAGAAGAGTATCACTCTTAATCTCTCAAATTGATCTAAGTAAATCATGAGACTCACTTCCTTTTTATAGATATTGGCCCTAGGGTCAGTCCACATCAGATTAGGTCTCAAAAACTCAAAACAGAATCAAGTTCGGATCAATATTTGATAAGATCCACGTGAAAATGTGTAATCTTATCTCCCGCTGATCGGCAAGCCGAACAGTCCAGTTCGGCAGGCCGACCACTTCATTCGATAGGCCGAACTCCCAAGAAAAAATCTCCGCGAATCTTTTATTTTCCACCCAAGATTCTAAAGGATAAAGTCTCAGTTTTGATTCAAACAATCCAATAGAGAAGTTATCTGATCAAAACAAACTTTATCAAGATAATCTCTAAGAAAATAAATCAATTCACAATAATACTACAAGTTTATCTTATTCCAATTTATTCAAAATTAAAACAACCGATAAACAAACAAGAATTATCTGATCGCAATAATTCAACAAGTTTATCTTGAACTAATTTCTTACAAAATTAATTCAACCGATAAACAGACATGAATTATTTGATTCTTCCAAATTTTAAACCAATCTGATAAATCTGACATAAGTCACCAATTATTGGAAAAGCACGCCATGTCGTTACAGGACTTTGTGAGCTAGCAAAGGGGACCAAAATGGACCTATAAAGTTCAAGCTCATGATAATTATGAAACCCAATATCCCAGATATACATTTCACAATTATCAACTCCAACGCTACTCCATTAAAAGCTTGGAGCTGCACTCTCGAACTTTATAGAATTACGAAGCTCGTGTAGCTAAGTCTCCATGACATATCATAGTATATCGCATCCCCATATGATCATCCATAATCGGCTTAAGGACAAGTTTTGTCTTACCTTCCCGATTATTTTTATCTTATGTTCCATTTTCTCACCATTAGAAAACTTACCATCTAAAGATATTATACCATTCGGTTACACCTATGTATCCAAATGGTTGAGCGCTCCAGTTTTTCAATTACAGGACAACGCATATAAGAGGATATCATTACTCCTAAAGAGGAGCTATGGATTCCATATCTATGAATAACAAGTCTACGCTATCAAGAGTCATGCCTCCAACGTACCGGTATGCATACCACTATTGAGATGTGGGTGTCACCCTTTGGTACATCAAAAGACACAAGTCGAGACAACAGGCCCACTATTCATCTCAGGATTAAGATACAATACAAATGACTGTCTAAAGTGAATCGATTTGCCAAGATAGAATTATTAATCCAAATCAATTCACTTTATGTCTCGATCCAACACATCGTCACCTATGACAACGTGCCAATGTTTCTATTCACGGAGTCCAACTCCGATGGTCAAGACAAAACATCGCCCAAAGGGGATATAGACAACATAACAATCTTTACATGAATAAAGCGCCCAACTTTATTTCCTCGATTGCGGATCATATGTTTTAGACCGTCACCTTAAGAATCGTGTCTTCCGCATAATCAGTCCATCATATGCCCAATTCTTAAGGTTTAGACTGATAGTCTCAGACTACTGTTTGCTTATCATACATTCAACAAATATGAACGTAAAGAGGACAAGATTTGGTATATATAAATGAATAAATTCTTTATTGATAAAAATGTCTCCAAAAACGTATTACATTTTTACTCCTTAGGGCATACATGTCTAACAATCTCCCACTTGCACTAAGTGAGTAAATATAGCAAATTTCTTATTCCCATAACTTCCACATGCCTCTCGAAGACTCTCCCAGTAAGTGTCTTCGTAAATGGATCAGCTAAATTGTCCTCTGACGCGATCTTGCACACCGTGACATGCCCGCCCTCAACGAAGTCCTTTATCACATGATACTTTCGATCAATATGCTTACTCTTCTTGTGAAATCTTGGTTCCTTAGCATTAGCTACCGCCGTACTGTTATTACAGTACAGTGAAACCGCTTTATCCATACTAGGAACTACCTCAAGAAGCATCACTAGCCACCACATACTCGGCCTCCATCGTTGAATCCGAAGTGCAATCTTGCTTCGCACTTCTCCAACTGATGGCACCGCCACCCAGAGTAAACACAAACCCCGAAGTCGATTTCCTAGAATCCAGACAGGATTGAAAATCCAAATCAGTGTATCCTAAAGGAGTGAAATCCTCACCCGAATACACAAGAATATACCCTCGAGTCCTTCTCAGGTACTTGAAAATATGCGTTACCGCAACCCAATGGTTCGGTCCTGGATCTGCCTAAAATCGATTTACAATCTCGACCGTATAACTAATATCCGATCGCGTACAAAGCATGGCATACATGAGACTGCCCACCGCTGAAGCATAAGGCACCTTCTTCATGTATTTTCTTTCTTCATAAGACTTTGGAGAGTTTTCCTTAGAAAGAGTAATTCCAGACCTAGATGGTTGCCCACCTTTCTTGGAATCCTGCATTGCAAACCTCCTGAGAATTTTATCTATGTAGCCGGCCTGAGACAAAGCTATCATTTTGTTCTTCCTATCTCGAAAGATCTGGATATCGAGAACAAAATTAGCCTCACCTAAGTCCCTCATGTCAAACTGCTTGGTCAACCATAATTTGACCGATGACAACGCCCCAACGTCATTGCCAATTAGCAGAATGTCATCTACATAGAGCAGTAGAAAAACCACCTTCCCATTCTTAATGTGTTTGTAAACACATGGTTCATCCACATTTTGTGAGAACCCATAAGTCTTGATCACTTGATCAAATCTTATGTTCCAAGAATGAGAAGCCTGCTTAAGTCCATAAATAGACTTTAGTAGCTTACAAACCTTACCTTCTTGACCTGCGACCTTGAACCCGTCTGGTGGTTCCAAATAAATGGACTCATCAAGATAGCCATTCAAAAAAGCTATCTTGACATCCATCTACCAAATCTCATAGTCAAGAGCGGCAGCTATGGACAAGAGAATCTGGATGGACTTAAGCATGGCTACAGGCGAAAAGGTTTCCTCATAATCGATTCCTTCCTTTTACGTATAACCCTTAGCTACCAGTCTAGCCTTAAAGGTTTCGACCTTTCCATCCACTCCTCTTTTCCTCTTGTAGATCCACTTACACCCTATGGGTTTTACCCCTTAAGGAAGATCCACAAGCTCCTAGACCCGATTAGTCTCCATAGACTTCATCTCTATGTTCATGGCCTCTGTCTAGAGTCTTGAATCAACATCCTCCATAGCTTCTGCGTAAGCATAAGGATCCCTGTCATGTTCATCCGGTTCAGCCAAGAAGACCTCCCGATTGAACATATACCTCTCAGGTTGACGCTCGATCCTCCCACTACGCTGAAGCCCCTAAGGTTGTTGTTTAGGTTTGTTTGGTTTTTCTACACCGATCGGAATGGTTTCGTTCAGAACCTCCAGAGTGAACGGATTACCCCTTAACTCCACAAGCACCACTTTGCTTCAAGGTTTAAAGTCGGTCATGTAACTCTCCACAAGGAAAGTTGCATTAGTTGAAACCACGACTTTATTTTCCTTTGGGTTATAAAAATAACCCCCTTTAGTGCCTTTTGGATATCCTACAAACACGTAAACTTCTGAACGTGCTTTCAACTTATTCGGATCCTTAAACAAGACATGAGCCGGACATCCCCATATGCGAATATGGTTTAAGGATGTCTTCCGTCTTGTCCACAACTCATGAGGAGTTTTAGGGACTGATTTTGAAGGCACATTGTTCAAAAGATAACATGCGGTTTGTAGTGCATATCCCCAAAAGGATAATGGCAATGATGAATAACTCATCATGGACCTAATCATGTCCAACAAAGTCCTATTCCTTCTCTCTGCTACGCCATTCTGCTACGGAGTGCCCGACGCAGTCAAATGGGATAAAATCCTATTCTCTAACAAGTGTCCCAAGAACTCATAAGAAAGGTATTCCCTACCTCAATCAGATCGAAGTGCCTTTATGGGTCTACCCAATTGCTTTTCTACTTCAGCCCGAAACTCCCTGAACTTATCATAAGTTTCGCTTTTGTGGTGCATCAGGTACACATACCCATATCTTGAGTAATCGTCAATAAAAGTGACGAAGTACTCATACCTTCCTCGTGCTCGGATGTTCATCGGTCCGCAAACATCACTATGTACAAGTTCTAGAACCCCTTTTGCCCTATTGCTCTTAGACCCGTATGGTCTTTTGGTCATTTTACCCTCCAAACAAGACTCACATTGAGGTATAGATTCCACCTTTAAGTGACTTAAAGGTCCATCCCTTACCAACCTTTGAATCCTATTCAGGTTAATATGACCAAGGCGCAAATGCCAAAGATAAGTCTTATTAGAGTGAGAAGTTTTAAGTCTTTTTGAGTCATTATCATTTATCTCAACATTAAGCAATAAGTCCATCTTAGGTTTGATAAAATATAGATTATTTTGCATCCATCCAGAACAGATAAAAGATTTTTTTTTTACGAATCACCACTTTTTCATTAAAAGATACCACTTAGGAGTCTTTAAATAAAGAAGATACAAAAATTAAATTCCTTTTAAATTTAGGAACATAAAAAAAATCTCGTAAAATTAAATTCCTATAATTATCAAAATAAAGATGGACATCTCCCACTACTTCCGCTGAGACCAAGGATCCATTGCCCATCCGAAGCGTTAAGTCTTCACACAACAGACTTCTCGTTTCTTTGAATCCCTGTAGAGAAACACAAACATGATTAGTTGCACTGGAATCTATGACCTAGATGTCACTGGATTCCTCAACCAAACAAGTTTCTAAATATAGAAGATCACACCTACCTCCCTTGGAAAGGAAGTCCTTGCAATGCTTCTTTATATGCCCGACCTTACCACAGAAGAAGCACTTAAGCTTCTTTGGGTTCTTCTTCTTCTTCTTCTTGCTCTTGGTAGCAGCAGGAATAGAAGACTTCCCACTCTTGGCCCGTTGCTTCTTTCCATTCCCAGAGTTAGGGTTGGAATCAGAAGCAGCTACCATGTTGGCCTCACCACTAGCAAGAGACTCCCTGATCAGCAGTTCAAACTCCTGTAACTGTTTCATCAGTTCTGTCAAGGTCATATCCCGTCTATTACTTAAATTAAAAGTAGCTCTAAATGAAATAAATTCCTTAGACAGAGTCTCAAAGACTATAGTCATCTGAGTTTCAGCATCAATGTCGGCTCTATTGGTTTAAGCCTCAGCGAGGTAACCCATGACCAACATCATGTGCTCCTTTACAGATGTCCCTGGTCTCTGTCTACAGTTTAAGAGTTTCCGAAGCGCCCCTTGCCGCTTTGTTATGGCCTGGCCTCCAAACATGTCCTCAAGATTATCCAAGATCTGCTTCGCAGTCTCATAATCCTGATGTTGAGCCTGCAGCACGTTGTTCATGCTAGCCATAACATAGCAGTGGGCCTGATCATTAACATCTTTCCAGCGGTCGTACGCTTGGAATTGCTCATTACCTGAGTCTCCCATAGGCTCGGGAGGACAAGGGGTTGTCAGTACATATTTCAGTTTCTCAAAGGATAGGACGATGTCCAGGTTCCGTTTCCAATCGTTATAATTCTCACCGGTTAATTGGTTTTTGTCAAGTATCGATGATAAAACATTTTTAGACATTTTCAATCTACAATAAAGAATCATATACCAAATATAAGCAAACATATATAATAATTTATAAGATAACACAATCATGTAAAATCATACAAATGTGTTTATGTGTCAAAACCTTGAAAATATCACAACCTTACAACGATAATTCCCAACTCAAAATTCAACAAGCTCCTAGGGGAGTCATGCCAAATTCAATCAGGAACATGGATCCCCTCCTGATTAATATATGCCATCCAGGACCCGTATGATCCAGCATATACTAATAATTGTTTTTTTGGCCATTAATTTTATTAACAGAGCTACAAGGGGAGGTTAATAATAAAATTAACGTGAGTGTATAACCACCGTTTCAATATTTTATCTATGATTTATAATCACCACCTAGGGGTGTGCAACCATAAATCATACTAAAATACCTTATCCTTTCAGAGATCCAATCTGGTACATGATAGAAATCCCTTCCTAGGGGTCGGGACCACCATGTTCTTCCTATGGACCAACGATGGAGGCCTTAGGTCCTCTCTTTAAAAACCTTCTCCCACTCAATCTTTTGAAGTCAAGGTTTTATTTTAAAATTATGCATGAACAATTTTATTATGAGCGGCACTCCCTATTCTATATGACATGTTATCAATATACATGGTAAATCACATTATAATGCGGACAAGCAAAGCAATCAAGCAAAGCTACAAGCAAAATAATAATAATCGTAATATTATGGTTCCACCCTAGAGAATAAAAAACTAAGATTACAAGAGAATAATCGAGACATTTATCGATTCTTCATCCTTGAATCCTCAAGCTGTGTCCTTCTTCATGTAATATCCATCTTCAAGTATTCAATCTCGTATCAATCGAATACTTTATATTTCCGGTCATATCCAAATTTAATGTTTCTCAGAATCGTCCCAAAAATAAAATTAAAACTGCACCAGAAAAATTGCACCTTTTCTGGACACTTGGCAGCTCTCGGTCGGCAGGCCGATCTGGGTGATCGGCCTGCCGATCATGAAGGTTCGGCCTGTCGAACTGAAAGTTTGGCCTGCCGGCAGAGCACCAAAAATTTCTGCCCCACTGTCGGCCTACCGAACCACACGTCTGGCCTGCCGAACTGTGAGGTCCGGCATGCCAACCGAGCAGAAAACCCTAATTCCAGAAAATACAATTTTAATGCAATTCATCAATTTTATTTTCAACAATTCAAAAAAATAAAATTAGAGACTCAGGAAATACCTGGAGGCGCCATCATCAATCTTCAAGATCCGACTTCCCGATCTGTCTTCTCAAAATAATTATTTAATTACAAAATTCTTACAAATTAAAAAATTAAATAATAATTCCTGGATGGAGATGATAGTCTGCCATCTAATTATATGAAAAACCTAGATACACATTCTAACCTCTAAGGAACCATAACCGGTATTAATTAATTAATAAATAATTAAACAATGATTTAATCAACCATAATTAATTAATAAACATTCACCACATAATCCATGACAACATATATATTATATAGAAACCTAGAGTGTCATCTCTCTATAAAATTCAATTCAAGCATAGGAGAGATTATGATCACAAAATTTATGCATATAACATGATCACAAACTTGAAAATTTATGTAAAAACCTCGGTTCTGATACCAATTGTTAGAAACAAAGTGCACAGCAAAATTTTAAATTTTTTTTTCATCAGAGTAATTTCGAAAACACAAGTTTGACATGTTATATGTATAAATTAGACAGATCTTACTAACCTCAGTATGCCGAAGAACCTCCGTAACCTATGTAGAGAAGTAACGTTCTAGAAGAGCCTCAACCAACTGGTCTTCTTTGCTATTCTCTATCCACAACCGGAGTGAGTGTGGACTCACACGTACAACTCTTCCACCGGTGACTCTCCTTCCAACCAATAGAGAGAACCCAAAGCTAGTGTTCGTGATTTGTGAACAAAAGCTCTCATGGAGTTTTCAGATGCTCACTAGAAGAGTATCACTTTTAATCTCTCAAATTGATCTAATTAAATCATGAGACTCACTCCCTTTTTATAGCTATTGGTCCTAGGGGCAGTCCATATCAGATTAGGTCTCAAAAACTCGAAATAGAATCAAGTTCAGATCAATATATGATAAGATCTGCGTGAAAATGCTTAATCTTATCTCCTGCTGATTGACAGGCTAAACATTCTGATCAGTAGGCCGAACAGTCTAGTTCGACAGGCCGACCATGTCATTCGGTAGGCCGAACTCCAGAGAAAAAATCTTCGTGAATCTTTTATTTTTCACCCGAGATTCTAAAGGATAAAGTCTCAGTTTTGATTCAAATAACCCAATAGAGAAGTTATCTGATCAAAACAAACTTTATCAAGATAATCTCTAAGAAAATAAATCAATTCACAATAATTCTACAAGTTTATCTTGTTCCAATTTGTCAAAAATTAAAACAACCGATAAACAGGCAAGAATTATCTGATCGCAATAATTCAACAAGTTTTTCTTGAACTAATTTCTTACAAAATTAATTCAACCGATAAACATACATGAATTATTTGATTCTTACAAATTTTAAACCAATCTGATAAATCCGACATAAGTCACCAATTATTGGAAAAGTATGCCGTATTGTTACAGGACTTTGTGAGCTAGCAAAGAGGACCAAAATGGACCTATAAAGTTCAAGCTCATGATAATTATGAAACCCAATATCCTAGATATACATTTCGCAATTATTAACTCCAACGCTATTCCACTAAAAGCTTGGAGCTGCACTCTCGAACTTTATAGAATTACGAAGCTTGTGTAGCTAAGTCTCCATGACATATCATAGTGTATCGCATCCCCATATGATCATCCATAATCGGCTTAAGGACAAGTTCTGTCTTACCTTCCTGATTATTTTTATCTTACGTTCCATTGTCTCACCATTAGAAAACTTACCATCTAAAGATAGTATACCATTCGGTTACACCTATGTATCCAAATGGTTGAGCGCTCCAGTTTTTCAATTACAGGACAACGCATATAAGAGGATATCATTACTCCTAAAGAGGAGCTATGGATTCCATATCTATGAATAACAAGTCTATGCTATCAAGAGTCATGCCTCCAACGTGCCGGTATGCATACCACTATTGAGATGTGGGTGTCACCCTTTGGCACATCAAAAGACACAAGTCGAGACAACAAGCCCACTATTAATCTTGTCTTTTTGATTTTAAAAATTACAAAATTATTATTTAAATTTTAAAAAAATTACACAAAATATGAGATTTTTAGATATTAATAGTAAATTATGTCAGATGAATTAAAAAAGTAAAAAGAAAAATAACAGATTTTAAAAAATAAAGATTTTGAAGCAATTAAAAACCAAAAAATGGCCCATAATAGTGTCACGCCCCGCAATACGGGAGGTGGTGTGGCGGATTGATTAAGACAATTTATGTAAAATTTAATTAAAATATGAGTTTAAATCTTAAATTTAAATTATAAAAGTATGGAAATTTTTGAAGCACTTATGTTCATTAAACAGAAAAGAACTTGAGGTAAACATTAAGTAGGTAATAATAAATAATAGAAATGAGAATAGGTCCCACTGACCCACGTCTTGTGCACACACATAGTACTGACAATATTACATTACATCCACAATCCAAATAAAGAGAAGATAAAATGTTACATGCCTTGATTTAATAATATAAATGACCTACTAAGTTCTTCTACTGCTCCTGAGTTCTGTCCTGAAATCTTCCTTGAACCTAAACGAAAATCCACCTAGAGGAGGAAAAGTTTAAAAAAACAAATAAAATCTGAGCGAAAGGCATAGTAGGATTATATTTTAAGAAATATTAAATTCAAAAGGAAATATCATTATTCAAGAAATTATTTAAGAGAAAACCTAAATAAATAAGTTTAAACAAAACCATTCTTACTCAAATAGTTTATTGGTCGACCAAAAAGATCATCATTTTCTTTCCTAGGCAAACCATATGAATAACACCACCGTAGTGGCCCAATTGGGTTTTGGGACCTACCCCAAGGTCGCACGCTACACGACCCGATCTCTGTTATGACATCATGCCTATATATTCATTTTTATCATTATTCAAAACACATTTACTAGGTATTTTTATTTACATTCATTATGAAGTTCATCTCAGTCCACGGTTTATAAAGATAACCGACAAAATTCCTTTTTCAATCAACCATTGAAAACATTTTGGTAAAAACCCTTTTGAAGGCCAAATCATTTGAAACTGGGTTACCAAGAAAAGGGATAGAAGTTCTACCTCGATACTTGTGTTGATGCTCCACACCGTAATCTCGATCCGCTATACATTAGCTTCGCGGAACCACAAATGACCCTAGATAAAACTAGGTCTATCAGTATCTAGTTTAAGATATTCTACGTTACTAAACTAGTTCATGGTGTCCTAGTGTGCCATTTGTATTAATAAAATCATTTTATAAAGTTAGAATTTCAATCGGGTTTAAAACAGTGAAAACGGATGAAAATCACAAATTTTCTCCTTGTTCGATCGGCCTGCCGGTCACTCTGGTTCGGCCGGCCGAATTGTGTAGTTCGGCCTGTCGGAAGACCAGGTCCGATCGACCGAACTTCTCTAGGTTCGGCCTACCAGACGGATAAATCTTGCCTACTGATCCCTTGAATCCGACCTGCGGAACTAGAAAATTCTAGAATTTTTCAGCCATATGTTTTGGGCCTCCCAAACCCCAAATCTTCATTTCAACCTATTTTTTCTTAGTTTTCAGGCATGGAAATTAATCATAGATGATAGAAGAACAAAATAGAACACTTTTTAGCTCATTTAAACAAGATTTACTCAAAAATTTTGAATAAATATGAAAATTAGAAAAAAGAGGAAAAAATGAAAAATCTTGTTTTTCCTCAAACAAAGCTTAGATCCTAGTTGTTTTAAGTTCCTTTAACTAAAATCAAGGGTTTTCTAAGTTTAAACAAGCTCAAATTTCGAAATGCTTGAAAAATTGAAATTTTGAAAAAAGTTTTGAAACTTCAAAAACTAACCACAAATCCAAGCTTCAAATCGTGTTTTGGGTTGCCAAACCTTGCCTCTGAGCTTCCTACTTGCTAATCCAAAGCTTGGGTTTAATTTTTGTTTCAAAATTTTGAGGGAAATTTAGAGGGAAAGAGAGAGACTGAGAGAGAGTGACATGAGAGAGAGAGAGATGAGAGTGAGTGAGAATGAAGGAGAGAGGGAGAGTGAGAGATATAAATAGAGAGAAAAACTGGGTAGTTTTACTGTGCGAAAACCGTGTGCCGCCCACAGTTTTGTAAAACCAAAATTATTTGACACTTGACAAATTGTTTTATTTTAAAACTCAAAATAACAATTTAAAACAGTAAGAAATCATTAGAAATCATTAAAAGAAGAAAAACAACTCTAGGTTCAAATTCCATTAAATGATCAAATTAAGTTTAAAATATTCACTATAGCACACTAATCCACCATTTTATATTCTAATATCATTTAATAAATTTTGAGACGTTACAACTCTTCACCCCTAAAAGAAATTTCACCCTCGAAATTTATATCTCATTTTAGAGACAAAACAAATGCGGATACAACTCCCGCATATTCAACTCTAACTCCCAAGTGGCTTCATCAACCGCGTGATGCTGCCACATGACCTTTATTAATGGTATATCCTGACGATGCAATCTGATCACTTTTCGATCGATAATCTGAACTGGCACTTCCTCATATGTCGTGTCTTCCTGAACCTGCACATCATGAAATGAAACTACCTTACTTTGCTCAGGCGGACACTTCCTAAGCATTAACACGTGGAACACATTATGAACATGAGATAATTCAGGGGGAAGGTCGAGCTGATAAGCAACCACACCAACACACTGAGTGATCTCGAACGGTCCAACATATCTCGATGCAAGCTTACCACTCACTCCGAACCGCATAATGCCTTTAGAGGTGATACTTTCAAGAGAACAAAATCCCCTACCGCAAATTCCAAGGGTCGACGTCTTCTATTGACATAACTCTTCTGTCGACTCTAAGCTGCCCTCAATTGATCTCGAATTATGGCGACTTTCTTGTTACTATCATGAATCTCATCTGGCCCAAGAATAATCCTATCTTTCGGTTCTGCCCAACATACCAGTGACCTACACGGTGGCCCATACAATGCCTCAAACCATGCCATACCAATACTTGCTTGATAGCTATTGTTGTACGTAAATTTTGCCAGATGTAAATATTTCTTCCAATTCCAGCCAAAGTCTAATGCACAAGCACGTAACATGTCCTCAAGAATCTGAATAACTCGCTCAGATTGCCCATCGGTCTAAGGATGAAATGTTGTATTGAAATTCAAATCCATACCTAAAGCCTCTTGAAAGCTCCTCCAATACTTAGCATTAAACCTGGTGTCTCAATCAGATGTGATGGACAAAGGAACTCCATGCAATCTTACTATATTCTACAGATACAAGTCCTCGAGAATCCTTCTTGAACATGTCAACCTGAACGGGATGAAATGTACCAATTTCGTCAGCCTATCGACCATGACCGAAACTGCATCATGCCGCTGCTCCATCCTTGGCAAACTGTTGAGAAAATCCATTGTCACATGCTCCCATTTCTACCCTGGAATAGGAAGCGGCTGAAGCTGACCTGCAGGCTTCTGATGCTAGGCTTTCACCTAAAGACACGTTATACACTTGGCCACATACTCTCGAACATCTTTCTTCATACCTTTCCACCAATATTGCCTCTTCAAATCACGATACATCTTCGTGCTTTCTGGATGAATGCCAAACTGAGACTTATGGGCTTCGTCCATAACGGCCTTTGTCACCTTGTGATTGCTGGAACTGCTAGGCGTTCCCAAAAATACAACGATCCATCTACATGCACTCTCCATTCCTCAAATTGCTTCCCATTCTGAATCCGCGTCCAAATCCCTCGTAGATGCTGGTCCTACCACTGATTATATTTCACCATCTGAATAAGAGCTACGGTCACTTCCATATGATACACTAAAGCTTAATTGTAGTCTTTATAATACTATAGCCCATACTTACTCATTGTCGCATCTCTTTTCCAATCTTCAAGAACCAAACAAGTGAGAATCCCTGAAGATTTTCTACTAAGCGCATCCACGACCACATTAGCTTTCCCAAGATGGTACTGCAACGCAAAATCATAATCCTTCATATACTCCATCCATCTTCACTGCCTCAAGTTAAGATCCCTCTAAGTGAATAGATACCTCAAGCTCTTATGATCGGAGTAAACCTAAAATGTTGTCCCATACAAATAACATCTCCAAATCTTCAGCCTGTGAATCTGCCGCGAGCTCCAAGTCGTGAGTAAGGTAATTCCGCTCGTGAGGTCGTTGCTGTCTTGATCCATACACCACCACGCGTCCATGTTGCATTAACACACACCTAAGCCCATGTCCTAAAGCATCTGCGTAAAGCTCATACGGCTTGTCGCTACTAGAAATAACCAATACTAGGGCTGAAGTCAACCGATTCTTCAACTCCTAAAAAATGAGCTCACATTCTTTATCCAACTCAAACCTGACATTTTTCCTGATCAATCTTGTCAACGGCGTTGCGATCTTCAAGAAATCCTTTACAAATTTCTTGTAGTACCCTGCAAGACCCAAGAAGCTGTGGATTTCTACTACATTCCTTAGTCGTTCCCATTCCATTATGGCTTCAATCTTGGACGGATCCACAGAAATACCATGCTCAAAAATGACATGACCCAAAAACTTAACCTTTGTTAACCAAAACTCGCACTTTTCTTTCTTGGCATACAATTGGTGCTCCCGTAGAGTTTGAAGCACGATCTGAAGATGCTGCTCATGCTCCTCCCAAGTCTTAGAATACACTAGAATATCATTAATGAACATGATCATGAACTGATCTAGATAAGGCTTGAATATCTTGTTCATCAAATCCATGAAAGCTACCGAAGCATTTGCCAATCCAAACAACATCACTAGAAACTCAAAGTGTCCATACCGGGTCCTAAAAGCTGTTTTGGGAATATCTTCCTCCTTAATCCTGAGCTGATGGTACCCTGAGTGCAAATCTATCTTTGAGAAGTACCGCGAACCTCCTAACTGATCAAACAACTCATCAATCCTAGGCAAAGGATACTTATTCTTCACTGTGACATGATTTAGTTGTCGATAATCTATACATAACCTGAGAGTCCCGTCATGTTTCTTAGCAAACAAAACCGGTGCTCCCCACGGTGACATACTATTCCAAATATATCCCTTATTAGCTAGCTCCTAAAGTTGTTTTCTTAATTCTTTTATTTCTACCGGTGCCATCCGATAAGGTGCTACTGAAATCGATGCTGTACCTGAAAAAAACTCAATACCAAATTCTATCTCCCGATATGGTGGTAATCTTGGCAACTCGTCGGGGAAGACATTCTTATACTCATCGACCACCGGTTTCACTCCATTTCTTTTCGAAGCATAGGGCTCACCTTCTAGACTTGCAAGAAAAGCATAACAAACTAGGTTCTTTTGCCCTCCAAGACATGTCCTTATGAGATTTTCACTCATTAACCGATCACCACCACCCTAGTAAGTGATCATCGTCCCCCTATCAAACACTAGGGTCACTTTTCTAAGCTGGCAGTCTACCATTGCATTATACCTGGACAACTAGTCATCCTTAGGATTACATCATATGAACTCATGGGGAGTACAATCAAATCACTTTTCAAGATCTCATCCTTAATCTTGATTTTACAAGCTTTACATACACAATTCACACACACCCACCTTAAGGGAGAAGCTATAACTAAGGTTTCATTGAACTCTTCTATCTCTAATCCCAAGGCATGTACAAAGGAACTCGAAATCAGAGAATGAGTGGCACCTGTATAAAAAAAAAAAATGAGCTAAGGATTGAAAAACTAAGATCGTACCATCGACAACTGCATTACTAGTCTGGGCATCTAAACCTCCTATTGCCATCGCATAAACCTGAACTGGAGCTTTTTCTTTTCCACTACAAACACTATTAGGTCCTGGATTATTCGGCCGATACTGCTGTGATGGAGACGATTGCACACTAGCTGTACTCGATGCTTGATACTGACGGACGTTGTGCTGGAAGTTCTGCTGTTGCTACCCTTGTGCTGAATATGGCGATTGCTGGGGAGAGAACTAAGGAAACTGCAACTGCTAATATTGCTGAGGCAGAGGTAGAGGCTGAGGCTGACAACTGGCACCTTCTTCGGTCTGAGATCCTAGACGGGCACTCCTGATCGGGCAATTCCTCTTGATGTGTCTTGGCTATTGGCAATAATGACAATGAAAGCTGTAGGGATTACTGTGCCCACTGTTAGATGAACTGTTGCTACTACTGTTCATGCCACCATGTTTATTCTTTCCCAGAGTTGGACGGCTACTGGTGCTCTTCCTGCCACTCCTCTAGGGCCCTCTTGATGTCTTTGCTTGATCCTCACAATACTGTGCATAATCACTTTCCACTGATATCACTGACGACACAAGCTCTCCAAAACTCCTAAGTCATAGAGCAACCATCTGTCGCTGAATAGGAGCCTTGAGCCCTTCCTGAAACTTAATACATTTTTCACGTTCCGATGCCACTGTTGATGGAGCAAACTTGGCCAACTCATTAAATCTTGCCTCATACTCTCGAACTGACAAATCACCCTGCTGCAACTTGTAGAATTCAGCTGCCTTTTGGTCTTTATACCCTTATGAAAAATATCGGTCATAAAATAGCTCCTCAAACCTGTCCTAACTGATGTTACCATTGCGTTCCAAACTCTTAGCTTGCTTCCACCAAGTATTAGCGCCACCCTCAAACTTATATGCGGCAAACTCCACACGATATTAGGTTGGCACACCAAGAGTATCCAAATGTTTCACGATCAAATCCAGCTAGTATTTTGCGAATTGCGAGTCCCCATTTCTATCAAAAGTCGGTATAGACGCACGCTGAAATTCCTTAAAATAAGTATGCCGATGACTAACATCGAAATCCTCTGGCCTAGCTCTGGCCGCCATCTGCCGGAATGCAGCAAACATAGACCATATCATATTCTCATCATTTCCAAACTCGGTGTTAGTTGTCGAACGACACCTAGGTGCCATTCTCTCACTTTTGAAAACAAAATTTAGACTGCCAATAGTACTTCATTGTCATACATATGTGTGCACAATTCCCAAGGTTCATAACCTTAAGCTCTGATACTATTCTGTCATGCCTCGCAGTACAGGAGGTAACGTGACGGATTGATTAAGACAATTAATGTAAAATTTAATTAAAATATGAGTTTAAATCTTAAATTTAAATAATAAAAGTATGGAAATTTTTGAAGCACTTATATTCATTAAATAGATAAGAACTTGAGGTAAACATTAAGTAGGTAATAATAAATAATAGAAACGAGAATGGGTCCCACTGACCCACATCTTGTGCACACACATAGTACTGACAATATTACATTACATCCACAGTCCAAATAAAGAGAAAGTTAAAATGTTACATGCCTTGATTTAATAATATAAATGACTTATTAAGTTCTTCTATTGCTCCTGAGTTCTGTCCGTGAAATCCTCCTTGAACCTAAACAAAAATCTACCTAGAGGGGGAAAAGTTTTAAAAAACAAATAAAATGTGAGCGAAAGGCTCAATAGGACTATATTTTAAGAAATATTAAATTCCAAAGGAAATATCATTATTCAAGAAATTATTTAAGAGAAAACTTAAATAAATAAGTTTAAACAAAACCATTCTTACTCAAACAGTTTATTGGTTGACTAGAAAGATCATCATTTTCTTTTCTTGGGCAAACCATATGAATAACACCACCGTAGTGGCCTAGCTGGGTTTCAGGACCTGCCCCCAAGGTTGCACGCTACATGACCCGATCTTTGTTATGGCATCATGCCCATATATTCATTTTTATCATTATTCAAAACCCATTTACTAGGCATTTTTATTTACATTTATTATAAAGTTCATAATGAAGTTCATCTTAGTCCACGGTTTATAAAGATAACCAATAAAATTCTTTTTCCAATCAACCATTGAAAACATTTTGGTAAAAACCCATTTGAAGGCCAAATAATTTAAAACTGGGTTACCAAGAAAAGGGATGGAAGTCCTACCTTGATACTTGTGCCGATGCTCCACATCGTAATCCCGATCCGCTATACATTAGCTCCGCAGAACCATGAACGACCCTAGATAAAACTAGGTCTATCAGTATCTAGTTTAAGATATTCTACGTTGCTAAACTAGTTCATGGTGTCCTAGTGTGCCATTTGTATTAAAAAAATCATTTTATAAAGTTAGAATTTTAATCGGGGTTTAAAACAGTGAAAACGGATGAACAATCACAAATTTTCTCCTTGTTCGGTCGGCCTACCGGTCACTCTGGTTCGGCCGGCCGAACTGCATGTCGGAAGACCAGGTTCAGTCGATCGAACTTCTTCAGGTTGGGCCGCCGGACGGATGAATCCGGCCTACCGATCCCTTGAATCCAGCCTGTCGAATTAGAAAATTTTAAAATTTTTTAGCCACGGGTTTTGCGTGACGCCCCCCTTATGGACGTCACAGATGTTGTTGCATTCATACATTACATACTTTTTTTTATTTTTATTTTTTATAGATAAACTTTAAGTACAAAACTTATTTAAAACTTTAATTGTAAACGTAGTTATGGAAAACGTAACTAAGATCCATACATACACATTTTTTTTTCAACATTCATTCACTTAATCCATACTATTAATACTTCAATTACACATTAAATTGATCATAAACTTCCTTTAATAAAGTAAATATACCAAATAGTAAAATCATAACTTATATCACATCAAATCATTTAAAACTATTTGCTGCCACAGTTTGGCAGGCCGAACTGGAGACTTCGATAGGCCGAACATGGTCAGCAGGTTGGAAATCGTCAACCAGCAGGCCGGCAGAGGCTCTGCAAAAAAATTGGGTTTAAACATTAATATGATCGGCAGGCCAAAAAGATGGGATCAGCAGGCCGAATCATTACATCGACATACCGACCAGTAATGGTCGGCAGGCCGCCCGAGATAAAACATAAACTTTTGGAAAACTTAATTTTATTCATTTTTCTTTCAAAAATGCGGAAGATCAAATTCTTAAAATGATAAAATAAAATATTAAAACATAGTTCTTGTATTCTTTAAAACTTATCATAAAAATATGTTCTAATAATAAACCATAGCTCAAATCATAAAACTTGCAGCATTGGCGTTCTCCCAGTTACAATTCATCTTCCTTATGCTCACACGCCTTCCCATGTCCTCCGCCTAATCCATGACTTTCTTACCCTTATCTGCAACATGATATTAACTTGAATAAGCCAAAGCTTAGTAAGTACATATATTTCTCACAATTTTAAAACATTTCATAAACATCATCATCATCATCATAATAGTGTATTAAGCACATTTTCATTGAAACATATCTTTCAATACATTAACCATATTAAAACTTATTCCATTTTATCTTAAAGGCCCAAGTGTTGCACTATAATCATCATGTAGGCGCGCCGTTATGAGAAGAGAAGGGTAGCTAATCCAAAACCAAACATGACATCATATCATATCATAACATTCGTGTGCAACACTTATTAGGTGATACAGATATATATAACTTTCATGCTTTGAAATTTGCCATAATCAAACATGCATAACTTTAAATCATAAAGATCTTTCATAAGAAATCCTTTAAGGAAATTATCATAAAATCATCATAAAATCATCATGAATATAACATCAAACCTTTTAAAACACATCATGTTGCAGGTGAGAATGTACTTACCTTAGAAGCTAGCTTACTTAACCTTATATGTATTGGTGATGATGTTGAGGTCTCGATGTGCTTGTTCCTTTGAGTGTTCATGCCATTTATTCTTTTAAAGATACAAATAAAATTTATACTTATTTTCATAGAATAGAACATCCATTCCATATAACATCACACATACATTCATCTCTTGTAAATATAATTCATAACCTATAACCATAATCATCAAAACAATAAAATCATCATCACATAACACTTCACTAATCTACATGGATTCAAGACTTAAAAACTTAACATTCACACATACTTTAGGCACCATACTTGACAGGGGTAAAGTTAATACATAAAAATATTACCATGATTTTTCTTTAGTCATTAAAATTACATTAAGTATCTAAAAACAAACCATACAATTCAAACATGAAATCTGCCAGCAATAGTAAGGCAGTAAACAACTTTATTCTCAGGTCCATTTAACACATTCTAACATCATAGAAAAAATCTAATAAAATTTACATATATAGTAGACATATAGAACCCTAACATATCCAAAAAATGGCTTAAAAAAAAATCGGAGTAAGTCAAAACACACATTTGAAAATCAATAGTAAAACTAACTTAGGTTTGACAAGCAGTGAGTAATCTTTTGAAAACATTTTCTAACAATTAAAAACACATATATTTTAATTTTAAAATTCATACTAACATCTTACTAACATATATTTCAATATCATAAAATTATTTCATCATCAATAAAATCATTTAAACATATAAAACATCACATAAAACAAAAGTCCAATATTAACATTGTTAAAACAGTTTCTTGACCTAATCTCAATCAAAATTTCATAACACATAATTCACTCATCAAAACATTACCAAACTTTGCCGTACATAACATAACATATACATGAACATTATTGCTAAATTTTGTAGCAAAAAAAGCACGTTTACCCCATGAAAAAAAATCACATTTTCATGCCTCATAACCAAACAACAATATTTTACTGTGAGTGGTAGAGGCTAGAAAATTCATAACTTATCATAGAAAAATCCAATTAAGGTGAAACTTAGATAAACATCACAAAACTCATACATGAATAACATATTAAAAATTCAGAGCAAAAAAAATTTTGTAAAGGAAGATATAGTAGTCGGATGTGAAGAAAGATTCCATTGAAATGAGAATGCACTCTTACCTCAAAATGATTCTTCTCAAATTCCTTCGAATTCAACCAATGAAATTTTGATTTTTCTTTCAATTATTTGCAGAGAATTTTTGAGAGAGAGGAGGAATAGAAAACATGGAGAAGAGAAGAAGAAAAGAAACGTCTCAGAAAAAAGAGAGAGAAAGAAGACCTGAGAGGAAGAGAGAGAGAGCAATAATGTAAAAAAAAAATTTCAATGCTCTCCATTATGTTAGGAATTTTCTAACTATTCTTGGTCCAAAAATCACGTGTAAATGGAGAGTAATTGGGAAAAGTCAAATCATTTAGATAAACTTACCGTACTTTACCGATTTTAAAAAAGGGAAACCATATCAATCAATACCAATCAATGCAAAGTCAAACATTTCCTTTCCTTAAATGATAAAATTAATCCATAATTATACCAATTAATCACATTAAACCACCCAATCAACGTAATTACCTCATAGCATTCAAGACATCATTGCATCATAATTAAACATACATTGTAACTAACATGAACACTTGAGCACATCGATTCCTTGCGATCGTCATCTGTCGTAACACTTAGAATAAATAGTTAGTAATATTAAAATCATAAATCATAACATATATCATAAATTATTAATAAAATTACTTAACGTCGTTACTAACTTAACATGATCCGTTGCATAAAAATAGGTGGATGTTACATTTTCGGCCTCCCAAACCCCAAATCTTCATTTCAACCTGTTTTTTCTCAGTTCTTAGGCCTGGAAATCAATCATAGATGATAAAAGAACAAGATAGAACACTTTTTAGCTCATTTAAACAAGATTTACTCAAAAATTTTGAATAAATCCAAAAATTAGGAAAAAGGGGGTAAAATGAAAAATCTTGATTTAAATCCGTTTTTTCTCAAACAAAGCTTAGGTCCTAGTTGTTTTAAGTTCCTTTAACTAAAATCAAGGGTTTTCTAAGTTCAAACAAACTCAAATTTTGAAATGCACAAAAAATTGAAAATTTTAAAAAGGTTTTGAAACTTCGAAAACTAACCTTAAATCCAAGCTTTAAATCATGTTTTTGGTTGCCAAACCACGCCTCTAAGCTTCCTACTTGCTAATCCAAAGCTTGGGTTTAATTTTTGTTTCAAAATTTTGAGGGAAATTGAGAGGGAAAGAGAGAAACCGAGAGACAGTGAGATGAGAGAGAGAGACATAAGAGTGAGTGAGAATGAAGGAGAGAGGGAGAGTGAGAGATATAAATAGAGAGAAAAAGTGGACAGTTTTATTGTGCAAAAACCGTGTGCCGCCCATAGTTTTATAAAACAAAATATATTTGACATTTGACAAATTGTTTTCTTTTAAAACTCAAAATAACAATTTAAAATAATAAGAAATCATTATAAATCATTAAAATAAAAAAAAACAACTCCAGGTTCAAATTCCACCAAATGATCAAATTAAGTTTAAAATATTCATTATAGCACACTAATCCACCATTTTACATTCTAATATCATTTAATAAATTTTGTTACGTTACAAATATATCTGAATATTTTTTTTCATCTTTCTATTCTCTCTCTTTACCTCTCTTGATATTTCTCTCTTGTGTTCGTCTCTCTTCTCTCAGTCATCTAGCTTTCCTTCTCTTTTCTCTGTTCATATCTATGTTTCTCTCTCTGGTCGTTGGTTTCGTTGCGCTTGCTAAAGTCGTGAAGACGGACGGTCTGTTCTCTCTCTCTCTCATCTGGCTCTCTCTCGTCTCTCTCTTGATTTCTGTTTCTCTTTCGTCGACATTAGTTTCGTCGAGTTGGCTGGAGTCGCGAAGACGGACGGGCGATGAACACAAGGCATACGAAGAAAGTCGTTGAGCTCATCATAGTCGAGCCAGATCTGGATTCGTCATCATCGTCTAATCTTTGACAATGTTTTGTTATCCAGTGACAATGGGTGACGATCCAGCGACAACCTTCAGATCCAGTACTAAGCTTTAGATCTAGCGATAATGTGCGTTGATCTTTAGTCATGACGGCGAAGTTGTAAGCTCACTGGAGTTCTTGTCTAGTACGCATGCGTCTTTGCCTTGCCACAGTACATGCCGGAGCTGAAGAAGATGAGCCGAAAAAGATGAGGATGTAACGGATTCCAAGTTTGTTATGGTTTCTTATGTACAGGGCATTTTTCACTTTTTTTTTAATTTTCTATTTCACAATTTAATTTCTTTGTGACATCAAATTAGGTCTTATTTTAAAATCTCAAATTAGGGCTTTTTTTTTGTAGTTATTTCTAGATTAGATTTTTGTTTTGTATCGTATTAAATTAAATGGTGATTAATGTAAATTGGGTGTGCGTTTGATTACAAGAGTCTTGAACAGTGTAGTGATTTGCTATGGTTTGTTTTTGAGAGGAAGTTATGTTTTGGAATTCCATTTTTTTCAATAAATATGTATTAAGTGTGAAATATTGTATTGTTTGGACGTCGATAACATTTTAAGTATTAGTAACATCCGGCGACATTGTTGATAAATTTTTGTATTGATACAGTAATACAGTATTATTATGTTAATATTGTATTTTTCGATTGTTGGTGGTCCGATGAAGTTGTTGGTGAATTTTTTATTTACACAGAAGAAACCAGCTAACATGCATACAAAAACCAACTTTACTTTATCCTTGATCTTTGTACATGCTTTGCTCAACTCCTCTAGTTTATTAGTCACATCTTGCACTTTTACAGTCCTTTCGTTGGACAATTAGATTTCTTCAGTCTATGCTTAGTTTTTTTTATGGGTCGGGATTTCTTGTGTAGAGGGTTCATCACCTGTATATAAACCAGATATTAAGGTAAACTCATCGAGATCAAATCTCAATGGTTTGCCCTCTACCGAGAACCACAACTCATTGTTTTTCTTACGGTTAACTTTTCGCAACAATAAGTGATGTACAAGTACATCCGAAAATTGCCTGGTGGTTGGTAAGTCTAATAAATAACCTAGCTGAGGATAGCTTCGAAACCATCTTTTGTCACTTTCTGACCACCATTTATTAATGACGTTCAAGCTTGACCATACTGTGACTTTGGCTTGAAAGTCGGCATCCAAAATAAGTTTTGGCAATCCACCTAGCTCCATCGTGTGACTTGTCCTCGATGTCTAAAAGATCAAAAACACAAAAATTAGTTCATTGTTCGACAACTATAGTGGACTGATAAGTACTATGGTCATATTATATATATTTGATGTGAAAATTTTACTAATTCAACATCATTCTACTATATTTTAATTTACTTTAAACAAAATACACCCTTAAAAAAGAAATCAAACAAACATATGTCATATAAAGAGACACAAGGCTAACCGACCTCGTGGTCATTCCTCAATTTCCTATGCTCGTTCGAAAACTATTTGAATCTTTCAAACCAAATAAGCTTAAGCGTCCTACTAATCCTTTATTGTCTTTTATTGGTCGTTTGTTGAAGCCTATAACTAGGATCAAATATAAAATGAGAGAAAACGGATTCTACCCAAATCATGGGATGTGAAAGTTTATTAATTTAATATTATTCTATCATATTTTAATTTACTTTTAACAAAACATACTCTTAAAAAAATACATGTCATATAAAGAAACATTTAAGACTAAATGATTTTGTGGTCGTTCCTCCGTTTTTTGTGGTCATTAAAAACTATTTAGGTTGTTCAAACCAAATAAGCCTGAGCGACCGACTAGTCATTTGTTGTCTTTTATTGATCGTTTGTTGAAGCCTATAACTAGGATCAACTATAAAATGAGAGAAAATATATTCTATCCAAATCATGAGATGTTTAAGTTTAGTAATTTAATATTATTCTACCATGTTTTAATTTACTTTTAGCAAAACACACCCACGAAAAAACATATGTCATATAATAAAATACAAGACTGAAAAACCTTATAATCATTCCTCAGTTTTTTGTGGTCGTTTGAAAACTATTTGGGTCGTTTGAATCAAATAAACCTGAATGGCTTAGTGGTTGTTTGTTTTCTTCTATTGTGTAACACCCACCTATTTTTATGTATCGGATTATGCTAAGTTAGTAACGACGTTAAGTAATTTTATTATTGATATATGTTATGATTTGTGATTTTATGTTACTAACTTTTTATTTAAGTTTTATGACAGGTGACGATCACGTGGAATTGATGTGCTCAAGTGTTCATGTTAATTTCAAGGTATGTTTAATTATGATGCAATGATGTCTTGAATGCTATGATGTATTACATTTTAAGGACAGTTCGGCAGGCCGGACTTTCAAGTTCAGCAGGCCGAATAGCCTATCAAGGATCGGCAGGCCGGACTTCATGGAATCGGCAGGCCAAACTGTGTAGTCGGCAGGCCGATGACAGCCGACGAGCAATCGGCAGAAATCTCTCCAAATTTATGGTTGAGATTATTACATTGATTGGGTGGTTTAATGTGATTAATTGGTATAATTATGGAGTAATTTTATCGTTTAAGGAAAGGAAATGTTTGACTTTGCATTGATTGATATGGTTTCCCCTTTTAAAATCGATAAAGTATGGTAAGTTTATCTAAATGATTTGACTTTCCTCAATTTTCTCTCCATTCTCCATGCAAATTAATCCAAGATTAGTCAAAATATTTCTGACATAATTGAGGGCATTGAAATTTTCTTTTACGTTATCCTCATTCATGTAAACGCTCGCTCTCTCTCTGTCTAATCTTCTGAGACGTTTCTTTTCTCTTCTCTCTTTTTCTTCACGATTTTCTCCTCCTTTTTTCCTCTCAATTCCTCTGTTATTATTTGAAAATATATTGAGTTTCCATTGGGGTTAAGTTCAAGGATTTTGTGAAGAAATTTTTAAGGTAAGAACTCATTGTTTCAATAATTCTAAAAAGCATTTCTCCTCCTCAATCCGTCTGCCGTAACTTTGTTTAAGTATTTTATTTTGTTATGAATTTTTAATATGATGTTCATATGTGTGTTATGTTAATGTTCTTTCAAGTTTTAAGTCATTTCAATTTTTCTAAATTAAGTTATGAATTTTCTACCCTCTACCACTCACAGTAAAATGTTGCTGTTTGGTTATGATGCATGAAAATGTGATTTTTGTTCAAGGGGTAAATGTGTTTTGTTTGCTACAAAATTTGGCAAGAACTTTCATGTATATGTTATGTTATGGACTGCAAAGTTTGGTAATGTTTTGATGAGTGAATTATGTGTTATGAAATTTCTATCGAGACTAGGTCAAGAAACTATTTTAACAACGTTAATACTGGACTTTTGTTTTATGTGATGTTTTATATGTTTAAATGATTTTATTGATGGTGAAATAATTTTATGAAATTGAAATATATGTTAATAAGATGTTAGTATAAATTTTAAAATTAAAATATATGAGTTTTAATTGTTAGAAAATGTTTTCAAAAGATTACTCACTACCTTATTATTGTTGACAGATTTCATGTTTGAAATGTATAGGTTGTTTTTAGATACTTAATGTAGTTTTTATGACTAAAGAAAAATTATGGTAATATGTTTATGTATTAACTTTACCCCTGTTAAGTATGGTGTCTAAAGTCTGTGTGAATATTAAGTTTTTAAGTTTTGAATCTATGTAGGTCAGTGAAGTGTATGTGATAATGATTTTATGTTTTTGATGATTATAGTTATGGATGCATGTTATGAATTATTTTTGTATGAGATGAATGTATATGTGATGTAATATGAATGGATGTTTTATTCTATGATAATAAGTATTAATTTTATTTTGTATCTTTAAATGAATAAATGGCATGAACACACAAATGATCGAGCACATCAAGACCACGGCGTCGTCACCAATTCA
Source organism: Artocarpus heterophyllus (assembly GCA_025403435.1). NCBI lineage: Eukaryota > Viridiplantae > Streptophyta > Magnoliopsida > Rosales > Moraceae > Artocarpus > Artocarpus heterophyllus. The sequence goes on from CM046351.1 coordinate 20,317,129, forward strand.
TATAAGCTTAAGTAAGCTAGCTTCTAAGGTAAGTACATTCTCACCTATAACATGATGTGTTTTAAAAGGTTTGATGTTATGTTCATGATAATATATATGATAATTTTATGATAATTTCCTTAAAGGATTTCTTATGAAAGATTTTCATGATTTAAAGTTATGCATGTTTGATTATGGAAAATTTTAAAGCATGAAAGTTATGTATATCTGTATCACGTAATAAGTGTTGCACACCAATGTTATGATATGATATGATATGATGTCATGTTTGGTTTAGGATTAGCTACCCTTCTCCTCTCATGATGGTGCGCCTACGATGATGATTATAGTGCAACACTTGGGCCCTTAAGATAAAATGGAATAAGTTTTAATATGGTCAATGTAATGGAAGATATGTTTCTATGAAAATGTGCTTACTGCACTATTACGTTATGATGATGATGATGATGATGTTTATGAAATGTTTTTCAATTGTGAGAAATATATGTACTTACTAAGCTTTAGCTTACTCAAGTTTATATCATGTTGCAGATAAGGGTAAAAAAGTCATGGAGTAGGTGGAGGACATGGAAAGGCGTGTGAGCTTAAGAAAGATGAATTGTAATGTGAATAACGCCAATGATGCAAGTTTTATGATTTAAGCCATGGTTTAATTATTTGAACATATTTTTATGATGTGTTTTAAAGAATACAAGAATTATGTTTTATTATTTTATTTTATTATTTTCAAAATTTGATCTTCTGCATTTTGAAAAGTTGATTTTGTCTTAAAATTAAGTTTTCTAAAAGTTTTTGGCTCTGTCGGCCTGCTTATCATCATTGGTCGGCATGCCGATATAAGAATGTTCGGCTTGCTGATCTCATCATTTTCGACCTGTCGAACTTTGAAAGTTTTTAAGCCCTGTTTTGCAGAGCCTCTGCCGGCTTGTCGGTTGACGATTTCTGGCCTGCCGACCATGTTCGGCCTGCCGAACTGTGATAGTAAATAGTTTTAAATGATGTGATGTTTCATAAGTTCTGATTTTACTATTTGGTATATTTACTTTATTAAAGGAAGTTTATGATCAATTTAACAATCAATTGAATTATTAATAGTATGGATTAAATTATTGAATGTTGTAAAAAAAATGTATGAATGGATCCTGGTTACGATTTTCTTAACTACGTTTGCAGTTAAAGTTTCAAAATAAGTATGTAATGTATGAATGTAACGACATCTGTGACGTCCGCAAGGGGGGCGTTACATATTGGTCATTCATTTTAAACCTCTAACTATGATCAACTATAAAAGGAGAGAAAATGCATTCAATCCAAATCATAAGCTTATGATGTAAGATGTAACAACACATTTATAAAATTCTATATTGATGATGATGACTCCAAGTGAACAAGTCATAGCACCGAAAGAAAAGAGTGAGTTTAGTTTCCATACATACTATGTTATGGTCATGAAGTTCAATTTATCCCATTGGTCGATTCAGTTGTTTTCCTGTTACTCTACATATATTCTTGTAAAAGAAGTTATGTTACATCAAGTGCATTATACCTATATTTTTTTAGAATATGCTTTTTTAACTTTTGAGAAAACAATTTTCTTTTACTAAATTTGCTGGAGGTGATATATCCTAATTGTTGGGAATAATGGTACCAAAATGATTTGGTTTGCAGCTTTTCCTATTGCTTAACTAAAATGTCTAGCTCACATTGAAAGTTGTTACTGGGCTTAACTAGATTTTGCAATCCTACTAGGCCTAGACTAGCATTTCCTTTTTTTAATTCATTTGATGCCTGATTCAACAAAGTTTTTAGAAAACAAAATGATAAAGTAGATGGAATATAAATTTAAACAAAAAATGATGATAACTTAAGAAAGATAAGCAAAAAAGGCTACATTTTGAGCGTAGAATGTTACAAGAAATGTATTATCTGCATATAGAATAGTAGAAGCCAATGCCTTTAAAAAAAACAAGTACAATGATCGCATTCTATGCATACAATGTTATAGTTATGAAGTTTAATTTCTATTTATTTTTCCCTCTCAAAAAGACGGAAAATTATCATTCAACAAAACTATGCATCGTGTAATGTATAATATCAATACTATTTATCATGGTGAAAGAAAAAAGTCAGAATTCAAAGGCAAAAAAATTTTGAGTGAAAAAAAATCAAAGCTTTTGGAGCATTCAAATCCAGTAACAAGTATGCATTCAAAGTTGTTTGTACCATACAAGCCCAACCATCGAAACCAAACTATTTTGAAATTGAAAATTTTTAATGCAACACCCCATTTTTCTAATTAATCATAAATGAAGATTTTAACACTATAGCTGATGATAATGATATCATTACTAATGTGCTACCTACTCATGTTACAGGTAACAGCGATGAGGGGTTAGATGTGTTAGAAAATGTTTATGCAAATTATGTGAGAATTATGGTTATTTATGAATTAATAATGTGATGATGTATTTTTTTTGTTTTAATTAAACAAAATATAAAAGGAAGCCAATATACTAGATATGTTACTTTTATATGTTGCACGTATGTATATATGATTATATATAAACACATAGTAGGGAGGCTTAAGCCTTAAAGTAGGTGTGCGGCAAAAGCTTTGCCGAGAAAAGAAAAAAGAAAGAAAATTTACACATAGTCCCAAAAAAAAAAAAGAAAGAAAGAAAAAGAATTACATGTGGGAAAAAAGGAGTCTTAGGGTTCCATAAGTAGCCTATACGTAAAACCTATATAAAGACCTCCTATTAGTAACCCTAATTATATGTCTCATTCCTTCCTTATTGATTGGCTTCACGTTTGGCTTTCTTTGGCCTTACCAAGGTTTTTAATCTCCCTAATTGCACTCATCTTGGTAAGTGTATCAATTATTTAATGTGTTTGTTCGATGCTTTAGTGTAATAGATTAGTATTATAATAATTATTATTATCACATGGATTCTTTTATTTTATGTATTTCATGTCAATTGGCGATTGAAAAGAGTTGATAATTTAGTTGTTTTGATTAACCTCTCATTAAGCTCTAGATTGAAGATATCATAGATTTTCGTATTTTTGTTATATAGATCTTTATGGGTGTATTTTATTATCAATTATCATCATGTTAATTATATGTTTACAATTTTAATTGAGGTTTTATTAGGTCATGGATTGGTATTGAATTATTTAATGCCTTATGCCTACTTTTCATACAAACACCTTATAGCATTTGTATTCTAGTGATTTCTGATTCTCATTATTCCGTTTATATTTCCTTATCTTTTTCCCAAATACTAGACATCTTAAATTTGGTTTTTTAATCACTTGAATTGGAGTTTTCATTAAAAAATTATGATTTTTTGAAGTTGACCCTGAAAGCTGTGTAGTTTTCAACGAACCTAAAATTTAGATTGAATTTTGAGGACTTTTTCATCATGCAAATTAACGTCAAAATATCCGTATAATATATCATATTCTTCGTTTTTGAGTCTAATTTCTAATGCCATGGTTTTGACTGATTTGGATTTAAGATGAAATCACTATGAATTTTTAAGTGAGTAGAGACCCTTCTGCTTACTTTTGAGAATTATGCTCTAGGTTCATAAATTGTGATTTTGTGCTTCTTGATGTTATTACATGAAGAGGAGATGGTCAATAATAGCATAGAGGTTTATATGTTGTTAATAGTATTATTAGTGACTTATAGTCAATATGAATGTTTGGTATGAACTCTTCAAAGTGCAAACACACCAAATACTTGAATTATCGTGTCACCTACCATTGAACGTTGTGTAAGTCTAGAGGTTATGTAAGTGCATCTCTCACCTGCAATATAATTGTGCAAAATTAAAAAGGTTGATATTGATGATATATTATATAAGATGTTTTAAGATGAAGATTTTCAATAAAGAGGAAATTGATGGAAAATAATGAAAGATAATGCTATTTTTACCGCATTATTTGATGGGTACTTTTTTATGAAAACATATATATATATATATATATATATATATATATGTTCTATCTATGTTATTTTTATGTTTTAAAAAGGCGTTGTACACTTGGTGGATCGATGATGATGATGAACTCCGATGAGCGGACTGATCGGTAAGCGGTCACTTCATCTTGTTGCAATTGGTTTAGGGGTCGTTCCCTCAATCTTTTCGCAGCTAACGCACTATGACGGTACAATGCCAGGGCCGTGCTATAGATAGATATTTTGAAGTATCACTATACATATTATTTAAAATATATATTCACTTGTTGATGAATTTACATTATTGAATATTGGTAATTGGTAAAAATGTTTTGTGAGAGTTAGGGTATACTTACTAAGCATTATGCTTACTAGATGTTTCTCATATTGTAACTAGGAACAAGAGTTAGGTATAAGGATGGAGAAGCTCAGTGTGGGTGTGTGCATAGTGGCGGAAACTGAATATCTAAGTGACGCATCTTGAATTAATAATGATTTAAACTTTTATTTAATTAGTTATAATTCTGCAAATTTTAGGTTTTCATTTTTTTTATGAGGTTCCTCAAGTTAAAGATATTTTTTAAGTTTAAGTTTTTATGATAATGTTGCAACTATGTTTTAATTTTTAGATGAAGTTTTTTTATTTAATTAATAAATCATGTTAAATAATCAAGCTATGTTCATCCTACTTTGTTTATCTAAATTCCGTAAAAATTATGTTTTACCATAAATAAAAGATATTTTGAGACGGTAACTGTGACGTCCCATGAATGGGCATTACATATATAGCATCAGAGAGGTTTTCGAATTTTATCACACCATTGCTATACGTTCAAATCGGCATCCTCCAAGTAAGTTGTTCTTACTATAACTAACATAATAAGTGACACTACATTTGATTTGATGACTTACATACAATAAGGCGATGTGAGGAGAGGACAAGCATGTATACAGCCGTTTAAACAAGAGCATGTAGTTTGACCTAATTTAGCAAAAGTGGTCGCTCAACTTCAACAACAACTTACAGATTAAGGAGAATTATAGATGAGATGAGGGCCAATAGAAATGGGGCTAAAGGAAATACCCAAGGAAACTATAAGAGGCAGCCTGCCCCTCCTGCCCTACCTATAGTAGCTACACTGTCAGAACCTATAGTCTATCAAGAACTACTATTAGTACAATTGAAGAGGGTCAAGCCAGTGGAATTTGAGGGGTCCAGCAACCCACTTGTAGCACAAGGATAGTTCAAGACTATAGAAAACACTCTAAACCTAATGGAACTTACTGATAATAAAAAATTATAGTGTGCATTCTATTGCCTTGCCATGGATGCAAGGATTTGATGGGAGAGCATAGAGCTGAAATATAATGTGAATGAGATGACATGGGTTGATTTCACTAAGGAGTTCAATGAACAATACTTTAATATGAACATCAAGAGGGAGTATTTTAATAAATTCAATGACCTCCATGAGAGTGACATGTTGTTAAAGGAAGCTTATTCCAAGTTCAATCGATTAGCACGTCTTTGCTTAAGCTTGGTGGTAGATGAGAATGAGAAAGTGCAAAGAATGATTGGAATGTTTCGACCAAAAATCATGATACATGTTGACAACAAAACATACCCACCTTAAAATGCAAATGATTGTTTTAAAGCAGCAGTTCAGACTAAGTACCACCTCAGAAATAGTCAGAATAAGTCTAATAAGCCTAGCCACCTGCTTAGCGAAGATAAGAGTCATGGGAGCAATGGGGGGTCAAAATCAGCCTCAAAATAACTAGACTTGGAAAGGGAATAACAAGAGGAAGAATTTCCATGGACAAAAGAATTAAGGTAGCAGGCAAGGTGGTAGACAACAGAACAAACAAGCCAAGTTCCCTCCATGTGCTAAGTGTGGAAAGATTCATCTAGGAGCATGTTGTTAAGGCACAGGTCAGTGATTGCAGCTGTGAGGGCTTTATCTCAAAAAACTACCCCAATAAGACCTACCAGCCTTAAAAGTAAAACATCTAGTTAAGGAATCCTCCTGCCTTACTTAACAAAATGCATGCCTCTATTGAAGGACCACTGATTCAGCTGGGAAGACTTGAAGCCCCTTCACCTACAACAAATGCCAGAGTCTATGCAATGACCAAGAAAGATGTTGGAGAGACCTCAATTGTTGTCACAGGCAGATTCTCATTATTGATTAGTATGCTAATGCTTTGTCTAATATAGGAGCTATGCATTCCTTTGTATCCACTTCTTTTGTAAAGAAGTTAAACAGACCCCAGAATGAGTTAAGACAAGGATTCACGGTGTCACTACCCTCCGAGAAGTCATGATGTCTACTCATTGGCTACATGTAGTGTTGATGAAATTTATTGATAGAGAGCTTTATAGTGATTTGATAATGCTTGACATGAATAACTATGATGTAATCCTAGGGATGGATTTCTTATACAAGTATAATACATACATTGAATATCAAAAGCAACAAGTTTAGTTTAGATCTAAAAGTTAAGAATGGTTTGAGTTTGTTGACAAACTGAGGAAGAAGACAAAGATATTTCTGTCTCTAGTGAAGGCTCATAAAATGTTAGCCCATAGATGTATGGGCTTTTAGCTAGCATAGTTAACAAGAAGAAGGAAGAACAGCTAAAGATTGATGATGTTTCAATTGCTAATGAATTCAATGAGGTGTTTCCCGGTGATTTGCCAAGGTTACCGCCTGATAGGGAGATTGAATTTGGGATTGAACTTGTGCTTGGTACGAGGCCTATATTAAAAGCACTATATCGAATGGCACTTGTAGAGTTAAAAGAATTACATGAACAGTTGGAAGAGCTTCTTAAGAAAGGATTTATTCGACCAAGCCATTTACCATGAGGAGCCCCTATAACGCCCCCTTATGGACGTCACAGATGTCGTTACATTAATACATTACATACTTATTTGATGTTTAAATATAATCATAGTTAAGGAAAACGAAACCAGGATCCATACATATATATTTTTTTTACAACATTCATTAACTTATTCCATACCATAATTAATTCAATTACACTTTAAATTAATCATAAACTTGCTTTAATAAAATAGATATACCAAATTACTAAATCATATCTCATATCACATGACATCATTTATAAACTATTTATTCCCACAGTTCGATAGGCCGAATGGAAAGAGGTTGGTAGGCCGGAGTTCTTCAACCGGCAAGCCAGTAGAGGCTTTGCAAAATAGGGTTTTAAAACTTCCATAGTTCGGCAGGCCAAAAATGAGATCAGCAGGCTGATCTTTCTTACATCGGCATGCTGACCAATGATGTTCGGTAGGCTGACAGAGCCAAAAGTTTTTTTTTTTTTTAGAAAACTCAATTTTAAGACAAAATTCAACTTTTCATAAAAATGTGGAAGATTAAATTCTTTAAAATGATAAAATAAAATATTAAAACATAGTTCTAGTATTCTTTAAAACTTAACATAAAAATATGTTCAAATAATAAACCATAACTTAAATCATAAATTTCTGCTTCATTGGCATTCTTTCGGTTACAATTCATCTTCTTAATGCTCACACACCTTCCCATGTCCTCCACCTAATCCATGACTTTCTTTCCCTTATCTGCAATATGACATAAACTTGAATAAGCTAAAGCTTAGTAAGTACATATTATTCTCACAATTTAAAAACATTTCATAAACATCATCATCATCATATCATAATAGTGCATTAAGCACAATTTCATAGAAACATATCTTTTCTTACTTGACCATATTCAAACCTATTCCATTTTATCTTAAGGGCCCAAGTGTTGCACCATAATCATCATTGTAGGCGTGCCGTCATGAGAGGAGAAGGGTAGCTAATCCTAAACCAAACATGACATCATATCATATCATATCATAACATTGGTGTGCAACACTTATTAGGTGATACATATATACATAACTTTCATGCTTTGAAATTTGCCATAATCAAACATGCATAACTTTAAATCATGAAGATCTTTCATAAGAAACCCTTTAAGGAAAATCATCATAAAATCATCATGAACATAGCATCAAACCTTATAAAACATATCATGTTACAAGTGAGAATGTACTTACTTGTGTAGCTTACTTAACCTTATAAGATTTGGTGACGATGCCGCGGTTTCGATGTGCTCGTTCCTTTGCGTGTTCATGCCATTTATTCATTTAAAGTTACAAAATAAAAATTAATACTACTATCATAGAATATAACATTCATTCATATTACATCACATATACATTCATCTCATATAAACATAATTCATAACATGCATTTATAACTATAATCATCAAAAACAACTCATACATTTCAAACATGAAATCTGCCATCAATAATAATAAGGTAGTGAGTAATCTTTTGAAAACATTTTCTAACAATTAAAACACATATATTTTAATTTTAAAAATTCATACTAACATCTTGTTATCATATATTTCCATATCATAAAATTATTTCATTATCAATAAAATCATTTAAACATATAAAACATTACATAAAATGAAAGTCCAAAATTAACATTGTTAAAACAATTTTCTGACCTAATCTCATAGAAATTTCATAACATATAATTTGCTTATCAAATCATTACCAAACTTTGCAGTCCATAACATAAGATATACATGAACATTCTTGCCAAATTTCGTGAAAAACAAAACACATTTACCCTTTGAACAAAAATTACATTTTTCATGCATCATAGCCAAACAACAACATTTTACTATGAGTGATAGAAGATAGAAAATTCATAATTTATCATAGAAAATTCGTAATGACTTGAAACTTAGAGGAACATTAACATAACACATATATGAACATCATATTAAAAATTTAGAACAAAATACAATACCCAGACAAAGATACTGCAGACGAATTTAGGAGAAGAAATGCTTTTCAGAAACATCAAAAGAAATGAGTTCTTACCTTAAAAAAATTTCTTCTCAAAATCCTTGAATTCAATCAACGAATTATCAATTTTTCTTTCAATATTTGCAAAGAATTTTTGAAAGAAAGAAGGAATAGATAACATGGAGAAGAGAAGAAAAAGAGATGAATAAGAGAAACGTCTCAGAATGAATGAGAGAGAGAAAAGATGAAGACGTGAGAGGAAGAGATAGAGAAAAAGAACGTTAAAAAATTTAACGTAATGAGCATAACGTAAAAAGGGGAGTCAAAACTCTTCATTAAGTCAGAAATTTTCTGACTCATCTATACTAAATTTTCGTGGAGAAGGAGAGAAAATTAGGGAAAGTCAAAACCATTAGTCTCACTTACTATATCTTGCCTTCTAAAAATAGGAAACCAATATCAATTATATTCAATCAATACCAATTCAAACGTTTTATTTCCTTAATTGAGTAAATTAATCCATAATTATACCAATTAATCTCATTAAAACACTTATTTAACGTAATTATCTCAGCCATAAATTTGGAGAGATTTCTGCTGACTACTCGTCAGCCGTCAGCTGTCATCAGCCTGTCGATTCACCACATCGGCCTACCGATTCTACAAAGTTTGGCCTCTCGATGGTTTCCATCAGCCTGTCGATTCTTGGTAGACTTTTTGGCCTGCCAAACTTGAAAGTCCGGCCTGCCAAACTATCCTTAAATACCATACATTATTACATTCAAGTCATCATTGCATCATAATTAAACATACATTAAAATTAACATGAACACTTGAGCACATCGATTCCTTGCGGTCGTCACCTGTCATAGAACTTGAAATAAATAGTTAGTAACATTAAGATCATAAATCATAACATATAACATAAATTATTAATAAAATTTCCTTAACGTCGTTACTAACTTAACATGATCCGTTACATCAAAATTGGTGGGTGTTACAACCCCAGTATTATTTACAAAGAAGAAGGACAGGCCAATAAGGCTATACAAAGACTATCGAGAGCTGAACAAGGTGACTATGAGAAACAAATAAACAATTCCAAGGATTGATGATTTGTTTGATCAATTGAGAGGTGCGACAGTTTCACCAAGATCAACTTAGGATTAGGTTACCACCAAACGAAGACAAAGGAAGAAGATATTCCTAAGTCTATTTTTCAGATGAGGTATAGTCACTACGAGATTATGGTTATGCCTTTTAGGTTGACAAACGCTCTTGCAATATTTATGGATCTAATGAACCAAGTATTTAGGGATTTCCTTGATAAATTTGTGATTGTATATCGACAACATCCTTATTACTTAGTCTTGAGAAGAGCATAATGAGCATTTGAAGATTGTGCTGCAAATGTTGAAGAATCATTAGCTTTACACCAAATTCTTGAAGCATGAATGCTTGCTAGACCATGTGACATTCTTGGGCCATGTGATCTCTAAAGATGGTGTGATGGTTGATCCTGCAAAGCTGGAAGCTATTAACAATTGGAGTCGGCCAAAGACTATTAGTAAGATAAGAAGTTTGTTGGGGATAGTAGCAGGATATTACAAGAAGTTTATGGAAAGTTTTTTAAGTTGGTTATGCCACTAACAACACTTACTTTAAAGGGAAAGAAGTTTGAATGGAGTGATGAATGTCAGCATATTTTCTAAAAGTTAAAAAAGAGACTAATGAGCACAGCTATTTGGACAATTCCAGAAGGTGATGAAGGGTTTGTGATCTACAATGACGCTTCAAAAATGGGTCTTAGTGTTGTGTTAATGTAACATGAGAAATTAATAACCTACGCCTCAAGACAGTTGAAAGATTATGAGAAGAAATACCCCACTCATGATTTAGAATTGGTAGCCATGGTTTTCGCACTTAAGATTTGAAGGCACTACTTGTACGGAATCTATTGTAAGCTTTTCTCCGATCACTAGAGCTTGAAGTACTTTTACTTGCAAAAAGACTTGAATATGAGCCAGCGGAGATGGCTTGAGTTAGTAAAAGGCTATGGCTATGAGATTCTTTATCATCCATGCAAGGTGAACCAGGTGGTTGATGCATTAAGTAGAAAATCTTCTACAGCATTGTTGTCAAGAAAGGAAAGGTACCAGCCGTTGCAAAAGGAGATCATAGATTTAGCATAGAGTTTATTTTAGGATGATTATCGTCTTTGACTTTGGCTCCGACATTGTTTTATAACATCTGAGAGAAAAAAGATCGAGATCTAAGTCTTCTAAGGATCAAATGAGAGGTAAAAAAAAGAGAAATATGATGGTTTTCATGTTTTTGACAATGGAGTTCTATTTTTTAGGAATCGATTGTGTGTGCCAAACGTTGATGACTTGAGGAAGAAAGTGTTTGAAGAAGCTCATGTTACACCTTATAATATGCATCCTGGATACACCATGATGTGTAACGACATGAGAAATAATTTTTGGTGGTTCTGAATGTATCAAGGTTGAACATCAAAGGCTTAGAGGTACATTGTAGTTTATTTAGATACCTAAGTGGAAATGGGAAGATATAGCCATAGACTTCATCAATGGTGTGCCCAAGACTACCAATGGATTTGATGCAATTTAGGTGATAGTCGATAGGTTGATGAAATCAACACATTTTCTACCAGTGAGGATGTCATCTTCATTTGAGAATCTTACTGAGCTATCTGTTAAAGAGATAGTGAGACTTCACGGTGTTCTTAAATCTATTATCTCAGATAGAGATTCTAGATTTACATCACACTTTTGGAAAAGTATTTAGGCAGCTATGGGAATAAAGCTACAGTTTAATACTGCCTTTCATCCTCAAACAAATGGATAGACTGAAAGGACTAATCATATACTAATGGATATGCTCTGTACATGTGCTTTAGACTTCAAAGGAAGCTGATACGAGAAATTATCATTGGCAAAATTTGTTTACAATAACAGTTATTAGGCGACGATAGGAATGGCGCCCTGTGACGTGTTGTATGGGAGGCAATGTAGGACACTAATTTATTGGCATGAGGCAGAAGAGAAGAAAAAGATGGAAACTTAGATGTAAAAGAAGACAAACTTTGTAGATATGATGGCAGACACAGTGAATATCATTCATCAAAGAATTAAGACTACTTAAAACCGACAAAAGAGCAACGCTGATGTTCGATAGAGGCCTCTAAAGTTTTCCATAAATGACTCTGTTTTTATCAAAGCTGTCCCAATAAAAGGAGTAATGAGATTTGGCAAGAAAGGAAAGCTTAGTCCATGTTATGTAGAACCTTACGAAATTACCAAGTGAGTTGGTAATGTGGTTTTTGAGTTGGACTTGCCCGAGGAGATGTTGACCATTCACCATGTGTTCCATGTCTTAATGTCAAAGAAGTATGTAACAAACCCAAAACATGTGATCAAACCGCAAACAATAAGGTTCGAGAAGACTTGAGTTATGAACATAAACATGTAGAGATTTAGGATTGAAAATTTCGAAAGCTGAGGAACAAAGAGTTGGCATTGGTGAAAGTTTTATGGCATAAACATCAAGTGAAGGAAGTGATATGAGAATGAGAAGATGATATGAAAACTAAATATTTTGAATTGTTTTAAGTTTCTAGGACAAAATTTTTAAAAGGTAAGAGGGAATGTAACACCACATTTTTCTATTTAATGGTAAATGGAGAGTCTAATACTATAATTGACGATAATAATATTATTACTAACGTGTTATTTAGTGTTGTTATACGTGACAGCAACTAGGGGTTTAATATGCCAGAAAAAATTCATGTCAATTATGTGAGGATTATGGTTATTTATGAATTAATGATGTGATGATGTATCTTGTCTTGTTTAATTAAATAAAATATGATAAGAAGAAATTAAGTGATTTATTTTTATTTAACATATAAATGTATGAGAATATATAAATATATAAAAATTAAATTGTATATATAATGGCAGACCAATATACTATATATGTAACTTTTATATGGTGCTTGTATGTATAGATAATTATATGTAAACATATAGTATGGGAGGCTTAAGCCTTAAAGTGGGCATGCGACAAAAGCTTCGCCAAGAAAAGAAAAGAAAAATTACACGTCCACCCAAAAAAAAGAAAAAGAAAAACAATTACACGTGGGAAAAAAAGGGGTTCTTAGGGTTCCATAAGAAGCCTATACATAAAAACTTTATAAAGACTTTCTATTAGTAACCCTAATCACATGCCTTATTCCTTCCTTATTTATTGGCTTCATACTTGGTTTTCTTGGCCTTCCTAAGGTTTCTAATTTCCTTAATTGCACTCATCTTGATAAGTGTATCAATCATTTAACATGTTTGTTTGATGCTTTAGTATGATAGATTAATATTATAATTATTACTATTATCACATGGGTTCTTTTATTGCATGTATTTCATGTCAATTGGCGATTAAAAAGAGTTGATGATTTGATTGTTTTGATTAAACTCTAGATTAGAGATATCGTATATTTTCATATTTTTGTTATATAGATCTTTATGGGTGTATTTTATTATCAATTATCATCATGTTAATTATGTGTTTAAAATTTTAATTGAGATTTTATTAGGTCATGGGTTGGTATTGAATTGTTTGATGCCTTATGCCTACTTTTCATATAAACACCTGGCAGTCATTGTTTTCTAGTGATTTTTGATTTTGTATTATTCCATTTGTATTGTCCTTATCTTTTTCCCAAATATTAGCATCTTAATCATTCATTTGGCTTTTGAATCGCTTTAATTAGAGTTTTGATTAAATAGTTATGATTTTTTGTATTTGACCTAGAAAGCTATGCAGTTCTACACGGACCTGAAATTTAGACTAAATTTTGAGGACTTTTTCATTATACAAATTATTTTCAAAATATGCATATAATATATCAAACTCTTTATTTTTTAGTCTAGTTTCTAACACCATTAGTTTGATTGATTTATTGTTAAGATGAAATTATTATAAATTTTTAAGTAAGTAAAGTTCATTCTTCCTACTTTTGGGAATTATGCTCTAGGTTCATAAATTGTGATTTTGTGTTCTTTGATGTTATTATGTGACAAGGTGATGTTCAATAATAGTATAAGATGTTTATATGTTGTTACTAGTATTATTAGTTACTTCTAGTCAATATGAATGTTTAGCATGAACTCTTCAAAGAAGCGAGCACACTAAAGACCTGAGTTCTCGTGTCACCTACCTTTGAAGGTTGAGTAAGTCTAAAGGTTATGTAAGTACATCTCTCACCTACAATATGATTGTTCAAAATTAAAAAGGTTGATGTTAATGATATATTATATAAGACGTTTCAAGATGAAGATTTTCAATAATCAGGAAATTGATAGAAAATAATAAAAGATGATTTTATTTTTACCTCATTATTTGATGGATACTTTTTTACGAAAAACTATATATATATATATATATTATTTTTATATTTTAAAAAGGTGTTGTACATTTGATGGATTGATGATGATGATGGCGTCTGATGAGCGGATTGACTAGTGAATGGTTGCTTCATCTTGTTATGGTTGGTTTGGGGTTGCTCCCTCTCTCTTTTCGTGGCTAGCGTGCTATGACGGTGCAACACTAGGGCCCTATTATAAACAGATATATAAGTATTACTATATATATTATTTAAAATGTATATTTACTTACTGATGAATTTATTTTATTGAACATTGTTAATGGATGAAAATGTTTTGTGAAAGTCAGGATGTACTTACTAAGCATTATGCTTATTAAATGCTACTCATATTTTAGCTAGGAACAAGAGTTAGGTATGAGGATGGAGGAGCTTGGTGTGGGTATGTGCGTGGTGCCAGAAATGGAATATTGGAGTGACGTATTTTGAATTAATGATGATTTAAAGTTTTATTCAATTATTTCTAATTCTGCGTATTGTAGGTTTTCATTTATTTTATGAGATTCCTCAAGTTAAAGATATTTGTTAAGTTTAAGTTTTTTTTTGGTAAAGTTGCAGCTATGTTTTTATTTTTTAGATGAAGTTTATTTGATTTAATTAATAAGTCATGTTAAAAAAATAAGCTATTCTCGTATTTCTTTATTTATCTAAATTTTACAAAAATTATGTTTTACCATAAATAATAGATGTTTTAAGACGGTAACTGTGACATCCTTTGAAGGGCGTTACATTTAAATTCACTCAAAATGTAAATACGTTGTTGTTCTTGGAATTCAATGGACGGCACCGGCAGGCGCAATGGTTGACACGACGGTGGTGTGATGTCGACAACACCTCTATGGTCAAATCTCCTCCATCAGCCATGGTTGCTTCTCTTCTTCACCTTTAAACTATGGTCATGAGCTTTGGGAGAGATGGGACTGTTGGGTTTGGTGTCCTAAAAGCTGTGACATTGTACATATTGTTAATAAATAAATAAAGTGACATTTATTATTATTTTGGTTGATTATATGTATTATGAATACATTTATAAACATCAAGAAAATTCCATAATTATTTATGTGACTATAAATTTAGCATATAAGTGTTATTTGCTTAGGGATAAAATTTATAGATAATAATCTAAATAGTCCGTAATAATTAATTAAAGTTGGGGATCCTTAATTAAAAATTACAAGTACGGTCCAATCTCATCTAAAATGAAATAGTCATTATCCGGACTATTAATGTAGAGACATTAGATTGGAGGTACTTTATATAATGAGATTATATAGGACTGGACCAGATAAATTTTGAATCTCTAAGAATCATCTGTTACAAATAGAGTATTCAAATTTATCACTATGATGATCATATATTTGACAGTCTTAATCCTGAGTATTTATTAGACTCCTATTTATGACATTATGTTTTTTGACTTGCATGGTAAGATTTTTCTAAGCACAGATTATAACTTAGCATCTTGGAAACATAAAGTAATAAATGGCTAGGAATAATATTATACAGATATGGAATCCATTCCTTCCCTATGGAAGTTAGAAAATAGTTCCCTTGAGTGATAATTCAAGGTTTGAACAGTAGAGCGCTCGTTCATAATAAGATTATGAATTAATTGTTCATTAGAGAATTATTGGAACTCAAGGATATATATGTAATAAGAGAGGTGAACAAAAATTGAACCTAGCTCTTATTATGAACTATTTATGGAGAACCGACTTATATGTAATGATTATATCAATGGACTACTCGTTAATTTTCTTTGAGTAATTTCACTATAATCTCAAGAGTTCAGTTTTAGGTTTTTAGTGGAGTAACACTGAAACTAATAAATTTGGCACATTAATCAAAGAGTTTAATTAATTGTCAAATTTATTGGAGCTTGGGTTATAGGTCCATAGGTCCCCAATACCACCTCTGTAACACTATATTGGATTTTTGCATAGAATGAATTATACATGTTTAATTCAAAATTATTGAATTCTGAATTAATTATTTCACACTTGAATTATTAATGTAACACAGAAAAATGTTCTCTGTGACACATAATGTAATGTGATAAATGTTGTCACATTTAACTGAGCATTAGTTAATTAATTAATTGATTTTTTTTTAAAAATCTATTCTTAAATAAATGTGATTTATTTTTGAATTTAGATATATATGGTTTTGAACCAAATCTTTTTATATATATAAGATTTTATAATATATTAATATATATATATTAATATTATATTAAAAAAAGAGAGGAGGAAAGACGTGAAACTTCAGTTTCACACTTTCCTTATATATATATATGTATATATGTTAAACCGAATCACATTGTGATTCAGCTAAATTAAAAAAAAAAGAAGAAGGAAAGTTTACTTTACGTAAACTTTCCTTATATATATATATGAATCACGTTAACGTGATTCGAAAAAAAAAAAAAGGAAAAAGAAAAGGAAAAGGGAAAGTAAAATTACTAATGGCTCAGCTATAAAAAAGAGAGATAACAGTTATCTCAGCATAATTATTTTCACGTAATTTTTAGAGAGAAAAACTGAGAGTTCTTCTCTAAAGAAAAAGGTCTGCTATCTCATGTGTTGAGTACATAGCAGATTCAGAAAAGTGTGAGGAAAATTCATTCTTGCAGTTTGATGCCCACTCGTCTTTCCATAAGTGTGGAGGCCTGGTTTGGAAGATCGTGGTATCAAAGAGGAAAGCTAGGATACCCTGATAGTCTTCAAAAGGTTAGTAAAAATTCCTAAAGCTTTCTATAATTAAAATTATATATCTATTTCCGATGAACAAAGTTTTCAGAAAATTTTTGTTTGTCAACGATCCGTTTCTTCCGCCGCGTTTCATATTTTAATTCCAACAAATGGCATCAGAGCGGGTTATAGCATATATAATTTTAATTAAACATGATTTTATTTTCATAATATCATGCTTTTGATGTATGTTTGTGGGCACTTTGCATCTTTGTTAATTTTTATTCATGAGATGAATGATTGTTTGATGAAGGGATTTTTGGTCGTTAATTATATGGTCCTTTTGGATTAATAATTTTATTTTCAGTTTGATTAGATCAATCTATGTAAACCCATAAAGGGGTATAGGCTTTTTGTAATTTCTTATTATTATTTTTTCTTCTCTCGTCTCCTTCACTTGCTACACATGGAGCGATGAAGAAAAAGATGTCCATTTGATTTTTTGGCCCAGTTGAGAACTTTGGGCCTATTAGATTTCAAAGGTAATCCAGCAGATTGTTGCACAATAAACCACCTGATGAAGACTGCAAAATTGGAGCAGGGAATTATGTAAAAATTACAAGAAGACCCCTGTAATTTTTTTTCCTCTCTTATTTTTTATGGGTTGTAATTTAATTATCCAAAAGGACCCGGTCAAAAATTTATTGTTTATTTTCATTTTTATTTTCATGTGATGATTGTGATAACATGTTCATGCATGATAACATGCCATCTAGGAAAGTGCCCACTTATAGTTATTGTAACATGACATGCATACACTTAGCATATTATTTTTTATAAAGGAGTTTATAAAATGATTTAATATGTGTTAGCATTAATTTAATGAGATTAAATTAATTGGGTTGGTTTTATAGAATCTTAATTTAGTAATCAACCAAATAATGTGAATTTAGTTTTAATAGTTAAGACTTGGTAAAATTCACATTAATTCTAAGTTATCTAATTTTAAATTATTTAATATTCGGTAACTTAGACAATTCATAATAAATTTAGATTTTTAAAAAATTTGGTAATTTATTTAAGTGTAAATAGAATGAGATTCTATTAACACATAATATAATCTAGTAATTAAAAATTGTTTTTATCTACTAGAATTATGAAACATATGATGTTTTATAAGATAAAACACATCTTTTAAAATAATGAGTGGGAGAAAGTAATATGACAATATAACCTGCGGTCTCCACTACTAGTACAACACCGTGAGATTTAGGTGGCGCCTCGCGACGCTTTGATTTCATCCTCCCTACGGAGGGTGTCCATTTAAATCAATATCAAGGTTGGCTTCCTTGAGATAGGATTTTATAATGTATTTTAAAATTGACCTACCCTACGACGGTAATTTTGAGTTAAGTTGTTAAAATCCAAAATAGTGGGTTACACTCATAAAGACATAATTAAATTGTTAATTATATCTTGACCAAAATAAACGGTTATTAATAAATATAGAAAATATGAGATATTTTTAATATATTTATTAATCGAGAATATCTCAATTCAATTCATAAATAATTTGACCTACCCTACGGCAGCACTTTATTTATTAAAATTGAATAATCGTGGAATTAGTAAAATATATTTTTGTGCATCATGCGTCACGTTTACTATTCCAAAACATATATTTATGACGTTTATGCAACCATTTTAATTTATGCTATTTTATTTATTTATTACAGCAACAATGTCTAATCCAATCATCGCAATTCTCTCAAATGAAAAATTAATCGGAGATAATTTTGTCAAGTGGAAGAGTAACATGAACATTGTACTAATTTGCGAAAGTTACAAGTTTGTCCTGACGAAGAATTGTCCTCCAAAGCCTGCTACCAATGCTCCTCGTAATGTACGGGAAGCATATGATCGAGGCAAATAATAAGGCTCGCTGTTTTCTTATGGCTGGCATGTCTGACGTGCCTAAGATGAAGCACGAAAGCATGGAGACCGCTTATGAGATAATGCAGTCTCTGCAAGACATGTTTGGTAAACCTTCTGAAAAGGCATGCCATGAAGCCGTTAAGGCAGTAATGAATGCAAAAATGAAGGCAGGGATTTCGGTCAGAGAACATGTTCTCAACATGGTTAACTATCTCCATGAGGCCAAGGTCAACGGGGCTATGATAGATGAAGCCACACAGGTGGGGATGATTTTGGAAACCCTGTCCCCTGCGTTCCTTCAGTTCAAAAGCAACTCTTTCATGAACAAGCTGAAATATAACATGACTGAGTTGCTTAATGAACTTCAAACCTTCGAGTCTATTTCAAAAGAAAAGACTAAAGAAGCTGAGGCAAATAGTGTAGAAGCTCAACCCTCCTCTTCTGCTCAAAAGAATAAGAAGAGGAAGGGGACTGAAAGAAGTGGTAAGTCTAAGAATGGATGGCAACCTAAGAAGAAAAAAAGCAACAACAACAAAAAGAGCTCAAACCACAAGAAGCCTAAAGGAAAATGTTTCCACTGCGGCGTAGTTGGGCACTGGAAGAGAAACTGCAAGAAGTATCTTCGGGAGCTCAAAGAAAAGAAGAACAACGGTAAATCAGATTTACTCATTTTAGAAGCTTGTTTAGTTGAAGATGATACTTCACCTTGGATAATTGATTCAGGGGCAACTAACCATGTTTGTTCTTTTTTGCAGATGCTTAGTTCTTCAAGGGAGCTTGCCGACGGAGAACAAACGATGAGAGTGGGAATGGGAGAGGTTGTTTCGGCAAGAGCAGTGGGAGTTGTTAAACTTTATTTTAGAAATAAGTTTTTAATTTTAGACAATGTTTATTACATTCCTTGTTTTCGTAGAAATTTGATTTCTGTTTCCAGGTTGTTTGAACAAATGTTTAATGTTTCTTTTAATAATAATTATGTTAATATTTCTAGAAATGGTTTGGATATTTGTTCTGCGCATCTGGAAAATGGGCTTTACACCTTAAGGCCCAACAAAAAAGCACTGCTTAATACCGAAATGTTCAAAGTTGAACAACCTAAACCCAAGAAGCAAAAGATTTCTTCTAATAATGAAACATACCTATGGCACCTTAGATTAGGTCACGTTAACCTTGACAGAATTAACATACTAGTAAAGGAAGGTCCTTTAAAATAGCTAAAAGTTAGTTTTCTACCAGTTTGTGAATCTTGTCTTGAAGGTAAAATGACTAAGAGGCCTTTCTCTGCAAAAGGGGAAAGGGCCACGGAACCACTTGAGCTAATACATTCAGACATCTGTGGTCCAATGAATGTACAAGCACGTGGTGGTTACGAATATTTTGTCACATTTATTGACGATTATTCAAGGTATGGTTACATATACCTAATGCAAAGGAAATCTGAAACTTTTGGAAAGTTAAAAGAATTCCAAGCAGAAGCTGAAAAGCAATTAGGAAAGACGGTGAAGAGTCTTCGATCTGATCGAGGAGGAGAATACCTTGATACTGAATTCAAGGACTATATGATAGAACATGGTATTCTATCACAACTCACCGCACCTGGAACACCACGACAAAATGGTGTTGCAGAGAGAAGAAATAGAACATTGCTTGATATGGTGAGATCCATGCTCAGCTACTCATCATTACCCACTTCATTTTGGGGATATGCACTACAAACTGCAGTATATCTTCTAAACATAGTTTCATCTAAGTCTATTTCAAAAACACCTTTAGAGTTATGGAATGGTCCCAAACCTAGTATGCGACATATCCGTATATGGTGTTGTCCAGCAAATGTGCTGAAAGGTAAGACTGGGAAGTTAGAACCACATTCTGAAGTATGCTTATTTGTGGGATACCCAAAGGGAACAAGGGGAGGTTTGTTTTATAGTCCACAGGAAAAGAAAGTATTTATATCGACAAATGCCACTTTTCTCGAGAATGATTATATGACAAACTATAAACCTCGTAGCAAAGTTGTACTTGAAGAGTTACTTTCTGATCAGATTTGACCGCAACTGACAACTGTTGTCGAAGGACAAAATGAGGAGACCACATCTCCCTATCAGAATGTCATACCACCTCGACGTAGTGGGAGGGTTGTGAGACCACCTGCTCGCTACAGGGAACTTAGAGAAGCAAATGTTGCTATCTCTAATAATGGTGAAGATGATCCATTGACATATCGTGATGCAATGGAAGTTTCTAAGAAGGAAAAACGGTTGGAGGCTATGAACCTTGAAATGGAGTTCATGTACTCCAGTTCAGTCTGGGATCTTGTAGACCTACCTGAAGGGATAAAACCCATAGGGTGCAAATGGATTTACAAGAAGAAAAAAGGAGTGGATGGGAAAGTTGAGACTTTCAAAGCTAGGCTTGTGGCAAAGGGTTATACCCAAAAGGAGGGAGTTGACTATGAAGAAACTTTCTCGCCTGTAGCTATGCTTAAATCCATTCAGATTCTTTTATCCATTGCTGCTTGTCTTGATTATAAGATATGGCAAATGGATGTCAAGACTGCCTTTTTGAATGACTATCTTGAGGAAAGCATCTATATGGTGCAACCAGAAGGGTTTGTAGTCAAAGGTCAAGAGCAAAAAGTTTACAAGTTGCAGAGGTCCATCTATGGACTCAAGCAAGCTTCAAGATCTTGGAACTTGAGATTTGATGAAGCGATCAAATCTTATGGTTTCAATCAAAATATTGATGAACCTTGTGTTTACAAGTACATCAAAGATAAGAAGGTGGTCTTCTTGGTTCTTTATGTAGATGATATCCTACTCATTGTGAATGATGTAGGCGTATTATCTGATGTAAAGAAATGGCTCGCCAACAATTTCCAAATGAAAGATTTAGGAGAAGCAAGTTTTGTTCTTGGAATCCAACTCATAAGAGATCGCAAGAACAAACTGTTGGCGCTGTCTCAGGCATTGTATATCGATAAGGTGCTTATCAGATTTTTGATGTAAAACTCCAGGAAAGGTAATTTGCCTACACGTCATGGAGTTTATCTTTCAAAAGAGCAGTGTCCTAAGACACCTCAAGAGGAAGAAAATATGAGACGGGTACCCTATGCATCTGCAGTATGAAGTCTAATGTATGCCATGTTGTGTACAAGACCTGACATTTGCTATGCGGTGGGTATAGTCGGTCGGTATCAATCCAACCCAGGATTAGATCATTAAGTAGCGGTTAAGCATATTCTTAAGTATCTTAGGAGAACGAGAAACTATATGCTAGTTTATTCTAGTGAGGATTTGATTCCCATTGAATACACTGATTCTGATTTTCAATCAGACAA
This sequence comes from Artocarpus heterophyllus, assembly GCA_025403435.1. Taxonomy (NCBI): domain Eukaryota; kingdom Viridiplantae; phylum Streptophyta; class Magnoliopsida; order Rosales; family Moraceae; genus Artocarpus; species Artocarpus heterophyllus. The sequence continues at coordinate 20,339,383 of CM046351.1, forward strand.
AGACACACGTAAATCTACGTCTGGATCAGTGTTTACTTTTGGTGGTGGAGCCATAGTTTGGAGAAGCATCAAACAATCTTGTATTGCTGATTCAACTATGGAAGTAGAATATGTGGCTGCTTGTGAAGCAGCTAAAGAAGCTGTTTGGCTCCGTAAGTTCTTAAATGATTTGGAAGTAGTTCCAGGCATGGATAAACCACTCACACTGTATTGTGACAACAGTGGTGCAGTGGCAAATTCAAGAGAACCTAGAATCCACAAAAGAGGAAAGCATATAGAAAGAAAATATCATTTGATTAGAGAGATAGTGCATCGAGGCGATGTGGAAGTTGTGAAGATAGCGTCGGAAAACAACCTTGCCGACCCTTTCACCAAGACGTTACCTGCAAAGAGCTTCGAGGGACACTTGGAAGGCTTAGGTCTTAGAGACATGTCTCACCTGCTTTAGGGCAAGTGAGAGATTGTTGGGTTTGGTGCCCTAAAAGCTGTGACATTATACATATTGTTAATAAATAAATAAAGTGACATTTGTTATTATTTTGGTTGATTATATGTATTATGAATACATTTATAAACATCAAGAAAATTCCATGATTATTTATGTGACTATAAATTTAGTATATAAGTGTTATTTGCTTAGGGATAAAATTTATAGATAATAATCTAAATAGTCCGTAACAATTAATTAAAGTTTGGGATCTTTAATTAAAAATTACAAGTACGGTCCAATCTCATCTAAAATGAAATAGTCATTATCCGGACTATTAATGTAGAGACATTAGATTGGAGGTACTTTATATAATGAGATTATATAGGACTGGACCAGATAAATTTTGAATCTCTAATAATCATCCTTTACAAATAGAGTATTCAAATTTATCACTATGATGATCATATATTTGATAGTCTTAATCCTGAGTATTTATTAGACTCCTATTTATGACATTATGTTTTTTGACTTGCATGGTAAGATTTGTCTAAGCATAGATTATAACTTAGCATCTTGAAAACATAAAGTAATAAATGGTTGGAAATAATATTATACAGATATGGAATTCATTCCTTCCCTATGGAAGTTAGAAAACTAGTACCCTTGAGTGATAATTCAAGGTTTGAACAGTAGATCGCTCGTTCATAATAAGATTATGAATTAATTGTTCATTAGAGAATTATTGGAACTCAAGGATAAAGATGTAATAAGAGAGGTGAACGGAAATTGAACCTAGCTCTTATTATGAACTATTTATGGAGGACTGACTTATATGTAATGATTATATCAATGGACTACTCGTTAATTTTCTTTGAGTAATTTCACTATAATCTCAAGAGTTCAGTTTCAGGCTTTTAGTGGAGTAACACTGAAACTAATAAATTTAGCACATTAATCAAAGAGTTTAATTAATTGTCAAATTTATTGGAGCTTGGGTTATAGGTCCATAGGTCCCCAATACCATCTCTGTAACACTATATTGGATTTTTGCATAGAATGAATTATACATGTTTAATTCAGAATTATTGAATTCTGAATTAATTATTTCACACTTGAATTATTAATGTAACACAAAAAAATGTTCTCTATGACACATAATGTAATGTGATAAATGTTGTCACATTTAACTGAGCATTAATTAATTAATTAATTGATTTTTTTAAATCTATTCTTAAATAAATGTGATTTATTTTTGTATTTAGATATATATGGTTTTGAACCAAATCTTTTTATATATATAAGATTTTATAATATATTAATATATATATATATTAATATTATATTAAAAAAAAAAGAGGAGGAAAGACGTGAAACTTCAGTTTCACGCTTTCCTTATATATATATATGTTAAATCGAATCACATTGTGATTCGGTTAAATTAAAAAAAAAAAGATTCCTTATATATATATATGAATCACGTTAACGTGATTCGGGAAAAAAAAAAAAGGAAAAAGAAAAGGAAAAGGGAAAGTAAAATTACTAATGGCTCAGATATAAAAAGGAGAGATAATAGTTATCTCAGCAGAATTATTTTCACATAATTTTTAGAGAGTAAAACTGAGAGTTCTTCTCTAAAAAAAAAGGTCTGCTATCTCATGTGTTGAGTACATAGCAGATTCAGAAAAGTGTGAGGAAAATTCATTCTTGCAGTTTGACGCCCACTCGTCTTTCCATTGGTGTGGAGGCCTGGTTTGGAAGATCGTGGTGTCAAAGAAGAAAGCTAGGATACCCTGATAGTCTTCAAAAGGTTAGTAAAAATTTCTAAATCTTTCTATAATTAAAATTATATATCTATTCCTGTTGAACAAAGTTTTCAGAAAATTTTTATTTGTCAACGATCTGTTTCTTAAGCTGCGTTTCATATTTTAATTCCAACAGGGACTAGGAAGGAAAATGGCCTGTTACAAACTCTGACGTTGGCACCAAGGAGTCATGGGGAGGAGTTGGGTCACACGGCATAGGGTTTGGGGTTTCTTTGTTTGCAAAGGTGAGGCTTAGGGTTTGAGGAAGAAGAGATGATCGTGAATGTCAAACAATTGAATTTTTCTTGTATTTGTTTGTTCAACTTATTATTTTAAATTTTAATTAAACACTAATTTAGTTATTGTTAATTAATATTAAATTATTATATAAATTTTTTTAATTATGTCATTTATATTTTATTGAAATAAAAAATAAAAAATAAACTGAGAAAGTCATTTTCTTAATTTCGTTTTCCTACTTTGTCATTTTGACAAATAAGCTCCCCATAGACTCCCTTATATACACAAACTCCTCCCCTATTTTCTTTGCGTCGGCAATGTGCTATCCTCCCAAAATCACCATAGACATGATTTGTTGAAAAAACCCAGTTGATAAATTATTTAGTTGAGTGCTTTTAAGAGAAAAAAAAAACTGTAGCATATCTATTTGAAAAATAAAATTTTCAATGTTAATTATTGGTTTATATTTCTTTAAATGTTTGTTTTTAGAGGTTTGCCATACATATCTGGCGTTAATATCACTTGTTCGTGGGGGAAAAAGAAGATTTAGAGGTAAATATATGGTCGGAAGAACTACTGTCATAAGGTTGAAGATGGCTAATCATGGGTGACTTTTAGTTTATTTGAATCTCAGTCGCGTCAATGACTGAGGTTATTCAAGGTGAGTTTTGTGCAACCATTATTTGAAGAACAATCCAGTGTTCCAAGCACGTGACCCAAACTTGCTGAGGGTCTCGAGCCTGTTTTCCATTGAACAACCCTAAGTAAGACTAAGATTTGTAGGGTCGTTCAGGGTCATTTGATCCACAATCAAGTAATTATTTAGAAATGTTACATATGTTGGTGACTATATTTGTGAAATATTGTCTTCCTTTTTTGTTCAACAAATACATTTCAAAACTCGTCATAAATACGGCTTCTATTTATTTATTTATTTTTGGAGTATAACGGCGATTGTGGAAAACGGTGGATAGTGGCTCTTGAAAATGGTTTGACCAAGGGCTTCTAACAAAAATAATAGTAATGAGGGAGACTTTCATGATGATTATTTTGGATGTTTGCAATCATCAATTGTGACTTGAACATTTGATATAACACAACAAAAGTGTAATTCTAAAAAAAAATAAAAAGTATATAATAAATACTATAGTCAATTGCCACAATTAAGTTGATGTGAAATATTGCTACTTCAAAATAATCAGCTATATTTTATTTTATATTTAGCACAACACATGCTATATCATTAATAAAAGTTAACCTATTGCTCAAGAGACATTGAGCAACCTCGTGGTCGTTCCTTGTGTGGTTGTGGTGGTTCGTAAACATTTTGTGTTGCTCACTTCGAACATAACAAAATGACTCTGTGGTCGTTCTTCTGTTGTTTATGGTCGTTTGGAAACTCTCATGGTCGTTCGGTCACTTTTTAAAACTTAACTCCAAATACTATATTTTTATTAACGTATTAATTTGAAAGCAACTTGAAATTTGCTAGTTAGTGTTTGAAAAAATGGATTATGTATGAGTTGCGCACTTAACCTCTTGTCAATTGTCATAATATTGTTGTCGCCAAAGCTACATATTTTGTTGTACTAACATGGTAATGTTATTGGCTATAAGTTTATACAGAATTCTATTGTTTCAATATAATCAATAATATTTTGATTTATTTTTAGCAAAACACGTGTCGGTCATTAGTAAACGTCATCTTAATGTTTGAGAGAACCTGAGCGACCTAGAGGTCGCATTTTGTGAGGTTGTGGTCGTTGAGAGACAGGACATCTAGCTCGGACACAGCTGAATGATTGTGTGGTCGTTGTGTTTTTTTTTTTTTTTTTTTTTTTTAAGGGTTATTCAAAAGTGCTCTCGCTTGTTTGGGAACTTTTCAAAAGATTCAAAATATCAATTTCGAAGACGTAAACATTGGCAGAATAAAAAAATTTCAAAAATATAAAAAGCAGGGCATGTATGCAAACGCATATAACGATAACTTAATGGTTTCGAAATTTTGTGCTTTATTCAATGTCGTCTCTTTTATTCTCTGGAAAATAAGTAGAAAGCTAAAGTTTCCTCTTCTTTTTTTTTAAAAATTCGAAAGCAATTAGAAAAAATGTATGCAGGTTAACAAACACACAAGTCTCTATAAAGGTGAGTTTAAATAAAACTAGTATCGAGAAACAAGTTTTTTTTTTTTTTTTTTTTAAACCACGTTGGGAGTTGCCTCCTGATAACCAAAAAAAAAAAAGAAAGGTAGAAATCATTGACATACAATCCAATTTACACAAGTAATTTGCACATTAATTGGTAAATCGAGATATCCAATTGAAGGAAATAAACATGAACCTACTTCAAAGAGACAAATATTGGCACCACCACTCAGGACAAGCTCTAATTCTATTAAGCACATCAAGAACAATGAGAGAATTACTCCGAACAAGAATAGAGAACCAATAGCAACCTCCTGTTGGTCTCCATAGCACATCTTTTAGCCAAAAAAGGACTCAGAACGCTAACAATCTCATTCTCTAACTTATTTCTTGCCCATTTACCTTAAATTAAGTTCAAACCAAACTAAAATCACATTTTAACTTGTTTCTTGTTCATTTAATATGAACATGATTTAAGTTTCAAATTACATAACAAACAAAAAACAAATAATCACATTAAGTTTTCCCCTCAACGTCTATAACAAAGAAACAAACAAACAACGGTATTACATTTTCAATACATAACTAGACTTCAAAGTTGTTAAATTTAATAACAATTTTCCATCCAAAATCAATAACTAATTACCCAAATAATCAATCAATTCCGGAAATGAGCAAGACTTAAAAAAAAAAAGAAAGACTTAAAAAATGTTAAAACATACATGCTCTTGGGATTCAATGGGTGGCAATGAAGGTGACGACGGTGGCGGCAACTCCTATGTACTAAAAATCTCTAATCAACCATGGTTTCGCCCTTCTACACTTCAAAATGATGCACTAGAACTTGGGGGAGGAGGGACGAGAGGGGAGAAGAATGGCCTGGTCAAAAACTCCAGTGCCAACATTGTGGAGTCATAGGCAGGAGTTAGTTGCTTGGTAGGAGGCTTGGGTCGCTCTTCATTTGCAAAAGTGAGGCATAGGGTTTGCTTGATAAGGGTGGAATACTGTTCTTCGTTTGCAAAACTGAGGTGTATGGTTTTAATGAAGTGTCTTTCGTTTTTGCTCAATTCCGGAGACAAATCTCGTTAAATTTCATCTACTTTATTTGTTTTAAAGAGCTATACATTCTAAATGAAAATATTGAAACTAGGATTTGAAGGTATGTTGATGTCTTAATAAATTCAGTTTTTTGCTTTAACTTTGTATCTAAAACATAATTGTTTTAGGTTTTAATTTGTTTATTCTTCATAGTTTATTTCAAAGAAATTGAGCAATTTTTACATTTTGGAGATCAAATTCGTGTTTTTAAAGCTTTAAATCAGAGGCTGAAGATGATGATGTGATCCCTATTGCTCACGGTAGAGATCACTAATGTGTAGTAGAGATACGATATAGTAGAGATATATTGTTTCTGGTAGAGATATTGATGCATAGTATAAATACGCTGTAAAAAAGAAAAGTAGGAATTCTACTTTAAAAACAAAAGTAAAATTTAAAAGAATAGTAGAATTTCACTATGAAAGATGTAGTAGAATTTTGTTTATAGTTGATCTTTATTATTATTATTATTTTTTTGCGTGCCTTATTCAATTTTTTTAATTTTTATTATCTCTATTGTGAAAGTAATATTAAACCTCAAAGGAGCGGTAGAGATTTGCTGTAAAACATGGTAAAGCTTAATAAAGCACTCTTGTGTGATTATTTTTTGTTTTAGGTGGTAATTTATTTTTGCATGATTTATTTCCATTTTCGAAAGTCTTTGCTGATTTATATTATATTTCTCATTAATTAACATATTGTTAATTATTATCTTCAAGGAATGACACAAATGATAATCACAGTTTACTATGGTGGAGAGTGGATGAAAGAGAAAGGCTCATACCAATAGGTTAAAGCCAACAATGATAAACTTATTGCCATTATCATTGATCCCAACGTTACATTTGCGGATTTGGTCGACAAATTATACCTGAAGCTTGGAGTATATGGAAGCAGGATGAACAAATTATGGATTTGGTAAACTCAATGATGTTATTGATTTGGGTCAAAAGAGTTGGTTGTCGTATCTTTGATGTTAATAAACTTCCATGCGCACATGCCTTAGTTAATATGGAGGACTTGGAAACTATACATAAGTTTACCTATCATATTTATATGGTAGAATAAATCTATTAAATGACTCTTTCGTTTATGATTGTTGAGTACTATAGCCAAATACAGTTTCTTAAGAATTCTATTAGCTTATAAGGGGGCTTTACGGTAAAAGCCATAAAAAGCAACTTAAAAAATATACATTAATACTAGTACTTAAAAATGCAAAACCAATAATAATAATCATCATCATTACAACTACATTTTAAGATAATATCATACTAAAATAATGATAGATTGTACTATCGGCTCTACCGCCTGTGTTGTCTCCTCTTCTTCGTTTATAGAATTCTCCTTTCCTTTATCTGTAAAACCCTCGTCTCTCTCGTTTGTGGAGGGTTCTTCCTCCTTGTCTGTGGAACCTTTCTTTCTCTCGTTTGTAGAATTCTATTCTTCATCAGTGGAACACTTCTCTCTATTTGTGGAATTCTCCACTATCTCGTTCGTAGCATTTATATCCTGACAGACTGCATCTTGATGCCGGTGCCTTTATTCAACAAATAGGCGACTTGCTTTTGATAGTTTAGTTCTTGCCATTGAAAATCTACTTGACCTACTTCAAAGTTTTAATTAAAAAAAAAATTAAGAGACAAAAATAATTAAAACTACTAGTCTCATCGTGTTTCACAAAAATTTGTTTGTTATACATAAATTTTTGAACTATAAATCATAGAACTAACGAAATTATGTTATCAACCATTTGTACAAATATTAAAATAAATAATTAAATCTTAGAACAAACCAAGTTACCTTATCCCACTGCAAATGTTAAGATAAACAATAAGACAGAACTATTTAATTCCTCTAAAGATAAATTACCAAACAAAGAGTTTTTCATTATTGAATACTAGATGAGTTCATTATCGTTGTTTTCTAATTTATATCACATAAGGGACCCATATAAGTTTCAAATTGTCAATTTCTAGACCTAGAACCGACTGCTAACTTTCTAGAAATCTTAGATCAAAACAATTGTCAACGAGCAAACACTATATATGAAACAAAATTGTGAAATTATGATCAATTTAGTTGGAACAATATTTCTTTTAATTTCATTTGCCATTTATACATTAATTGTCAAACTATAGAAACAAAACTAAATCAAACCACAAATCAAAAATTCCTCTTTTTTTGTTCTTATTTTGTGTTTCCTAACCAAGGTAATCAAGCATAAAACTAGATTTTCTTGTTTCTACGAGGCAAAAGATCAACCATATAGAGGACAATACAAAACCATGCTGACACAAAACTTTAAAAAAAAAAAATATTCCCACTCTTTTATCAATACATTGGAGAGAAAAAAAAAAACCATTCCTTTTATCAATATACTTTCATCTTTTTTTTTTTTAGCAAATGAAATATTTCATTAAAAAAGTTTGAAAAAGACTGAGCAAGTATCATTGAACACAAAGGGAAAGGCATGAGAAATTTAGTTAGATACCAATATGAACTCAAATAAACCTTTGGTGAGATTCATTTACGCACGCCATGCCAAGCACGTGCCAAAGAAGGGGGATGCGTAGCGATGCGTATTTTGGGTATTTGATGTGTGAGGTCGGATTGCGTGATTTCTCTTAGTAGTAAGGAATAATGTACCTAGCTAGTATATTAGCTATGGAGTAGGGTCAATTGCTAGTCAGATAGTTTTTGGTGACTTTTGGGGAGAGGGTGAGGCTCTCAAAAGCTCAAATGGTTCTTATTGTATTGTTTGTTTAGAGAATTAGTTTAAATCAACTTATTTAAATTCAAACACAGTAAAGCCTTATATTACTACAGTGAAGTAAAAATAAATTATAGTATAAAGCTCTTTATTATTATAGTGTTTCAAACCAATTGGTTCAAATCAAGATTGTCAAACATGGTATTATTTGTTTTACCCTTCAAGAATGCAGATCAATTGCAACCATGTCTCTAACATTAATCACTTTCATGGCAAAAGTATATAACAGCCCTTACCTAATGAATCTCAACACTCCCATTCTTAGAAAACGTGAAAGCAGCTACTCTTTCCACCCACAGCTGACAGTAACCAGTTCATTTCTCCTCTTTATGAGCGTTTGCTGCTCACCTCTTAGTTGAATGACATTTCACAAATTGATATGGTGGAATTGTAGAAAAGCCCCCGAAAATTGCTCCTCTAAAATATCCCAAAGAACAATTTGCACCCGTGGTCTTTTAATTTTTTAGTTAGGTACATTTTAGTCTCTTTTTTTCTAATTTTATTAAAACAATTCTCGAACTCTTATATCTTTGACAATTGATGGACTTCCGTAAAAATTTGACCAAACTCTAACAGAAAGAGTCATGTATGTGTCCGGTGGGGGGTTTACAGCAAAATTACTTAATTGTCCCCATTTCATACAAATTATCTTTCAATTTTATTTTTCCTTTTTGCTTCATCCTATTTTGAAATTGATTTTCTCTTAAATCAATTCTCTCCCAAAACAAAAAAAGAAAAACTTCAAAGCAAAACTCCATTTCTTCATCGTTGATCCGAGGTTGGCGAAAAGTAAGTCGTTGAGTTGGAGTTTTTCACAGTAATGGTGAAAGTCTGAGAAAAAAGAGCTAGGCTACCCTGCTATGGTAAGTTGAAAAACATTAATTTGTTTTTTTCATTTTGGGATAGTATGAAAATGGAGAACGATTACCTCAAAAAAAAAAAAAAATGGAGAACGATTTATTGGTTAAGGGAAAAATGACTTGCTTACGGTTTTGTAGCATGTGGTAATTTTGTAGGTTTTGTTTTTGTTTTTTGGTTTCATCTGTGGACAATAAAAAAATGGTGCTTTTTTTGGCTGATGACGAAAAGGGTAATTTTTTTTTTTTTTTTGTAAAGTTTTGTTGTTGAAGTTGTTATTGGCAATTATTATTGTGGATCCATCTGTCAGAAAAACGGTTGGAATGTTGGAAGTGTTATTGTGCCCTTTTGTTATTCTTGGTTGATGTAAAAATGGTAGTTTCTCATCTCAGATATTGTTAGAATTGTTATTGTGAAACCATTTTTTTTGTTGTGTTTGTTTGTATGTGCATTACTCTATGTCTCGGGGTTGCTTTGTCTTTGTCTGTTTGTCTTTTATATATATATTTATATTAATTTTATTTTGTATGGCATATTCGTGTATTTTTTTTTTTTTTGTCTCAAGTGTTACTTTTGTTTTTATTTTTTTCGGTTTGTTTATTTGTGAAAAAATTTTATTTGGTTGAGCGTCTCTTGATGCTATGGTTTACACGTTAAAAGTGCATCATGGTGGTGAGTTGTTTGAAGATGATGGTATTATGAGCTATGTGAAGGGTGAGGTGACTTATTGGTATCTTTCTGGCCCATGTAGATTTGGAAGATATTGTTGTGTTGTTGGGATATGAAAGGGAAATGGATTTTTATCTTACGATCATCGGAAATAATGACTTTGTTCTTATTAAAAGCAACGAGGAAATTGTTGAAATGTTGGACCACATGGTTATTACATGGTAATTAATTTATATTTTTGTGTTAGAGCTGTCTCCTTGGAAATAAATTTGGAGTCTTGAGTAGATGAGTTCATTTTTAGTCATAAAGATGAAGTACCGTTTGACACTAATCATACTCCAATGTATCATGAAGATGAAGAGAATCCTATCCTTGAACCTTAGAATCCTATCCTTGAGCCTCAGTCTAACCCAACTATAGAAGAGGTAGTTATTGAGACCGAAGATGATAAAGATTTAGAAGGCTCTGGTTTGAAAATTCAGATCAAGAAGAGCCTTATCAACCTAAGAATGATGTTGATCATACAAGAAATTGGGAAGGATTTCATGATATTCACATAGAGGAGGACACGAATGATTTTCTAGAGAGTGAGAATTATGATACTGATGTCTTGACATTGCTTCAGAGGAAGATGAAGATGATGAGTTAACTAAGAAAATGAGGAGGTAAAAAACTTTAGAGTACAATCTCGAAGTAGATATTCATGACCCTGAGTTCCATGTTAGATTGGTTTTCCCTATAGGTTGTTCTTTTAAAAAAGCTATGAAGGAGCACAACATAAATGAGTATAGGGATATTAAGTTAGTGAAGAATAATAAGAGGAGAATTAGAGCCAAGTCTCAAAGTGGGTGCACATGGGTTATGTACGCAATGATTTAAGATAACGGTATATCTTACATTATAAAAACATACAATAGACCTCACACCTGTGGTTTGAGCTTCAAGATGACACATATATGCAATACTATAGGACTTTTGTAGGGAGATAAAGTATGCAAATCCCAAAATCACTGTCAAAATGATGTGTAATTCAAAGATTGAAGGACACACAAAATGTGTTGGGATTTATATTTGCCTTGATGCTTGCAGGAAACACTTCATGTCAAGTTGTAGATCAATCGTTGGACTTGACGGTTTCTTCATGAAGGGGCCTCATAGGGGCCAACTTTTAGTAGCTATTGGGTCAGATCCTAATAATGCTATTTATTCAATAGCATTTTTGTTGTTGAATTGGAGTATTATGACTCTTGGTTATGGTTCTTAGATATGTAACTTCAGGATCTTAACTTGGTAAACATAACTTAAATTTCAGATCACCAGAAAGGTCTAATGGGGGTTGATCAAACACTTTTTTTGTGATGCATCGCATAGATTTGTGTCCAACACCTTTACAACAACTTCAAAACAAATCACAAAGGGTTGCTTCTAAATAAATCCTATGGGTCGTCATATGTGCAACTATAGTATCAAGATAAATTATTTAAATTTATAAATGTTTTTCAAAATTTATTTTCATAATATATTAAATTAACTTATCAATGTTTAACAGCTTAGATGAATACAGTTGAAGGATGGGAATATTTATCTAAGATAAATCCACATACTTAGAGCCGTGCATATTTTAGTGAGGGCCCGTCATGTAATGTGCTAGTTAACAATTAGTGTGAATCCTTCAAAGCTACAATACTAGAGGTTCGTGATAAGCCTATTATCATGTTGTTTGAAATTGTGAGAAGTTATATCTGTCACGACCCGAAAATTGGGCATGACGTGTAGGTTTGGTTTAAATAAATAATTTAAGTTAGGTAAAATTTGAAAACTCAAAATTTAACTAAAAATTAAATTAAATAAATGTGGCTTAATTTTTTTTAATATGGATTATTTAAAATTAATTACAAAACACAAATTCTAAAAGCAAGGAAAATGAGGTGGAACAAAATAACTATCTCAAATACAACTTTAAATCTTAAAGATTTAGTTTTCAAAGTAACCCACAAGTTCATAAGTTTTTACCAAAGTACATCAATGCGACAGTGTTCAGCCATATAGTCATTTCACATATACAAATAAACTAAGGTAGGAAAAAGACAATATAGATGCAGTGGCACTAACCATCTTAGAAAGCTAACACATGTCATTAGCCTAATAGAAAGCGTCACGGTATATGTGACGACCCGCCTTTTCGGGCAGTCACTTTACTTTCATAATCATCGTTTCGTAAACAGTAATCTTACTTAATTAGTAAGAAAATACTGTAGTAAATTTTTTTTTTTTCCTTAAACGTTCTTTAAAATTGATGCGACCTCTGTCGCATTCAAGTGGAGACATCGCTCAACACTTGTCCTTAAAATCATTTCAAATCGTTTCTCAAAACTTAATAAGAAACATTTATTAAATCATAATTTAAAACTTTACTTTATAATTACATAAAACAGTTCATAAACTGTATCTTAAAACTTTGAACACAATTCTTAAAACTCTGGTTTTCTTTAAACTTTGAAAACACAACATTAAACAATAGAAAACATTTTCTTTACGTAGCGGAAGCAAACAGTGATGGTATCCATACCCAAATCTTCGCATCTGTCCTCCGCAGCACCCAGCTCTTCTAACGGGTCCCATTGGTCACCCATAAGTTACCTACAGCATGAAAAACTTTTAATGAGCTTTCGCTCAGCAAGTTCAAACATAATCTCACAAAGCATTTAAACATGCTTTAAAACTTTTCTCATGAAAACCTTTCTCTTGAAACGTTCTTCATGAACGTTTTCCATAAACATTTATGAAAATATTTTTCATAAACGTTTTCCTTAAACATTTCTAAAAACGTTTTTCATAAACGTTTTTCATAGAGCATTTCTGAAACGTTTTTCTTAAAACGTCATTCGTAAATCTTTTCTTGAAAACATGAAAACGTTATTCATAAACATTTATCGTAAAAATTTTTCAGAATGTTTTCCATAAACATAACATATAAACATTTCATAAAAAAGCATTCAAGTAACATCAGAATGCATGACTCCATTTATGCTCAATTATTAACTTCAATTATGAGCATATTATGAACATTATATAAACTTAAATATTCATTTCTTTCTCAACCTTTATTCTTGTTCCTTACTTTCTTTATCTTGTAACCTTCATTTTCCTTACTTTACTTTAGTGTTCGTACCAACTCATTAATCATGAGATCATAAACATGATGCTTCCCTTGTGGAAGACTTGAGACCATCAAACATTGAGGTCTTGTACCTCACCTTTAGGAGGTCAAACTTTAATTTTACTTTCATTACCTCATAACAAAGAGGCTGGTACGACACTTTCCTTTTATCTTTACGTTACCTTCTTATTAACTTTAGTGAGCATTCAAATGCAATCACATCATATGCAATACATTTGCAATTCATAGCTTGTACTATAAAACCAATTGCATTACAAATGCAACATATTGCTTAACAAATGCATCATAAAATGCAAACACATTTTGCAAATCATAACTTGCATTCTAACACTCATTGCATAACAAATGCAACATATTGCTTAATAAATACATCATAAAATGCAAACACATTTTGCAAACTACAACTTTTATTCTTAAATTTATTGCACAAAAAATGCAACTTATTGCATAGCAAATGCATCATTAAACCTTTAACTTAAACTATAAAACATTATGCATTGTCATAATGCAAAACATACTTTCAATACTTTGAAAATCATAACTTAAACTTTTAAATAACATTATGCATATCAATATGCAAATAAACCTTTAACATAACGATTGCAAATTCATTGCAAATCTTTTTCTTGAACTTTAAAACTTCTTGCATAATAAATGCAAACATACTTTAAAAACAACTTGCTTAACAATTTGCAAACACATTTGCAAACATATAAATGAGCATTTAAAAATCATTTACTTCATGCTGTAGGTGAGGTTTGAAACTTACCCAACTATGCTCTAACGTTCTCTATTCCGTTCCTTTTCCTTCCATTAGTCGGCCTCTGTGTCCTGATCAAACGACAGCCGACTCATTAATTAACTTTCTTTATTATCAATCCACTCGATTGATAATAAAACGTAAACATTAACCATTCATTCCTTATTCATAACTTGGTATACTATCGGTCTACCATTCTCTTACTCAACCTTATAAACTGTCAGTTTACATTTCCTTTATTTAGCCTTGTAACCCACCGGGGTTACTTTTCCTTTTAACTTTGTAACCCATCGGTTACCTCTCGTTTACTTAAAACATCCCTCGTTAAATCTTGATCTCACATGACCGTTACGTTACTTAACGTATCACGGAACATTTTCCATCTAATAACATTATGCTAAATCGGAGTGTTCGACTCCGTTCTAGCCGTTTCCTTAAAAATGACGATTTTACCCTTAACGGGTTTTTTCGTCACCTTATAACGTTATAAAACCTATTCTTACATAAAACAGTGTAACAATCACTGATCATGCATTTCATAAATTTCTATGAAAGCATCTAAAACAGTTTATTCTAAAACAGTTTATACTGTATGCGAGATTCTTACTTACTTGAACTCCAAGCTAAGCAGATCCAGTTGTATCTCGCTGCATCTACAGTATGTGAAGCATCCTCTGCAGTGCTCATCGAGCGATCATAAATGGCTAGGAATGCTTCCTGGAGATCATTCATTCTTGAAACTGTCATTCTGGACTCCGATACTGCTGTTTGAATCGCCTCGATCCGCGTGCAGTCGGTACCAGACGATTTTCATCGGAGTGGAATTAGCTCGAACGGAGGTCACCATTGCGTTCAGAGCGTCGAAACGAGTCGGGAGGCGGTCTCGGATCTTCGATCGGAGGTCCGGATCACAAAATCCCATTTTGCCCTTTGACCGGGCGTTGACCGCCGTTGACCGGCGGCGGTTGGCCCCGTTGAGGGCTGAGCTCGAGCCTACCCCCCCTAATTCGACCCTCCTGAGTCGATTGGTGGGGTCAATTTCACCCAATTCGGCCTCCATCTGCTCCAATCGAGGATGGATTTCTCGGCTAACACCGGCGGCTCCGATCTCGGTCCTCCGGCGACGGTAGCCCAAAATTGACTTGAGCGTTTTCTTCCCCGTGACCCTCTGAGTGTTTCCCCTATGGTGGGGCAGCTCAACACCGCGTGGAACGGCGGCTCCACCTCCTCACGGCGGCGCTCCACGGTGGATCTTGGTTCTCCGCCTTCTCGCGGTGTTTCCCCAAAATTGAGGTGTTGGGAAGCTTCCTCTCGGTCCTCTGAACGTGTTTGTGCCTTCAATTTGGCACAAAACGGCCTAAAATGGCCAACCCAACCTCACCCACGGCGGCTCACGGCGGGTGCCTTCGTTCTCCAGCGAGGGGCGGCGGAATGGAGCAATTGACCGAGGGGTCTTGCTCGCCGTCGCCCTCTGATCATTTTGGCACCGGCGGTGTGCCACACCGCCACCAGGCACGACGGCTCCGACGGCGGCTCCACGGCGGCGACGGGGCAGCTCCGGCGAAGCCTTTCCAGCCAAAATTGAGCTGGAAAATTGGTACCATCTTGTTCCTCTCCTCACACTGAGTCCATAGACACCAAAATCACGTCGATTGGTGGTCGGACGGCGGAGAAATGACGTCGGAAAATTATGGGTTTCGCCGCCACTTTGGGCGGCGCGTGGGCCCTCCTCCGGCGGCTATTTGGGTGGCACGACACCTCGTTGGACTCAGCTCAACGAGAGCTTCCCACTGGTATGGGAGGTGTCGAAAAATAACGCCGGAATCTCAAACGAGATTTGAGGAGAGAGAGAGAAAATGTAGAGAGAGAAAGTAGAGAGAGAAAGTCGAGTTTGTGATATTTTCTGATTTTTTTTCTTTTTTTTTTCTTTTCTTTTCTTTTATAAAAAGTATAAGATAAAATTGTGGTCCACACAATTCAATTCTTATACTGCATTGCTCTAACACTGTATAATTTTCCATCGTATTATACAGTATTTTCCTTTAATTGTACTTTGTCTTAATATAATCTTTAATTTAATGCATTTTTAATGCATTAAAAATCTCGGGTGTTACAATCTTCCCTCCTTAACAATTTTCGTCCTCAAAAATTAGAACCTTCATAGGTAGTTCATCTCCCTTGTCATCCTTTTTCGTTCTTGACATACTTCCTTGATCACTACTCTTTCATTAAAACTGAGCCTTCATCTTGAAACTTCAACAATTTTCATCATATTCTTGACATATTCCTTTAAATTGTACACCACACTTTTGCTGCGCAACTCTGATCTTCCAACATTTGAGCGCAGTTTCCATTCATCTAAGGGTTTAGCATTCCATCATTGAATGCTATTCTTGAAAATATGATTCATTTCCATTCTAATCTCATCATTTCCTTCTAAAGATCAGGGTCATCCGACCACAAAATCCATAATTTCTGGTTCTATATCCATTCTAGAATAACATTTTACCGTAATTTTCCTCATAACGTATAATTTCCAGCTTCCATCCTCCAATCTGTGAGGTTTCCGCTGCCAGATTGGGCATCGTTGTCTTAATCGTATTTCCCATCCGGGCAGTTACGAGTTCATTCGCATGTCTCAGCTCAGCGAAGGAGTGCTTAAGCCCTATCAAATCACATAATTAATGATCTAACGTCAAGTTGCTCTCAGGCACTTTCGTTCCATAAAGCACTGAAATCACTTCAAACATTCATTATTCCGTTATCTTGATCCACTTTTCCTCGTTATACGTGTAGCCAATACATAATAACTACAACAGAGTAATATTGGCTCCTACGGAGACACCATTGTGCGCCTAAACATCATAACGTGTCACAAGCTCATCTTCATGATTTTGAGCTGTCGGCCATCTGTTGACCATCATTGACCACGTTTTGTCATCGTTGACTTGACATCGCTAATAGACAACGACTATTGTCGAGTTGCGAGGACATTCTAGCATATATCATCACGTTCATCCTTTGACTTTTACCTTCTCGTTGCTCATCTAGGTGTGCCGATATCAAAGGCTACGCCCAACATAAATACGTATTCAGTAAATTCTAACTTTTCTTTCTTCTTAACTTAACTTACTTACTTGAGCTATGGTGTAGCGGACGTATGACAGCGCGAAATGGGATGGCAGGATACTGCTCTGATACCACCTGTGACGACCCGCCTTTTCGGGCAGTCACTTTACTTTCATAATCATCGTTTCGTAAACAGTAATCTTACTTAATTAGTAAGAAAATACTGTAGTAAATTTTTTTTTTCTTTCCTTAAACGTTCTTTAAAATTGATGCGACCTCTGTCGCATTCAAGTGGAGACATCGCTCAACACTTGTCCTTAAAATCATTTCAAATCGTTTCTCAAAACTTAATAAGAAACATTTATTAAATCATAATTTAAAACTTTACTTTATAATTACATAAAACAGTTCATAAACTGTATCTTAAAACTTTGAACACAATTCTTAAAACTCTGGTTTTCTTTAAACTTCGAAAACACAACATTAAACAATAGAAAACATTTTCTTTACGTAGCGGAAGCAAACAGTGATGGTATCCATACCCAAATCTTCGCATCTGTCCTCCGCAGCACCCAGCTCTTCTAACGGGTCCCATTGGTCACCCATAAGTTACCTACAGCATGAAAAACTTTTAATGAGCTTTCGCTCAGCAAGTTCAAACATAATCTCACAAAGCATTTAAACATGCTTTAAAACTTTTCTCATGAAAACCTTTCTCTTGAAACGTTCTTCATGAACGTTTTCCATAAACATTTATGAAAATATTTTTCATAAACGTTTTCCTTAAACATTTCTAAAAACGTTTTTCATAAACGTTTTTCATAGAGCATTTCTGAAACGTTTTTCTTAAAACGTCATTCGTAAATCTTTTCTTGAAAACATGAAAACGTTATTCATAAACATTTATCGTAAACATTTTTCAGAATGTTTTCCATAAACATAACATATAAACATTTCATAAAAAAGCATTCAAGTAACATCAGAATGCATGACTCCATTTATGCTCAATTATTAACTTCAATTATGAGCATATTATGAACATTATATAAACTTAAATATTCATTTCTTTCTCAACCTTTATTCTTGTTCCTTAACTTTCTTTATCTTGTAACCTTCATTTTCCTTACTTTACTTTAGTGTTCGTACCAACTCATTAATCATGAGATCATAAACATGATGCTTCCCTTGTGGAAGACTTGAGACCATCAAACATTGAGGTCTTGTACCTCACCTTTAGGAGGTCAAACTTTAATTTTACTTTCATTACCTCATAACAAAGAGGCTGGTACGACACTTTCCTTTTATCTTTACGTTACCTTCTTATTAACTTTAGTGAGCATTCAAATGCAATCACATCATATGCAATACATTTGCAATTCATAGCTTGTACTATAAAACCAATTGCATTACAAATGCAACATATTGCTTAACAAATGCATCATAAAATGCAAACACATTTTGCAAATCATAACTTGCATTCTAACACTCATTGCATAACAAATGCAACATATTGCTTAATAAATACATCATAAAATGCAAACACATTTTGCAAACTACAACTTTTATTCTTAAATTTATTGCACAAAAAATGCAACTTATTGCATAGCAAATGCATCATTAAACCTTTAACTTAAACTATAAAACATTATGCATTGTCATAATGCAAAACATACTTTCAATACTTTGAAAATCATAACTTAAACTTTTAAATAACGTTATGCATATCAATATGCAAATAAACCTTTAACATAACGATTGCAAATTCATTGCAAATCTTTTTCTTGAACTTTAAAACTTCTTGCATAATAAATGCAAACATACTTTAAAAACAACTTGCTTAACAATTTGCAAACACATTTGCAAACATATAAATAAGCATTTAAAAATCATTTACTTCATGCTGTAGGTGAGGTTTGAAACTTACCCAACTATGCTCTAGCGTTCTCTATTCCGTTCCTTTTCCTTCCATTAGTCGGCCTCTGTGTCCTGATCATACGACAGCCGACTCATTAATTAACTTTCTTTATTATCAATCCACTCGATTGATAATAAAACGTAAACATTAACCATTCATTCCTTATTCATAACTTGGTATACTATCGGTCTACCGTTCTCTTACTCAACCTTATAAACTGTCAGTTTACATTTCCTTTATTTAGCCTTGTAACCCACCGGGGTTACTTTTCCTTTTAACTTTGTAACCCATCGGTTACCTCTCGTTTACTTAAAACATCCCTCGTTAAATCTTGATCTCACATGACCGTTACGTTACTTAACGTATCACGGAACATTTTCCATCTAATAACATTATGCTAAATCGGAGTGTTCGACTCCGTTCTAGCCGTTTCCTTAAAAATGACGATTTTACCCTTAACGGGTTTTTTCGTCACCTTATAACGTTATAAAACCTATTCTTACATAAAACAGTGTAACAATCACTGATCATGCATTTCATAAATTTCTATGAAAGCATCTAAAACAGTTTATTCTAAAACAGTTTATACTGTATGCGAGATTCCTACTTACTTGAACTCCAAGCTAAGCAGATCCAGTTGTATCTCGCTGCATCTACAGTATGCGAAGCATCCTCTGCAGTGCTCATCGAGCGATCATAAATGGCTAGGGATGCTTCCTGGAGATCATTCATTCTTGAAACTGTCATTCTGGACTCCGATACTGCTGTTTGAATTGCCTCGATTCGCGTGCAGTTGGTACCAGACGATTTTCATCGGAGTGGAATTAGCTCGAACGAAGGTCACCATTGCGTTCAGAGCGTCGAAACGAGTCGGGAGGCGGTCTCGGATCTTCGATCGGAGGTCCGGATCACAAAATCCTATTTTGCCCTTTGACCGGCAGTTGACTGGCGTTGACCGGCGGCGGTTGGCCCCGTTGAGGGCTGAGCTCGAGCCTACCCCCCCTAATTCGACCCTCCTGAGTCGATTGGTGGGGTCAATTTCACCCAATTCGGCCTCCATCTGCTCCAATCGAGGATGGATTTCTCGGCTAACACCAGCGGCTCCGATCTCGGTCCTCCGGCGACGGTAGCCCAAAATTGACTTGAGCGTTTTCTTCCCCGTGACCCTCTGAGTGTTTCCCCTATGTTGGGAAGCTTCCTCTCGGTCCTCTGAACGTGTTTGTGCCTTCAATTTGGCACAAAACGGCCTAAAATGGCCAACCCAACCTCACCCACGGCGGCTCACGGCGGGTGCCTTCGTTCTCCAGCGAGGGGCGGCGGAATGGAGCAATTGACCGAGGGGTCTTGCTCGCCGTCGCCCTCTGATCATTTTGGCACCGGCGGTGTGCCACACCGCCACCAGGCACGACGGCTCCGACGGCGGCTCCGACGGCGGCTCCACGGCGGCGACGGGGCAGCTCCGGCGAAGCCTTTCCAGCCAAAATTGAGCTGGAAAATTGGTACCATCTTGTTCCTCTCCTCACACTGAGTCCATAGACACCAAAATCACGTCGATTGGTGGTCGGACGGCGGAGAAATGACGTCGGAAAATTATGGGTTTCGCCGCCACTTTGGGCGGCGCGTGGGCCCTCCTCCGGCGGCTATTTGGGTGGCACGACACCTCGTTGGACTCAGCTCAACGAGAGCTTCCCACTGGTATGGGAGGTGTCGAAAAATAACGCCGGAATCTCAAACGAGATTTGAGGAGAGAGAGAGAAAATGTAGAGAGAGAAAGTCGAGTTTGTGATATTTTCTGATTTTTTTTCTTTTTTTTTTCTTTTCTTTTCTTTTATAAAAAGTATAAGATAAAATTGTGGTCCACACAATTCAATTCTTATACTGCATTGCTCTAACACTGTATAATTTTCCATCGTATTATACAGTATTTTCCTTTAATTGTACTTTGTCTTAATATAATCTTTAATTTAATGCATTTTTAATGCATTAAAAATCTCGGGTGTTACAGTATACATATTAACAACTTGTTAACTCTATCTTGGTACTAACTTAGTACCACTCTTTGCTTTGCCTGGAAGGGAAGTTAATTCAAAACACAAAAAAAAAAAAAAAGAGCAAAAGGCCCAATCGTATGATATTTGAACAAACTTTAACAATTCAAAACAACTAAGATATTTAAATAGCAATAAGATAAATAGATAAATAATTGAAATATCAATGGTTGCAAATGAATTTAAATGATTTAAAAAGAGATGAGACGTTTTATTGAAGTTTTCATTCCCACCCTTAGTATATCATAAACATTTAAGGTATCCGTAATCATTCAGCCAATGCCCACGCTACAGAGCTCCCTGACAAGGTTTAGAGACTTGCCCCCAACGTTACACTCTACATAACCCAATCTCTTTGGCTACTCAAAAACCAACAACTGGGAGACTTATGTCCTCAGTAGCATTTGAATTTCCCATCATGCCCAGAATTTCTTATTCCGAGTCTAAATCACAATTTCTCAATTTCATTGTCAAAATATGAAACTATTCATATGTACATGTCATATAGATTTTGCAAACTCATAGCCATATACAAAAACACATTTATAAACATCCTTGTAGGAAACATGCTCATCTCATAAAGTTTAGCAATATGGCCAACAACATCATTCAAAACATGGTTACTAAGAAAAGGGATTAAAAATCCTACTTCTTTAGCAAAGCATCTACGTTTACCCTTAGTTTCCACTAATCACACTCGCATAACATATGCTCCAACACTACCCAACCTTGATGGTTTTCCTAACATGATTAGCGAGGAATCAAAACAAAAGACAACCAAAAACCATAATTGCATATTATGTATAAACCAGTCCCTAGTGTGCCGTTTAGTGCCTTACAATGATCATGAAACATAAATTGTTTTTGTACAACTTTAGAGCATTAAAACAAAGGGGTTTAAAAATGTTTAAACATGATAAAACATGGAGGAACCGAATCAAAAATCTATGAAAAGGCAGTAGCTAAAATCTATGAGATGATTCTGTAGAAAAAAAGATGTCAGTAGATAATCATTTTATCACCAGGCAATTCCTAGAAACGTGTAATTTAAGTAGATATATATATATATATATATATATCCAAATGATGAACCCCTTAAACATCTTATGCATCTCCAAAGGTATAAATCTATGTCAAGGATAATGGGCATTCAATCCTAATTTGAGCCCTCTAATTCTTTCATAACAGTCCACAAGGAGATAATATTTTGTAATTCAATGGCTCGACAACATCCCTCATAGTTATGTTAAACTTTAAATGTGCATACTCAATTTAAAAACATCAAACAATATGGTTCTTAAAGCAACACATATCTCATCGCGGATGTTAGAGTGTGGTTTTTCTCTTTAGATATAGTGATAATGTCTAAAGCTTAAGGTCTTAGACTATACCTACCCAATCCTTAGTGTCACCCAAAAATTCAATCCTTATTTCCCATAAAGTCCCGTGAACTACCCTTGACAATTCAAACTAAATGGATTCATTTGTTTACATTCTAAAATTCACTGACAAGAGGATGCCAACTTAGAACATTAGAAGGGAATTCCTTGAATCTTACCCTGAAGAAAATTTTAGACTTCATAAAATCTTTTCAAACTTAAGACCTCAAGATGTGCTTTCGACCAAGCAGATAAGTTATAAATGATCACCAATCTCCTAAAAGACTCCAATTGTTTAAAATAGGAAAAGACCTCAAGATGTGTTCTCTATATATCATTGAGGATAAATTTTAGATATGAGTACTAACCTCCTAAGATGGATTCCAAATCTTAGATGCCTAATTTACAAATTCAACAAAAAATGACCTCAAGGACACTCTATATCACAACATTATCTTAGAATAAAAATCTCCTTAATTACCTCATAAAACTTTACAGGTGGCTTACTTGACTAAGTCTATGTTCACCTCATAAGCAACCATATGTTAGATAGAATACCCAAACATTATGCTATACTTGCAGTCAAGAATCCAACCTTAGTCATATCAATATGTAAGCTTTAAATAATGGTCAACTCTACTCCAAACTTCCATGGTAATAGCATATAACGAGATCGATCCTCCCTTGGAGTCGGTATCCATAACAAAATAACAATAACAATAACAATAAAAATAGTAATAATAATAACATTGATGACAATGGTGATGCTATCAAGAATGACAAGTATGCCAAATGGCACTAAGTTTTCATCATTACTTAGCATTTCTAAGCTCAAGGTATAGTACACATCAAACTTATGGGTCTAACTCCCACCAATAAGAAAAAAAGGCCAACAACCTTAAGCTGTCATAATAGTCCCAATTAGGTAAATGATGTAGTTATGATGATGACTTAGAGAAAATTAAAACATTAAAGTTAAATAATCAACACTATGTTAAAATGACATAAAACTTAAATCTCACGATTTAGATATGAGAAGACCTATGGGTTATGGCCTACTAAGCTTCTGAGTGTTCACGGTAGTGTTTGAGCAATTTTTTTGCAACACAATTTGTAGCAGTCGCCATTATTCGAGGTAAGAAGAAAATGTTTAGAAATTCTACGGAGTTAACACCCTTGTATACACTATCACCTAGGATAATGAATGCTTGACTTACTGAAATAAATGGCAAGGTCCTAAATGTAGACATGGCTTAGATCCACTCCAAGTGTACTTGTTTAACTCGATTCTTAATCGAAACCAATGTCCTGGAACAAGATGGTATGACCAAGAAACGGGGTCAAAATCCTCAAACCTTACTGTTACATAGAGGCAACAAGATGCATAAAACAAAGATAATGACAAGGCCTTACAGCTTATTACTGTCCTTCAGAATTTCATCATGATCATAAACTTCACTCCAATTCATCCATCTCCTAAAACGTAGTCTATTGTCACTTATCTGTGTAATTATTTCTCTTGGGATAATTTGTCTTGTAAAAATATAGATGAATAATATTTTCTTAATTTGGCCTTTCAAAATTATTCTCTTCCTCGGTATCTCCTAATCCAAAAATTGACAAGTGCGTCACATTTCCTAAGTACGTAAGAATTACCATCCTAAGGTCGTTATGTACGTAGGATATTAAGAAAATCCCTCTATATCTTTTTCCACCATTACGCTACTCTCCTTGTATGCTAAGGGACAAATTATTCTCTTTTAAATCTAACCTATAATATGTTGTTTTCTTCTATCCACTAATCCTCATACACTTATAGTAGTTACATACACTATATAGATTCATGAAAAACTACATTTGAATATCCCACCAGTACACATGGCACCATGATTCTCAATCGCAACTTAAAACTCAAATTAATTAAGTATAATCTCAAATCTGCCATGAGAAACTTATAATCAAGGTATATCTACAGGAATACATTAGGATTGTGTAACCTTAAGGCTCTATTAATTCTTCCTTAAGGGATCCCACAAAACCACTTATTAATATAACGACTTATTGGCTTCTAGAAATCTAAATATTGCAGTATACAAATGGAATTCCTATATTGGATCCTGGTCTCCTAGGCCAAGTTATACTTTTCCTAAAATTCTAATTAAGAAGATACAATTATAAATCATGGCAATACTATGAGTCACCCTTTTAATTTCCATTCAATTCTTCTACTTAAAGAGAACTTCATCCTCAAGGCTTTGTTGTTGAGTTGGTATCTAAATCTTATAAATATCGTCACATGAGAGGCTCCTAACTTTAATGTATAGTGTATCTGACTGGTATTGACACGACACATGTCCCGTTAATGAAAAATCATTTAAACAAAACAACATTGTCAAAACCTTTCGGAAAGAAAACATTGGTTTGAACAAAACTTTATTTTTAACACAAATGCAAAAGAAAAATTTAGTTCTTGAGGGATATAATGCCTTGCTCTAATCCCAGATCAATCACAACACGAAAATAGGGCATGACGTATAGGTTTGGTTTAAGAAAATAATTTAAGTTAGATTAAATCAATAAGATAATTCTATAGAAAAGAAGACGTTAGTAGATAATCATTTTATCACCACAGAATTCCTAGATGTTAGTAACGGTTTCATTTTGAACCCTCGAAGTGAGTGAATTACTCACCAACTCCTCAAGCACCACTTTGCTTTGAGGCTTTAAGTCATACATGTAGCTTTCCTCAAGAAATGTTACATTAGTTGAAACCACGACTTTATTTTTCTTTGGGTTATAGAAATAACCCCCTTTAGTCCCTTTTGGATATCCTACAAATACACAAACTTCCAAACATGCTTCTAGCTTATTTGGTTCGTTGAATAGGACATGAGCCGGACATCCCCATATGCAAATATGGTTTAAAGATGTCTTTTTTCCCATCTACAACTCATGAGAAGTTTTAGGAACCAATTTTGAAGGCACATTGTTCAAAAGACAACATGCGGTTTGTAGTGCATATCCCCCAAAAGGATAAAGACAATGATAAATAACTCATCATGGACCTAATCATGTCCAACAAAGTCCTATTCCTTCTTTTAGCAATGCCATTCTGCTATGGAGTGCTTGGCGTAGTCAAATGAGATAGAATCCCATTCTCTAATAAGTATTCTAAGAACTCATCAGAAAGGTATTCACCATCTCGATTGGATCGAAGTGCCTTTATGGGTCTACCAAATTTCTTTTTTACTTCAGCCTGAAACTCCGTGAACTTGTCATAAGTTTCGCTTTTGTGGTGCAATAGGTACAGATACCTATACCTTCAATAATTATCAATAAAAGTGACAAAATACTCATATCCTTCTCGTGCCCAAATGTTCATAGGACCGCAAACATCGCTATGCATAAGTTCTAGAACTCCTTCAGCCCTATTGCCTTTAGACCTAAATGGCCTTTTGATCATTTTACCCTCTAAACAAGATTCACATTGTGGTATAGATTTCATCTTTAAGTGAATTAAAAGTCCATCTCTTACCAACCTTTAGTCCTATTCAGGTTAATATGACCTAGTCATAAATGCCAAAGATAAGTCTTATTAGAGTGAGAAGTTTTAAGTCTTTTAGAGTTATTATCATTAAACTCAGTGTTCAACAGTAAGTCCATTTTTGGTTTGATAAAATATAGATTGTTTTGCATCCATAAAGATTTGTTTTTATAAATTACTATTTTATTATTAAAAGAAACTACATAAGAGTCTTTAAATAAATAAGCTATAGAAATTAAATTCCTCTTAAGTTTAGGAACATCAAAACAATCTCGTAAAATTAAACTCCTATAATTATCAAAGTAAAGATGGATGTCTCTCATTACTTTAGCTAACACAAGGATTCATTGCCCATCCAAAGTGTGAAGTCTTCATGTAGCAGACTTCTTATTTCTTTGAACCCCTACAGAGAAACACAAACATGATTAGTTGCTCTAGAATTTATGACCCAAGTATTACTAGATTGCTCAACCAAACAAGTTTCAATGACCAAAATATCACACCTACCTCCTCGAGAAAGTAAGTCCTTGCAATTCTTCTTGATGTGCCCGACCTTCCCATAGAAAACCACTTGAGCTTCTTTGGGTTCTTCTTTTTCTTCTTCTTATTTTTGCCGTTTATAGGAATAGAAGGCTTCTTGTTCTTAGCCCATTGCTTCTTTCTATTTCCAGGGTTGGGATTAGAATTAGAGGCAGCCGCCAAGTTGGCCTTTCCACTAACAAGAGTTTCCCTGATTAGATTTTTGAACTCCTATAGCTGCTTCATCAGCTTAGTCAAGGTCATATCCCATATATTGCTTAAATTAAATGAAGCTCTAAATGGGATAAACTCCTTAGATAGAGTCTCAAAGACTGTAGTCATCTATGTTTAAATATCATTGTCAGCTCCATTTGTTGATGAGGTAACCTATGACTAACATCATATGCTCCTTTATAGATGTCCCTAGTCTTTGTTTGTAGTTTAGAAGTTTCTGAAGTGCCCCTTATCGTTTTGTCAGGGCCTAGCCTCCAAACATGTCTTCAAGATTATCCAAGATCTGCTTCATAGTCTCATAATCTTCATGTTGAGCCTATAATACGTTATTTATGCTGGCCATAACATAATAAAGGGCCTGATCATTAGCATCCTTCCAGCAACCATATGCTTGGATTTGCTCATTATTGGAATCTCCTATAGGCTTAGGAGGGCACGGAGTTGTTAGCCCAAATTTTAGTTTCTTAAAGGACAATATGATATTCAGGTTCCATTTTCAATCATTAAAATTCTCACCGGTTAATTGGTTTTTGTCAAGTATCGATGATAAAGTAGTTTTAGACATTTTTAATCTACAATAAAGAATCAGATACCAAACATAAGCAAACATACCATAATAATTTAGTAAGATAACACAATCATGTAAAACATACAATGTGTTTATGTGTTAAAACCTTAAAAATATCACAGCCTTACAATGATAATTCTCAACTCATAATTCAACAAGTCGGCTAGGGGAGACTTGTGAAATTCAATTAGGAACAAGGATCTCCTCCTAATTAATATATGCCATCCAAGACCCGTATAATCCAGCATATATTAATAATTGTTTTTTTGGATATTAATTTTATTAACAGAGCTCTTAGAAGAGGATAATAATAAAAGCAATGTGAGTGTATAACCATCATTTTAATATTTTATCCATGATTTATAATCACCACCTAGGGGTGTGCAACGATAAATCATGCTAAAATACGTTATCCTTTTGGAGATCCAACCAGTACATGATGAAGTTCCTTCCTAGGAGTTAAAACCACCATGTACTACCTATGGACCAACAATTGAGGCTATAGGTCTTCTCTTAAAAAACCTTATCCCACTCAATAAAATCAAGGTTTTATCTTAAAAACATGCATGAACAATTTTTGATGAGTGACACTCCCTATTCTATATAATATGTTATCAACATATATGGCAAACCATATTATAATGTAGACAAGCAAAGCAATCATGCAAAGCCACAAGCAAAATAATAATAAATTGCCCTAATATTATGGTCCCATTCTAGAGAAAAGAAATTAAAGATTTTAAGAGATCAATTGAAACATACTATCAATTCTTCATCCCTGACTCTTCAAATTATATCTTTCTTCATGTGTTATCTATCTTTAAGTCTTCAATCTTGCAAGGATTGAATATCCATATTTTCGGTCATATCTAAATTTAATGTTTATCAGAATTATCCCAAAAATAAAATCAAAACTCTGCTGAAAAATACACTTTTTTTGAAAATCTATAGCTCTTTACCGGCATGCCGATTTGTGTAATAGGCCTACCAATCATGGCCCTTCGGCTTGCCTAAACTCACAGTTCAGCCTGCCGGTCATGACAGATCGGCCTGCCAAACTCGAAAGTTTGGCCTACCACCAGAGCCGTTAGAATTCTGCTCCATAGACGGCCTATCGATCCCAGAGGTTCGGCCTGCCGGTCTTCGACCATCGGCCTGTCGAACCTGGTGGTTTGGCTTGCCAACCTAGCAAAAATCACAACTTCTAGAAAATATAGTTTTTATGCAGTTTTTCAATCTTATTTTTAACAATTCAAAAAAACATAAAATTAGGGACTCAGAAAATACCTATGGAAAATTATCATCTATCTTCTAAATCTATCTTCTTCGAATGATTATTTAATTACAAAATTATTACAAATTTAAAATTAAATAATAATTTTTGGACCGCTATCTAATTACATAAAAAACCTAGATACACATTCTAACCTCTAAGGAACCATAACCGGTACAAATTAATTAATTAATAAATAATTAAATAATAATTTAATCAATTATAATTAATTAATAAACATTTACCATATATTTGATGACAACATATATAATTATATATAAACCTTAGAGTGCTAACTCTCTAAAAAATTAAATTCAAGCATATAAGAGATCAAGATCACATAATTTATACATATAGTATGATCACAAACTCATAAATTTATGTAAAAACTTGACTCTGATACCAATTGTTGGAAAAATAGTACACAAAAAAAATTAAAATTTTTTATACAAGAGTATTTTTTAAAATACAAGTTTGACACACTATATGCATAAATTAATTGGGTCTTACTAACCTTGTTTGCTAAAGAGCTTCCATAATCGATAAAAAAAAAAAGTTCAAGAAGAGCCTCAATTAACTGGTTTTCTTTACTTTTCTCGATCCATGATTGGAATGCGTGTGGGCACATGTCATACAGCTCTTCCTTGGTCACTTTCTTTCCAACCAATTAAGAAATACCCGGAACTATCATTTGTGATTTGTGAACAATAACTTTTCAAGGGAGTTTCACAGACTCACAGTATAGAGTGCTCACTCTTGATCTCTCAACTGATTTAAATAACTATGAAGTTTCACTCTCTATTTATAGAGGTTAGACCCAGGGGTTTGTCTTTATCAAATATGGCCTCAAAAATTTAAATATGGATCAATATCTAATAAAATCACGTAAAAATATGTGATCAAATTATCGTTCGATCAGCAGGCTAAACTTACTCCATCAGTAGGTGAACTTGAAGATCGGCTTGCCAAACTTACGATAAATGATCCATGCAAATCTTTTATTTTCCACTCAAAATTCTTTGGATAAAGCCTTAGTTTTAATTTAAACAAGCCAATAGAGAAGTTATTTGATTAAAACAACCATATCTAGATAATCTCTAAGAAAATAAATATTTCGGATAATTCAACAAGTTTATCTTGAATTAATTTTTACAAAATTAATTTACCCGATAAATAGACATTAATTATCTAACCCTATCAAATTTTAGCTAATATAATAATTTAAGATAAGCCACCAATTTATTAGAAAAAGCACGCCGTATCATTATAGAATTTATTATGAGCTAGTAAAAGGGGCTTAATGGACCTATATAGTTCAAGCTCTCGATAATTATGAAATTCAATATCCTAGATATACATTTCATGATTATCAACTCTAACACTACTCCACTAAAAGCTTAAAGCTGCACTCTTGAACTATATAAAATTACGAAGCCTGAATAGCAAAGTATCTATGACATATCATAATATATCTTATAGGATATCTATAATCGGCTTAAGGATAAATTCTGTCTCATCTTCCTAATTATTTTTCTCTTATGTTCCATTATCTTATCGTCAAAAAACTTACCATCCAAAGACAATATGCCATTCGGTTACCTATGTATCCAAATGGTTGAGCGCTCCAGTCTTTCAATTACAGGATAACACATAAAAAAGGATATCATTGACTCCTAAAGAGAAGCTACAGATTCCGTATCTATAAATAACAAGTCTACACTATCAATAGTCATGTCTCTAATGTATCGGTATGTGTACCATCATAAAATATGGATGTCACCCTTTAGTATATCAAAAAACGTAAGTTAAGACAACGGGCCCACTATTCATCTCAAGATTAAGATACAACATATCTGATTGTCTAAAGTGAATTAATTTGCCGAGACAGAATTATTAATCTAAATCAATTACACTTTATGTCCTGATGTAATACATCATCACCTATGAGAATGTACCAATGTTTCCATTCGCGGAGTCCACCTTTGATGGCCAAGACAAACCATCTCCCTTTAGGGACATAGTCAACAAAACAATCTTTGCATAAATAAAGCACCCAACTTTATTCCCTTGATTAAGAATCTTATGATTTAGACCGTCACCTTTAGAATCATGTCTTCCATATAAGCTGTCTATCATATGCCTGATTCTAATGGCTTAGACTGACAGTAGATAAATATGAACATAAAGAGGACAATTATTTGGTATATAAATAATAAATAAACTTTTGATTGATAAAAATGTCTCCAAAAATATATTACATTTTTACTCCTTAGGGCATACATGTCTAACACTTGCCTTTTTAGCAAAGCGTCTATGATTACCCTTAGTTTCCACTATTTATACACGCACAATGTATGCTCTAATGCTACCCAACCTTGATGGTTTTCACAACATGATCAGCGAGGAGTCAAAACAAAAGACAACCAAAAACCACAATTGCATATTATGGATAAACAAATCCCCAGAGTGCCATTTAGTGCCTTAAAATGATCATGAAACATAAATTAGTTTTCTACAACTTTATAACATTAAAATATGGGTTTTAAGAATGTTTAAACATGATAGAATATGCAAGAACTGAACCAGAACAAACTGAAAGCATTGTTGGGCTCAGTGGAGAAGGCAGTAGCTAAAGCTATTTTGCTCGGTTGACCTCAATACATAGGGTGTAGTTGACCGCGCCTCCATTGAACCCAGTTTTTCCTTTTTAGGTAGATTTACTAGTTTCCAATTGAAACTTGAGAAATTCATTGAAAATAAAGTACAACTCTAATTTAGGCTCATGATAGCTTGTTGGAAAGCTTAGAATGTCTATTTTTAAAATATGCAAACCAATCTATAAAAATCATTTTTAATTAATCCTAGAAATTCAAGAAAGACCACTGCTTATTAAGGTATCACTAAATTTCTAGAATACAAAGTGTTTTCTTTAAACCAAATCATATTATCATTGTACAAAAATTTCAAAACCATTCCCAAAATATGTTGTAAGCATTCTGTACTCATAGTAAACATATTTCCATAAATTTTATACCAAAATCATCAACAAAACCATATTTAAATAAAAACGAAAACATGCTTAAGTTTGTTCTTCAAGCTCAAAATTTTTATACATCAGTCATAAAGCTATGAAAACCAGTTTTTAAACATTCCGGACATATTTCTAACATTATTGTCAATCCAAAATGAAGGTTGGTTGCTGGTTTTGGCTCAAGGCTCAAGTTTTTGCTCATAAAATGCTCAAATATGCATGCTAACATACCCAAAAATTTTCATGGACTTTAAACACGAAAGTAATGCTTTAAACTTAAAAAAAAATACATACTAAAATCCAAGTTTAGATTAAAGAAAACCTATCTCAAAACTCCTTCGAAAAACAAGACATTTTTGGATTGAAAACCAAGCTTGAATCCTTGAAGTTGGTTGGGCTTGTAGGTGGTTATTTTGCTGGTTTTCAGTTGAGCTTTTGAGCTATGTTTCTTGGTGATTTTGGTTGAGTTTAGGCCACATTTTTGGCAAGGTTCTTGGTGGCTTTTGGACAAGAAATGAGGCTACTTTCCTTGGTATTTTTGGCTACCTTTGGTGGATTTTTTTTAGCTTTTGGTTGGCTACTCACCTAGCTTCTCTAGGGTGTTTGGCTTCATGGGAGGAGATGGTGGCTGTCGTTTGGTGTGTTGCTGTAGCAAAATGAGAGGGATTCTTTTGTGTTTTGCTATAGCAAAATGAAGGAAAGGGGAAGAGAGCAACGTCGGAGAAAGGGGAGGTGAGTGTGGAGAAGTGTGTATATGGGTGGTGTGCTCAAGGTGGGAGTGTGGAGGGTCTCTAAACATACATTCCAGAAAAAAAAAAAAAAAAAATCTACTTGTCTACTTAGGTGGGGGGGAGGGGAACGGGGAGGGGGGCTGCATGTGTAGAGTGAGGGAAAGTGGGGTTTGGGGGGGTGTTTTTGTGATAAAAGTTGAGTGTGAGGGTGATTTTAAAATAAAAGTTAAATGTGGGGTATAAGTGCAAATAATGTAAATAGTTAGTAGATTTTCAAAAATTGAAATTTGTGATAAAATGCATTCAAAATATGTAAATGGATATTACTTATACAAAAATAAATTTGTACACCTCAAATTAATCTGGCACACTAATTGATAGAATTTATACATAATAATTTGTAAGTTAAATTTCTAGATGTTACAATATCAGTAAGAGACTTGAATCTAAGAGTTAAAATATTAGAGATTGGAAGCATCAAGATAGAAATAACATATGAAAAATCAATGAGGAAAACAAACAGTTATCTTTTACTTGTAGACTTGATTATGGTAAAGATCTTGTGTTTGGGGTAGCTTTCACATGTTTTTTAAAATTTAATCTTAAAAAACATTGTTTTATGGAGTTATCTTATAATTCATTCTTCTAGTGTAGATCTTGGTAAGTCCTAATTTGTAGTGGACTTGAGGTCTAAAACATGTAACAATAGATGCCAAATGGAATTCTCTGTTTGCATGTGATTGCTTGCATTCAAAACCATGGCCACGATATTTTCAATTATGTGCATGATAGCCGCTTGAAGAATTATTATAAGCATGTTTATGCACACTATATCAAGCCAATTAATGGCCCAAATCTGTAGAAAAAGGGTGTCCATGTACCAAAATTCAAAAAATAACACGGTTGACCCAAGAAAGTACGCCGCAAAGAACTCGGAGTGCTAGGTTTCTGAAACAAACATAAGGAAGATGAGGAGGACAAGAATCATTGTCAAATGCAGCTCCTGTGGGCGTGAAGGATTCAACAAACTCACTTGCAACAG
The DNA here is from genome assembly GCA_025403435.1 of Artocarpus heterophyllus. NCBI lineage: Eukaryota > Viridiplantae > Streptophyta > Magnoliopsida > Rosales > Moraceae > Artocarpus > Artocarpus heterophyllus. The sequence goes on from CM046351.1 coordinate 20,372,691, forward strand.
ATATACGAGAGAGGTTCGAAGCTCAAGCGGACCACAACCAAGACAACAACGCCCTCAAAAATTCCCCCAAAGCAGGAGGGTACCAACCGATCAACTCTTAACATATTTTGAAATTAAAGAAACTTACCTATTCATTAGAACTTTGTTTATGTATAATTGTATATGATGACTTGAACTTGCTGAATTTAGTAGTGGTGAACCTTTTTGTTTGGCTGTATTGGACACCTTCGAATTATTAAACAGGAAGTTAACATATATAGGTTCCACGGAAGTTAATAATTAGGACTTGAAGTTAACATATATAGTGGACTTGAGGTCTTCCTTTGTCGCCATTTTCCACCCCAATCTCAAAGAAATTTTCCCCCAATTTCAGTTAAGAACCCTAGTCCTTGTGAAGAACAAAACCAGGGCAAATGCAAGTAAATAAAAAGCTTATTTGACATTGCTTTCAAAGACTACTCTTAGCTTCTATAACTATCATCAGCAGGTTAGCGTGTTTGGTAAAACTGGCTTTTATAAAGTTGTTTCTAAAAGCTGCTGCCTAGTCGAACAAGCTGAGCAAGATGGAGATTGCTTTTTACAACAGTTTTTGTAGTCATAATTTAAAATAATATCAATACAAAAAGTTTATAATTAATTTATAAGGTAACTTTTTTTAATATTGTTGTGCTTTTTTTAGAGTGATTTTCTTAATTGGAGATATAATTTATTTCATATAATAAAAATAATTTATTTTTTCTAAAAATATATTATATAATAAAATAAAAATTATATTTTTTTAGCAGTATCATATACAAATATAATATATGTTAACCTTAAAAATAAAATCAAAGTTAAAAACTAAAATTGTAAACTTGTTTAGTAAAAAATGCCTATTTTCATCATTATACATCTCCATAATAATTTTGTATATAATTTATCAAACAATTATAATTCTACTTTTAATGTTTATAACAGTTTTAAAAGTAATTTACCAAACGCCTATGTGCTTTTGTTTTGTAACACTATACTGTAAAAACACAGTACAACAAAAGCAAACCTTATAGCATAACAATACCAAAGCCCCAAAGCTCTCTCTTTAGTGAAAATATGTGGTAGCCTCTAAAAAATCCCCACCTGACGCCGTGTCTCTTTCTGTTATGGTTTGATTAGATTTTGACGAAAGTCTATTAATTACTAGGGTTTAAGAGTCCATGTTTGTTTTGCTAAAATTAAAGAAAAAAGGAATCAATTGGCTACGGACTTAGGACCATGGTGCAAATCGCCCTTTTTCAAAAATTAAGAAAAATGCTCCACCGACCAAACCGAGGTTCTATTCGTCTCCTTCTTTTTTCATCCCCTAATCTTTCCAACTGCCGTCTCCTTCTCCGGTGAGTCTCGTCTTCTTCTCTTCCGTAGATTGTCGTCATTTCCTACTAAAGTGGTCTTCGTAGTCTCCTTCTCCGGCGAACCAAGCAACGGTAAGTCACTATCCCTATCTGCTTTCATCGTTTTTCATAAAATAAATTTCATACTCTTTGGTTGCTAAGAAACTCTGAGATACCTAGCGTTCTTGCCCTAAATTTTGCAATCCGAGCTGTTCGACGTTTAATTTGTCTACGTGTGGTCTGCTTCGATTTATCCAGTTTGTTATTTCATAGTCAGCTAATGTTTGATTTGTTATTTTTAACACAGGAGAGCAATGACTAGTGAAGGTGATCCAATTGACCAAGCTGTTGCAGCACGTCGTGAAAGGCTGAAAGCTCTAAAAGCTGCACAAGAACTGTTGAACACCCCGGATGAAGATTCCGTCTCAGTTGAGGATAAGCAAAATAATGACTATGAATCTAGTGAAGAAACGTGAGTGAGTATACCCTGATTTTATGAATTAAAAGAGAAAATAAAGAAGAAATGAATGAATTCTTTCTATGCGTATATGAACACAACGTTTGAGGTGACAGTTTAGACCTCATCATATGTGGAACATATCTCTTCTGTGATCTTTTCTCTTTGTTGATTAGTAATGTCCATGTTATGTGGCTTATTTACAAAGATAAAAGCACGAGAACAAATGAAATGTGTTAATTACTAATTATTTGTTGCAATTGGCATACTTGGATTTTAATTGGGAGTTTCTTTTTGTATTACCTGTATTCAACGATTTCACGCTTTGGCGTCTGCTGTTATACTTATTGATTTCAACTGGTTTATATCTTGGACTTTTAATTTGTGGTTATGTCATATATTAGCTGTGAAAGCCCTTAATTTTGCTTACTTTCTATACTATAGTGTGCTTTCAGTCCAGAGCCAGAGCATGATGAGGTTAAATAAATAATAAAGGATACAGAGCAGGAAGTTGATTAAATTTGGGTAGATCGTTTAGAGATTACAGTATCACTTTTGAAGAAGACTTGGGCTGTTTTTCTTCATTTATTTATTTTTCTCAATATCTTATTTTTCACATGTAGCTGTTGGTACTTCACTTCAAGTCGTGTGCCTGTGAGAAACAAATCTGGTTAAGAGAGGGTTTTTTTTTTTTTTTTGTCTGTTTGTTTTTTTTTTTTTTTTATAGGAAAATCTTCTTTGGTAAAGAATGTTGACAAACATTTAGGACTAATGGTAACATGCGCACAAAAGCAGAGAGGTGTTTACGTTTTTTCCCTTCCTCTGTTTCGGCTGCACCAACAAACTGCCTTTGTTTATTCTGATTATTTTGTTGCAGTAATTCTAACATGAAATTTTAAAATTATGTTCCTCACGATAAGCATCTTCAAGAGGGGAAGGTTGCTCCTCCAGTCCTGCCAACGTTTGAAGACCCTGTTGCAGCAATGCCTCCTCCATCAGAGAAGAAAGAGGTACTCAATTTTTTGCTATTAAAAGCTAAAACGCCTAATTTTCTTACGCGTGTGCGCGTGCTTGTGCATGGGCGTTTGTGTCTGTTATGTTACATCTCTATGTGCTCTGAGTACAGTTAATTCTTCAGGATCCATTCGTAAATATTGCTCCCAAGAAACCAAATTGGGACCTCAGGAGGGAAGTGCAGAAAAAGCTTGATAAGCTAGAGAGACAAACCCAGAAGGCAATGTATAGACTCATGGGTATGTGTTTTTTTTTTTTGTTACTATTTTTTTGGGGTTCGTTTGGTTCACAGGTTTGGAATGGTTTGGCTTAGAACTGTGTAGTTTGAACTGTGGCTTTGAAACTGTATGGTTTAAATAGTAGTTTTGAACTGACGTTTGGAATGTAAAGGTTTAAAACAAGAACAATGGTTAAAAACGAAAACTCATGTTTTAAAAACTATAGTTTATGAAGAAAAATAAGAATGAGAATAGTTTTATGGTAGAAAATGGTTCAAAACCGTCTAAACTTGAATGGGGAGGGGGCAAAGTGTAGATTTTAAATGTTTAGGTTGGTTTAAGACTGCCTTCATGGTTTAAGACCACCTCAGTTATTATTCCACAAAATGCCAATTTGAACTGTCTTTATGGTTTAAAATCGCCTTCATGGTTTAGAACCTAGACACCAAATGGCACATTAGTAATGTTTTCACATAGGACATCAAACCTTTACTAGGCGGTGAAACAGACATTTAAAATCCTATATTGAGTTAAATGATTGTGAAGATGAGATTAGAGTATTGTTTTTGATAAATTGATAATACTTCTGAGTCTTGAAGTGCAACAAGAAAAGGTCGCACTTGGCTCTGGACCCTTCCTTTTGTACTTCTTGTTGAGCTAATGATTAGACAATTGATCATGGTTTCTTTAACCATTCTGGCTTTTCTACTCTGGCTTTCTTCTATATTGGCTTTTTCACTGGGTTTATTATTTTCTCTCCCATAGATTTCTCACTTTAGCAATCCAAATGATTTATATTGATTGTGTTGGGAATTAACGCTTGCGTTGACAAAGTCATAGTCAGGTTTCTCATTTGCAGCCAACTTACCTACCATTCATGTGTATTCTGCAGAGGAACAAGAAAAGCAGAAAGAATTGGCTCACGATGGTCAAGATGAAGAAGATTAGTCAACCCTTGCAATCAGAACGAGCTATCTATTTCTCCAAAAAAAAAGAAATGGAAAAAAGAATGTCGTTTAATAACAGAACCTAGTCATAATCATTTTAAGGTCTGATATTTGATAAGTCGTCTCCGACTACTGCTCAATGATCATTTACTAGCTTTTAGAGGGATGGAGATGGCGCGTTTCATCTCCGTCGAAACAAGTTCTGGGAGAACAATCGTTCGTCAACTTACCTCACAGAGATGGATGGAGCATGCCGCATCAGATGGCATCGCGTCCAAGGATGCCGCAAGACGAAGCGCTCTGTAAAGAAATCGATGCCTTGTTAAAGACAAGGAGAAAGAGCAAAATATATATTTAGGTTAAAATTTGGTAAATAACGTTATATAGTTTCAAAATACGTAGTAAATAAGATATCATGTGAAATTATGTAATATGTCATTAGAAATTAAGAATCAAAATCTCAAAATACTTCTGTCTCTTTCTCCTCCACGTTTTAAACCATCCTCTCTTGTTGGCATTGAGGTGGTTGGGAAATACTATATTAACATAGTAATAGTACATTTTTAACTAATGAAAAAATTTATTAGCGACTTCGTTGGTTGTTGGAAAATACAGCATCAACTTGTAAATAATGTACTATCGTGTAAGTACAAAAAGTTATTGGCAATTTTGTTGGACTATTGGTTGGTCGGGGAATGCAATATTAACCTGTAAATGCTATATTAACTTGTAAATATAAAAATTCATCAACGAGTTTGTTGAACTGTCGGTAGACAGGAAATATTGTATTAACTTGTAAATATTGCATTTAGTTGTAAATACAAAAATTTAGCGGCGATTTCACAAAACTATCGATGGTTGGGAAATATAATATTAACCTATAAATACTATATTAATGTGTAAATATAAAAATACATTGGCGACTTCATGAGATTGCCGACTTTTGGAAAATACAGTATTAACCTATAAATATTGTATTTACACGATGGAGTCGTCCACTGTTGGAAAATATAGTATTAACATGTAAATAGCGTATTAATGTGTAAATTTAAAAATTCACTGGTGACTATGTCGGACAACTGCTAACCGATAAATACAATATTAACCTGTAAATATTGTATTCACTTGAAAACATAAAAATTTACAGGCAACTTAACCGGATCATTGATGGCCGGAAAAATACAATATTAACTTGTAAATATTGTATTAACATATAAACACAAATTTATTGGTAACTTCATCGAATTATTGGTGGCTGGAAAATATAGTATAGCCTATGAATACTGTATTTACTTGTAAAATACAAAACTTTACCAAGGACTTCATTAGACCACTAAGAATGAAAAATACAATATTAACATGTAAATATTGTAATATTATCCCCAATGGCAATCCAAGGGCCGGTCCATGTAGCGAAATTACCATAAATATTTTTCCGCGGGTCTTGGCGAACTCTGTGATAAACATTGGTACACACGATATGATGTTGTGCTTCACATTCATCATAGAAAAACTCAATAATAATATTTGAGAATGCCTATGAATAATTATCAAATCAACAGTATTAATGGGGGCACGAAGCCAGATGTTAAGAGTACCTCTGGACCTTGTGGCAATGGGCTTCACATTACTTTGCTGCTTGTTGTTACCTTGTTTTCAAGATTTGATAGAAATAAACGCACTTTGTGCTTCATCTACTTAATTAGCCCCTGAACTTTTTGGTACTATATCGGCCTCTTTCATGGCCTAATTGCATGTTGAGTTATTTTACAAAGGAAGTTGCTTCAGCGAACTTTGGGAAAACGGGTATTTGGTACTACCCTTTAAACTTGTTATACATTTACAATTTGCCCCTTAAACTTTTAATTTGACAAGTTCTCTCATGAACTTATAAATTTGTAGCAAATCACCCTTTGTTAATAGCAATTTTTAGTTTTTGCCTAAAATTAATATGTAATTTTTCATATGAGTTGTTAATTAAGAGTATAAAAAAGTTTTTTCATATAAATGTTAACTTAAATTTATATTCAAGCCAAAATTAATTCAAAATTTTCAATTTTGATGAAAACTTAATTAAAGATATTAATCACAATAAATTTGAGTTAAAATATATAAAACCAGTTGCATCAAGAATCGATTATTCATGTACATATTATATGTCAATTTCAGTCAAAAAACTAAAATTGCTATTAATGGGGGGTGAGTTGTTATAGGAATTGTAAGTTTAGGAGATAGTTTGCTAAAATTAAAAGTTCACAAGGTAAATTATAAATGTGTGATAAGTTTAGGGGTACAGTGCCAAATCCCTTTGAAAATTATAATGAAGCAGACACAAGTTTATTACCTAAAGCAAATTCAGAAAGATAAAAAGAATTCTCGTGAGGGATGCAACAAACTATTGATCAACAATATAATTTTCAGGAAACCATGGATATACACGAGCCATACAACAGTGTATAAAGTAGAGAACAATTCTTCTAGCTATAGCCCCTTGAAAACAACCACCATAGCAAGTACGAAAAATAATCAGGTGGCAACTATTAATGTGTCTTCTCAAAACAATGATGTGGAATAAATAATTTCCTGGAAACTCAACATCGGACGCATCTTTCTCATTCGAGAGGTCCATTTAAAATGAGCAAAATTTGGTTCGGGAGAATGCTACTCCTACTGGGTGAGGGCAGTAGAATTGTGTCTATGAGTATTAGACTCTAGGTCATGCATAGAAGTCCTTTTAGTCCTTCAGAAAAAGTTACGGTTTATTAACTTGATGATTTGCGGGAAGTGAATAGACAATCTTGGCGGATCTAGTAAATGAGGACTCTCTAAAGATTGAAAACCTAGAGTAGATAATTGGCAAATGTCGCTATAAAGAGAAAGAAGTTGGAGGAAAAAAGTCATCCCACGAGCTTAGAGCTGAGACTACAAAAGAATTTATAATAAACAAATCTTGGCAGATGGTGCTATTTGGAGAGAAAGAAGTTGAACAATAATTCAGAGGAAAAAAGTCATCCCACAAGCTTAGAGCTGATAGTAAGAAGAAATTTATAATAAGTAAATCTTAGGAATTTCCCTAACTTCCATAATTTTTGTTGCAGGTAATCTCGACGGCCTAAGTCCCAGTGTTGAGATTGAGAAAGGCCCAGGAAGACAAGTTAATAGGGTCCTCCCAAGTATTGAGATATCTCAAGAAAGGCAGGAGGACAAGTTAAGAAAATGTCTAAGTTCACTAAACCAGAGGTGCATATTTGATGAACGTGATCCATGCGACAGATATGGAAGTCAGATATGAGGAATATGGGAATAAAATCAAGAAAGTGATATTCTTGATTTTTCATTTAAATTATTATAATTTTATCATTTTGTACTTGAAGTTATAGCTATAAATAGCGGTGGACCCGAGAGAAGGGACATTTCTTCTTGTTTGGCCTTTTCACACTTCTATATTCTAAAAAAATAAAAAGAAAACCCTAAAGTGTACATAGCTCATATTGAGTGAACCAATATAATTCATTGTGTTCTTTATTTTTTGTACTCCTAAATTTCTCTAGTTTGCATTATTAACCATGAGTGATTCGTGAGGCAATTGTTGAATTAAAATTACCGTTAACAATTGGCGCTAGAAGAAGTGCCAGATTTATCTAATTTTGAACTGAAACGTTTCCCTCAATCATCATGGTGACCATAAGAACCAACCATGTAGGGGATAACTCCAACAACCTTTCTGCTGTTGAGGAAGTTGGAGGATTAAGGCAAGGAAAGTAACCCTTAAGAACAACAGTTTTAGAGCAAAAGGTCGAATGAGTGAGCAAAATGCTTGAAAAGATCACAACAGCCCTGGATCAAATTCAAGGCAGGAATGGTAACACTGCAGGTGTAGATCCAGTAAACCTAAGGGATAACCCTGGTAACCAGGAAGGTGGCTAGCAGGAAGTCCTTGAGGGAACCGGCAAGACTGTAGGTGGCCATAATAGAAGCGCGAACTCAATGGGTAGCTGTGAGAAGAGGTGTCGAGCAACCCAAGCATTGAACTAGGGAGAAAACCAACAAAGGCAAAAGGTAGGCCTCCCACCAATACCTCCAAGGTGAGATGATAGACAGAACACGACTTCTGCCTAAAACAACAGAGATCTTGGGGACCAACTTTGTGGGGGAGATTTGAGGAATGTGTTACATGTAAGGAGAGCTGTTTAAGTGGGGAATGACCCTCACCGAGTGGATTTGGCTGCTATTGACCAACCACCACGCAACCTATAGGTTGACCTTAGCTGATAGTCTAGCAGGTGAACAAGCAAATATAAGCTACATTAGGACTCTCTACAGGAAAAGGATAGATATTTAGTGGGAAGAGTGGGGGAGTTGGAAGAAACGTTTGATGTCCACCATGGCGAGGAGAGCAACGCCTTATCTCCTAGAGTCATGGAAGTGTCCCTTTCAGAAAGGTTTAAACTCCACAAATGTCTCCGTAGGAAGGGTTAAAGAATCTAGATGACCACATCCAGATATATGAGTCTTATATGGAACTTTACAGAGTCCCACAGAAAATCATGTGTCAAGCATTTAGCCAAACTTTGGTAGGTTCGGCTAGACGGTGGTTCAGGACCCTTAAGGCTGGGTGCATCACTTATTTCCAAGACTTAAGAGTTGCCTTTCTAAACTAGTTTATGCACATTAGGGCTCTACCCCCTCCAAAGAAAAGCTTAGCTTCTTAACTCAAGGGCCAAACTAATCTTTAAAGGATTGGCTTGCCAGGTACACCAAGGAGGTGGCAGCAATGGAAGGGGTCTCAAACGACATTGCTCTTATGGGAGCTCTAAGTAGCATACATACGGATATTCCCTTCTAGGAGGATCTCGAGCATAAGGGTCTGAAGTCATACAAGAAATTCTTAGAGAGAGCCAAGGGATTCATCAATTAAGAAGAAGTAAAAAGCCTAGCTTTTAAGAGAACCATATGAGGCAGTAGTAGTGGTAATGGTCATGGGTCGAACAATGGCAGAAATAAGAGGGAAAACCCTTGGGTAGAGTAGTTTAAAGCCATGAGTCTACGATTGGCCATCATCCTAGCCAAGCCAGGTTGTTGTAACAGATAATGCTAAACGGGAAAAGGAGGAGGATGGTAGGCCTCGACCCCAACAAAGGTATGATAACTACCAAGAGCTCACAGCTTCGATAGATGATATTTACCATCAGATTAGTGACAAGCCTTATCTTCAATGTCCTCCCTCAATGAGGTCAAATCCAAAAAAGTGCAATCAAAACAAATACTATAGGTTCCCCGATGATGTGGGACATTATAGTAGTGAGTGCATGGACCTTAAGGACAAGACAGAGAAGATAAGAAGAGAAGGTCGACTTTAGGGGCACAACACCAACAAAGGAAAGAAAAGTGGTAGGCAGAATGATCATCCAAATGATCATGGAAATGAAAGAAGATGGCATAATGTTGACCGCCAAGACAATAACACAAATACGCCTACTAGGGTGATTTGTACCATTTTTGGTGGACCATACCATAGAGGTGACTCCAAAAGCTCCTAGAAGAATTACGCCCCCAAGGCGAGGGAAAACACAAAGTAGAGATGCATGAACATGTTAGTAAGTAGAGCTACCAAGGAGCAGAGATATGAAGGAATAGAGATAACTTTCTCTAAGGAAGGTGCACATGGAGTCCACTTTCCCTAAAATGATGCATTGGTGGTTGAAGCAATCATTAAAAACTATACTGTATGTCTGATTTTGGTCGAGAATGGTAGTTCTTCTGGTTATGGTTCCTTAGAGGTTAGAATGTGTATCTAGGTTTTTCATGTAATTATATGGCGGACTATCATCTCCGTCTAAGAATTGTTATTTAATTTTAAATTTGTGAGAATTTTGTAATTAAATAATTATTCAGAAAAGACGGATCTAGAAGATGGATGATGGTGCACCCAGGTATTTCCTAAGTCTCTAATTTTATGCTTTTGAATTGTTAAAAATAAAATTGATGAATTGCATTCAAATTGTATTTTCTAGAATGGAGATTTCTGCTTGGTTGGCATGTCGAACATCACAGTTCGGTAGGCCGATGGTCACAGATCGGCAGGCCGGAGGTGTGGCTCGACAGGTCGTTAGTGGGGTAGAAATCGGTTGGCTCTGCCGGCAGGTCAAACTTCCAGTTTGGCATGCTGAACTTTCATGGGTCGGTAGACCGATCTTTTCGACCTAGATCGGCCTGCCGACTGAGAGCTGGAAAATTTCCAGAAAATGTGCAATTTTTGTAGTACAGTTTTAATTTTATTTTTAAGACGATTCTGAGAAATATTAAATTTGGATATGACCGAAAATATGAAGTATTTGATTCATATGGGATTGAAGACTTGAAGATGGGAATTATGTGAAGAAGGATATAACTTGAGGATTCAAGGATGAAGAATCGATATATGTCTCGATTATTCTCTTGTAATCTTAGTTTTTCTATTCTCTAGGGTAGAGCCATAATATTACGGTTATTATTATTTTGCTTATAGCTTTGCTTGATTTCTTTGCTTGTCTGCATTATAATATGATTTGCCATGTATATTGATAACATGTCATGTAGAATAGGAAGTGCCACTTATATTAAAATTGTTCATGCATAATATTAAAATAAAACCTTGATTTCAAAAGATTGAGTGGGAGAAGGTTTTTGAAGAGAGAACCTAAGGCCTCCATCGTTGGTCCATAGGAAGAACATGGTGGTCTCGACCCCTAGGAAGGGATTTCTATCATGTACCAGATTAGATCTTTGAGAGGATAAGGTATTTTAGCATGATTTATGGTTACAAACCCCTAGGTGGTGATTATAAATCATTGATAAAATATTAAAATGATGGTTATACACTCACGTTAATTTTATTATTAACCTCCCCCAGGAGCTCTGTTAATAAAATTAATGGCCAAAGAAACGATTATTAATATATGCTGGATGACATGGGTCCTAAATGACATATATTAATCAGGAGGGGATCCGTGTTCCTGATTGAATTTGGCATGACTCCCTTAGGAGCTTGTTAAATTCTGAGTTGAGAATTATCGTTGTAAGGTTGTGATATTTTCAAGGTTTTGACACATAAACACATTTGTATATTTTTACATGATTGTGTTATCTTACTAAATTATGATTTGTTGCTTATATTTGGTATATGATTCTTTATTGTAGATTAAAAATGTCTAAAAACACTTTATCATCAATACTTGACAAAAACCAATTAATCGGTGAGAATTACAATGATTGGAAACAGAACCTAGACATGTCGTTTTGGCCCCAAGGAGCGTTGTTTTTTTTATCAAAAAGCGAAATGTCATTTTTCAAAAAGAAAAAAAAACATGTTGTTTTCCTTAAGAAAGGTGCTGGTCGTTGGCTGAAAACGACACGTCGTTTTCATCCTGTAATGGAAAACAACATGTCGTTTTTAGGGGGCATTTTTGACCAAAAAATTAATTAAAAAATTTTAAATTAATTCTATTTTTGTATTTTCAATAGAATTTTTCATTTGGGTATTTTGAGAAGTTAATTTTTGATAAATCTAAAATGAATTTAATGAAATCTAAGATTTTATTATTTATGTTTAAATAAAATATTGGAAATTTATTTTAGATATGGCTATAATTTTATACATAATTTATTTTGTATGTATTCTCTAATTGTTATATTATGATACATGTAATTTCATGAATATTTTATGCATCAAAATTAATTGTCTTGAATGATTTGTATAATTTTAATTGATTTAAGAGTAGCCGCAACATCTTTAATTATATTGAAATTATACGTTAAGTTTCTTGAATCACATGTAGTTAAATAAACATTAATTGTAACTAATTATGTTTGGTATAATGAAATTTATCCCATAGGAAATTTTATTATATCAAACATGATTGGTTATAATGAAATATTAAATTGTTTTTTAATTTATCCATAGGGATTAAGAAATAGAATCTAGTTTAATAGTTTTATCATGAGATTGTATGTGAATCTATATGAATTAGAAACTTAGCTCACAAGTAGTTTTTATAAGTCATTTGATTCATAATTTTTGTGGCATGATTTACATTGGTAAAACATGACATATAGTTATTAGCTTCAAATTTTGTAACATAAGCATGTATGTTTGATGTATTGTAGTAATTCAACCTGTTACTTTATCTGATATAAAATGCGATATTCTCAAGCTTAAAGGTGATAAATATAAGGTCTAGAAGGAGAGGATTCTCCTTTATTTGGGGTGGATAGATATTGACTATGCCATTAAGAAAGATGAACTACCCCTATCACTGAGACCAGCATTCTAGATGATGTTGATCGATATAAAAAGTGGCAGCGATCCAATCGCCTCTTAGTTTTGTTCATAAAGACTAAGATCTCTGCAGGGATTAGGGGTTCAGTTGATCAATATGACAATGTCCGAGCACTATTGAAGGCTATTGATGAACAGTTTAAGTCTTTAGATGAGATATTGACAAGCACCCTGATCATGTAGTTTTCATCTTGAAGCTTACCAATATTAGAGGCGTATGTGAGCATATCATGCGCATGAGGAACATTGCGGTTCAATTGAAGACGCTTGAGGTTGAGATGTCTGATTCGTTCATAGTTTATTACATTCTAAACACTCTACCCTTGGAGTATGGTCCCTTTAAAATCTTCTATAAAACACATAAGGACAAATGGTCAATTAATGAGCGGTTGACCATATGTGTTTAAGAGCAAGGAAGACTCATTATGGAAGAGGGAGAGAAAGTAAATTTGGCAACCTAAGGAAATAAGAAGAAATTTCAGACCAAGCAAAAGGAGAAAAGGCAAGGTTCCTGCCCAGTCGGATATTAAAAAGGAGTTCAAGTTCTTCTTTTGCAAGAAGAAGGGGTAGACAAAGAAGGACTACTCTAAATATGCCTAATTGTCTAGTTTCCAAAGCGCACAACTTAGGCGGTAGTCATTTGATTGAGACAATTCTTAAGGCTATGTGGAGCTTGAGAAATTTATTCTGATGTTCCATAGCTATCAAAGCGCTGAAGTAGGTGATAATATATAGTTCTAGACTTTTTCTCAAGGCAGTCCTTATATCATTTTCTCTAATTCCTTGTTTTAACAATGCTTATAAATCTATACATTGTCACAAAAGAGGAAACATTAGACTTAAAAATCAAACCTCAAAACAAAAGGATATGCATGTACATCAAAATAGCTCATACCTAGGAAACTCCAAACAAACAAAGACATGCTTAAAAGAATCTAAATTTAACACCAAAACTTAGTCCACTAGTTGTCCAAATCTAAAACAAAGTTTCTAATTGATAAGAAAAATATACGCAAACTCTAAAGTAAGCTTCAAGAGGTTATAAATACAAGAAATAGAAAGCTACCAAAATGACAACACGCCAAGACCCTCCATGACTCAGACATAATTGCTAGCACAAGGGCTTGAAAAGAAAAGAGAAGAAAGTAAAAATGAAGATAAAAACTAAATCTCTACACTAGTAATCTAAAGGAGGAAATAATAAAGGATAAAATTGGCTCTTTAAATAAATTTACACAAAAGCAATAAAAAAGGGCAATTTCTTTTAGATCTCAAAATCAAGAACATGAGATAAACTTGGCTTTTGAAGAGAAATCATATCATGAATCACGCAAAGAAAATATTCAAAGAGGACACCAATTAAAGACAATTTTATGAAGAAATGTAACACGAGCTCATTACTTAAATGAGCCTTATTCTAGGAAAATCCTTACCTAAACCCTTTATCAAACACCTCCTATGCATGAAAATCCTCACATTATGCCATCCACCTTAATATATATAATGCTTAAATCCACAACCCTAGTCAAAGTCCACTCTAACATGTCACTATAACGACTTACTAAAAGCCCCACAATTGCATAATCAAATGACCAAGCAAGCTAGATAAATAATGTTCTAATCAGGTTGAAAATGTTTTAGGAGACCTTATCATCATCACTCAATGAAAGATAAATTATTCAATCTTCCGCAAGCATATGGCCTACCACACAATAGCTCACCTCATTTAAAAGATCTAAAGCTTAGAACTAATAACGTAGGAAAAAATAAAAGAAATAATTCTTATTGATTGTTTTCTAAGATACTTTCTAATCCAAAATAATAAAGCAACCATAATATACTTACTAATAATCCTATAACTTATAACAGAGGAACAATCTAAAAAGAAATAAAACAAATTCCAACCATAATCCTTCAAACAAATGGTATCCCCAAATTAAACCACTAACACAACAACTAATATTACATCAAGGCCTAAGAATAAAAATATCCAAAAGTTTACTCTATGTACAATGCTTATGTTGGAAAAAGAGTATGTAGCAGAATTTAAAAAATTTTAAATCACAGTATTTTTCAAAACACAAGTTTGACATACTATATTCATAAATTAATCAAATCTTACTAACATTTGTATACCAAAGGGCTCTTGCAATCTGTGAAGAGAAATACGTTCCAGAAGAGCCTCAACTAACTAGTCTCCTTTACTATTCTCTATCCATGATTGGAATGCGTATGGGCACATGTCGTTCAACTTTTCTCCAGTGACTCTCCTTCCAACCAATTGAGAAGACCTAGAGCCAAGGTTCATGATTGTGAACAATAGCTCTCAGGGAGTTTTAGAGTATCCAACACTAGAGTACTCACTCTAGACCTCTCAACTGTTCTAAATAACTGAGAAAACTCACTCTCTATTCATAGAGGTTGGACCCAGGGTTGGTCATTATTAGATAAGGCCTCAAAAATTTGAATATGGATCAACTTCTAATAAAATTGTGTCAAAAACACGTAATCAGATTATCGTTTGATCGACAGGCCGAACCAACGGATCGGCCTGCTAAACTTACTCCATCGACAGGCCGAACTAACAAATCGACCTGCGAAACTTATGATAATATGATCCTTGAGAAGTTTTTATTTCCACCTGAGATTCTTTGGATAAAGCTTTAGTTTAATTCAAATAACAAAATAGAGAAGTTATCGAATCAAAATAGTCATATCTAAATAATCTCAAAGAATATAAATATTCTCGATAATTCAACAAGTTTATCTTAAATTAATTTACAAAATTAATTTAACGATAAATAGACATAAATTATCTAATCTTATCGAATTTTAGCAAATCTAATAATTTAACATATGTCATCAATTTATTGGAAAAGCATGTCGTATCATTACAAGATTTATTATAAGCTAGCAAATGGGACCTAATGGACCTACATAGTTCAGTCTTTGATAATTATAAAATATAATATCCTAGATGCATATTTTATAATTATCAACTCTAACGCTACTCCACTAAAGCTTAGAGCTGTACTCTCAAACTATACAAAATTACAAAGCCAAAATTAGCTAAATGTCCATGACATATCATAATGTGTCTTATCCCTGTAGGATATTCATAATTGGCTTACGGATAAATTCTATCTTACCTTCCCAATTACTTTTATCTTACATTCCATTATCTCACTATTAGAAAACTTACCATCCAATGACAGTATACCAATCGGTTACACCTATGCATCCAAACGGTTGAGCGCTTCAGTTTTTCAATTATAGGATAACGCATATAAGAGTATATCATTGACTCCACCAATGGAGCTATAGATTCTATATCTATGAATAACAGGTCTACGTTATCAAGAGTCATGTCTCCAACATACTGGTATGTGTACCATCACAAAGTCAACATATCACTCTTTGGTACATCAAAAGACATAAGACAAGATAACGGGCCCATCAGTCATTTTGGAATTAAGATAGAACACATATGATTGTCTAAAGTAAATTGATTTGCAGAGATGAAATTATTAATCCAAATCAATGCCACTTTATGTCCCGATCTAACACATTGTCACCTATGACAATGTACCAATGTTTCTACTCGTAGAGTTCAACTTCAATGGCTAAGACAAGCCATCTCCCATTAGGGATGTAGACAACATAACAATTTAGCATGAATAAAGTGCCAAACTTTATTCCCTCAATTGCTGATATTATGATTTAGACTATCACCTTTAGAATCTTGTTTTCTGCATAATTTGTCCATCATATACCTGATTCTTAAAGGTTTAAACTAACAGTCTCATATTTTTGTTTGTTTAATATACATTCAACAAATATGAAAGTAAAGAGGACAACAATTGGTATATGAACAATAAATAAATTCTTTATTGATAAAATTTCTTCAAAAACATATTACAACATTTTAGCCCTTAGGGCACACATGTCTAACAGCTTAAACTAAAACAAATCCCCTACATTGATCTTTCAGTTGATAACTAAGATTTAATTAGTCCTTAACACTCTTCCCTCAACTTCATAATCACCAATCTATGATTATACACATAAACTCTTCTCACTCATCTTTCCATAATCTGATCCAAACCAACACTTACAAAAATCTATAGACTCGCAAAGTGGAAAATTTGTTAAGAGAACTCCAGACATTTATCCATTGAACACAATAACATCATACAAATCCATCAAATCTAAACAAACTGAATCATAAGGGACAGGTTAATTTAGTCAAACCTTCAAAGTCAACATGCCACACATATTCATTCATTCCCAACGAAACTAAAATCTTCAATATTTCTATAGCTTTACAAAGGGATGATAACAGAAATCAATAATCAAGAATGGCATATGATTTTCATTTACACTCATGTTGTCTTATATTATTGATTGACTACTTTCCTAGCCCCAAAGCTATACGTTAAAAATTATATCACTCAATCTAAAGAAAATATAATCTATCCGTATTTCTCATCACATAAAACAAAAATATACATAGACAACATCAAAACCACAATTGTCAATTAAAGATTAAAGATAAAGGTTTGGAGCATAAATTCTAAGAACATCATTCTCATCGTCTTTCTCAAATCCAAAATAAAATATTTTGCACAAATGAAAGGCTCTCAATTGCCCATTTGAAAAAAAAAAGTTTCAGGTTGTGTGACATAAAAGGCGATGATTAGATCAAACAAAAATCAAATTTGATGAATAAGTGGTGAGCTCTGGAAACTTCAACCCTAGAAATTTCAACTTTCCTCAAATATGAATAAAACCTAAGTAAATCAGAAGAATCGAGGCAGATAAAATTGCAACCTAACTTGTCGTTCATCAATGAAACAATTGATACATAAATGCATAAGGGAAACACGATAAGTAAGAAATAGAATTCGCAGAAAATCTCATTCAAATATAAACATGGAAGAAACGTTAAAAAAAAAAACCTCTTTAAATTAAGGGACACTTCATACATATTTAATGAGGTGACTCAAGGAAGAAAAATCCAATACTACCTTAAACAAAGGTACAAAGTGGAATAAAATTTTGAATCCTAATACTGAAAACAAGGGAAAAAATTTAATGGAAATTTGAGAGTCGAGACGACATAATTCAATTCATTAGCTGGATAGATTGGTGCATGGAATTCAT
Organism: Artocarpus heterophyllus; assembly: GCA_025403435.1. Taxonomy (NCBI): domain Eukaryota; kingdom Viridiplantae; phylum Streptophyta; class Magnoliopsida; order Rosales; family Moraceae; genus Artocarpus; species Artocarpus heterophyllus. Next base: position 20,390,174 of record CM046351.1, read on the forward strand.
ATTGTTATTGAAATAGCTTCCCAGTCATTGACTCAAACAAACAAAAACCCAACAGGATAAATTTTGACAACCTTAAAACCATCGTTCTGATACCCAATTGTCATGACCCAAAACTAGGGGGAGTGACTTAATTGAAAGAAATATTTTTAAAAATCTAAAAGGTTAAAATACTCAAAAATTGTAGTAGGACTGGTAAAATTTATAAACAAATTCATTCAAACATGCTCAGGAGTCTTTAATGCTAAATAATATAAAAGAAATAAAATACAAAAAAGAAAATTTAAAATGAAAATATGCAACGTTTTAAATAAATGTTTATAAAATAAGCACAAATATAGCTACACAACCTTTATAAATCCCATTTTATTTGTTACTTGAATTTTATTTTATTTACTTTGACTATAGCTGTGTAGCTTTAGTCAAAGTAAATAAAAAAAATTCAAATAACAAATAAAACAGAATTTATAAAGGTTCAATCATCTATTAGGGGTGTTCAATTCTTTGTATCATCCATACACAAGCGAAGATTTGAGAGGAAACACCAACAAGGTTGCGATGAGCATCAAATCCATAACACAGAAGATCAATCGACTAACCTAAAAGAGAAAGTAGGGGGGGAGTGAGCACGTAGTGCCCAATAGGAAATCTATTACCCGCCTCTCAGTTTTTTCTTTACTATTATTATTATATATGATTATTGTATAGTTAACAAACAAATTTTCATAACAATGCAAAATTTACCGATTTCTCACTTTATCACGCAAATCACTAATTCTAAAATCTATAATTCGTCACTTAAATTCTTAACACACCTCCCAGGTTGTTAGTGAAGGAAAGGAAAGAAAGAATGATTATAATATTTTGTTATGCCCCAAATGAGCACCTGTGTGCGTTATGCCTCGAAAGGGCACCCCATAGGATGGGCCATATAGCATAGACAGCACCATCAATATGAAATGTATGTTGTGCCCATCAAATGAGCACACCGTGGGATATAGCTTCAATAATCACTTTGGATGACCTCAGAAATTGTCCGATGGCATCGCATAAGATCTCAACAAGCATAGAATCAGGTTATAACTAGTTTGACAACTAAAATCCATCATAAATCATTTTACCCATATTAGTCAGTTTTTACCAAAATTTCAACAGCATAACAGCTATTTTTTGACTAAACTAAAATTTTAATCCCACAACAAAAAAGGCTGAATATATATTATGGTGCGCCATAACTTCAAGATGCACTAGCCAGAGCAAATTATATGCATTAGCTCATAAGAGAATATCAACATCCAATTGTTCTATAGCCATTAAATTAGATTTCTTATAAAATCACAAAATATGTGCAAATCTACCCATTGTACAACATTGACATCATGATTCATAGGAGTACCTAGGCCTAATAACGACAACAACAACACTAGAAGCACAATAGCATCATCAATACCATCCACAACATCAATAAAGAAAATAATAACATCACCAGCAACTATAATAATAGCAACAACAACACTTAAAACAATAATAATGATAACAATGACAGTAACCATAACAATAGCAATAACAATAATAATATAGCAACAATAATAATATTATTAAAAATAACAACAATAACCATTATAATAACAAAATAATAATAATGGTAATAACAATAGTAACAACAACAACAACAATAACAATAATTATAATCACACTTCAATAATCTTAAAAACAATAACATCAACAACAATACAAATGCATGGAAATCCAAATAATTAAATTTTCAATTATGAATTTCTATTGACTAATTAAATAGAATATCACAAGATGTGGGTCATAGAGTCCCTAAGGACTTAGGCGACGATGTTTGGCCACAAAAAAATCTGTAACGTAGTCGTCCGTTGAAACTTCAAATCGTCAACTTGGCCTTCAGAATTTCGTCTTGAAAATCCGATACCATGAATGCATTTGGAAGGTAAAAAATAGGGCAGAATGACATCTTCTCTAATTTGGCAATCAGGTCAACCATTAACCGCCATTAACCTAGAGTTGATCGCCATTGACCAAGGTTGACCGACGAGGTGGTGGTAGAGACCAACACAAAAATAAAGCTCTCAATACGAGGATCACCATTCCAAAGTTGGTTTTCCAAAATAAAGCTCGGTTTGTCAAAAAATGACAAAAATCCATCAAGAAGGGGTGACAGAGTCTGGATTTTTTCGGTGACGATTGAGGCAGAAAAGTGATGGGTTTTGTTCTCCTTGACAAGAAGAACACAACGGTGCAAACAGGTGGGCAAAACAAGGCAGGATGGTGCTAGAATCACGTGGAGAAGTTTGAAACTTCAAACTTCCCACAACTTTCCGCGACTATAGGTAGCGAGTGGTGGGGGCGGCGGTTGGTGGATGGGTCTTCAAACGGCGGTGCTCACGGTGGGATGGAGCTTGTAGGCAACGGCGGCCTGAGGTGGACGGCAGGAGGAGGATAGTGGCGCACGGTAAAGAAAGAAAAGGGATGGAAAAGAAAGAAGAAAAGAAAAGAAAAAGGAAAAGAAAAAAAGAGAAGAAAGAGAGTCAAGGGGTGTTCATGTGGGAGAAGAAGGAAAGAAGAAAAAGAAAAGAAGAAAGAAAAGTCGGGGGGGAGGGGGGGGGGCTCCTTAGGCTGATGTGATTTAATCTGATCCTTTCTTTTCTTTTCTTTTTCTTTTTTTTTTTGAATTAAAGGAAAAGATTCTTTTAAATATAAATAAATAAATAAATTCTTTTACCCCTTAAGTTATTAAAAATTTCAATTGCCCTAAAATTTTGAATACTATTCCAATTAAAACCATAGGTTTTACAAGGTGAATTGTCCCCTTTACTTTCTCTGTAACTCTTGTTTGAATTGAATAAATTTCACCTTTCAAAAAAAATCATGTCAAACATCAAATTAATAAATAATTCTTTTATATCGTATTACATTTATTGTGCGTACAAAACTAGTCGTCTATGTAGTTTCAGTTTAGTGATATTATACACCCTATATAACACCAGTGCGACATTTAAACATTGTGGTCCAATATAGGTACTATGTATTGTGCGTAAAAAACTAGTCCACATTGAATACTATATTTACTTTTAGTGGTTTAGGTTTGGTGCTATTATACACCCCATATAACGCCGGTGCAACATTTAAACATTGCGGTCCAATATAGGTACTATGTATTGTGCATACGCAACTAGTCCACATTGAATACTACATTTAATCTCTGCGGTTTAGCTTCGGTGCTATTATACACCCTATATAACAACAGTGCAACATTTACATTGTGGTCCAATATAGGTACTATGTGTTGTGTGTACGAAACTAGTCCATACTGAATACTACATTTAATATCTACGGTTTAGGTTCGGTGCTATCATACACCCTATGAAACACCAGTGCAACATTTAAACATTGTGGTCCAATATAGGTACTATGTATTGTGCATACGAAACTAGTCCACATTGAATACTACAATTAATTTCTACAGTTTAGGTTTGGTGCTATTATACACCCTATATAACACCAGTGCAACATTTAAACATTATGGTCCAATATAGGTGTTGGAAAAACAATACGCAACAAAAATTAAAAAAAAATTAATTAGAGTACTTTTCAATACACAAGTTTGACACACTATATGCATAAATTAAACAGATCTTACTAACCTTTGAATGCTGAAGAGCTCCTGTAATTTGTGAAGAGAAAGGCATTCCAGAAGTGTCTCAATCAACTGGTCTTCTTTGCCACTCCTTTTCCACGATCGGTATGTGTGTGTGCATACCTCGTATAGTTCTTCTCTGGTGACTCTCCTTCTAACTAATTGAGAAAACCTCGAATTAGCGTTTGTGATTTGTGAACAATAGCTCTCAGGGGAGTTTCAAAGACTCACAAGCTATAGTGCTCATTCTTGATTTCTTAACTAATCTAAATTACTGTGAGAACTCACTCCCCATTTATAGAGGTCGTCCCCTAGGTTGGTTATTATTAGAAAAGGCCTCAAAAATTCAAATTTGGACCAATATTTGATAACATCGTGTTTGAAACGCATTATCAAATTATCGTTAAATTGGTAGGCTAAACTAACAGATCAACCTGCCAAACTTACTCCATTGTTAGGCCGAACTAACTAATCAGCCTGTTGAACTTATGATAAATGATCCCTGTGAATTTTTTATTTCCCACTTGAGATTCTTTGGATAAAGCCTCAGTTTTAAGCCAAATAACCCAATAGAGAAGTTATATGATTAAAACATCTATATCTAGATAATCTCTAGGAAAATAAATATTTTGGATAATTCAACAAGTTTATCTTTAATTATTTACACAAAATTAATTCAACCGATAAACAAATATGAATTATCTGATCCTATCATATTTTAGCCAATCTAATAATTTAACATAAGTTATCAATTTATTGGAAAAGCACGCCATGTTGTTACAAGATTTATAATGAGCTAGTAAAAGGGACCTGATGAACCTATATAGTTCAAGCTCCTGATAATTATAAAACCCAATATCCAAGATATATGTTTCATTATTATCAACTCTAACGCTACTCCACTGAGAGCTTAGAGCTGCACTCTGGAACTATGTAAAATTACGAAGCCCAAATAGCTAAGTATCCATGACATATCATAATGTTTCGTATCCCTATACGATATCCATAATTGGCTTAAGGGTAAATTTTGTCTTACCTTCTCGATTATTTTTCTCTTACCTTCCATTATCTCACTATCGGAAAACTTCCCATTCATAGACAGTATACCATTTGGTTACACCTATGTATCCAAATGGTTAAGTGCTCTAGTCTTCTAGTTACAGGATAATGCATATAAGAAGATATCATCGACTCCTAAAGAAGAGCTATAAATTCCGTATCTATGAATAACAAGTCTAAACTATCAAGAGTCACGTCTCCAACTTACCGGCATACATACCAACATAAAATATAGATGTTACCCTTTGGTACATCAAAAGACATGAGTTAGGACAAAGGGTCCACTATTCATCTCAAGATTAAGATACAACATATATGATTGTCTAAAGTGAGTTGATTGGCTAAGATAGAATTGTTAATCTAAATCAATTATACTTTATGCCCTAAGCCAATACATCATCACTTATGACAATGCACTAATGTTTCTATTCACAGAGTCCACCTTCGATGGCCAAGACAAACCATCTCTTGTTAGGGATATTGGCAACATAACAATCTTTGCGTGAATTAAGTGCCCAACTTTATTCTCTCGATTATGGATTTTATGATTTAGACCGTCACCTTTAGAATCATGTCTTCCACATAATCTGTCCATCTTATGCCTAATTCTAAAGGCTTAAACCGACACTCTTAGACTTTTATTTGCTTATCATACATTCAACAGATATGAATGTAAAGAGGACAATAATTTGGTATATAAATAATAAATAAATTTTTTATTAATAAAAATGTCTCCAAAAATATATTACATTTTTACTTTTTAGGGCATGCATGTCTAATAATCTCCCACTTGCACTAAGTGAGTAAATATAACAAATCCCGCATCCCCATAGCTTCCACATGCCTCTCGAAAACTCTCGTAGTTAGAGTCTTCATGAATGGATAAGCTAAATTGGCCTCGGATACGATTTTGTATACAGCATCATGTTCGCCCTCAATGAAGTCCTTTATCACATGATACTTTCAATCAATACGCTTACTATTCTTGTAAAATCTTGCTTCCTCAGCTTTGGCTATTGTTGCAGTGTTATCAAAATACAACGAAACTACCTTATTCATACCAAGAACTACCTCAAGATCCTGAAGGAACTTGCAGAGCCACATTTCTTCTTTTGAAGCATCACTAGCTGCCACATATTCGGCCTCCATCGTTGAATCTAAAGTGCAATCTTGCTTAACACTTCTCTAAACAATGGCACCGTCGCCTAGAGTAAACACAAAATCAGTAGTCAATCTTCTCGAATCTAGATAGGATTAGAAATCTAAGTCAGTATATCCTAGAGGTGTTAAATTCTCATCTGAATATACAAGCATATACCCTCGACTCCTTCTTATGTACTTAAAAATATGCTTAACTGTAACCAAGTGGTTCGGTCTTAGATCCGACTGAAATCGACTTACTATCCCGACCGCATAACTAATATCTAGTTGTGTGCAAAGCATGGCATATTAAGACTACCCATTACCGAAGCATAAGGCACCTTCTTCATGTATTCTCTTTCCTTATTAGTTTTTGGCGAGTCTTTCTTCGAAAGAGTAATTCTAGGCCTAGATGGTTGCCCACCTTTCTTGGAATCTTGCATTGCATTGCATACCTTTTAAGAATCTTATCTATGTAGCCAGCTTAGGATAAAGCTATCATTCTGTTCTTTCTATCCTAAAAGATTTGGATACCGAGAATATAATTAGCTTCACCTAAGTTTTTCATGTCAAATTGCTTGGTCAGCCATAATTTGACCGATGACAATGCCCTAATGTCATTGCCAATTAGCAGAATGCATCTACATAGAGTAGTAGAAAAACCACCTTTCCATCCTTCATATGTTTGTAAACACATGGTTCATCCACATTTTGTGCAAACCTATAAGTCATGATCACTTGAACAAATCTTATGTTCCAAGAACGGGAAGCCTGCTTAAGTCCATAAATTAACTTTAGCAACTTACAAACCTTACCCTCCTGACCCTTAGCCTTGAACTTGTCTAGCTATGCCATATAAACAGACTCATCAAGATAGCCATTTATAAAAGTCGTCTTGACATCTATCTGCCAAATCTCGTAGTCAAGAGTGGCAACTATGGACAAGAGAATGCTGATGGACTTAAGCATGACTACAAGCGAAAAGGTTTCATCATAATTGATTCCTTCCTTTTGCATGTATCCCTTAACTACTAGTCTAGCCTTATAGGTTTTGACTTTTCCATCTACTCTTCTATTTCTCTTATAGATCCACTTACACCCTATGGGTTTTACTCCTTTGGGAAAATTCATAAGCTTCTAGGCCCGATTAGTCTCCATAGACTTCATCTCTGTGTTCATGGCCTCTGTCTAAAGTTTTGAATCAACATCCTTCATAGCCTCTTCGTAAGTATAAGGATCCCTATCATGTTCAACTAGTTCAACCAAAAAGCCTTCACCATTGAACATGTACCTCTCGGGTTGATGCTCGATCCTCCCACTATGCTGAAACCCTTTGGCTTGTTGTTCGGTTGGCTTTTCTACACTAATTGGAACGGTTTCAATCGGAACCGCTGAAGTGATCGAATCACTCACCAACTCCTTGAGTGCCTCTTTACTTCGAGGCTTAAAGTCATCCATGTAACTTTCCTCAAGGAATATTGCATTAGTTGAAACCATGACTTTATTTTTTTTTGGGTTATGGAAATAACCCTCTTTAGTATCTTTTGGATATCCTACAAACACACAAACTTCTGAATGTGCTTCTAACTTATTTGTTTCCTTAAACAGGACATGAGCTAGACATCCTCATATGTGAATATGGTTTAAAGATGTCATTTTCCCTGTCTATAACTTCTGAGGAGTTTTAGGAACCAATTTTGAAGGCACATTGTTCTAAAGATATCATGCGGTTTGTAGTGCATGTCCCTAAAAGGATAAAAGGCAATGATGAATAACTCATCATGGACCTAACCATGTCCAACAAAGTCCTATTCCTTTTCTTAGCTACACCATTTTGCTATGGACTACCCGGCGTAGTCAAATGGGATAGAATCCTATTCTCTAATAAGTGTTCTAAGAACTCATCACAAAGGTACTACCTCAATCAAATCGAAGTGCCTTTATGGGTCTACCCAATTGCTTTTCCACTTTAACTTGAAACTCCCTAAACTTGCCATAAGTTTCTCTTTTATGGTGCATTAAATACAGATACCCATACCTAAGTAATGACCAATAAAAGTGACAAAATACTCATACCCTCCTCATGCTTGGACATTTATAGGTCTGTAAACATCGCTATGCACAAGTTCCAGAACTCCTTCAACCCTATTGCCCTTAGACCCAAATGGTCTTTTGGTCATTTTACCCTCTAAACAAGATTCACATTGAGGTATAGATTCCACCTTTAAATGACCTGAAGGTCCATCCCTTATTAATCTTTAAATCTCATTCAGGTTAATATGACCTAATCACAAATGCCAAAGATAAGTCTTATTAGAGTGAGAAGTTTTAAATCTTTTAGAGTTATTATCATTAACCTCAGTGTTAAGCAGTAAGTCTATCTTAGGTTTGATAAAATATAGATTGTTTTTCATCCATCCATCGTAAATAAAAAGATTTATTTTTACGAGTCATCACTTTACTATTAATGGAAACTACAAAAGAGTCTTTAAATAAACAAGCTATAAAAATTAAATTCCTTTTAAGTTTAGGAACATAAAAACAATCTCGCAAAATTAAACTCCTATAATTATCAAAATAAAAATGGATGTTTCCCACTGCTTCAGCAACACTAAGGATCCATCGCCCATCTAAAGCGTGAAGTCTTTATGTAGCAAACTTCTCGTTTCTTTAAACTCCTGCAGAGAAACACAAACAAAATTAGTTGCCCCATAAGCTATGACCTAAGTGCCACTGGATTTCTCAACCAAACAAGTTTCAATAACTAGAAGATCACACCTACCTCCTTAGGAAAAGAAGTCCTTGTAATTCTTCTTGATGTACCCGACCTTCATACAGAAAAAGCACTTGAGCTTCTTTGGGTTCTTCTTTTTCTTCTTCTTGTTCTTTCCATTCATAGGAATAGAAGACTTCTTGTTCTTAGCCCGTTGCTTCTTTCCATTCGTAGAGTTAGGATTGAAACTAGAGGCAGTCGCCAAGTTGGCCTCACCACCAACAGGAGTTTCCCTGATCAGATTCCTATAACTACTTCATCAACTCAGTCAAGGTCATATCCCGTCTATTGCTTAAATTAAATAAAGCTCTAAATGGGATAAACTTGTTGGATAGAGTCTTAAAGACCATAGTCATCTGTGTTTCAACATATATGTCAGCTCCATTCGTTTAAGCCTCAGTGAGGTAACCCATGACCAACATCATATGCTCATTTACATGAGTACCCAGTCTTTATTTGCAGTTTAGAAGTTTCTGAAGTGCCCCTTGCTATTTTGTTAGAGCTTGGCCTCCAAACATGTCTTCAAGATTATCCAAGATCTACTTCACAGCCTCATAATCTTCATGTTGAGCCTACAACACATTATTCATGCTAGCCATAACATAACAGTGGGCCTGATCGTTAGCATCCTTCCAGTGATCATACGCTTAGATTCGCTCATTAGTTGAATCTCCCATAGGCTCAGGAGGACACGGAGTAGTCAGCACAAATTTTAGTTTCTCAAATGACAGGACGATATTCAGGTTCTATTTCAAATCATTAAAATTCTCATCGGTTAATTGGTTTTTGTTAAGTATCGATGATAAAACATTTTTAGACATCTACAATAAAGAATCATATACCAAACATAAGTAAACATACCATAATAATTTAGTAAGAAAACACAATCAAGTAAACAAGCAATTGTGTTTATGTGTCAAAACCTTGAAAATATTACAACCTTACAATGATAATTCCCAACTCAGAATTCAACAACCCGCCTAGGGGAGACTTGCTAAATTCAATTAGGAACACGAATCCCCTCCTGATTAATATATGCCATCTAGGACCTGTATGATCTAGTATATATTAATAATGCCATTGATTTTATTAATAAAGCTCCGAGGGGAGGTTAATAATAAAATTAACATGAGTGCATAACCATCGTTTTAATATTTTATCCATGATTTATAGTCACCGTCTAGGGGTGTACAATGATAAATCATCCTAAAATACCTTATCGTCTTGGAGATCCAACTCGGTACATGATGAAGTCCCTTCTTAAGGGTCAGAACCACCATGTGCTAGCTATGGGCCAACGAGGGAGGCCTTAGGTCCTCTCTTTGAAAACCTTCTCCCATTCAATCTTTTTGAAATCAATGTTTTATTTTAAAAAAGACATGCATGAATAATTTTTAATTAGTGGCACTCCCTATTTTATATGACATGTTATCAACATACATAGTAAATCATATTAGAATGCATACAAGCAAAATAATAAATAGTTGTAATACTAGGGTTCCACCCTAGAGAAAAGAAATCAAAGATTACAAGAGATCAATTGAAACATATTATCGATTCTTCATCTTTGAAGTCTTCAAATTGTATCATTCTTCATGTATTATCCATCTTTAAGTCTTCAATCCTACATAGATTGAATAATCTATATTTGTGGTCATATCCAATTTAATGCTTCTAAAAATTGTTCAAAAGTAAAATTAAAACTGCATCAAAAAAAGCATATTTTTAGAAAAAACACAACTCTCTACTGGCATGCCAAACTTGGTAGTTCGGCCTACCGCTAAAGCTGGCTGAACCTGCCCCACGAACGGCCTACCAAACTAGAGGTTCGGCCTACCGATCTGCGACCATCAACCTGCCAAACCTGAGGGTTTGACTTACTGAACAAGCAGATCTCACATTTTTCAAGAAAATAGTTTTCTTTTTACGTAGTTTTTCAATCGTATTTTCAATAATTCATAAACATAAAAATTTAGAGACTTAGGAACTACCTTTGGAACCGCTATCATCTATCTTTTAGATATGTCTTTACTCTGAATAATTATTTAATTATAAAATTCTAACAAATTTAAAATTAAATAATAATTCCTAGACTGCCATATAATTATATGAAAAACCTCGATACATATTCTAAACTCTAAGAAACCATAACCAGCATAAATTAATTAATTAAAAAAATAATTAAATGATAATTTAATCAACCCTAATTAATTAATAAACATTCACCATATAATATCATGACAACATAAATATATAGAAACCCTAGAGTGCCAACTCTTTAAAAAATTAAATTCAAGCATAAGAAAGATTAAGATTATATAATTTTTTCATATAATATGATCACAAACTCGTAAATTTATATAAAAACTACGGCTCTAATACCAATTATTGGAAAAAACAATACGTAGTGGAAATTTAAAATTTTTTTAAACAGACTGTTTTTTAATACACAAGTTTGGCATGCTATATGCATAAATTAAATAGATCTTACTAACTTTTGATGCCAAAGAGCTCTTGCAATTTGTGAAGAGAAAAGCGTTCCAAAAGAGTCTCAACCAATTGGTCTTGTTTGTTGTTTTCTATCCACAATTGGTATGTGTGTGGGCACACCTTGTATAGCTTTTCTCTGGTGACTCTCTTTCCAACCAATTAAGAAAACTCAGAACTAATATTCGTGATTTGTGAATAATCACTCTTAGGAGAGTTTCAGAGACTCATATACTAGAGTGCTCACTTTGGATTTCTCAATTGATCTAAATAACTATGAGAACTTACTTCCTATTTATAGAGGTTGTCCTCTAAGTTCGTTATTACCAGATAAGGCCTCAAAAATTCAAATCTGGATCAATATCTGATAAAATCGGATCTAAAACGCGTGATCAAATTATCATTAGATCGGTAGGCCGAACTAACGGATCGGCTTACTGAGCTTGCTCCATCGATAGCTTGAACTAACTGATCTACCTGTTGAACTTATAATAAATGATCCATGTGAATCTTTTATTTTCCACCTGAAATTCGTTGAATAAAGCCTCAGTTTTAAGTCAAATAACCCGATAAAGAAGTTATCTAATTAAAACAACTACATCAAGATAATCTTTAGGAAAATAAATATTTCAGACAATTCAACAAGTTTATCTTAAATCAATTTACAGAAAATTAATTCAACCAATAAACAAACATGAATTATTTGATCCTATTAAATTTTAGCTAATCTAACGATTTAACATAAGTCACCAATTTATTAGAAAAGCGTGTTGTATCGTTACAGGATTTATAACGAACTAGCAAAGGGGACCTAATGGACCTATATAATTCAAGCTCCCGATAATTATAAAACCCAACATCCCAGATATATGTTCCATAATTATCAACTCTAACACTACTTTACAAAAAGCTTAGAGTTGCACTCTGGAACCATATAAAATTATAAAGCCTGAACAGTTAAGTACTCATGACATATAATAATGTATCGTATCCCCATAGGATATCCATAATCGACTTAATGATAAATTCTGTCTTATTTTTCTCTTACGTTCCATTACCTCACCATCAGAAAACCTACCATCTATAGACAGTATACCCTTCGGTTACACCTATGTATCTAAATAGTTGAGCACTCCAGTCTTTCAATTACAGGATAACGCATATAAAAGGATATTATCAACTCTTAAAGAAAAGCTATGGCTTTTGTATCTATGAATAACAAGTCTATGCTATCAAGAGTCATGTCTCCAATGTACCAGCATGCGTACCAACATAAATTGTGGATGTCACCCTTTCGTACATCAAAAGACGTAAGTCAAGACAATGGGCCCACTATTTATCTCAAGATTAAGATACAACACATATAATTTTTTAAAGTAAATTGATTTGTCGAGACAGAAGTATTAATCTAAATCAATTACACTTTATGTCCTGATCCAATACATTGTCACTTATGACAATGCAAAAATGTTTTTATTCACAGAATCCACCTCTGATAGCCAAGACAAACCATCTCCCATTAGGGATATAGACAACATATCAATCTTTTCATGAATAAAGCGCCCAACTTTTTTCCCACAATTGCGGATCTTATGACTTAGACCATCACCTTTAGAATCACGTTTTCCTCATAATCTATCCATCATATGCCTAATTTTAATAGCTTAGACCGACATTCTTAGACTTTTGTTTGTTTATCATACATTCAATAGATATGAACAGAAGATAACAATAATTTAGTATATGAATAATAAATAAATTCTTTATTGATAAAAATATCTCCCAAAACATATTACATTTTTACTCATTGTAATATGTTACTCATTAGGGCATACATGTCTAACAATAGGTGCCACAAACAACCCACGTTTAATCCATGTTATAAAGAGTTCAGGAATCCATAAATAAAATTTATGAATAATTTATATCTTGATTTAACAAATTCCACTTATTCGGTAAGTTGCAACAAAAATTTAATGCAATGCATAAAATTAGAAAAAAGTAAATGACAAGCTTGATCTAATTTTTAAACAAAATTTCTAATGTATACTCTCGTTTCAAAATGTCCAGGTATTTCATAGAAATGGTAGGGTTATTTTTGTCCTTTCACTACCTTTTTTTGTTTAGTGCATAGTATCGGAGATTGTCTATAAAATAGTGGGACACATATGATTGGCTTCACCTCAAACTGGAAAGACTTGTAACAACAAAGAGCAAGAGATTACAGGAATGTTGTCTTCGTTCAAAAATCTTTTATATGGAATTCTCCATCGCCTCGTCCATCCAGACTTCTATGGCCTCATCACTAAGATGACGCCTATTGATGTTTTTCTTTTCCTCGTATAACTCTCCCTTCGTCTTTGACAATTTATACTTGTAATAACGTCACCTTTATATAGATATATATATATATATATTATTCTATACACATTATATGTACACATTTGCATAGTCAAATATTTCTTTTCAGGATATTAAAAAAAATTTTTCTAGACCAACACATTTTGTATCAAATTCCACTAAGTTTTGCAATACCAATGTTATAATATGATATTTCTAGACCATCATACCATTAATTTTTGAGTTCCAAACTACTTTTAAAAAGCTCTCTTTTGTTTTTCTGATGATCAGATTGTCCACTCCATTGATAAGTTGGGCATATGGCACTGGTTGCCGGTCATTTTCGGTTTACTGTATCTGATTACTCGCCGTCACCTGCATCAGGAGTACAACCTGCTCAATGTTGGTAAAACCCCATGTGGAGTACGGTTTAACCCAACCGATTATCCGTACCGGACAGCCGACGGAAAATATAGTGATCCTTTTAACGAGGCTACTAGTGGGCAGGGAACTTTTTTTGGTAGGAACATGCTTCCTGACGTTGATCAGAAAGATAAGGTACTCATAATAGTGATCACTTCATCTTAGTTTAATTTTATTTTTTCCTTTGCAAATTTTAATTATCTTTTTCAACCAAAACGCTTTGGACACTACAACTAATTGAAGGTGGACCTCAAATTGTTCTTGCATTAGTGTGTAATGTTTAGCATCACTGATACCCTATAACATTGTTCAAGAATTAATCTTAATGATTTTTTGTAGCTGTTGAACCCAGATCTAATGCTTGTTGCCACAAAACTTTTGGCAAGAAAAAAATTCAAAGACGCAGGAAAGCAATTCAACGTCATAGCAGCCTCTTGGATTCAATTCATGATTCATGATTGGGTCAATCACCTTGAAGATACTGAACAGGTTGTTTAGAGATCGATCGTCTCTAATAAATATGATTATGAGTTACACATGCTAAAAAAATGAATTTGTTTTTCCTACTCCGTTGTATTAAATATATGTGAAATTTATAATCCCTTTTGTAGTGTTAGTACTTGCATATATATATATATTTATATATATATATATGTACATATGTGGGAAGATTTTGATGAATGGGAAAAAAAAAATTTGGAATTGGATAAAAGGCCTCCTTTTTTTTGAAATAAAAAAACACGCTTTTCTGTGCAGGTAAACTGTCTCAGTTTTTTTCAACAAAATAAGAAAAATGACTGTAGCAGAATAAGGAACCTCAACATGATGAAAAAAAAAAAAACTGGAACCGTTTTGATGTCCAAAAAACCTTTTTTTTTATGCCAAAAACTGTCCAAAAAAAAGTGGACCATTTATCAAAATTTTTTTTGCCCGGAGGTCATTCATCAAAATCCCTCATGTATGTGTGTGTGTGAGTGTTACTACTCGTTTCTCTAGATGGAGTTGGTTGCACCAAAAGAAGTAGCAAAGGAGTGCCCCCTAAAGTCCTTCAAGTTCTACAAGACAAAGGAAATTCGAACCGATTCTTATGAAATAAAGAGTGGCACAAAGAACATTCGGACACCTTGGTGGTAAGATGTTGATCGAAACTTAATAACAATAGGGGGTATCTCAACTCTCAAGTTAGTTATATCAACTAAAGTTTATTACCAATTTGTTGCATGATAGTCAGCAAATGAGTTATTAATTACCATTATCAAGCATATGATAGGCCTCTTGATATAATTCTAAAAAAAAAGTTACTTTCTTTTTATAATAACTTTCACAAATTGAGAAATGCAAATTCTTTTGCAACATGCTTTGATTGTGATAGTCGTCAATCTCTTATGATAAAAGTCTCTTATGATAAAAGGGTCAAGACATAATAAGTTTTGTGATGTCACTTCAAGTAGAAAATAGTAAAAGTAATGTTTTAAAAGTAATGATCAGGTTAAGTTATACAATCTCATTTGATATCTATAATATATGTGATGCCTTTTAAGATAAAGTCTAAAAGTAAATATAGAGACTTTTAAAATGAATAATATCATATCTACTAGAGATGTGGCTGGTTAGACTGATATTATAATTATATTCATACTGATGATCTTTTGTTAGTAAATCAGATAAATTTGGTATATTTCCCTCCATATGATCATGATAATGGTCATGATACATACATACAGTCATAGAAAGATACTGTTGGCAACTCTACTTTAATTCGTGAGTCCGAATGATAGTAGCTTGACTTGACCGACCCACACATGTTTTTATTATTGAGGTCAAGAGTAAAATCCACGCCCCAAATTTAATATAATTGTTTTTTTAAAGATCAATATATGATAATTTATAAAGCTGACCAAGCTATGTACGTACGTTCATGGATATTAATTATTAATTATAACTTTGTTTGGCCGACCAAGGTACATATATATATGTATATATATGGGCTTATCTCATGGTTTTGGTAATGTATATATATGCAAAGGGACGGAAGTGTAATTTACGGAAGCAATAATGAGAAATTGAAGAGGGTTAGAACTTTCAAAGACGGCAAACTTAAGATTAATCCAGAAAATGGGCTTCTGATGCATGACCAAGAAGGAATTCCTTTATCAGGAGATGTAAGTAACATCTGGGCTGGACTCTCAGCATTGCAAGCTCTTTTTGTTAAGGAGCATAATGCAATCTGTGATGCCCTCAAGGTAATAATAATAATAATAAAGGAGTACTTTTATTGGTTATTTGCTTATAATGTTTGTTTGGGCTGTTTTGATAACTTTGGTTAGATTATTTTGCAGAGAGAGTATCCTGACTTAGAAGATGAGGAGCTGTACCGGCATGCTAGGTTAGTGACTTCAGCTGTGATTGCAAAAATCCACACCATTGATTGGACGGTTGAACTCCTCAAGACTGACACGTTACTTGCCGGCATGCGGGGTAATTGGTAAGAATTAGCTAAACTCATATGGCTAATTAGAATACGGTAGGAGTAACGGTGGTATTTCATTATAAAAAATTAAACTTTTAGTTGTAATAAAACTTTTAATTATAACAAAATATTGTCACTAATGTATATTTAATCGTAATTTTTTAATTCAATTTTTATTGTGATAAACTTTTAGCTACAAAGTTTTTAGTCACTGAATATGACTACAAATGTTAGTAAGAACTGTTGTGACTAGTTTTTTGTATTGTTTATAATTAGCAACACACACAAATTATAACAAGTTCCTTTTTTTTTTGTTTTGTAAAAAATGCTTATATTAACTGTTGTCATAAAATGAAAAAAATAAGCTAAGCTGTTGAAATATTTAACATGAATTTTTTTTTCTTTTAGTTGATATAAAATCGTGGTTCTCATCTTTTAATAGTTGAGATTTAGACGATCTGCATAATTTCACGTAAACACAATATAAATTAAAACATGTTTTATATAAAGTAACACAACAATTTTGCTGAACGCTTTTAATTTTGAGAAAGTAGTACTGTATTTTGCCCTCACAAAATGCGGTTACTAGTAGATCTTGTTATCTTATTGTTGGATTGACTTTTCACCCATTTTATTTTACGGCTGTTCATGTTGAATATTAACAGGTTTTGACATATAATCGTTTTTAATTTTAGATTAGATGGTTGAAAAGTTAATCTAATTATAAAAATAATAAGATCTATCAACCGGGTCAAAATATATATCCTAAGATAAGAGCTCCTTAGTTCTAGTCATTAGTTATTCTGACTTTGAAAAAATGCATGTAGCAGTAGTTGTGAATTTTCAATATTTTGGTTTGCTCTAAAAAGATTCAATAAGAACATGTAAGGACAGTTTAGTTAGTTGTAAGTCTTTTCATCTTAACTATACATTAAAAGTTTAAGTCATGCATAATCTTCCTTAAAAATAGTGACTTATTTACTCCTTTTGAAAACAAAAAAAAAAAGATTCAATAGGTGCGGACCGTACTTGAATATTGATAATGGTCATCCTTCCCTTTCTCTGTCAAATAATTATTGTGAACGTGCAATGCACGGTTTCTTGTTGGAAAATAATTTTCCGTTCGGTAGCAATATTAAATAACACGTCCCTACACTTTTGTTTGTTTTACTTGAAATTGCGTTGCACTTGGCTACTTGCACGTGACTCACACTTCGATATTATTTCTGCAATTGATGATGTTTGTATCATCGAGGAAAAAGATGTCTTGAGTTGATTGATTGCGTTCTTTTCCCAATTGAGATGAACAAGAAAAAAGAAAAAAAAATCTATACTTATATCTTGACAATATCGTAGTCTAATTAAAGAACGAGTTGTTTAATTGGATACTAAAATCACGTTCACTGTTGATATTATATTTATCACTATAAACTGCAAAAATGATATGATTAATGTGTTATTTTACTTTATACTCTAATACGTAATGTTATTTTAAATGTTGTACTTATTTTTTATTATAATTATTAAACTTTAAAATTTATAAAAAAAATTTTAATATTAAAATAATTTTATGACAACATAATGATAAAGAGAAAAAGGTTAATTTTGTAGGGAAAAAAAGAAAAAAAAATTAATGTACCAACTAACGAGTATTAAATATCAAGTCGTTATATTTTGTATCCAACAACAGTTTTGTGGTGAAGTTTAACATATAACAAATTATTCGACACTAAAAATGACAATGCATTATATTGTGTTTTTTACACTCAAATGTCAAAATTTTACATTGATAGATCAATTTTAGATGATCTAAACTAATTGAAATTATTCAGTAATCCAAATTTTTCCTTCTTTTTTTTTTTCTTGAAATGTACTTGTTTTCAATTTTCTTTTATGGGCTAGAATGGCTAAAGATATAATCAGTATGGTATGCATATATTCAGACGGAAAATTATGGTTCGCATTTATCTTTCTTGTTCTCAGAATCATAAATAGTATTCGAACAGTTTGATTATAGATATTAGATAGAATCCTGTTAATCCCATCATAATTTCAGGTATGGAATACTCGGAAAGAAATTCAAGGATAGATTTGGGCATGTCGGTGGAGCACTTCTAGGAGGCTTAGTGGGCCTTAAAACGCCCAATAATCATGGTGTTCCTTATTCATAAACATAAAAATTTAAAGACTCAAGAACTACCTTTGGAACCGCTATTATTTATCTTTTAGATATGTCTTTACTGTTAATAATTATCTAATTATAAAATTCTAACAAATTTAAAATTAAATAATAATTCCTAGACTGTCATATAATTATATGAAAAACCTCGATATATATTCTAAACTCTAAGGAACCACAACCAACACAAATTAATTAATTAAAAAAATAATTAAATGATAATTTAATCAACCATACTTAATTAATAAACATTCACCATACAATCTCATGACAACATAAACATATAGAAACCCTAGAGTGCCAACTCTTTAAAAAATTAAATTCAAGCATAAGAAAGATTAAGATTATATAATTTTTTCATATAATATGATCACAAACTCGTAAATTTATATAAAAACTACGGCTCTAATACCAATTATTGGAAAAAACAATACGTAGTGGAAATTTAAAATTTTTTTAAACAGACTGTTTTTTAATACACAAGTTTGGCATGCTATATGCATAAATTAAATAGATCTTACTAACTTTTGATGCCAAAGAGCTCTTGCAATTTGTGAAGAGAAAAGCGTTCCAAAAGAGTCTCAACCAATTGGTCTTGTTTGTTGTTTTCTATCCACAATTGGTATGTGTGTGGGCACACCTTGTATAGCTTTTCTCTGGTGACTCTCTTTCCAACCAATTAAGAAAACTCAGAACTAATATTCGTGATTTGTGAATAATCACTCTTAGGAGAGTTTCAGAGACTCATATACTAGAGTGCTCACTTTGGATTTCTCAATTGATCTAAATAACTATGAGAACTTACTTCCTATTTATAGAGGTTGTCCTCTAAGTTCGTTATTACCAGATAAGGCCTCAAAAATTCAAATCTGGATCAATATCTGATAAAATCGCATCTAAAATGCGTGATCAAATTATCATTAGATTGGTAGGCTGAACTAACAGATCGGCTTACCGAGCTTACTCCATCGATAGCCTGAACTAACTGATCTACCGGCTAAACTTATGATAAATGATCCATGTGAATCTTTTATTTTCCACCTGAAATTCATTAAATAAAGCCTCAGTTTTAAGTCAAATGACCCGATAAAGAAGTTATCTAATTAAAACAACTACATCTAGATAATCTCTAGGAAAATAAATATTCTAGACAATTCAACAAGTTTATCTTAAATTAATTTACACAAAATTAATTCAACCAATAAACAGACATGAATTATTTGATCCTATTAAATTTTAGCTAATCTAACGATTTAACATAAGTCACCAATTTATTAGAAAAGCGTGTTGTATCGTTACAGGATTTATAACGAACTAGCAAAGGGGACCTAATGGACCTATATAATTCAAGCTCCCGATAATTATAAAACCCAACATCCCAAATATATGTTTCATAATTATCAACTCTAACGCTACTTTACAAAAAGCTTAGAGTTACACTTTGGAACCATATAAAATTATAAAGCCTGAATATTTAAGTATTCATAACATATAATAATGTATCGTATCCCCATAGGATATCCATAATTAGCTTAAGGATAAATTCTGCCTTATTTTTCTCTTACGTTCCATTATCTCACCATCAGAAAACCCACCATCTAAAAACCTACCATCCATAGACAGTATACCCTTCGGTTACACCTATGTATCTAAATAGTTGAGCACTCTAGTCTTCCAATTACAGGATAACGCATATAAAAGGATATTATCAACTCTTAAAGAAAAGCTATGGCTTTTGTATCTATGAATAACAAGTCTATGCTATCAATAGTCATGTCTCCAATGTACCAGCATGCGTATTAACATAAAATGTGGATGTCACCCTTTGGTACATCAAAAGACGTAAGTCAAGACAATGGGCCCACTATTTATCTCAAGATTAAGATACAACACATATAATTGTCTAAAGTAAATTGATTTGTCAAGACAAAAGTATTGATCCAAATCAATTACACTTTATGTCCTGATCCAATACATTGTCACTTATGACAATGCAAAAATGTTTTTATTCACAGAATCCACCTCTGATAGCCAAGACAAACCATCTCCCATTAGGGATATAGACAACATATCAATCTTTTCATGAATAAAGCGCCCAACTTTTTTCCCACAATTACGGATCTTAGGACTTAGACCGTCACCTTTAGAATCATGTTTTCCTTATAATCTGTCCATTATATGCCTAATTTTAATAGCTTAGACCGACATTCTTAGACTTTTGTTTGTTTATCATACATTCAATAGATATGAACAGAAGATAACAATAATTTAGTATATGAATAATAAATAAATTCTTTATTGATAAAAATATCTCCCAAAACATATTACATTTTTACTCATTAGGGCATACATGTCTAACAATAGGTGCCACAAACAACCCACGTTTAATCCATGTTATAAAGAGTTCAGGAATCCATAAATAAAATTTATGAATAATTTATATCTTGATTTAACAAATTCCACTTATTCGGTAAGTTGCAACAAAAATTTAATGCAATGCATAAAATTAGAAAAAAGTAAATGACAAGCTTGATCTAATTTTTAAACAAAATTTCTAATGTATACTCTCGTTTCAAAATGTCCAGGTATTTCATAGAAATGGTAGGGTTATTTTTGTCCTTTCACTACCTTTTTTTTTTTAGTGCATAGTATCGGAGATTGTCTATAAAATAGGGGGACACATATGATTGGCTTCACCTCAAACTGGAAAGACTTGTAACAACAAAGAGCAATAGATTACAGGAATGTTGTCTTCGTTCAAAAATCTTTTATATGGAATTCTCCATCGCCTCGTCCATCCAGACTTCTATGGCCTCATCACTAAGATGACGCCTATTGATGTTTTTCTTTTCCTCGTATAACTCTCCCTTCGTCTTTGACAATTTATACTTGTAATAACGTCACCTTTATATAGATATATATATATATATATTTTATTCTATACACATTATATGTACACATTTGTATAGTCAAATATTTCTTTTCAGGATAGTCAAATATTTCTTTTCAGGATATTAAAAAAAAATTATTTGTAGACCAACACATTTTGTATCAAATTCCACTAAGTTTTGCAATACCAATGTTATAATATGATATTTCTAGACCATCATACGGTTAATTTTTGAGTTCCAAACTACTTTTAAAAAGCTCTCTTTTGTTTTCTGATGATCAGATTGTCCACTCCATTGATAAGTTGGGCATATGGCACCGGTTGCCGGTCATTTTTGGTTTACTGTATCTGATTACTCGCCGTCACCTGCATCAGGAGTACAACCTGCTCAATGTTGGTAAAACCCCATGTGGAGTACGGTTTAACCCAACCGATTATCCGTACCGGACAGCCGACGGAAAATATAGTGATCCTTTTAACGAGGCTACTAGTGGGCAGGGAACTTTTTTTGGTAGGAACATGCTTCCTGATGTTGATCAGAAAGATAAGGTACTCATAATAGTGATCACTTCATCTTAGTTTAATTTTATTTTTTCCTTTGCAAATTTTAATTATCTTTTTCAACCAAAACGCTTTGGACACTGCAACTAATTGAAGGTGGACCTCAAATTGTTCTTGCATTAGTGTGTGGTGTTTAGCATCACTGATACCCTATAACATTGTTCAAGAATTAATCTTAATGACTTTTTGTAGCTGTTGAAGCCAGATCCAATGCTTGTTGCCACAAAACTTTTGGCAAGAAAAAAATTCAAAGACACAGGAAAGCAATTCAACGTCATAGCAGCCTCTTGGATTCAATTCATGATTCATGATTGGGTCAATCACCTTGAAGATACTGAACAGGTTGTTTAGAGATCGATCGTCTCTAATAAATATGATTATGAGTTACACATGCTAAAAAAATGAATTTGTTTTTCCTACTCGGTTGTATTAAATATATGTGAAATTTATAATCCCTTTTGTAGTGTTAGTACTTGCATATATATATATATTTATATATATATATATATATATGTATATATGTGTGTGTGTGAGTGTTACTACTCGTTTCTCTAGATGGAGTTGGTTGCACCAAAAGAAGTAGCAAAGGAGTGCCCCCTAAAGTCCTTCAAGTTCTACAAGACAAAGCAAATTCGAACCGATTCTTATGAAATAAAGAGTGGCACAAAGAACATTCGGACACCTTGGTGGTAAGATGTTGTTCGAAACTTAATAACAATAGGGGGTATCTCAACTCTCAAGTTAGTTATATCAACTAAAGTTTATTACCAATTTGTTGCATGATAGTCAGCAAATGAGTTATTAATTTCCATTATCAAGCATAAGATAGGCCTCTTGATATAATTCTAAAAAAACAGTTACTTTCTTTTTTAATAACTTTCACAAATTGAGAAATGAAAATTCTTTTGCAACATACTTTGATTGTGATAGTCGTCAATCTCTTATGATAAAAGGGACATAATAAGTTCTGTAATGTCACTTCACGTAGAAAATAGTAAAAGTAATGTTTTAAAAGTAATGATCAGGTTAAGTTGCACAATCTCATTTGATATCTGTAATATATGTGATGTCTTTTATGATAAAGTCTAAAAGTAAATCCATAAAGACTTTTAAAATGAATAATATCATATCTACTAGAGATGTGGCTGGTTAGACTGATATTATAATTATATTCATACTGATGATCTTTTGTTAGTAAATCAGATAAATTCGGTATATTTCCCTCCATATGATCATGATAATGGTCATGATACATACATACAGTCATAGAAAGATACTGTTGGCAACTCTACTTTAATTCGTGAGTCCGAATGATAGTAGCTTGACTTGACCGACCCACACATGTTTTTATTATTGAGGTCAAGAGTAAAATCCACGCCCCAAATTTAATTTAATTGTTTTTTTTTAAGATCAATATATGATAATTTATAAAGCTGACCAAGCTATGTACGTACGTTCATGGATATTAATTATTAATTATAACTTTGTTTGGCCGACCAAGGTACATATATATATGTATATATATGGGCTTATCTCATGTTTTTGGTAATGTATATATATGCAAAGGGACGGAAGTGTAATTTACGGAAGCAATAATGAGAAATTGAAGAGGGTTAGAACTTTCAAAGACGGCAAACTTAAGATTAATCCAGAAAATGGGCTTCTGATGCACGACCAAGAAGGAATTCCTTTATCAGGAGATGTAAGTAACATCTGGGCTGGACTCTCAGCATTGCAAGCTCTTTTTGTTAAGGAGCATAATGCAATCTGTGATGCCCTCAAGGTAATAATAATAATAATAAAGGAGTACTTTTATTGGTTCTTTGCTTATAATGTTTGTTTGGGCTGTTTTGATAACTTTGGTTAGATTATTTTGCAGAGAGAGTATCCTGACTTAGAAGATGAGGAGCTGTACCGGCATGCTAGGTTGGTGACTTCAGCTGTGATTGCAAAAATCCACACCATTGATTGGACGGTTGAACTCCTCAAGACTGACACGTTACTTGCCGGCATGCGGGGTAATTGGTAAGAATTAGCTAAACTTATATGGCTAATTAAAATACGGTAGGAGTAACGGTGGTATTTCTTTATAAAAAACTAAACTTTTAGTTGTAATAAAACTTTTAATTATAACAAAATATTATGACTAATGTGTATTTAGTTGTAACTTTTTAATTCAATTTTTGTTGTGATAAGCTTTTAGCTACGAAGTTTTTAGTCACAGAATATGACTACAAATTTTAATAAGAGCTGCTGTGACTAGTTTTTTGTATTGTTTATAATTAACAACACACACTAATTATAACAAGTTCCTAATTTTTTGTTTTTTAAAAAATGTTTATTCTAACTGTTGTCATAAAATGAAAAAAAAATAAGCTAAGCTGTTGAAATATTTAACCTGAATTAAACAAGAGAAAAAATTCAATAGAAATTTGAGAGTCGAGACGACATAATTCAATTCATTAGCTGGATAGATTGGTGCATGGAATTCATATTGTTATTGAAATAGCTTCCCAGTCATTGACTCAAACAAACAAAAACCCAACAGGATAAATTTTGACAACCTTAAAACCATCGTTCTGATACCCAATTGTCATGACCCAAAACTAGGGGGAGTGACTTAATTGAAAGAAATATTTTTAAAAATCTAAAAGGTTAAAATACTCAAAAATTGTAGTAGGACTGGTAAAATTTATAAACAAATTCATTCAAACATGCTCAGGAGTCTTTAATGCTAAATAATATAAAAGAAATAAAATACAAAAAAGAAAATTTAAAATGAAAATATGCAACGTTTTAAATAAATGTTTATAAAATAAGCACAAATATAGCTACACAACCTTTATAAATCCCATTTTATTTGTTACTTGAATTTTATTTTATTTACTTTGACTATAGCTGTGTAGCTTTAGTCAAAGTAAATAAAAAAAATTCAAATAACAAATAAAACAGAATTTATAAAGGTTCAATCATCTATTAGGGGTGTTCAATTCTTTGTATCATCCATACACAAGCGAAGATTTGAGAGGAAACACCAACAAGGTTGCGATGAGCATCAAATCCATAACACAGAAGATCAATCGACTAACCTAAAAGAGAAAGTAGGGGGGGAGTGAGCACGTAGTGCC
The DNA here is from genome assembly GCA_025403435.1 of Artocarpus heterophyllus. Lineage (NCBI taxonomy): Eukaryota > Viridiplantae > Streptophyta > Magnoliopsida > Rosales > Moraceae > Artocarpus > Artocarpus heterophyllus. Next base: position 20,415,285 of record CM046351.1, read on the forward strand.
CAATAGGAAATCTATTACCCGCCTCTCAGTTTTTTCTTTACTATTATTATTATATATGATTATTGTATAGTTAACAAACAAATTTTCATAACAATGCAAAATTTACCGATTTCTCACTTTATCACGCAAATCACTAATTCTAAAATCTATAATTCGTCACTTAAATTCTTAACACACCTCCCAGGTTGTTAGTGAAGGAAAGGAAAGAAAGAATGATTATAATATTTTGTTATGCCCCAAATGAGCACCTGTGTGCGTTATGCCTCGAAAGGGCACCCCATAGGATGGGCCATATAGCATAGACAGCACCATCAATATGAAATGTATGTTGTGCCCATCAAATGAGCACACCGTGGGATATAGCTTCAATAATCACTTTGGATGACCTCAGAAATTGTCCGATGGCATCGCATAAGATCTCAACAAGCATAGAATCAGGTTATAACTAGTTTGACAACTAAAATCCATCATAAATCATTTTACCCATATTAGTCAGTTTTTACCAAAATTTCAACAGCATAACAGCTATTTTTTGACTAAACTAAAATTTTAATCCCACAACAAAAAAGGCTGAATATATATTATGGTGCGCCATAACTTCAAGATGCACTAGCCAGAGCAAATTATATGCATTAGCTCATAAGAGAATATCAACATCCAATTGTTCTATAGCCATTAAATTAGATTTCTTATAAAATCACAAAATATGTGCAAATCTACCCATTGTACAACATTGACATCATGATTCATAGGAGTACCTAGGCCTAATAACGACAACAACAACACTAGAAGCACAATAGATCATCAATACCATCCACAACATCAATAAGAAAATAATAACATCACCAGCAACTATAATAATAGCAACAACAACACTTTAAACAATAATAATGATAACAATGACAGTAACCATAACAATAGCAATAACAATAATAATATAACAACAATAATAATAATATTAAAAATAACAACAATAACCATTATAATAACAAAATAATAATAATGGTAATAACAATAGTAACAACAACAACACAATAACAATAATTATAATCACACTTCAATAATCTTAAAAACAATAACATCAACAACAATACAAATGCATGGAAATCCAAATAATTAAATTTTCAATTATGAATTTCTATTGACTAATTAAATAGAATATCACAAGATGTGGGTCATAGAGTCCCTAAGGACTTAGGCGACGATGTTTGGCCACAAAAAAATCTGTAACGTAGTCGTCCGTTGAAACTTCAAATCGTCAACTTGGCCTTCAGAATTTCGTCTTGAAAATCCGATACCATGAATGCATTTGGAAGGTAAAAAATAGGGCAGAATGACATCTTCTCTAATTTGGCAATCAGGTCAACCATTAACCGCCATTAACCTAGAGTTGATCGCCATTGACCAAGGTTGACCGACGAGGTGGTGGTAGAGACCAACACAAAAATAAAGCTCTCAATACGAGGATCACCATTCCAAAGTTGGTTTTCCAAAATAAAGCTCGGTTTGTCAAAAAATGACAAAAATCCATCAAGAAGGGGTGACAGAGTCTGGATTTTTTCGGTGACGATTGAGGCAGAAAAGTGATGGGTTTTGTTCTCCTTGACAAGAAGAACACAACGGTGCAAACAGGTGGGCAAAACAAGGCAGGATGGTGCTAGAATCACGTGGAGAAGTTTGAAACTTCAAACTTCCCACAACTTTCCGCGACTATAGGTAGCGAGTGGTGGGGGCGGCGGTTGGTGGATGGGTCTTCAAACGGCGGTGCTCAAGGTGGGATGGAGCTTGTAGGCAACGGCGGCCTGAGGTGGACGGCGGAGGAGGATAGTGGCGCACGGTAAAGAAAGAAAAGGGATGGAAAAGAAAGAAAAAGGAAAAGAAAAAAAGAGAAGAAAGAGAGTCAAGGGGTGTTCATGTGGGAGAAGAAGGAAAGAAGAAAAAGAAAAAGAAGAAAGAAAAGTCGGGGGGGAGGGGGGGGGCTCCTTAGGCTGATGTGATTTAATCTGATCCTTTCTTTTCTTTTCTTTTTCTTTTTTTTTTTTGAATTAAAGGAAAAGATTCTTTTAAATATAAATAAATAAATAAATTCTTTTACCCCTTAAGTTATTAAAAATTTCAATTGCCCTAAAATTTTGAATACTATTCCAATTAAAACCATAGGTTTTACAAGGTGAATTGTCCCCTTTACTTTCTCTGTAACTCTTGTTTGAATTGAATAAATTTCACCTTTCAAAAAAAATCATGTCAAACATCAAATTAATAAATAATTCTTTTATATCGTATTACATTTATTGTGCGTACAAAACTAGTCGTCTATGTAGTTTCAGTTTAGTGATATTATACACCCTATATAACACCAGTGCGACATTTAAACATTGTGGTCCAATATAGGTACTATGTATTGTGCGTAAAAAACTAGTCCACATTGAATACTATATTTACTTTTAGTGGTTTAGGTTTGGTGCTATTATACACCCCATATAACGCCGGTGCAACATTTAAACATTGCGGTCCAATATAGGTACTATGTATTGTGCATACGCAACTAGTCCACATTGAATACTACATTTAATCTCTGCGGTTTAGCTTCGGTGCTATTATACACCCTATATAACAACAGTGCAACATTTACATTGTGGTCCAATATAGGTACTATGTGTTGTGTGTACGAAACTAGTCCATACTGAATACTACATTTAATATCTACGGTTTAGGTTCGGTGCTATCATACACCCTATGAAACACCAGTGCAACATTTAAACATTGTGGTCCAATATAGGTACTATGTATTGTGCATACGAAACTAGTCCACATTGAATACTACAATTAATTTCTACAGTTTAGGTTTGGTGCTATTATACACCCTATATAACACCAGTGCAACATTTAAACATTATGGTCCAATATAGGTGTTGGAAAAACAATACGCAACAAAAATTAAAAAAATTTTAATTAGAGTACTTTTCAATACACAAGTTTGACACACTATATGCATAAATTAAACAGATCTTACTAACCTTTGAATGCTGAAGAGCTCCTGTAATTTGTGAAGAGAAAGGCATTCCAGAAGTGTCTCAATCAACTGGTCTTCTTTGCCACTCCTTTTCCACGATCGGTATGTGTGTGTGCATACCTCGTATAGTTCTTCTCTGGTGACTCTCCTTCTAACTAATTGAGAAAACCTCGAATTAGCGTTTGTGATTTGTGAACAATAGCTCTCAGGGGAGTTTCAAAGACTCACAAGCTATAGTGCTCATTCTTGATTTCTTAACTAATCTAAATTACTGTGAGAACTCACTCCCCATTTATAGAGGTCATCCCCTAGGTTGGTTATTATCAGAAAAGGCCTCAAAAATTCAAATTTGGACCAATATTTGATAACATCGTGTTTGAAACGCATTATCAAATTATCGTTAAATTGGTAGGCTAAACTAACAGATCAACCTGCCAAACTTACTCCATTGTTAGGCTGAACTAACTAATCAACCTGCTGAACTTATGATAAATGATCCCTGTGAATTTTTTATTTCCCACTCGAGATTCTTTGGATAAAGCCTCAATTTTAAGCCAAATAACCTAATAGAGAAGTTATTTGATTAAAACATCTATATCTAGATAATCTCTAGGAAAATAAGTATTTTGGATAACTCAACAAGTTTATCTTGAATTATTTACACAAAATTAATTCAATCAATAAACAACATGAATTATCTGATCCTATCATATTTTAGCCAATCTAATAATTTAACATAAGTTATCAATTTATTGGAAAAGCACGCCATGTTGTTACAAGATTTATAATGAGCTAGTAAAAGGGACCTGATGAACCTATATAGTTCAAGCTCCTGATAATTATAAAACCCAATATCCAAGATATATGTTTCATTATTATCAACTCTAACGCTACTCCACTGAGAGCTTAGAGCTGCACTCTGGAACTATGTAAAATTACGAAGCCCAAATAGCTAAGTATCCATGACATATCATAATGTTTCGTATCCCTATACGATATCCATAATTGGCTTAAGGGTAAATTTTGTCTTACCTTCTCGATTATTTTTCTCTTACCTTCCATTATCTCACTATCGGAAAACTTCCCATTCATAGACAGTATACCATTTGGTTACACCTATGTATCCAAATGGTTAAGTGCTCTAGTCTTCTAGTTACAGGATAATGCATATAAGAAGATATCATCGACTCCTAAAGAAGAGCTATAAATTCCGTATCTATGAATAACAAGTCTAAACTATCAAGAGTCACGTCTCCAACTTACCGGCATACATACCAACATAAAATATAGATGTTACCCTTTGGTACATCAAAAGACATGAGTTAAGACAAAGGGTCTACTATTCATCTCAAGATTAAGATACAACATATATGATTGTCTAAAGTGAGTTGATTGGCTGAGACAGAATTGTTAATCTAAATCAATTATACTTTATGCCCTAAGCCAATACATCATCACTTATGACAATGCACTAATGTTTCTATTCACAGAGTCCACCTTCGATGGCCAAGACAAACCATCTCTTGTTAGGGATATTGGCAACATAACAATCTTTGCGTGAATTAAGTGCCCAACTTTATTCTCTCGATTATGGATTTTATGATTTAGACCGTCACCTTTAGAATCATGTCTTCCACATAATCTGTCCATCTTATGCCTAATTCTAAAGGCTTAAACCGACACTCTTAGACTTTTATTTGCTTATCATACATTCAACAGATATGAATGTAAAGAGGACAATAATTTGGTATATAAATAATAAATAAATTTTTTATTAATAAAAATGTCTCCAAAAATATATTACATTTTTACTTTTTAGGGCATGCATGTCTAATAATCTCCCACTTGCACTAAGTGAGTAAATATAACAAATCCCGCATCCCCATAGCTTCCACATGCCTCTCGAAAACTCTCGTAGTTAGAGTCTTCATGAATGGATAAGCTAAATTGGCCTCGGATACGATTTTGTATACAGCATCATGTTCGCCCTCAATGAAGTCCTTTATCACATGATACTTTCAATCAATACGCTTACTATTCTTGTAAAATCTTGCTTCCTCAGCTTTGGCTATTGTTGCAGTGTTATCAAAATACAACGAAACTACCTTATTCATACCAAGAACTACCTCAAGATCCTGAAGGAACTTGCAGAGCCACATTTCTTCTTTTGAAGCATCACTAGCTGCCACATATTCGGCCTCCATCGTTGAATCTAAAGTGCAATCTTGCTTAACACTTCTCTAAACAATGGCACCGTCGCCTAGAGTAAACACAAAATCAGTAGTCAATCTTCTCGAATCTAGATAGGATTAGAAATCTAAGTCAGTATATCCTAGAGGTGTTAAATTCTCATCTGAATATACAAGCATATACCCTCGACTCCTTCTTATGTACTTAAAAATATGCTTAACTGTAACCAAGTGGTTCGGTCTTAGATCCGACTGAAATCGACTTACTATCCCGACCGCATAACTAATATCTAGTTGTGTGCAAAGCATGGCATATTAAGACTACCCATTACCGAAGCATAAGGCACCTTCTTCATGTATTCTCTTTCCTTATTAGTTTTTGGCGAGTCTTTCTTCGAAAGAGTAATTCTAGGCCTAGATGGTTGCCCACCTTTCTTGGAATCTTGCATTGCATTGCATACCTTTTAAGAATCTTATCTATGTAGCCAGCTTAGGATAAAGCTATCATTCTGTTCTTTCTATCCTAAAAGATTGGATACCGAGAATATAATTAGCTTCACCTAAGTTTTTCATGTCAAATTGCTTGGTCAGCCATAATTTGACCGATGACAATGCCCTAATGTCATTGCCAATTAGCAGAATGCATCTACATAGAGTAGTAGAAAAACCACCTTTCCATCCTTCATATGTTTGTAAACACATGGTTCATCCACATTTTGTGCAAACCTATAAGTCATGATCACTTGAACAAATCTTATGTTCCAAGAACGGGAAGCCTGCTTAAGTCCATAAATTAACTTTAGCAACTTACAAACCTTACCCTCCTGACCCTTAGCCTTGAACTTGTCTAGCTATGCCATATAAACAGACTCATCAAGATAGCCATTTATAAAAGTCGTCTTGACATCTATCTGCCAAATCTCGTAGTCAAGAGTGGCAACTATGGACAAGAGAATGCAGATGGACTTAAGCATAACTACAAGCAAAAGGTTTCCTCGTAATTGATTCCTTCCTTTTGCATGTATCCTTTAACTACTAGTCTAGCCTTATAGGTTTTGGCTTTTCCATCTACTCTTCTATTTCTCTTATAGATCCACTTACACCCGATGGGTTTTACCCCATTGGGAAAATTCATAAGCTTCTAGGCCCGATTAGTCTCCATAGACTTCATCTCTGTGTTCATGGCCTCTGTCTAAAGTTTTGAATCAACATCCTTCATAGCCTCTTCGTAAGTGTAAGGATCCCTATCATGTTTAGCCGGTTCAACCAAAAAGCCTTCACCATTGAACATGTACCTCTCAGGTTGACGCTCGATCCTCCCACTATGCTAAAACCCTTTGGGTTGTTGTTTGGTTGGCTTTTCTACACTGATTGGAACGGTTTTCATTCGAAACCCCTGAAGTGATCGAATCACTCACCAACTCCTTGAGTGCCTCTTTACTTCGAGGCTTAAAGTCATCCATGTAACTTTCCTCAAGGAATATTGCATTAGTTGAAACCATGACTTTATTTTTTTTTGGGTTATGGAAATAACCCTCTTTAGTATCTTTTGGATATCCTACAAACACACAAACTTCTGAATGTGCTTCCAACTTATTTGTTTCCTAAACAGGACATGAGCTAGACATCCTCATATGTGAATATGGTTTAAAGATGTCATTTTCCCTGTCTATAACTTCTGAGGAGTTTTAGGAACCAATTTTGAAGGCACATTGTTCTAAAGATATCATGCGGTTTGTAGTGCATGTCCCTAAAAGGATAAAAGGTAATGTTGAATAACTCATCATGGACCTAACCATGTCCAACAAAGTCCTATTTCTTCTCTTAGCTACACCATTTTGCTATGGAATGCTTGGTTTAGTCAAATGTGATAAAATCCTAGTCTTTAATAAGTGTTCTAAGAACTCATCACAAAGGTACTACCTCAATCAAATCGAAGTGCCTTTATGGGTCTACCCAATTGCTTTTCCACTTTAACTTGAAACTCCCTAAACTTGTCATAAGTTTCTCTTTTATCATGCATTAAGTATAGATACCCATACCTGAGTAATGACCAATAAAAGTGACAAAATACTCATACCCTCCTCATGCTTGGACATTTATAGGTCTGTAAACATCGCTATGCACAAGTTCCAGAACTCCTTCAACCCTATTGCCCTTAGACCCAAATGGTCTTTTGGTCATTTTACCCTCTAAACAAGATTCACATTGAGGTATAGATTCCACCTTTAAATGACCTGAAGGTCCATCCCTTATTAATCTTTAAATCTCATTCAGGTTAATATGACCTAATCACAAATGCCAAAGATAAGTCTTATTAGAGTGAGAAGTTTTAAATCTTTTAGAGTTATTATCATTAACCTCAGTGTTAAGCAGTAAGTCTATCTTAGGTTTGATAAAATATAGATTGTTTTTCATCCATCCATCGTAAATAAAAAGATTTATTTTTACGAGTCATCACTTTACTATTAATGGAAACTACAAAAGAGTCTTTAAATAAACAAGCTATAAAAATTAAATTCCTTTTAAGTTTAGGAACATAAAAACAATCTCGCAAAATTAAACTCCTATAATTATCAAAATAAAAATGGATGTTTCCCACTGCTTCAGCAACACTAAGGATCCATCGCCCATCTAAAGCGTGAAGTCTTTATGTAGCAAACTTCTCGTTTCTTTAAACTCCTGCAGAGAAACACAAACAAAATTAGTTGCCCCATAAGCTATGACCTAAGTGCCACTGGATTTCTCAACCAAACAAGTTTCAATAACTAGAAGATCACACCTACCTCCTTAGGAAAAGAAGTCCTTGTAATTCTTCTTGATGTACCCGACCTTCATACAGAAAAAGCACTTGAGCTTCTTTGGGTTCTTCTTTTTCTTCTTCTTGTTCTTTCCATTCATAGGAATAGAAGACTTCTTGTTCTTAGCCCGTTGCTTCTTTCCATTCGTAGAGTTAGGATTGAAACTAGAGGCAGTCGCCAAGTTGGCCTCACCACCAACAGGAGTTTCCCTGATCAGATTCCTATAACTACTTCATCAACTCAGTCAAGGTCATATCCCGTCTATTGCTTAAATTAAATAAAGCTCTAAATGGGATAAACTTGTTGGATAGAGTCTTAAAGACCATAGTCATCTGTGTTTCAACATATATGTCAGCTCCATTCGTTTAAGCCTCAGTGAGGTAACCCATGACCAACATCATATGCTCATTTACATGAGTACCCAGTCTTTATTTGCAGTTTAGAAGTTTCTGAAGTGCCCCTTGCTATTTTGTTAGAGCTTGGCCTCCAAACATGTCTTCAAGATTATCCAAGATCTACTTCACAGCCTCATAATCTTCATGTTGAGCCTACAACACATTATTCATGCTAGCCATAACATAACAGTGGGCCTGATCGTTAGCATCCTTCCAGTGATCATACGCTTAGGTTTGCTCATTATTGGAATCTCCCATAGGCTCGGGAGGACATGGAGTTGTTAGCATAAATTTTAGTTTCTCAAAGGATAGGACGATATTCAGGTTCTGTTTCCAATCATTAAAATTCTCATTGGTTAATTGGTTTTTATCGAGTATCGAAGATAAAGCATTTTTAGACATCTACAATAAAGAATCATATACCAAACATAAGTAAACATACCATAATAATTTAGTAAGAAAACACAATCAAGTAAACAAGCAATTGTGTTTATGTGTCAAAACCTTGAAAATATCAAAACCTTACAACGATAATTCCTAAGTCAGAATTCAACAAACTACCTAGGTAAGACTTGCCAAATTCAATTAGGAACACGAATCCCTTCCTGATTAATATATGCCATCTAGGACCTGTATGATCTAGTATATATTAATAATGCCATTGATTTTATTAATAGAGCTCCTACGGGAGGTTAATAATAAAATTAACATGAATGCATAACCATCGTTTTAATATTTTATCCATGATTTATAGTCACCGTCTAGGGGTGTACAATGATAAATCATCCTAAAATACCTTATCGTCTTGGAGATCCAACTCGGTACATGATGAAGTCCCTTCTTAAGGGTCAGAACCACCATGTGCTAGCTATGGGCCAACGAGGGAGGCCTTAGGTCCTCTCTTTGAAAACCTTCTCCCATTCAATCTTTTTGAAATCAATGTTTTATTTTAAAAAAGACATGCATGAACAATTTTTAATTAGTGGCACTCCCTATTTTATATGACATGTTATCAACATACATAGTAAATCATATTAGAATGCATACAAGCAAAATAATAAATAGTTGTAATACTAGGGTTCCACCCTAGAGAAAAGAAATCAAAGATTACAAGAGATCAATTGAAACATATTATCGATTCTTCATCTTTGAATATTCAAATTGTATCATTCTTCATGTATTATCCATCTTTAAGTCTTCAATCCTACATAGATTGAATAATCTATATTTGTGGTCATATCCAATTTAATGCTTCTAAAAATTGTTCAAAAGTAAAATTAAAACTGCATCAAAAAAAGCATATTTTTAGAAAAAACACAACTCTCTACTGGCATGCCAAACTTGGTAGTTCGGCCTATCACTAAAGCTGGCTGAACCTGCCCCATGAACGGCCTACCAAACTAGAGGTTCGGCCTACTGGTCTGCGAACATCAGCCTGCCGAACCTGAGGGTTTGACTTACCGAACAAGCAGATCTCACATTTTTCAAGAAAACAGTTTTCTTTTTACGTAGTTTTTTAATCTTATTTTCAATAATTCATAAACATAAAAATTTAGAGACTCAAGAACTACCTTCGGAACCGCTATCATCTATCTTTTAGATCTGTCTTACTCTGAATAATTATTTAATTAGAAAATTCTAACAAATTTAAAATTAAATAATAATTCCTAGACTGCCATATAATTATATGAAAAACCTCAATACATATTCTAAACTCTAAGGAACCATAACCAGCACAAATTAATTAATTAAAAAATAATTAAATGATAATTTAATCAACCCTAATTAATTAATAAACATTCACCATATAATCTCATGACAACATAAATATATAGAAACCCTAGAGTGCCAACTCTTTAAAAAATTAAATTCAAGCATAAGAGAGATTAAGATTACATAATTTATTCATATAACATGATCACAAACTCGTAAATTTATATAAAAACTACGGCTCTAATATCAATTGTTGGAAAAACAATACGTAGTGGAAATTTAAAATTTTTTTAAGCAGATTGTTTTTTAATACACAAGTTTGACATACTATATACATAAATTAAGCAGATCTTACTAACTTTTGATGCCAAAGAGCTCTTGCAATTTGTGAAGAGAAAAGCGTTCCAAAAGAGTCTCAACCAATTGGTCTTGTTTGTTGTTTTCTATCCACAATTGGTATGTGTGTGGGCACACCTTGTATAGCTTTTCTCTGGTGACTCTCTTTCCAACCAATTAAGAAAACTCAGAACTAATATTCGTGATTTGTGAATAATCACTCTTAGGAGAGTTTCAGAGACTCATATACTAGAGTGCTCACTTTGGATTTCTCAATTGATCTAAATAACTATGAGAACTCACTTCCTATTTATAGAGGTTGTCCTCTAAGTTGGTTATTACCAGATAAGGCCTCAAAATTCAAATCTGGATCAATATCTGATACAATCGGATCTAAAACGCGTGATCAAATTATCATTAGATCGGTAGGCCGAACTAACGGATCGGCTTACTGAGCTTGCTCCATCGATAGCTTGAACTAACTGATCTACCTGTTGAACTTATAATAAATGATCCATGTGAATCTTTTATTTTCCACCTGAAATTCGTTGAATAAAGCCTCAGTTTTAAGTCAAATAACCCGATAAAGAAGTTATCTAATTAAAACTACATCTAGATAATCTTTAGGAAAATAAATATTTCAGACAATTCAACAAGTTTATCTTAAATCAATTTACAGAAAATTAATTCAACCAATAACAAACATGAATTATTTGATCCTATTAAATTTTAGCTAATCTAACGATTTAACATAAGTCACCAATTTATTAGAAAAACGTGTTGTATCGTTACAGGATTTATAACGAGCTAGCAAAGGGGACCTAATAGACCTATATAATTTAAGCTCCCGATAATTATAAAACCCAACATCCCAGATATATGTTTCATAATTATCAACTCCAACGCTACTTTACAAAAAGCTTAAAGTTGCACTCTGGAACTATATAAAATGATAAAGCCTGAATAGTTAAGTATTCATGACATATAATAATGTATCGTATCCCCATAGGATATCCACAATCAGCTTAATGATAAATTTTGTCTTATTTTTCTCTTACGTTCCATTACCTCACCATCAGAAAACCTACCATCTATAGACAGTATACCCTTCGGTTACACCTATGTATCTAAATAGTTGAGCACTCCAGTCTTTCAATTACAGGATAACGCATATAAAAGGATATTATCAACTCTTAAAGAAAAGCTATGGCTTTTGTATCTATGAATAACAAGTCTATGCTATCAATAGTCATGTCTCCAATGTACCAGCATGCGTATTAACATAAAATGTGGATGTCACCCTTTGGTACATCAAAAGACGTAAGTCAAGACAATGGGCCCACTATTTATCTCAAGATTAAGATACAACACATATAATTGTCTAAAGTAAATTGATTTGTCAAGACAAAAGTATTGATCCAAATCAATTACACTTTATGTCCTGATCCAATACATTGTCACTTATGACAATGCAAAAATGTTTTTATTCACAGAATCCACCTCTGATAGCCAAGACAAACCATCTCCCATTAGGGATATAGACAACATATCAATCTTTTCATGAATAAAGCGCCCAACTTTTTTCCCACAATTGCGGATCTTATGACTTAGACCATCACCTTTAGAATCACGTTTTCCTCATAATCTATCCATCATATGCCTAATTTTAATAGCTTAGACCGACATTCTTAGACTTTTGTTTGTTTATCATACATTCAATAGACATGAGCAGAAGATAACAATAATTTGGTATATGAATAATAAATAAATTCTTTATTGATAAAAATATCTCCCAAAACATATTACATTTTTACTCATTGTAATATGTTACTCATTAGGGCATACATGTCTAACAATAGGTGCCACAAACAACCCACGTTTAATCCATGTTATAAAGAGTTCAGGAATCCATAAATAAAATTTATGAATAATTTATATCTTGATTTAACAAATTCCACTTATTCGGTAAGTTGCAACAAAAATTTAATGCAATGCATAAAATTAGAAAAAAGTAAATGACAAGCTTGATCTAATTTTTAAACAAAATTTCTAATGTATACTCTCGTTTCAAAATGTCCAGGTATTTCATAGAAATGGTAGGGTTATTTTTGTCCTTTCACTACCTTTTTTTTTTTAGTGCATAGTATCGGAGATTGTCTATAAAATAGTGGGACACATATGATTGGCTTCACCTCAAACTTGAAAGACTTGTAACAACAAAGAGCAATAGATTACAGGAATGTTGTCTTCGTTCAAAAATCTTTTATATGGAATTCTCCATCGCCTCATCCATCCAGACTTCTGTGGCCTCATCACTAAGATGACGCCTATTGATGTTTTTCTTTTCCTCGTATAACTCTCCCTTCGTCTTTGACAATTTATACTTGTAATAACGTCACCTTTATATAGATATATATATATATATATATTATTCTATACACATTATATGTACACATTTGCATAGTCAAATATTTCTTTTCAGGATATTAAAAAAAATTTTTCTAGACCAACACATTTTGTATCAAATTCCACTAAGTTTTGCAATACCAATGTTATAATATGATATTTCTAGACCATCATACCATTAATTTTTGAGTTCCAAACTACTTTTAAAAAGCTCTCTTTTGTTTTTCTGATGATCAGATTGTCCACTCCATTGATAAGTTGGGCATATGGCACCGGTTGCCGGTCATTTTCAGTTTACTGTATCTGATTACTCGCCGTCACCTGCATCAGGAGTACAACCTGCTCAATGTTGGTAAAACCCCATGTGGAGTACGGTTTAACCCAACCGATTATCCGTACCGAACAGCCGACGGAAAATATAATGATCCTTTTAAAGAGGCTGCTGGTGGGCAGGGAACTTTTTTTGGTAGGAACATGCTTCCTGACGTTGATCAGAAAGATAAGGTACTCATAATAGTGATCACTTCATCTTAGTTTAATTTTATTTTTTTCCTTTGCAAATTTTAATTATCTTTTTCAACCAAAACGCTTTGGACACTACAACTAATTGAAGGTGGACCTCAAATTGTTCTTGCATTAGTGTGTAATGTTTAGCATCACTGATACCCTATAACATTGTTCAAGAATTAATCTTAATGATTTTTTGTAGCTGTTGAACCCAGATCTAATGCTTGTTGCCACAAAACTTTTGGCAAGAAAAAAATTCAAAGACGCAGGAAAGCAATTCAACGTCATAGCAGCCTCTTGGATTCAATTCATGATTCATGATTGGGTCAATCACCTTGAAGATACTGAACAGGTTGTTTAGAGATCGATCGTCTCTAATAAATATGATTATGAGTTACACATGCTAAAAAAATGAATTTGTTTTTCCTACTCCGTTGTATTAAATATATGTGAAATTTATAATCCCTTTTGTAGTGTTAGTACTTGCATATATATATACATTATATATATATATATATGTACATATGTGGGAAGATTTTGATGAATGGGAAAAAAAAAAATTTGGAATTGGATAAAAGGCCTCCTTTTTTTTTAAATAAAAAAAACACGCTTTTCTGTGCAGGTAAACTGTCTCAGTTTTTTTCAACAAAATAAGAAAAATGACTGTAGCAGAATAAGGAACCTCAACATGATGAAAAAAAAAAAAAACTGGAACGGTTTTGATGTCCAAAAACCTTTTTTTTTTATGCCAAAAACTACCCAAAAAAAAGTGGACCATTTATCAAAAATTTTTTTTCCTGGAGGTCATTCATCAAAATCCCTCATATATGTGTGTGTGTGAGTGTTACTACTCGTTTCTCTAGATGGAGTTGGTTGCACCAAAAGAAGTAGCAAAGGAGTGCCCCCTAAAGTCCTTCAAGTTCTACAAGACAAAGCAAATTCGAACCGATTCTTATGAAATAAAGAGTGGCACAAAGAACATTCGGACACCTTGGTGGTAAGATGTTGTTCGAAACTTAATAACAATAGGGGGTATCTCAACTCTCAAGTTAGTTATATCAACTAAAGTTTATTACCAATTTGTTGCATGATAGTCAGCAAATGAGTTATTAATTTCCATTATCAAGCATAAGATAGGCCTCTTGATATAATTCTAAAAAAAAAGTTACTTTCTTTTTATAATAACTTTCACAAATTGAGAAATGCAAATTCTTTTGCAACATGCTTTGATTGTGATAGTCGTCAATCTCTTTTGATAAAAGTCTCTTATGATAAAAGGGTCAAGACATAATAAGTTTTGTGATGTCACTTCAAGTAGAAAATAGTAAAAGTAATGTTTTAAAAGTAATGATCAGGTTAAGTTATACAATCTCATTTGATATCTATAATATATGTGATGCCTTTTAAGATAAAGTCTAAAAGTAAATATAGAGACTTTTAAAATGAATAATATCATATCTACTAGAGATGTGGCTGGTTAGGCTGATATTATAATTATATTCATACTGATGATCATTTGTTAGTAAATCAGATAAATTTGGTATATTTCCCTCCATATGATCATGATAATGGTCATGATACATACATACATACAGTCATAGAAAGATACTGTTGGCAACTCTACTTTAATTCGTGAGTCCGAATGATAGTAGCTTGACTTGACCGACCCACACATGTTTTTATTATTGAGGTCAAGAGTAAAATCCACGCCCCAAATTTAATATAATTGTTTTTTTAAAGATCAATATATGATAATTTATAAAGCTGACCAAGCTATGTAAGTACGTTCATGGATATTAATTATTAATTATAACTTTGTTTGGCCGACCAAGGTACATATATATATGTATATATATATGGGCTTATCTCATGGTTTTGGTAATGTATATATATGCAAAGGGACGGAAGTGTAATTTACGGAAGCAATAATGAGAAATTGAAGAGGGTTAGAACTTTCAAAGACGGCAAACTTAAGATTAATCCAGAAAATGGGCTTCTGATGCATGACCAAGAAGGAATTCCTTTATCAGGAGATGTAAGTAACATCTGGGCTGGACTCTCAGCATTGCAAGCTCTTTTTGTTAAGGAGCATAATGCAATCTGTGATGCCCTCAAGGTAATAATAATAATAATAAAGGAGTACTTTTATTGGTTATTTGCTTATAATGTTTGTTTGGGCTGTTTTGATAACTTTGGTTAGATTATTTTGCAGAGAGAGTATCCTGACTTAGAAGATGAGGAGCTGTACCGGCATGCTAGGTTAGTGACTTCAGCTGTGATTGCAAAAATCCACACCATTGATTGGACGGTTGAACTCCTCAAGACTGACACGTTACTTGCCGGCATGCGGGGTAATTGGTAAGAATTAGCTAAACTCATATGGCTAATTAGAATCCGGTAGGAGTAACGGTGGTATTTCATTATAAAAAATTAAACTTTTAGTTGTAATAAAACTTTTAATTATAACAAAATATTGTCACTAATGTATATTTAATCGTAATTTTTTAATTCAATTTTTATTGTGATAAACTTTTAGCTACGAAGTTTTTAGTCACTGAATATGACTACAAATTTTAGTAAGAACTGTTGTGACTAGTTTTTTGTATTGTTTATAATTAGCAACACACACAAATTATAACAAGTTCCTTTTTTTTTTTGTTTTGTAAAAAATGCTTATATTAACTGTTGTCATAAAATGAAAAAAATAAGCTAAGCTGTTGAAATATTTAACATGAATTTTTTTTCTTTTAGTTGATATAAAATCGTGGTTCTCATCTTTTAATAGTTGAGATTTAGACGATCTGCATAATTTCACGTAAACACAATATAATTAAAACATGTTTTATATAAAGTAACACAACAATTTTGCTGAACGCTTTTAATTTTGAGAAAGTAGTACTGTATTTTGCCCTCACAAAATGCGGTTACTAGTAGATCTTGTTATCTTATTGTTGGATTGACTTTTCACCCATTTTATTTTACGGCTGTTCATGTTGAATATTAACAGGTTTTGACATATAATCGTTTTTAATTTTAGATTAGATGGTTGAAAAGTTAATCTAATTGTAAAAATAATAAGATCTATCAACCGGGTCAAAATATATATCCTAAGATAAGAGCTCCTTAGTTCTAGTCATTAGTTATTCTGACTTTGAAAAAATGCATGTAGCAGTAGTTGTGAATTTTCAATATTTTGGTTTGCTCTAAAAAGATTCAATAAGAACATGTGAGGACAGTTTAGTTAGTTGTAAGTCTTTTCATCTTAACTATACATTAAAAGTTTAAGTCATGCATAATCTTCCTTAAAAATAGTGACTTATTTACTCCTTTTGAAAACAAAAAAAAAAAGATTCAATACGTGCGGACCGTACTTGAATATTGATAATGGTCATCCTTCCCTTTCTCTGTCAAATAATTATTGTGAACGTGCAATGCACGGTTTCTTGTTGGAAAATAATTTTCCGTTCGGTAGCAATATTAAATAACACGTCCCTACACTTTTGTTGTTTTACTTGAAATTGCGTTGCACTTGGCTACTTGCACGTGACTCACACTTCGATATTATTTCTGCAATTGATGATGTTTGTATCATCGAGGAAAAAGATGTCTTGAGTTGATTGATTGCGTTCTTTTCCCAATTGAGATGAACAAGAAAAAAGAAAAAAAAAATCTATACTTATATCTTGACAATATCGTAGTCTAATTAAAGAACGAGTTGTTTAATTGGATACTAAAATCACGTTCACTGTTGATATTATATTTATCACTATAAACTGCAAAAATGATATGATTAATGTGTTATTTTACTTTATACTCTAATACGTAATGTTATTTTAAATGTTGTACTTATTTTTTATTATAATTATTAAACTTTAAAATTTATAAAAAAAATTTTAATATTAAAATAATTTTATGACAACATAATGATAAAGAGAAAAAGGTTAATTTTGTAGGGAAAAAAAAGAAAAAAAAAAATTAATGTACCAACTAACGAGTATTAAATATCAAGTCGTTATATTTTGTATCCAACAACAGTTTTGTGGTGAAGTTTAACATATAACAAATTATTCGACACTAAAAATGACAATGCATTATATTGTGTTTTTACACTCAAATGTCAAAATTTTACATTGATAGATCAATTTTAGATGATCTAAACTAATTGAAATTATTCAGTAATCCAAATTTTTCCTTCTTTTTTTTTTTCTTGAAATGTACTTGTTTTCAATTTTCTTTTATGGGCTAGAATGGCTAAAGATATAATCAGTATGGTATGCATATATTCAGACGGAAAATTATGGTTCGCATTTATCTTTCTTGTTCTCAGAATCATAAATAGTATTCGAACAGTTTGATTATAGATATTAGATAGAATCCTGTTAATCCCATCATAATTTCAGGTATGGAATACTTGGAAAGAAATTCAAGGATAGATTTGGGCATGTCGGTGGAGCACTTCTAGGAGGCTTAGTGGGCCTTAAAACGCCCAATAATCATGGTGTTCCTTATTCATAAACATAAAAATTTAGAGACTCAAGAACTACCTTTGGAACCGCTATTATTTATCTTTTAGATATGTCTTTACTCTTAATAATTATCTAATTATAAAATTCTAACAAATTTAAAATTAAATAATAATTCCTAGACTGCCATATAATTATATGAAAAACCTCGATATATATTCTAAACTCTAAGGAACCACAACCAACACAAATTAATTAATTAAAAAAATAATTAATGATAATTTAATCAACCCTACTTAATTAATAAACATTCACCATATAATCTCATGACAACATAAACATATAGAAACCCTAGAGTGCCAACTCTTTAAAAAATTAAATTCAAACATAAGAGAGATTAAGATTACATAATTTATTCATATAACATGATCACAAACTCGTAAATTTATATAAAAACTACGGCTCTAATACCAATTGTTAGAAAAAACAATACGTAGTGAAAATTTAAAATTTTTTTCAATAGAGTGTTTTTTAATACACAAGTTTGACACGCTATATGCATAAATTAAGCAGATCTTACTAACTTTTGATGCCAAAGAGCTCTTGCAATTTGTGAAGAGAAAAGCATTCCAAAAGAGCCTCAACCAACTGGTCTTGTTTGTTGTTTTCTATCCACAATTGGTATGTGTGTGGGCACTCCTTGTATAGCTCTTCCCCGGTGACTCTCTTTCCAACCAATTAAGAAAACTCAGAACTAATATTCATGATTTGTGAATAACCACTCTTAGGAGAATTTTAGAGACTCATAGACTAGAGTGCTCACTTTGGATTTCTCAATTGATCTAAATAACTATGAGAACTCACTTCCTATTTATAGAGGTTGTCCTCTAAGTTGGTTATTACCAGATAAGGCCTCAAAAATTCAAATCTAGATCAATATCTGATAAAATCGTATCTAAAACGCGTGATCAAATTATCATTAGATTGGTAGGCCGAACTAACAGATCGGCTTACCGAGCTTGCTCCATCGATAGCCTAAACTAACTGATCTACCTGCTAAACTTATGATAAATGATCCATGTGAATCTTTTATTTTCCACCTGAAATTCATTAAATAAAGCCTCAGTTTTAAGTCAAATGACCCGATAAAGAAGTTATCTAATTAAAACAACTACATCTAGATAATCTCTAGGAAAATAAATATTCTAGACAATTCAACAAGTTTATCTTAAATTAATTTACACAAAATTAATTCAACCAATAAACAGACATGAATTATTTGATCCTATTAAATTTTAGCTAATCTAACGATTTAACATAAGTCACCAATTTATTAGAAAAGCGTGTTGTATCGTTACAGGATTTATAACGAACTAGCAAAGGGGGCCTAATGGACCTATATAATTCAAGCTCCCGATAATTATAAAACCCAACATCCCAAATATATGTTTCATAATTATCAACTCTAACGCTACTTTACAAAAAGCTTAGAGTTACACTTTGGAACCATATAAAATTATAAAGCCTGAATATTTAAGTATTCATGACATATAATAATGTATCGTATCCCCATAGGATATCCATAATTAGCTTAAGGATAAATTCTGCCTTATTTTTCTCTTACGTTCCATTATCTCACCATCAGAAAACCCACCATCAGAAAACCTACCATCCATAGACAGTATACCATTCGGTTACACCTATGTATCTAAATAGTTGAGCACTCTAGTCTTCCAATTACAGGATAACGCATATAAAATGATATTATCGACTCTTAAAGAAAGCTATGGCTTTTGTATCTATGAATAACAAGTCTATAATATCAATAGTCATGTCTCCAATGTACCGGCATGCGTATTAACATAAAATATGGATGTCACCCTTTGGTACATCAAAAGACGTAAGTCAAGATAATGGGCCCACTATTTATCCAAGATTAAGATACAACACATATAATTTTCTAAAGTAAATTTATTTGTTGAGACAGAAGTATTAATCTAAATCAATTACACTTTATGTCCTGATTCAATACATTGTCACCTATGACAATGCAACATATTTTTATTCACAGAGTCCACCTCTGATAGCCAAGACAAACCATCTCCCATTAGGGATATAGACAACATATCAATCTTTTCATGAATAAAACGCCCAACTTTTTTCCCACAATTGCGGATCTTAGGACTTAGACCGTCACCTTTAGAATCATGTTTTCCTTATAATCTGTCCATTATATGCCTAATTTTAATAGCATAGACCGACATTCTTAGACTTTTGTTTGTTTATCATACATTCAATAGATATGAACGGAAGATAACAATAATTTGGTATATGAATAATAAATAAATTCTTTATTGATAAAAATGTCTCCAAAACATATTACATTTTTACTCATTAGGGCATACATGTCTAACAATAGGTGCCACAATTAACCCACGTTTAATCCATGTTATAAAGAGTTCAGGAATCCATAAATAAAATTTATGAATAATTTATATCTTGATTTAACAAATTCCACTTATTCGGTAAGTTGCAACAAAAATTTAATGCAATGCATAAAATTAGAAAAAAGTAAATGACAAGCTTGATCTAATTTTTAAACAAAATTTCTAATGTATACTCTCGTTTCAAAATGTCCAGGTATTTCATAGAAATGGTAGGGTTATTTTTGTCCTTTCACTACCTTTTTTTTTTTATGCATAGTATCGGAGATTGTCTATAAAATAGTGGGACACATATGATTGGCTTCACCTCAAACTGGAAAGACTTGTAACAACAAAGAGCAAGAGATTACAGGAATGTTGTCTTCGTTCAAAAATCTTTTATATGGAATTCTCCATCGCCTCGTCCATCCAGACTTCTATGGCCTCATCACTAAGATGACGCCTATTGATGTTTTTCTTTTCCTCGTATAACTCTCCCTTCGTCTTTGACAATTTATACTTGTAATAACGTCACCTTTATATAGATATATATATATATATATTTTATTCTATACACATTGTATGTACACATTTGTATAGTCAAATATTTCTTTTCAGGATAGTCAAATATTTCTTTTTAGGATATTAAAAAAAAATTATTTCTAGACCAACACATTTTGTATCAAATTCCACTAAGTTTTGCAATACCAATGTTATAATATGATATTTCTAGACCATCATACGGTTAATTTTTGAGTTCCAAACTACTTTTAAAAAGCTCTCTTTTGTTTTCTGATGATCAGATTGTCCACTCCATTGATAAGTTGGGCATATGGCACCGGTTGCCGGTCATTTTGGGTTTACTGTATCTGATTACTCGCCGTCACCTGCATCAGGAGTACACCTGCTCAATGTTGGTAAAACCCCATGTGGAGTACGGTTTACCCAACCGATTTTCCGTACGGACAACTGACGGAAAATATAGTGATCCTTTAACGAGGCTGCTGGTGGGCAGGGATCTTTTTTTGGTAGGAACATGCTTCCTGATGTTGATCAGAAAGATAAGGTACTCATAATAGTGATCACTTCATCTTAGTTTAATTTTATTTTTTCCTTTGCAAATTTTAATTATCTTTTTCAACCAAAACGCTTTGGACACTGCAACTAATTGAAGGTGGACCTCAAATTGTTCTTGCATTAGTGTGTGGTGTTTAGCATCACTGATACCCTATAACATTGTTCAGGAATTAATCTTAATGATTTTTTGTAGCTGTTGAAGCCAGATCCAATGCTTGTTGCCACAAAACTTTTGGCAAGAAAAAAATTCAAAGACGCAGGAAAGCAATTCAACGTCATAGCAGCCTCTTGGATTCAATTCATGATTCACGATTGGGTCAATCACCTTGAAGATACTGAACAGGTTGTTTAGAGATCGATCGTCTCTAATAAATATGATTATGAGTTACACATGCTAAAAAAATGAATTTGTTTTTCCTACTCGGTTGTATTAAATATATGTGAAATTTATAATCCCTTTTGTAGTGTTAGTACTTGCATATATATATATATATATATATTTATATATATATTTAAATATATATATATATATATATATATGTATATATGTGTGTGTGTGAGTGTTACTACTCGTTTCTCTAGATGGAGTTGGTTGCACCAAAAGAAGTAGCAAAGGAGTGCCCCCTAAAGTCCTTCAAGTTCTACAAGACAAAGGAAATTCGAACCGATTCTTATGAAATAAAGAGTGGCACAAAGAACATTCGGACACCTTGGTGTAAGATGTTGTTCGAAACTTAATAACAATAGGGGGTATCTCAACTCTCAAGCTAGTTATATCAACTAAAGTTTATTACCAATTTGTTGCATGATAGTCAGCAAATGAGTTATTAATTTCCGTTATCAAGCATAAGATAGGCCTCTTGATATAATTCTAAAAAAACAGTTACTTTCTTTTTATAATAACTTTCACAAATTGAGAAATGAAAATTCTTTTGCAACATACTTGATTGTGATAGTCGTCAATCTCTAATGATAAAAGTCTCTGATAAAAGGGTCAAGACATAATAAGTTTTGTGATGTCACTCCAAGTAGAAAATAGTAAAAGTAATGTTTTAAAAGTAATGATCAGGTTAAGTTACACAATCTCATTTGATATCTATAATATATGTGATGTCTTTTATGATAAGGTCTAAAAGTAAATCCATAAAGACTTTTAAAATGAATAATATCATATCTACTAGAGATGTGGCTGGTTAGACTGATATTATAATTATATTCACACTGATGATCTTTTGTTAGTAAATCAGATAAATTCGGTATATTTCCCTCCATATGATCATGGTAATGGTCATGATACATACATACAGTCATAGAAAGATACCGTTGGCAAACTCTTCTTTAATTCGTGAGTCCGAATGATAGTAGCTTGACTTGACCGACCCACACATGTTTTTATTATTGAGGTCAAGAGTAAAATCCACGCCCCAAATTTAATTTAATTGTTTTTTTTTAAGATCAATATATGATAATTTATAAAGCTGACCAAGCTATGTACGTACGTTCATGGATATTAATTATTAATTATAACTTTGTTTGGCCGACCAAGGTACATATATATATATATGTATATATATGGGCTTATCTCATGTTTTTGGTAATGTATATATATGCAAAGGGACGGAAGTGTAATTTACGAAAGCAATAATGAGAAATTGAAGAGGGTTAGAACTTTCAAAGACGGCAAACTTAAGATTAATCCAGAAAATGGGGCTCCTGATGCCGACCAAGAAGGAATTCCTTTATCAGGAGATGTAAGTAACATCTGGGCTGGACTCTCAGCATTGCAAGCTCTTTTTGTTAAGGAGCATAATGCAATCTGTGATGCCCTCAAGGTAATAATAATAATAATAAAGGAGTACTTTTATTGGCTCTTTGCTTATAATGTTTGTTTGGGCTGTTTTGATAACTTTGGTTAGATTATTTTGCAGAGAGGAGTATCCTGACTTAGAAGATGAGGAGCTGTACCGGCATGCTAGGTGGTGACTTCAGCTGTGATTGCAAAAATCCACACCATTGATTGGACGGTTGAACTCCTCAAGACTGACACGTTACTTGCCGGCATGCGGGGTAATTGGTAAGAATTAGCTAAACTTATATGGCTAATTAAAATACGGTAGGAGTAACGGTGGTATTTCTTTATAAAAAACTAAACTTTTAGTTGTAATAAAACTTTTAATTATAACAAAATATTATGACTAATGTGTATTTAGTTGTAACTTTTTAATTCAATTTTTGTTGTGATAAGCTTTTAGCTACGAAGTTTTTAGTCACAGAATATGACTACAAATTTTAATAAGAGCTGCTGTGACTAGTTTTTTGTATTGTTTATAATTAACAACACACACTAATTATAACAAGTTCCTAATTTTTTGTTTTTTAAAAAATGTTTATTCTAACTGTTGTCATAAAATGAAAAAAAAATAAGCTAAGCTGTTGAAATATTTAACCTGAATTAAACAAGAGAAAAAATTCAATAGAAATTTGAGAGTCGAGACGACATAATTCAATTCATTAGCTGGATAGATTGGTGCATGGAATTCACATTGTTATTGAAATAGCTTCCCAGTAATTGACTCAAACCAACAAAAACCCAACAGGATAAATTTCAACAACCTTAAAACCATCGTTCTGATACCCAATTGTCATGACCCAAAACTAGGGGTAGTGACTTAATTGAAAGAAATATTTTTAAAAATCTAAAAGGTTAAAATACTCAAAAATTGTAGTAGGACTGGTAAAATTTATAAACAAATTCATTCAAACATGCTCAGGAGTCTTTAATGCTAAATAATATAAAAGAAATAAAATACAAAAAAGAAAATTTAAAATGAAAATATGCAACGTTTTAAATAAATGTTTATAAAATAAGCACAAATATAGCTACACAACCTTTATAAATCCCATTTTATTTGTTACTTGAATTTTATTTTATTTACTTTGACTATAGCTGTGTAGCTTTAGTCAAAGTAAATAAAAAAAAATTCAAATAACAAATAAAACAGAATTTTATAAAGGTTCAATCATCTATTAGGGGTGTTCAATTCTTTGTATCATCCATACACAAGCGAAGATTTGAGAGGAAACACCAACAAGGTTGCAATGAGCATCAAATCCATAACACAGAAGATCAATCGACTAACCTAAAAGAGAAAGTAGGGGGGGAGTGAGCACGTAGTGCCCAATAGGAAATCTATTACCCGCCTCTCAGTTTTTTCTTTACTATTATTATTATATATGATTATTGTATAGTTAACAAACAAATTTTCATAACAATGCAAAAATTTACCGATTTCCTCACTTTATCAAGCAAATCACTAGTTCTAAATCTATAATTCGTCACTTAAATTCTTAACACACCTCCCAGGTTGTTAGTGAAGGAAACGAAAGAAAGAATGATTATAATATTTTGTTATGCCCCAAATGAGCACCTGTGTGCGTTATGCCTCGAAAGGGCACCCCATAGGATGGGCCATATAGCATAGACAACACCATCAATATGAAATGTATGTTGTGCCCATCAAATGAGCACACCGTGGGATATAGCTTCAATAATCACTTTGGATGACCTCAGAAATTGTCCAATGGCAACGCATAAGATCTCAACAAGCATAGAATCAGGTTATAACCAGTTTGACAACTAAAATCCATCATAAATCATTTTACCCCACATTAGTCAGTTTTTACCAAAATTTAGCAGCATAACAGCTATTTTTTGACTAAACTAAAATTTTAATCCCACAACAAAAAAGGCTGAATATATATTATGGTGCGCCATAACTTCAAGATGCACTAGCCAGAGCAAATTATATGCATTAGCTCATAAGAGAATATCAACATCCAATTGTTCTATAGCCATTAAATTAGATTTCTTATAAAATCACAAAATATGTGCAAATCTACCCATTGTACAACATTGACATCATGATTCATAGGAGTACCTAGGCCTAATAACGACAACAACAACACTAGAAGCACAATAGCATCATCAATACCATCCACAACATCAATAAAGAAAATAATAACATCACCAGCAACTATAATAATAGCAACAACAACACTTAAAACAATAATAATGATAACAATGACAGTAACCATAACATAGCAATAACAATAATAATATAACAACAATAATAATAATATTAAAAATAACAACAATAACCATTATAATAACAAAATAATAATAATGGTAATAACAATAGTAACAACAACAACAACAACAATAACAATAATATATTCACACTTCAATAATCTTAAAAACCAATAACATCAACAACAATACAAATGCATGGAAATCCAAATAATTAAATTTTCAATTCTGAATTTCTATTGACTAATTAAATAGAATATCACAGGAGGTGGGTCATAGAGTCCCTACGGACTTATGCGACGATGTTTGGCCACAAAAAAATCTGTAACGTAGTCGTCCGTTGAAACTTCAAATCGTTAACTTGGCCTTCAGAATTTCGTCTTGAAAATCTGATACCATGAATGCATTTGGAAGGTCAAAATAGGGCAGAATGACATCTTCTCTAATTTGGCAATCAGGTCAACCATTAACCGCCATTAACCGAGAGTTGATCGCCATTGACCAAGGTTGACCGACGAGGTGGTGGTAGAGACCAACACAAAAATAAAGCTCTCAATACGAGGATCACCGTTCCAAAGTTGGTTTTCCAAAATAAAGCTCGGTTTGTCAAAAATGACAAAAATCCATCAAGAAGGGGTGACGGAGCCTGGATTTTTTTCGGTGACAATCGAGGCAGAAAAGTGATGGGTTTTGTTCTCCTTGACAAGAAGAAACACAACGGTGCAAACAGGTGGGAAAAACAAGGCAGGATGGTGCTAGAATCACGTGGAGAAGTTTGAAAC
Source organism: Artocarpus heterophyllus (assembly GCA_025403435.1). Classification (NCBI taxonomy): domain Eukaryota; kingdom Viridiplantae; phylum Streptophyta; class Magnoliopsida; order Rosales; family Moraceae; genus Artocarpus; species Artocarpus heterophyllus. The sequence goes on from CM046351.1 coordinate 20,441,477, forward strand.
TTCAAACTTCCCACAACTCTCCGCGACTGTAGGTAGCGAGTGGTGGGGGCGGCGGTTGGTGGATGGGTCTTCAAACGGCGGTGCTCACGGTGGGATGGAGCTTGTAGGCAACGGCGGCCTGAGGTGGACGGCGGAGGAGGATAGTGGCGCACGGTAAAGAAAGAAAAGGGATGGAAAGAAAGAAGAAGAAAAGAAAAGAAAAGGAAAAGAAAAAAAGAGAAGAAAGAGAGTCAAGGGGTGTTCATGTGGGAGAAGAAGGAAAGAAGAAAAAGAAAAAGAAGAAAGAAAAGTCGGGGGGGAGGGGGGGGGCTCCTTAGGCTGATGTGATTTAATCTGATCCTTTCTTTTCTTTCTTTTCTTTTTTTTTTTGAATTAAAGGAAAAGATTCTTTTAAATATAAATAAATAAATAAATTCTTTTACCCCTTAAGTTATTAAAAATTTCAATTGCCCTAAAATTTTGAATACTATTCCAATTAAAACCATAGGTTTTACAAGGTGAATTGTCCCCTTTACTTTCTCTGTAACTCTTGTTTGAATTGAATAAATTTCACCTTTCAAAAAAAATCATGTCAAACATCAAATTAATAAATAATTCTTTTATATCGTATTACATTTATTGTGCGTACAAAACTAGTCGTCTATGTAGTTTCAGTTTAGTGATATTATACACCCTATATAACACCAGTGCGACATTTAAACATTGTGGTCCAATATAGGTACTATGTATTGTGCGTAAAAAAACTAGTCCACATTGAATACTATATTTACTTTTAGTGGTTTAGGTTTGGTGCTATTATACACCCCATATAACGCCGGTGCAACATTTAAACATTGCGGTCCAATATAGGTACTATGTATTGTGCATACGCAACTAGTCCACATTGAATACTACATTTAATCTCTGCGGTTTAGCTTTGGTGCTATTATACACCCTATATAACAACAGTGGAACATTTACATTGTGGTCCAATATAGGTACTATGTATTGTGTGTACGAAACTAGTCATACTGAATACTACATTTAATATCTACGGTTTAGGTTCGGTGCTATCATACACCCTATGAAACACCAGTGCAACATTTAAACATTGTGGTCCAATATAGGTACTATGTATTGTGCATACGAAACTAGTCCACATTGAATACTACAATTAATTTCTACAGTTTAGGTTTGGTGCTATTATACACCCTATATAACACCAGTGCAACATTTAAACATTATGGTCTAATATAGGTGTTGGAAAAACAGTACGCAGCAAAAATTAAAAAAAAATTAATTAGAGTACTTTTCAATACACAAGTTTGACACACTATATGCATAAATTAAACAGATCTTACTAACCTTTGAATGCTGAAGAGCTCCTGTAATTTGTGAAGAGAAAGGCATTCCAGAAGTGTCTCAATCAACTGGTCTTCTTTGCCACTCCTTTTCCACGATCGGTATGTGTGTGTGCATACCTCGTATAGTTCTTCTTTGGTGACTCTCCTTCTAACTAATTGAGAAAAACCTAGAATTAGCGTTTGTGATTTGTGAATAATAGCTCTTAGGGGAGTTTCAAAGACTCACAAGCTATAGTGCTCATTCTTGATTTCTTAACTAATCTAAATTACTATGAGAACTCACTCCCCATTTATAGAGGTCATCCCCTAGGTTGGTTATTATCAGGAAAAGGCCTCAAAAATTCAAATTTGGACCAATATTTGATAAGATCGTGTTTGAAACGCATTATCAAATTATCGTTAAATTGGTAGGCTAAACTAACAGATCAACCTGCCAAACTTACTCCATTGTTAGGCCGAACTAACTAATCAGCCTGTTGAACTTATGATAAATGATCCCTGTGAATTTTTTATTTCCCACTTGAGATTCTTTGGATAAAGCCTCAGTTTTAAGCCAAATAACCCAATAGAGAAGTTATATGATTAAAACATCTATATCTAGATAATCTCTAGGAAAATAAATATTTTGGATAATTCAACAAGTTTATCTTTAATTATTTACACAAAATTAATTCAACCGATAAACAAATATGAATTATCTGATCCTATCATATTTTAGCCAATCTAATAATTTAACATAAGTTACCAATTTATTGGAAAAGCACGCCATGTTGTTACAAGATTATAATAAGCTAGTAAAGGGGACCTGATGAACCTATATAGTTCAAGCTCCTGATAATTATAAAACCCAATATCCAAGATATATGGTTCATTATTATCAACTCTAACGCTACTCTACTGAGAGCTTAGAGCTACACTCTGGAACTATGTAAAATTACAAAGCCCAAATAGCTAAGTATCCATGACATATCATAATGTATCGTATCCCCATAGGATATCCATAATTGGATTAAGGGTAAATTCTGTCTTACCTTCTCAATTATTTTTCTGTTACTTGCCATTATCTCACTATTGGAAAACTTACCATCCATAGATAGTATACCATTTGGTTACACCTATGTATCCAAATGGTTAAGTGCTCTAGTCTTCTAGTTTCAGGATAATGCATATAAGAAGATATCATCGACTCCTAAAGAAGAGCTATAAATTCCGTATCTATGAATAACAAGTCTAAACTATCAAGAGTCACGTCTCCAACTTACCGGCATACATACCAACATAAAATATAGATGTTACCCTTTGGTACATCAAAAGACATGAGTTAGGACAAAGGGTCCACTATTCATCTCAAGATTAAGATACAACATATATGATTGTCTAAAGTGAGTTGATTGGCTAAGATAGAATTGTTAATCTAAATCAATTACACTTTATGCCCTAAGCCAATACATTGTCACTTATGACAATGCACCAATGTTTCGATTCACAGAGTCCACCTTCGATGGGCCAAGACAAACCATCTCTTGTTAGGGATATTGGCAACATAACAATCTTTGCGTGAATTAAGTGCCCAACTTTATTTTCTCGATTATGGATTTTATGATTTAGACCGTCACCTTTAGAATCATGTCTTCCACATAATCTGTCCATCTTATGCCTAATTCTAAAGGCTTAAATCGACACTCTTAGACTTTGTTTTCTTATCATACATTCAACAGATATGATGTAAAGAGGACAATAATTTGGTATATAAATAATAAATAAATTCTTTATTGATAAAAATGTCTCCAAAAATATATTACATTTTATTTTTTAGGGCATGCATGTCTAACAATCTCCCACTTGCACTAAGTGAGTAAATATAACAAATCCCGCATCCCCATAGCTTCCACATGCCTCTCGAAAACTCTCGTAGTTAGAGTCTTCATGAATGGATAAGCTAAATTGGCCTCGGATACGATTTTGTATACAGCATCATGTTCGCCCTCAATGAAGTCCTTTATCACATGATACTTTCAATCAATACGCTTACTATTCTTGTAAAATCTTGCTTCCTCAGCTTTGGCTATTGTTGCAGTGTTATCAAAATACAACGAAACTACCTTATTCATACCAAGAACTACCTCAAGATCCTGAAGGAACTTGCAGAGCCACATTTCTTCTTTTGAAGCATCACTAGCTGCCACATATTCGGCCTCCATCGTTGAATCTAAAGTGCAATCTTGCTTAACACTTCTCTAAACAATGGCACCGTCGCCTAGAGTAAACACAAAATCAGTAGTCAATCTTCTCGAATCTAGATAGGATTAGAAATCTAAGTCAGTATATCCTAGAGGTGTTAAATTCTAATCTGAATATACAAGCATATACCCTCGACTCCTTCTCATGTACTTGAAAATATGCTTAACTATAACCAGTGGTTTGGTCTTGGATCCGACTGAAATGGACTTACTATCCCGACCGCATAACTAATATCTAGTTATGTGCAAAGCATGGCATATTAAGACTACCCATTACCGAAGCATAAGGCACCTTCTTCATGTATTCTTTTTCCTTATTAGTCTTTGGCGAGGCTTTCTTAGAAAGAGTAATTCTAGACCTAGATGGGTGCCCACCTTTCTTGGAATCTTACACTGCATACCTTTTAAGAATTCTATCTATGTAGCCAGCTTAGGATAAAGCTATCAGTTTGTTCTTTCTATCCTAAAAGATTTGGATACCGAGAATATAATTAGCTTCACCTAAGTTTTTCATGTCAAATTGCTTGGTCAGCCATAATTTGACCGATGACAATGCCCTAATGTCATTGCCAATTAGCAAAATGTCATTTACATCGAGTAGTAGAAAAACCACCTTTCCATCCTTATATGTTTGTAAACACATAGTCCATCCACATTTTGTGCAAACCTATAAGTCATGATCACTTGAACAAATCTTATGTTCCAAGAACGGGAAGCCTGCTTAAGTCCATAAATTAACTTTAGCAACTTACAAACCTTACCCTCCTGACCCTTAGCCTTGAACTTGTCTAGCTATGCCATATAAACAGACTCATCAAGATAGCCATTTATAAAAGTCGTCTTGACATCTATCTGCCAAATCTCGTAGTCAAGAGTGGCAGCTATGGACAAAAGAATACAGATGGACTTAAGAATGGCTACAAGCGAAAAGGTTTCCTATTAATCGATTCCTTCATTTTGCATGTATCCCTTAGCTACTAGCTAGCCTTATAGGTTTTGACTTTTCCATCTACTCTTCTATTTCTCTTATAGATCCACTTACACCCGATGGGTTTTACCCCATTGGGAAAATTCATAAGCTTCTAGGCCCGATTAGTCTCTATAGACTTCATCTCCATGTTCATGGCCTCTATCTAGAATTTTGAATCAACATCCTTCATAGCCTCTTCGTATGTGTAAGAATCCATGTCATGTTTAACCTGTTCAACAAAAAAGCCTTCACCATTGAACATGTACCTCTCAGGTTGACGCTCGATCCTCCCACTATGCTAAAACCCTTTGGGTTGTTGTTTGGTTGGCTTTTCTACACTGATTGGAACGGTTTCATTCGAAACCCCTGAAGTGATCGAATCACTCACCAACTCCTTGAGTGCCTCTTTACTTCGAGGCTTAAAGTCATCCATGTAACTTTCCTCAAGGAATATTGCATTAGTTGAAACCATGACTTTATTTTTTTTTGGGTTATGGAAATAACCCTCTTTAGTCTTTTTTGGATATCCTATAAATACACAAACTTCTAAATGTGCTTCCAACTTATTTGTTTCCTTAAACAGGACATGAGCTAGACATCCTCATATGTGAATATGGTTTAAAGATGTCATTTTCCCTGTCTATAACTTCTGAGGAGTTTTAGGAACCAATTTTGAAGGCACATTGTTCTAAAGATATCATGCGGTTTGTAGTGCATGTCCCTAAAAGGATAAAAGGCAATGATGAATAACTCATCATGGACCTAACCATGTCCAACAAAGTCCTATTCCTTTTCTTAGCTACACCATTTTGCTATGGACTACCCGGCGTAGTCAAATGGGATAGAATCCTATTCTCTAATAAGTGTTCTAAGAACTCATCACAAAGGTACTACCTCAATCAAATCGAAGTGCCTTTATGGGTCTACCCAATTGCTTTTCCACTTTAACTTGAAACTCCCTAAACTTGCCATAAGTTTCTCTTTTATGGTGCATTAAATACAGATACCCATACCTAAGTAATGACCAATAAAAGTGACAAAATACTCATACCCTCCTCATGCTTGGACATTTATAGGTCTGTAAACATCGCTATGCACAAGTTCCAGAACTCCTTCAACCCTATTGCCCTTAGACCCAAATGGTCTTTTGGTCATTTTACCCTCTAAACAAGATTCACATTGAGGTATAGATTCCACCTTTAAATGACCTGAAGGTCCATCCCTTATTAATCTTTAAATCTCATTCAGGTTAATATGACCTAATCACAAATGCCAAAGATAAGTCTTATTAGAGTGAGAAGTTTTAAATCTTTTAGAGTTATTATCATTAACCTCAGTGTTAAGCAGTAAGTCTATCTTAGGTTTGATAAAATATAGATTGTTTTTCATCCATCCATCGTAAATAAAAAGATTTGTTTTTACAAATCATCACTTTACTATTAAAGGAAACTACAAAAGAGTCTTTAAATAAACAAGCTATAAAAATTAAATTCCTTTTAAGTTTAGGAACATAAAAACAATCTCGCAAAATTAAACTCCTATAATTATCAAAATAAAAATGGATGTTTCCCACTGCTTCAGCAACACTAAGGATCCATCGCCCATCTAAAGCGTGAAGTCTTTATGTAGCAAACTTCTCGTTTCTTTAAACTCCTGCAGAGAAACACAAACAAAATTAGTTGCCCCATAAGCTATGACCTAAGTGCCACTGGATTTCTCAACCAAACAAGTTTCAATAACTAGAAGATCACACCTACCTCCTTAGGAAAAGAAGTCCTTGTAATTCTTCTTGATGTACCCGACCTTCATACAGAAAAAGCACTTGAGCTTCTTTGGGTTCTTCTTTTTCTTCTTCTTGTTCTTTCCATTCATAGGAATAGAAGACTTCTTGTTCTTAGCCCGTTGCTTCTTTCCATTCGTAGAGTTAGGATTGAAACTAGAGGCAGTCGCCAAGTTGGCCTCACCACCAACAGGAGTTTCCCTGATCAGATTCCTATAACTACTTCATCAACTCAGTCAAGGTCATATCCCGTCTATTGCTTAAATTAAATAAAGCTCTAAATGGGATAAACTTGTTGGATAGAGTCTTAAAGACCATAGTCATCTGTGTTTCAACATATATGTCAGCTCCATTCGTTTAAGCCTCAGTGAGGTAACCCATGACCAACATCATATGCTCATTTACATGAGTCCCCAATCTTTATTTGCAGTTTAGAAGTTTCTGAAGTGCCCCTTGCTATTTTGTTAGAGCCTGGCCTTCAAACATGTCTTCAAGATTATCTAAGATTTGCTTCACAGCCTCATAATCTTCATGTTGAGCCTACAACACATTATTCATGCTAGCCATAACATAACAGTGGGCCTGATCGTTAGCATCCTTCCAGTGATCATACGCTTAGGTTTGCTCGTTATTGGAATCTCCATAGGCTCGGGAGGACATGGAGTTGTTAGCATAAATTTTAGTTTCTCAAATGACAGGACGATATTCAGGTTCTATTTCCAATCATTAAAATTCTCATTGGTTAATTGGTTTTTATCGAGTATCGAAGATAAAGCATTTTTAGACATCTACAATAAGAATCATATACCAAACATAAGTAAACATACCATAATAATTTAGTAAGAAAACACAATCAAGTAAACAAGCAATTGTGTTTATGTGTCAAAACCTTGAAAATATTACAACCTTAAAATGATAATTCCCAACTCTGAATTCAACAACCCGCCTAGGGGAGACTTGCTAAATTCAATTAGGAACACGAATCCCCTCCTGATTAATATATGCCATCTAGGACCCTGTATGATCTAGTATATATTAATAATGCCATTGATTTTATTAATAGAGCTCCTACGGGAGGTTAATAATAAAATTAACATGAATGCATAACCATCGTTTTAATATTTTATCCATGATTTATAATCACCGCCTAGGGGTGTACAATGATAAATCATCCTAAATACCTTATCGTCTCGGAGATCCAACTCGGTACATGATGAAGTCCCTTCTTAAGGGTCAGAACCACCATGTGCTAGCTTATGGGCCAACGAGGGAGGCCTTAGGTCCTCTCTTTGAAAACCTTCTCCCATTCAATCTTTTTGAAATCAATGTTTTATTTTAAAAAAGACATGCATGAACAATTTTTAATTAGCGGCACTCCCTATTTTATATGACATGTTATCAACATACATAGTAAATCATATTAAAATGCATACAAGCAAAATAATAAATAGCTGTAATACTAGGGTTTCACCCTAGAGAAAAGAATCAAAGATTACAAGAGATCAATTGAAACATATTATCGATTCTTCATCTTTGAATATTCAAATTGTATCATTCTTCATGTATTATCCATCTTTAAGTCTTCAATCCTACATAGATTGAATAATCTATATTTGTGGTCATATCCAATTTAATGCTTCTAAAAATTGTCTCAAAAGTAAAATTAAAACTGCATCAAAAAAAAGCATATTTTTAGAAAAAACACAACTCTCTACCAGCATGCCAAACTTGGTAGTTCGGCCTATCACTAAAGCTGGCTGAACCTGCCCCATGAACGGCCTACCAAACTAGAGGTTCGGCCTACTGGTCTGCGAACATCAGCCTGCCGAACCTGAGGGTTTGACTTACCGAACAAGCAGATCTCACATTTTTCAAGAAAACAGTTTTCTTTTTACGTAGTTTTTTAATCTTATTTTCAATAATTCATAAACATAAAAATTTAGAGACTCAAGAACTACCTTCGGAACCGCTATCATCTATCTTTTAGATCTGTCTTTACTCTGAATAATTATTTAATTAGAAAATTCTAACAAATTTAAAATTAATAATAATTCCTAGACTGCCATATAATTATATGAAAAACCTCAATACATATTCTAAACTCTAAGGAACCATAACCAGCACAAATTAATTAATTAAAAAATAATTAAATGATAATTTAATCAACCCTAATTAATTAATAAACATTCACCATATAATATCATGACAACATAAATATATAGAAACCCTAGAGTGCCAACTCTTTAAAAAATTAAATTCAAGCATAAGAAAGATTAAGATTATATAATTTTTTCATATAATATGATCACAAACTCGTAAATTTATATAAAAACTACGGCTCTAATACCAATTATTGGAAAAAACAATACGTAGTGGAAATTTAAAATTTTTTTAAACAGACTGTTTTTTAATACACAAGTTTGACATACTATATACATAAATTAAGCAGATCTTACTAACTTTTAATGCCGAAGAGCTCTTGCAATTTGTTAAGAGAAAAGCGTTCCAAAAGAGCCTCAACCAACTGGTCTTGTTTGCTATTTTCTATCCACAATTGGTATGTGTGTGGGCACACCTGGTATAGCTTTCCCCGGTGACTCTCTTTCCAACCAATTGAGAAAACTCAGAACTAACATTCGTGATTTGTGAATAATCACTCTTAGGAGAGTTTCAGAGACTCATATACTAGAGTGCTCACTTTGGATTTCTCAATTGATCTAAATAACTATGAGAACTTACTTCCTATTTATAGAGGTTGTCCTCTAAGTTCGTTATTACCAGATAAGGCCTCAAAAATTCAAATCTGGATCAATATCTGATACAATCGGATCTAAAACGCGTGATCAAATTATCATTAGATCGGTAGGCCGAACTAACGGATCGGCTTACTGAGCTTGCTCCATCGATAGCTTGAAACTAACTGATCTACCTGTTGAACTTATAATAAATGATCCATGTGAATCTTTTATTTTCCACCTGAAATTCGTTGAATAAAGCCTCAGTTTTAAGTCAAATAACCCGATAAAGAAGTTATCTAATTAAAACTACATCTAGATAATCTTTAGGAAAATAAATATTTCAGACAATTCAACAAGTTTATCTTAAATCAATTTACAGAAAATTAATTCAACCAATAAACAAACATGAATTATTTGATCCTATTAAATTTTAGCTAATCTAACGATTTAACATAAGTCACCAATTTATTAGAAAAACGTGTTGTATCGTTACAGGATTTATAACGAGCTAGCAAAGGGGACCTAATAGGACCTATATAATTTAAGCTCCCGATAATTATAAAACCCAACATCCCAGATATATGTTTCATAATTATCAACTCAACGCTACTTTACAAAAGCTTAAAGTTGCACTCTGGAACTATATAAAATGATAAAGCCTGAATAGTTAAGTATTCATGACATATAATAATGTATCGTATCCCCATAGGATATCCACAATCAGCTTAATGATAAATTTTGTCTTATTTTTCTCTTACGTTCCATTACCTCACCATCAGAAAACCTACCATCCATAGACAGTATACCCTTCGGTTACACCTATGTATCTAAATAGTTGAGCACTCCAGTCTTCCAATTACAGGATAACGCATATAAAAGATATTATCGACTCTTAAAGAAAAGCTATGGCTTTTGTACCTATGAATAACAAGTCTATGCTATCAATAGCCATGTCTCCAATGTACCGGCATGCATACTAACATAAAATGTGGATGTCACCCTTTGGTACATCAAAAGACGTAAGTCAAGACAATGGGCCCACTATTTATCTCAAGATTAAGATTCAAGACATATAATTTTTTAAAGTAAATTGATTTGTCAAGACAGAAGTATTAATCTAAATCAATTACACTTTATGTCCTGATCCAATAGATTGTCACCTATGACAATGCAACAATGTTTTTATTCACAGAGTCCATCTCCGATAGCCAAGACAAACCATTCTCCCATTAGGGATATAGACAACATATCAATCTTTTCATGAATAAAGCGCCCAACTTTTTTCCCACAATTGTGGATCTTATGACTTAGACCGTCACCTTTAGAATCATGTTTTCCTCATAATCTGTCCATCATATTCCTAATTTTAACAGCTTAGACCGACATTCTTAGACTTTTGTTTGTTTATCATACTATTCAATAGACATGAGCAGAAGATAACAATAATTTGGTATATGAATAATAAATAAATTCTTTATTGATAAAAATGTCTCCAAAAACATATTACATTTTTACTCATTAGGGCATACATGTCTAACAATAGGTGCCACAATTAACCCACGTTTAATCCATGTTATAAAGAGTTCAGGAATCCATAAATAAAATTTATGAATAATTTATATCTTGATTTAACAAATTCCACTTATTCGGTAAGTTGCAACAAAATTTAATGCAATGCATAAAATTAGAAAAAAGTAAATGACAAGCTTGATCTAATTTTTAAACAAATTTCTAATGTATACTCTCGTTTCAAAATGTCCAGGTATTTCATAGAAATGGTAGGGTTATTTTTGTCCTTTCACTACCTTTTTTTTTTTAGTGCATAGTATCGGAGATTGTCTATAAAATAGTGGGACACATATGATTGGCTTCACCTCAAACTTGAAAGACTTGTAACAACAAAGAGCAATAGATTACAGGAATGTTGTCTTCGTTCAAAAATCTTTTATATGGAATTCTCCATCGCCTCATCCATCCAGACTTCTGTGGCCTCATCACTAAGATGACGCCTATTGATGTTTTTCTTTTCCTCGTATAACTCTCCCTTCGTCTTTGACAATTTATACTTGTAATAACGTCACCTTTATATAGATATATATATATATATATATTATTCTATACACATTATATGTACACATTTGCATAGTCAAATATTTCTTTTCAGGATATTAAAAAAAATTTTTCTAGACCAACACATTTTGTATCAAATTCCACTAAGTTTGCAATACCAATGTTATAATATGATATTCTAGACCATCATACCATTAATTTTTGAGTTCCAAACTACTTTTAAAAAGCTCTCTTTTGTTTTTCTGATGATCAGATTGTCCACTCCATTGATAAGTTGGGCATATGGCACCGGTTGCCGGTCATTTTCAGTTTACTGTATCTGATTACTCGCCGTCACCTGCATCAGGAGTACAACCTGCTCAATGTTGGTAAAACCCCATGTGGAGTACGGTTTAACCCAACCGATTATCCGTACCGAACAGCCGACGGAAAATATAATGATCCTTTTAAAGAGGCTGCTGGTGGGCAGGGAACTTTTTTGGTAGGAACATGCTTCCTGACGTTGATCAGAAAGATAAGGTACTCATAATAGTGATCACTCATCTTAGTTTAATTTTATTTTTTCCTTTGCAAATTTTAATTATCTTTTTCAACCAAAACGCTTTGGACACTACAACTAATTGAAGGTGGACCCTCAAATTGTTCTTGCATTAGTGTGTAATGTTTAGCATCACTGATACCCTATAACATTGTTCAAGAATTAATCTTAATGATTTTTTGTAGCTGTTGAACCCAGATCTAATGCTTGTTGCCACAAAACTTTTGGCAAGAAAAAAATTCAAAGACGCAGGAAAGCAATTCAACGTCATAGCAGCCTCTTGGATTCAATTCATGATTCATGATTGGGTCAATCACCTTGAAGATACTGAACAGGTTGTTTAGAGATCGATCGTCTCTAATAAATATGATTATGAGTTACACATGCTAAAAAAATGAATTTGTTTTTCCTACTCCGTTGTATTAAATATATGTGAAATTTATAATCCCTTTTGTAGTGTTAGTACTTGCATATATATATACATTTATATATATATATATATGTACATATGTGGGAAGATTTTGATGAATGGGAAAAAAAAAATTTGGAATTGGATAAAAGGCCTCCTCTTCTTTTAATAAAAAAAACATATTTTTTTATACAGGTAAACTGTCTCAGTTTTTTTCAACAAAATAAGAAAAATGACTGTAGCAGAATAAGGAACCTCAACATGATGAAAAAAAAAAAAAACTGGAACGGTTTTGATGTCCAAAAAACCTTTTTTTTTATGCCAAAAACTACCCAAAAAAAAGTGGACCATTTATCAAAAATTTTTTTTCCTGGAGGTCATTCATCAAAATCCCTCATATATGTGTGTGTGTGAGTGTTACTACTCGTTTCTCTAGATGGAGTTGGTTGCACCAAAAGAAGTAGCAAAGGAGTGCCCCCTAAAGTCCTTCAAGTTCTACAAGACAAAGCAAATTCGAACCGATTCTTATGAAATAAAGAGTGGCACAAAGAACATTCGGACACCTTGGTGGTAAGATGTTGTTCGAAACTTAATAACAATAGGGGGTATCTCAACTCTCAAGTTAGTTATATCAACTAAAGTTTATTACCAATTTGTTGCATGATAGTCAGCAAATGAGTTATTAATTTCCATTATCAAGCATAAGATAGGCCTCTTGATATAATTCTAAAAAAAAAGTTACTTTCTTTTTATAATAACTTTCACAAATTGAGAAATGCAAATTCTTTTGCAACATGCTTTGATTGTGATAGTCGTCAATCTCTTTTGATAAAAGTCTCTTATGATAAAAGGGTCAAGACATAATAAGTTTTGTGATGTCACTTCAAGTAGAAAATAGTAAAAGTAATGTTTTAAAAGTAATGATCAGGTTAAGTTATACAATCTCATTTGATATCTATAATATATGTGATGCCTTTTAAGATAAAGTCTAAAAGTAAATATAGAGACTTTTAAAATGAATAATATCATATCTACTAGAGATGTGGCTGGTTAGGCTGATATTATAATTATATTCATACTGATGATCATTTGTTAGTAAATCAGATAAATTTGGTATATTTCCCTCCATATGATCATGATAATGGTCATGATACATACATACATACAGTCATAGAAAGATACTGTTGGCAACTCTACTTTAATTCGTGAGTCCGAATGATAGTAGCTTGACTTGACCGACCCACACATGTTTTTATTATTGAGGTCAAGAGTAAAATCCACGCCCCAAATTTAATATAATTGTTTTTTTAAAGATCAATATATGATAATTTATAAAGCTGACCAAGCTATGTAAGTACGTTCATGGATATTAATTATTAATTATAACTTTGTTTGGCCGACCAAGGTACATATATATATGTATATATATATGGGCTTATCTCATGGTTTTGGTAATGTATATATATGCAAAGGGACGGAAGTGTAATTTACGGAAGCAATAATGAGAAATTGAAGAGGGTTAGAACTTTCAAAGACGGCAAACTTAAGATTAATCCAGAAAATGGGCTTCTGATGCATGACCAAGAAGGAATTCCTTTATCAGGAGATGTAAGTAACATCTGGGCTGGACTCTCAGCATTGCAAGCTCTTTTTGTTAAGGAGCATAATGCAATCTGTGATGCCCTCAAGGTAATAATAATAATAATAAAGGAGTACTTTTATTGGTTATTTGCTTATAATGTTTGTTTGGGCTGTTTTGATAACTTTGGTTAGATTATTTTGCAGAGAGAGTATCCTGACTTAGAAGATGAGGAGCTGTACCGGCATGCTAGGTTAGTGACTTCAGCTGTGATTGCAAAAATCCACACCATTGATTGGACGGTTGAACTCCTCAAGACTGACACGTTACTTGCCGGCATGCGGGGTAATTGGTAAGAATTAGCTAAACTCATATGGCTAATTAGAATCCGGTAGGAGTAACGGTGGTATTTCATTATAAAAAATTAAACTTTAGTTGTAATAAAACTTTTAATTATAACAAAATATTGTCACTAATGTATATTTAATCGTAATTTTTTAATTCAATTTTATTGTGATAAACTTTTAGCTACGAAGTTTTTAGTCACTGAATATGACTACAAATTTTAGTAAGAACTGTTGTGACTAGTTTTTTGTATTGTTTATAATTAGCAACACACACAAATTATAACAAGTTCCTTTTTTTTTTTGTTTTGTAAAAAATGCTTATATTAACTGTTGTCATAAAATGAAAAAAATAAGCTAAGCTGTTGAAATATTTAACATGAATTTTTTTTTCTTTTAGTTGATATAAAATCGTGGTTCTCATCTTTTAATAGTTGAGATTTAGACGATCTGCATAATTTCACGTAAACACAATATAAATTAAAACATGTTTTATATAAAGTAACACAACAATTTTGCTGAACGCTTTTAATTTTGAGAAAGTAGTACTGTATTTTGCCCTCACAAAATGCGGTTACTAGTAGATCTTGTTATCTTATTGTTGGATTGACTTTTCACCCATTTTATTTTACGGCTGTTCATGTTGAATATTAACAGGTTTTGACATATAATCGTTTTTAATTTTAGATTAGATGGTTGAAAAGTTAATCTAATTGTAAAAATAATAAGATCTATCAACCGGGTCAAAATATATATCCTAAGATAAGAGCTCCTTAGTTCTAGTCATTAGTTATTCTGACTTTGAAAAAATGCATGTAGCAGTAGTTGTGAATTTTCAATATTTTGGTTTGCTCTAAAAAGATTCAATAAGAACATGTGAGGACAGTTTAGTTAGTTGTAAGTCTTTTCATCTTAACTATACATTAAAAGTTTAAGTCATGCATAATCTTCCTTAAAAATAGTGACTTATTTACTCCTTTTGAAAACAAAAAAAAAAAGATTCAATACGTGCGGACCGTACTTGAATATTGATAATGGTCATCCTTCCCTTTCTCTGTCAAATAATTATTGTGAACGTGCAATGCACGGTTTCTTGTTGGAAAATAATTTTCCGTTCGGTAGCAATATTAAATAACACGTCCCTACACTTTTGTTTGTTTTACTTGAAATTGCGTTGCACTTGGCTACTTGCACGTGACTCACACTTCGATATTATTTCTGCAATTGATGATGTTTGTATCATCGAGGAAAAAGATGTCTTGAGTTGATTGATTGCGTTCTTTTCCCAATTGAGATGAACAAGAAAAAAGAAAAAAAAATCTATACTTATATCTTGACAATATCGTAGTCTAATTAAAGAACGAGTTGTTTAATTGGATACTAAAATCACGTTCACTGTTGATATTATATTTATCACTATAAACTGCAAAAATGATATGATTAATGTGTTATTTTACTTTATACTCTAATACGTAATGTTATTTTAAATGTTGTACTTATTTTTTATTATAATTATTAAACTTTAAAATTTATAAAAAAATTTTAATATTAAAATAATTTTATGACAACATAATGATAAAGAGAAAAAGGTTAATTTTGTAGGGAAAAAAAGAAAAAAAAAAATTAATGTACCAACTAACGAGTATTAAATATCAAGTCGTTATATTTTGTATCCAACAACAGTTTTGTGGTGAAGTTTAACATATAACAAATTATTCGACACTAAAAATGACAATGCATTATATTGTGTTTTTTACACTCAAATGTCAAAATTTTACATTGATAGATCAATTTTAGACGTTCTAAACTAATTGAAATTATTCAGTAATCCAAATTTTACTTCTTTTTTTTTCTTGAAATGTACTTGTTTTCAATTTTCTTTTATGGGCTAGAATGGCTAAAGATATAATCAGTATGGTATGCATATATTCAGACGGAAAATTATGGTTCGCATTTATCTTTCTTGTTCTCAGAATCATAAATAGTATTCGAACAGTTTGATTATAGATATTAGATAGAATCCTGTTAATCCCATCATAATTTCAGGTATGGAATACTCGGAAAGAAATTCAAGGATAGATTTGGGCATGTCGGTGGAGCACTTCTAGGAGGCTTAGTGGGCCTTAAAACGCCCAATAATCATGGTGTTCCTTATTCATAAACATAAAAATTTAGAGACTCAAGAACTACCTTTGGAACCGCTATTATTTATCTTTTAGATATGTCTTTACTCTTAATAATTATCTAATTATAAAATTCTAACAAATTTAAAATTAAATAATAATTCCTAGACTGCCATATAATTATATGAAAAACCTCGATATATATTCTAAACTCTAAGGAACCACAACCAACACAAATTAATTAATTAAAAAAATAATTAAATGATAATTTAATCAACCCTACTTAATTAATAAACATTCACCATATAATCTCATGACAACATAAACATATAGAAACCCTAGAGTGCCAACTCTTTAAAAAATTAAATTCAAACATAAGAGAGATTAAGATTACATAATTTATTCATATAACATGATCACAAACTCGTAAATTTATATAAAAACTACGGCTCTAATACCAATTGTTAGAAAAAACAATACGTAGTGAAAATTTAAAATTTTTTTCAATAGAGTGTTTTTTAATACACAAGTTTGACACGCTATATGCATAAATTAAGCAGATCTTACTAACTTTTGATGCCAAAGAGCTCTTGCAATTTGTGAAGAGAAAAGCATTCCAAAAGAGCCTCAACCAATTGGTCTTGTTTGTTGTTTTCTATCCACAATTGGTATGTGTGTGGGCACACCTTGTATAGCTCTTCCCCGGTGACTCTCTTTCCAACCAATTAAGAAAACTCAGAACTAATATTCATGATTTGTGAATAACCACTCTTAGGAGAATTTTAGAGACTCATAGACTAGAGTGCTCACTTTGGATTTCTCAATTGATCTAAATAACTATGAGAACTCACTTCCTATTTATAGAGGTTGTCCTCTAAGTTGGTTATTACCAGATAAGGCCTCAAAAATTCAAATCTAGATCAATATCTGATAAAATCGTATCTAAAACGCGTGATCAAATTATCATTAGATTGGTAGGCCGAACTAACAGATCGGCTTACCGAGCTTGCTCCATCGATAGCCTAAACTAACTGATCTACCTGCTAAACTTATGATAAATGATCCATGTGAATCTTTTATTTTTCACCTGAAATTCGTTGAATAAAACCTCAGTTTTAAGTCAAATGACCCGATAAAGAAGTTATCTAATTAAAACAACTACATCTAGATAATCTCTAGGAAAATAAATATTCTAGACAATTCAACAAGTTTATCTTAAATTAATTTACACAAAATTAATTCAACCAATAAACAGACATGAATTATTTGATCCTATTAAATTTTAGCTAATCTAACGATTTAACATAAGTCACCAATTTATTAGAAAAGCGTGTTGTATCGTTACAGGATTTATAACGAACTAGCAAAGGGGACCTAATGGACCTATATAATTCAAGCTCCCGATAATTATAAAACCCAACATCCCAAATATATGTTTCATAATTATCAACTCTAACGCTACTTTACAAAAAGCTTAGAGTTACACTTTGGAACCATATAAAATTATAAAGCCTGAATATTTAAGTATTCATGACATATAATAATGTATCGTATCCCCATAGGATATCCATAATTAGCTTAAGGATAAATTCTGCCTTATTTTTCTCTTACGTTCCATTATCTCACCATCAGAAAACCCACCATCAGAAAACCTACCATCCATAGACAGTATACCATTCGGTTACACCTATGTATCTAAATAGTTGAGCACTCTAGTCTTCCAATTACAGGATAACGCATATAAAATGATATTATCGACTCTTAAAGAAAAGCTATGGCTTTTGTATCTATGAATAACAAGTCTATAATATCAATAGTCATGTCTCCAATGTACCGGCATGCGTATTAACATAAAATATGGATGTCACCCTTTGGTACATCAAAAGACGTAAGTCAAGATAATGGGCCCACTATTTATCTCAAGATTAAGATACAACACATATAATTTTCTAAAGTAAATTTATTTGTTGAGACAGAAGTATTAATCTAAATCAATTACACTTTATGTCCTGATTCAATACATTGTCACCTATGACAATGCAACAATGTTTTTATTCACAGAATCCACCTCTGATAGCCAAGACAAACCATCTCCCATTAGGGATATAGACAACATATCAATCTTTTCATGAATAAAGCGCCCAACTTTTTTCCCACAATTGCGGATCTTAGGACTTAGACCGTCACCTTTAGAATCATGTTTTCCTTATAATCTGTCCATTATATGCCTAATTTTAATAGCATAGACCGACATTCTTAGACTTTTGTTTGTTTATCATACATTCAATAGATATGAACGGAAGATAACAATAATTTGGTATATGAATAATAAATAAATTCTTTATTGATAAAAATGTCTCCAAAACATATTACATTTTTACTCATTAGGGCATACATGTCTAACAATAGGTGCCACAATTAACCCACGTTTAATCCATGTTATAAAGAGTTCAGGAATCCATAAATAAAATTTATGAATAATTTATATCTTGATTTAACAAATTCCACTTATTCGGTAAGTTGCAACAAAAATTTAATGCAATGCATAAAATTAGAAAAAAGTAAATGACAAGCTTGATCTAATTTTTAAACAAAATTTCTAATGTATACTCTCGTTTCAAAATGTCCAGGTATTTCATAGAAATGGTAGGGTTATTTTTGTCCTTTCACTACCTTTTTTTTTTTAGTGCATAGTATCGGAGATTGTCTATAAAATAGTGGGACACATATGATTGGCTTCACCTCAAACTGGAAAGACTTGTAACAACAAAGAGCAATAGATTACAGGAATGTTGTCTTCGTTCAAAAATCTTTTATATGGAATTCTCCATCGCCTCATCCATCCAGACTTCAATGGCCTCATCACTAAGATGACGCCTATTGATGTTTTTCTTTTCCTCGTATAACTCTCCCTTCGTCTTTGACAATTTATACTTGTAATAACGTCACCTTTATATAGATATATATATATATATATTATTCTATACACATTATATGTACACATTTGTATAGTCAAATATTTCTTTTCAGGATAGTCAAATATTTCTTTTTAGGATATTAAAAAAAAATTATTTCTAGACCAACACATTTTGTATCAAATTCCACTAAGTTTTGCAATACCAATGTTATAATATGATATTTCTAGACCATCATACGGTTAATTTTTGAGTTCCAAACTACTTTTAAAAAGCTCTCTTTTGTTTTCTGATGATCAGATTGTCCACTCCATTGATAAGTTGGGCATATGGCACCGGTTGCCGGTCATTTTTGGTTTACTGTATCTGATTACTCGCCGTCACCTGCATCAGGAGTACAACCTGCTCAATGTTGGTAAAACCCCATGTGGAGTACGGTTTAACCCAACCGATTATCCGTACCGGACAACTGACGGAAAATATAGTGATCCTTTTAACGAGGCTGCTGGTGGGCAGGGATCTTTTTTTGGTAGGAACATGCTTCCTGATGTTGATCAGAAAGATAAGGTACTCATAATAGTGATCACTTCATCTTAGTTTAATTTTATTTTTTCCTTTGCAAATTTTAATTATCTTTTTCAACCAAAACGCTTTGGACACTGCAACTAATTGAAGGTGGACCTCAAATTGTTCTTGCATTAGTGTGTGGTGTTTAGCATCACTGATACCCTATAACATTGTTCAGGAATTAATCTTAATGATTTTTTGTAGCTGTTGAAGCCAGATCCAATGCTTGTTGCCACAAAACTTTTGGCAAGAAAAAAATTCAAAGACGCAGGAAAGCAATTCAACGTCATAGCAGCCTCTTGGATTCAATTCATGATTCACGATTGGGTCAATCACCTTGAAGATACTGAACAGGTTGTTTAGAGATCGATCGTCTCTAATAAATATGATTATGAGTTACACATGCTAAAAAAATGAATTTGTTTTTCCTACTCGGTTGTATTAAATATATGTGAAATTTATAATCCCTTTTGTAGTGTTAGTACTTGCATATATATATATATATATATATTTATATATATATTTAAATATATATATATATATATATATATGTATATATGTGTGTGTGTGAGTGTTACTACTCGTTTCTCTAGATGGAGTTGGTTGCACCAAAAGAAGTAGCAAAGGAGTGCCCCCTAAAGTCCTTCAAGTTCTACAAGACAAAGGAAATTCGAACCGATTCTTATGAAATAAAGAGTGGCACAAAGAACATTCGGACACCTTGGTGGTAAGATGTTGTTCGAAACTTAATAACAATAGGGGGTATCTCAACTCTCAAGCTAGTTATATCAACTAAAGTTTATTACCAATTTGTTGCATGATAGTCAGCAAATGAGTTATTAATTTCCGTTATCAAGCATAAGATAGGCCTCTTGATATAATTCTAAAAAAAAAGTTACTTTCTTTTTATAATAACTTTCACAAATTGAGAAATGAAAATTCTTTTGCAACATACTTTGATTGTGATAGTCGTCAATCTCTTATGATAAAAGTCTCTGATAAAAGGGTCAAGACATAATAAGTTTTGTGATGTCACTCCAAGTAGAAAATAGTAAAAGTAATGTTTTAAAAGTAATGATCAGGTTAAGTTGCACAATCTCATATGATATCAATAATATACATGATGCGTTTTAAGATAAAG
Source organism: Artocarpus heterophyllus (assembly GCA_025403435.1). Classification (NCBI taxonomy): domain Eukaryota; kingdom Viridiplantae; phylum Streptophyta; class Magnoliopsida; order Rosales; family Moraceae; genus Artocarpus; species Artocarpus heterophyllus. Next base: position 20,462,234 of record CM046351.1, read on the forward strand.
TCTAAAAGTAAATCCATAAAGACTTTTAAAATGAATAATATCATATCTACTAGAGATGTGGCTGGTTAGACTGATATTATAATTATATTCACACTGATGATCTTTTGTTAGTAAATCAGATAAATTCGGTATATTTCCCTCCATATGATCATGGTAATGGTCATGATACATACATACAGTCATAGAAAGATACCGTTGGCAACTCTTCTTTAATTCGTGAGTCCGAATGATAGTAGCTTGACTTGACCGACCCACACATGTTTTATTATTGAGGTCAAGAGTAAAATCCACGCCCCAAATTTAATTTAATTGTTTTTTTTTAAGATCAATATATGATAATTTATAAAGCTGACCAAGCTATGTACGTACGTTCATGGATATTAATTATTAATTATAACTTTGTTTGGCCGACCAAGGTACATATATATATATATGTATATATGGGCTTATCTCATGTTTTTGGTAATGTATATATATGCAAAGGGACGGAAGTGTAATTTACGAAAGCAATAATGAGAAATTGAAGAGGGTTAGAACTTTCAAAGACGGCAAACTTAAGATTAATCCAGAAAATGGGCTCCTGATGCACGACCAAGAAGGAATTCCTTTATCAGGAGATGTAAGTAACATCTGGGCTGGACTCTCAGCATTGCAAGCTCTTTTTGTTAAGGAGCATAATGCAATCTGTGATGCCCTCAAGGTAATAATAATAATAATAAAGGAGTACTTTTATTGGTTCTTTGCTTATAATGTTTGTTTGGGCTGTTTTGATAACTTTGGTTAGATTATTTTGCAGAGAGAGTATCCTGACTTAGAAGATGAGGAGCTGTACCGGCATGCTAGGTTGGTGACTTCAGCTGTGATTGCAAAAATCCACACCATTGATTGGACGGTTGAACTCCTCAAGACTGACACGTTACTTGCCGGCATGCGGGGTAATTGGTAAGAATTAGCTAAACTTATATGGCTAATTAAAATACGGTAGGAGTAACGGTGGTATTTCTTTATAAAAAACTAAACTTTTAGTTGTAATAAAACTTTTAATTATAACAAAATATTATGACTAATGTGTATTTAGTTGTAACTTTTTAATTCAATTTTTGTTGTGATAAGCTTTTAGCTACGAAGTTTTTAGTCACAGAATATGACTACAAATTTTAATAAGAGCTGCTGTGACTAGTTTTTTGTATTGTTTATAATTAACAACACACACTAATTATAACAAGTTCCTAATTTTTTGTTTTTTAAAAAATGTTTATTCTAACTGTTGTCATAAAATGAAAAAAAAATAAGCTAAGCTGTTGAAATATTTAACCTGAATTAAACAAGAGAAAAAATTCAATAGAAATTTGAGAGTCGAGACGACATAATTCAATTCATTAGCTGGATAGATTGGTGCATGGAATTCACATTGTTATTGAAATAGCTTCCCAGTAATTGACTCAAACCAACAAAAACCCAACAGGATAAATTTCAACAACCTTAAAACCATCGTTCTGATACCCAATTGTCATGACCCAAAACTAGGGGGAGTGACTTAATTGAAAGAAATATTTTTAAAAATCTAAAAGGTTAAAATACTCAAAAATTGTAGTAGGACTGGTAAAATTTATAAACAAATTCATTCAAACATGCTCAGGAGTCTTTAATGCTAAATAATATAAAAGAAATAAAATACAAAAAAGAAAATTTAAAATGAAAATATGCAACGTTTTAAATAAATGTTTATAAAATAAGCACAAATATAGCTACACAACCTTTATAAATCCCATTTTATTTGTTACTTGAATTTTATTTTATTTACTTTGACTATAGCTGTGTAGCTTTAGTCAAAGTAAATAAAAAAAATTCAAATAACAAATAAAACAGAATTTATAAAGGTTCAATCATCTATTAGGGGTGTTCAATTCTTTGTATCATCCATACACAAGCGAAGATTTGAGAGGAAACACCAACAAGGTTGCGATGAGCATCAAATCCATAACACAGAAGATCAATCGACTAACCTAAAAGAGAAAGTAGGGGGGGAGTGAGCACGTAGTGCCCAATAGGAAATCTATTACCCGCCTCTCAGTTTTTTCTTTACTATTATTATTATATATGATTATTGTATAGTTAACAAACAAATTTTCATAACAATGCAAAAATTTACCGATTTCTCACTTTATCAAGCAAATCACTAGTTCTAAATCTATAATTCGTCACTTAAATTCTTAACACACCTCCCAGGTTGTTAGTGAAGGAAAGGAAAGAAAGAATGATTATAATATTTTGTTATGCCCCAAATGAGCACCTGTGTGCGTTATGCCTCGAAAGGGCACCCCATAGGATGGGCCATATAGCATAGACAGCACCATCAATATGAAATGTATGTTGTGCCCATCAAATGAGCACACCGTGGGATATAGCTTCAATAATCACTTTGGATGACCTCAGAAATTGTCCGATGGCATCGCATAAGATCTCAACAAGCATAGAATCAGGTTATAACTAGTTTGACAACTAAAATCCATCATAAATCATTTTACCCATATTAGTCAGTTTTTACCAAAATTTCAACAGCATAACAGCTATTTTTTGACTAAACTAAAATTTTAATCCCACAACAAAAAAGGCTGAATATATATTATGGTGCGCCATAACTTCAAGATGCACTAGCCAGAGCAAATTATATGCATTAGCTCATAAGAGAATATCAACATCCAATTGTTCTATAGCCATTAAATTAGATTTCTTATAAAATCACAAAATATGTGCAAATCTACCCATTGTACAACATTGACATCATGATTCATAGGAGTACCTAGGCCTAATAACGACAACAACAACACTAGAAGCACAATAGCATCATCAATACCATCCACAACATCAATAAAGAAAATAATAACATCACCAGCAACTATAATAATAGCAACAACAACACTTAAAACAATAATAATGATAACAATGACAGTAACCATAACAATAGCAATAACAATAATAATATAGCAACAATAATAATATTATTAAAAATAACAACAATAACCATTATAATAACAAAATAATAATAATGGTAATAACAATAGTAACAACAACAACAACAATAACAATAACAATAATTATAATCACACTTCAATAATCTTAAAAACAATAACATCAACAACAATACAAATGCATGGAAATCCAAATAATTAAATTTTCAATTATGAATTTCTATTGACTAATTAAATAGAATATCACAAGATGTGGGTCATAGAGTCCCTAAGGACTTAGGCGACGATGTTTGGCCACAAAAAAATCTGTAACGTAGTCGTCCGTTGAAACTTCAAATCGTCAACTTGGCCTTCAGAATTTCGTCTTGAAAATCCGATACCATGAATGCATTTGGAAGGTAAAAAATAGGGCAGAATGACATCTTCTCTAATTTGGCAATCAGGTCAACCATTAACCGCCATTAACCTAGAGTTGATCGCCATTGACCAAGGTTGACCGACGAGGTGGTGGTAGAGACCAACACAAAAATAAAGCTCTCAATACGAGGATCACCATTCCAAAGTTGGTTTTCCAAAATAAAGCTCGGTTTGTCAAAAAATGACAAAAATCCATCAAGAAGGGGTGACGGAGCCTGGATTTTTTCGGTGACAATCGAGGCAGAAAAGTGATGGGTTTTGTTCTCCTTGACAAGAAGAACACAACGGTGCAAACAGGTGGGAAAAACAAGGCAGGATGGTGCTAGAATCACGTGGAGAAGTTTGAAACTTCAAACTTCCCACAACTCTCCGCGACTGTAGGTAGCGAGTGGTGGGGGCGGCGGTTGGTGGATGGGTCTTCAAACGGCGGTGCTCAAGGTGGGATGGAGCTTGTAGGCAACGGCGGCCTGAGGTGGACGGCGGAGGAGGATAGTGGCGCACGGTAAAGAAAGAAAAGGGATGGAAAAGAAAGAAAAAGGAAAAGAAAAAAAGAGAAGAAAGAGAGTCAAGGGGTGTTCATGTGGGAGAAGAAGGAAAGAAGAAAAAGAAAAAGAAGAAAGAAAAGTCGGGGGGGCGGGGGGGGGGCTCCTTAGGCTGATGTGATTTAATCTGATCCTTTCTTTTCTTTTCTTTTTCTTTTTTTTTTTGAATTAAAGGAAAAGATTCTTTTAAATATAAATAAATAAATAAATTCTTTTACCCCTTAAGTTATTAAAAATTTCAATTGCCCTAAAATTTTGAATACTATTCCAATTAAAACCATAGGTTTTACAAGGTGAATTGTCCCCTTTACTTTCTCTGTAACTCTTGTTTGAATTGAATAAATTTCACCTTTCAAAAAAAATCATGTCAAACATCAAATTAATAAATAATTCTTTTATATCGTATTACATTTATTGTGCGTACAAAACTAGTCGTCTATGTAGTTTCAGTTTAGTGATATTATACACCCTATATAACACCAGTGCGACATTTAAACATTGTGGTCCAATATAGGTACTATGTATTGTGCGTAAAAAACTAGTCCACATTGAATACTATATTTACTTTTAGTGGTTTAGGTTTGGTGCTATTATACACCCCATATAACGCCGGTGCAACATTTAAACATTGCGGTCCAATATAGGTACTATGTATTGTGCATACGCAACTAGTCCACATTGAATACTACATTTAATCTCTGCGGTTTAGCTTCGGTGCTATTATACACCCTATATAACAACAGTGCAACATTTACATTGTGGTCCAATATAGGTACTATGTGTTGTGTGTACGAAACTAGTCCATACTGAATACTACATTTAATATCTACGGTTTAGGTTCGGTGCTATCATACACCCTATGAAACACCAGTGCAACATTTAAACATTGTGGTCCAATATAGGTACTATGTATTGTGCATACGAAACTAGTCCACATTGAATACTACAATTAATTTCTACAGTTTAGGTTTGGTGCTATTATACACCCTATATAACACCAGTGCAACATTTAAACATTATGGTCTAATATAGGTGTTGGAAAAACAGTACGCAGCAAAAATTAAAAAAAAATTAATTAGAGTACTTTTCAATACACAAGTTTGACACACTATATGCATAAATTAAACAGATCTTACTAACCTTTGAATGCTGAAGAGCTCCTGTAATTTGTGAAGAGAAAGGCATTCCAGAAGTGTCTCAATCAACTGGTCTTCTTTGCCACTCCTTTTCCACGATCGGTATGTGTGTGTGCATACCTCGTATAGTTCTTCTCTGGTGACTCTCCTTCTAACTAATTGAGAAAACCTCGAATTAGCGTTTGTGATTTGTGAACAATAGCTCTCAGGGGAGTTTCAAAGACTCACAAGCTATAGTGCTCATTCTTGATTTCTTAACTAATCTAAATTACTATGAGAACTCACTCCCCATTTATAGAGGTCATCCCCTAGGTTGGTTATTATCAGAAAAGGCCTCAAAAATTCAAATTTGGACCAATATTTGATAAGATCGTGTTTGAAACGCATTATCAAATTATCGTTAAATTGGTAGGCTAAACTAACAGATCAACCTGCCAAACTTACTCCATTGTTAGGCCGAACTAACTAATCAGCCTGTTGAACTTATGATAAATGATCCCTGTGAATTTTTTATTTCCCACTTGAGATTCTTTGGATAAAGCCTCAGTTTTAAGCCAAATAACCCAATAGAGAAGTTATATGATTAAAACATCTATATCTAGATAATCTCTAGGAAAATAAATATTTTGGATAATTCAACAAGTTTATCTTTAATTATTTACACAAAATTAATTCAACCGATAAACAAATATGAATTATCTGATCCTATCATATTTTAGCCAATCTAATAATTTAACATAAGTTATCAATTTATTGGAAAAGCACGCCATGTTGTTACAAGATTTATAATGAGCTAGTAAAAGGGACCTGATGAACCTATATAGTTCAAGCTCCTGATAATTATAAAACCCAATATCCAAGATATATGTTTCATTATTATCAACTCTAACGCTACTCCACTGAGAGCTTAGAGCTGCACTCTGGAACTATGTAAAATTACGAAGCCCAAATAGCTAAGTATCCATGACATATCATAATGTTTCGTATCCCTATACGATATCCATAATTGGCTTAAGGGTAAATTTTGTCTTACCTTCTCGATTATTTTTCTCTTACTTTCCATTATCTCACTATTGGAAAACTTACCATCCATAGATAGTATACCATTTGGTTACACCTATGTATCCAAATGGTTAAGTGCTCTAGTCTTCTAGTTTCAGGATAATGCATATAAGAAGATATCATCGACTCCTAAAGAAGAGCTATAAATTCCGTATCTATGAATAACAAGTCTAAACTATCAAGAGTCACGTCTCCAACTTACCGGCATACATACCAACATAAAATATAGATGTTACCCTTTGGTACATCAAAAGACATGAGTTAGGACAAAGGGTCCACTATTCATCTCAAGATTAAGATACAACATATATGATTGTCTAAAGTGAGTTGATTGGCTAAGATAGAATTGTTAATCTAAATCAATTATACTTTATGCCCTAAGCCAATACATCATCACTTATGACAATGCACTAATGTTTCTATTCACAGAGTCCACCTTCGATGGCCAAGACAAACCATCTCTTGTTAGGGATATTGGCAACATAACAATCTTTGCATGAATTAAGCGCCCAACTTTATTTTGTCGATTATGGATTTTATGATTTAGACCGTCACCTTTAGAATCATGTCTTTCACATAATCTGTCCATCTTATGCCTAATTCTAAAGGCTTAAACCGACACTCTTAGACTTTTATTTGCTTATCATACATTCAACAGATATGAATGTAAAGAGGACAATAATTTGGTATATAAATAATAAATAAATTTTTTATTAATAAAAATGTCTCCAAAAATATATTACATTTTTACTTTTTAGGGCATGCATGTCTAATAATCTCCCACTTGCACTAAGTGAGTAAATATAACAAATCCCGCATCCCCATAGCTTCCACATGCCTCTCGAAAACTCTCGTAGTTAGAGTCTTCATGAATGGATAAGCTAAATTGGCCTCGGATACGATTTTGTATACAGCATCATGTTCGCCCTCAATGAAGTCCTTTATCACATGATACTTTCAATCAATACGCTTACTATTCTTGTAAAATCTTGCTTCCTCAGCTTTGGCTATTGTTGCAGTGTTATCAAAATACAACGAAACTACCTTATTCATACCAAGAACTACCTCAAGATCCTGAAGGAACTTGCAGAGCCACATTTCTTCTTTTGAAGCATCACTAGCTGCCACATATTCGGCCTCCATCGTTGAATCTAAAGTGCAATCTTGCTTAACACTTCTCTAAACAATGGCACCGTCGCCTAGAGTAAACACAAAATCAGTAGTCAATCTTCTCGAATCTAGATAGGATTAGAAATCTAAGTCAGTATATCCTAGAGGTGTTAAATTCTAATCTGAATATACAAGCATATACCCTCGACTCCTTCTCATGTACTTGAAAATATGCTTAACTATAACCAGTGGTTTGGTCTTGGATCCGACTGAAATGGACTTACTATCCCGACCGCATAACTAATATCTAGTTATGTGCAAAGCATGGCATATTAAGACTACCCATTACCGAAGCATAAGGCACCTTCTTCATGTATTCTTTTTCCTTATTAGTCTTTGGCGAGGCTTTCTTAGAAAGAGTAATTCTAGACCTAGATGGGTGCCCACCTTTCTTGGAATCTTACACTGCATACCTTTTAAGAATCTTATCTATGTAGCCAGCTTAGGATAAAGCTATCATTCTGTTCTTTCTATCCTAAAAGATTTGGATACCGAGAATATAATTAGCTTCACCTAAGTTTTTCATGTCAAATTGCTTGGTCAGCCATAATTTGACCGATGACAATGCCCTAATGTCATTGCCAATTAGCAAAATGTCATTTACATCGAGTAGTAGAAAAACCACCTTTCCATCCTTATATGTTTGTAAACACATAGTCCATCCACATTTTGTGCAAACCTATAAGTCATGATCACTTGAACAAATCTTATGTTCCAAGAACGGGAAGCCTGCTTAAGTCCATAAATTAACTTTAGCAACTTACAAACCTTACCCTCCTGACCCTTAGCCTTGAACTTGTCTAGCTATGCCATATAAACAGACTCATCAAGATAGCCATTTATAAAAGTCGTCTTGACATCTATCTGCCAAATCTCGTAGTCAAGAGTGGCAACTATGGACAAGAGAATGCTGATGGACTTAAGCATGACTACAAGCGAAAAGGTTTCATCATAATTGATTCCTTCCTTTTGCATGTATCCCTTAACTACTAGTCTAGCCTTATAGGTTTTGACTTTTCCATCTACTCTTCTATTTCTCTTATAGATCCACTTACACCCGATGGGTTTTACCCCATTGGGAAAATTCATAAGCTTCTAGGCCCGATTAGTCTCCATAGACTTCATCTCTGTGTTCATGGCCTCTGTCTAAAGTTTTGAATCAACATCCTTCATAGCCTCTTCGTAAGTATAAGGATCCCTATCATGTTTAACTAGTTCAACCAAAAAGGCTTCACCATTGAACATGTACCTCTCAGGTTGACGCTCGATCCTCCCACTATGCTAAAACCCTTTGGGTTGTTGTTTGGTTGGCTTTTCTACACTGATTGGAACGGTTTCAATCGGAACCGCTGAAGTGATCGAATCACTCACCAACTCCTTGAGTGCCTCTTTACTTCGAGGCTTAAAGTCATCCATGTAACTTTCCTCAAGGAATATTGCATTAGTTGAAACCATGACTTTATTTTTTTTTGGGTTATAGAAATAACCCTCTTTAGTCTTTTTTGGATATCCTATAAATACACAAACTTCTAAATGTGCTTCTAACTTATTTGTTTCCTTAAACAGGACATGAGCTAGACATCCTCATATGTGAATATGGTTTAAAGATGTCATTTTCCCTGTCTATAACTTCTGAGGAGTTTTAGGAACCAATTTTGAAGGCACATTGTTCTAAAGATATCATGCGGTTTGTAGTGCATGTCCCTAAAAGGATAAAAGGCAATGATGAATAACTCATCATGGACCTAACCATGTCCAACAAAGTCCTATTCCTTTTCTTAGCTACACCATTTTGCTATGGACTACCCGGCGTAGTCAAATGGGATAGAATCCTATTCTCTAATAAGTGTTCTAAGAACTCATCACAAAGGTACTACCTCAATCAAATCGAAGTGCCTTTATGGGTCTACCCAATTGCTTTTCCACTTTAACTTGAAACTCCCTAAACTTGCCATAAGTTTCTCTTTTATGGTGCATTAAATACAGATACCCATACCTAAGTAATGACCAATAAAAGTGACAAAATACTCATACCCTCCTCATGCTTGGACATTTATAGGTCTGTAAACATCGCTATGCACAAGTTCCAGAACTCCTTCAACCCTATTGCCCTTAGACCCAAATGGTCTTTTGGTCATTTTACCCTCTAAACAAGATTCACATTGAGGTATAGATTCCACCTTTAAATGACCTGAAGGTCCATCCCTTATTAATCTTTAAATCTCATTCAGGTTAATATGACCTAATCACAAATGCCAAAGATAAGTCTTATTAGAGTGAGAAGTTTTAAATCTTTTAGAGTTATTATCATTAACCTCAGTGTTAAGCAGTAAGTCTATCTTAGGTTTGATAAAATATAGATTGTTTTGCATCCATCCATCGTAAATAAAAAGATTTGTTTTTACAAATCATCACTTTACTATTAAAGGAAACTACAAAAGAGTCTTTAAATAAACAAGCTATAAAAATTAAATTCCTTTTAAGTTTAGGAACATAAAAACAATCTCGCAAAATTAAACTCCTATAATTATCAAAATAAAAATGGATGTTTCCCACTGCTTCAGCAACACTAAGGATCCATCGCCCATCTAAAGCGTGAAGTCTTTATGTAGCAAACTTCTCGTTTCTTTAAACTCCTGCAGAGAAACACAAACAAAATTAGTTGCCCCATAAGCTATGACCTAAGTGCCACTGGATTTCTCAACCAAACAAGTTTCAATAACTAGAAGATCACACCTACCTCCTTAGGAAAAGAAGTCCTTGTAATTCTTCTTGATGTACCCGACCTTCATACAGAAAAAGCACTTGAGCTTCTTTGGGTTCTTCTTTTTCTTCTTCTTGTTCTTTCCATTCATAGGAATAGAAGACTTCTTGTTCTTAGCCCGTTGCTTCTTTCCATTCGTAGAGTTAGGATTGAAACTAGAGGCAGTCGCCAAGTTGGCCTCACCACCAACAGGAGTTTCCCTGATCAGATTCCTATAACTACTTCATCAACTCAGTCAAGGTCATATCCCGTCTATTGCTTAAATTAAATAAAGCTCTAAATGGGATAAACTTGTTGGATAGAGTCTTAAAGACCATAGTCATCTGTGTTTCAACATATATGTCAGCTCCATTCGTTTAAGCCTCAGTGAGGTAACCCATGACCAACATCATATGCTCATTTACATGAGTCCCCAATCTTTATTTGCAGTTTAGAAGTTTCTGAAGTGCCCCTTGCTATTTTGTTAGAGCCTGGCCTTCAAACATGTCTTCAAGATTATCTAAGATTTGCTTCACAGCCTCATAATCTTCATGTTGAGCCTACAACACATTATTCATGCTAGCCATAACATAACAGTGGGCCTGATCGTTAGCATCCTTCCAGTGATCATACGCTTAGGTTTGCTCATTATTGGAATCTCCCATAGGCTCGGGAGGACATGGAGTTGTTAGCATAAATTTTAGTTTCTCAAAGGATAGGACGATATTCAGGTTCTGTTTCCAATCATTAAAATTCTCATTGGTTAATTGGTTTTTATCGAGTATCGAAGATAAAGCATTTTTAGACATCTACAATAAAGAATCATATACCAAACATAAGTAAACATACCATAATAATTTAGTAAGAAAACACAATCAAGTAAACAAGCAATTGTGTTTATGTGTCAAAACCTTGAAAATATTACAACCTTACAATGATAATTCCCAACTCAGAATTCAACAACCCGCCTAGGGGAGACTTGCTAAATTCAATTAGGAACACCAATCCCTTCCTGATTAATATATTCCATCTAGGACCCGTATGATCCAGTATATATTAATAATGTCATTGATTTTATTAATAAAGCTCCGAGGGGAGGTTAATAATAAAATTAACATGAGTGCATAACCATCGTTTTAATATTTTATCCATGATTTATAGTCACCGTCTAGGGGTGTACAATGATAAATCATCCTAAAATACCTTATCGTCTTGGAGATCCAACTCGGTACATGATGAAGTCCCTTCTTAAGGGTCAGAACCACCATGTGCTAGCTATGGGCCAACGAGGGAGGCCTTAGGTCCTCTCTTTGAAAACCTTCTCCCATTCAATCTTTTTGAAATCAATGTTTTATTTTAAAAAAGACATGCATGAACAATTTTTAATTAGTGGCACTCCCTATTTTATATGACATGTTATCAACATACATAGTAAATCATATTAGAATGCATACAAGCAAAATAATAAATAGTTGTAATACTAGGGTTCCACCCTAGAGAAAAGAAATCAAAGATTACAAGAGATCAATTGAAACATATTATCGATTCTTCATCTTTGAATATTCAAATTGTATCATTCTTCATGTATTATCCATCTTTAAGTCTTCAATCCTACATAGATTGAATAATCTATATTTGTGGTCATATCCAATTTAATGCTTCTAAAAATTGTTCAAAAGTAAAATTAAAACTGCATCAAAAAAAACATATTTTTAGAAAAAACACAACTCTCTACTGGCATGCCAAACTTGGTAGTTCGGCCTACCGCTAAAGCTGGCTGAACCTGCCCCACGAACGGCCTACCAAACTAGAGGTTCGGCCTACCGATCTGCGACCATCAACCTGCCAAACCTGAGGGTTTGACTTACTGAACAAGCAGATCTCACATTTTTCAAGAAAATAGTTTTCTTTTTACGTAGTTTTTCAATCGTATTTTCAATAATTCATAAACATAAAAATTTAGAGACTTAGGAACTACCTTTGGAACCGCTATCATCTATCTTTTAGATATGTCTTTACTCTGAATAATTATTTAATTAGAAAATTCTAACAAATTTAAAATTAAATAATAATTCCTAGACTGCCATATAATTATATGAAAAACCTCGATACATATTCTAAACTCTAAGAAACCATAACCAGCATAAATTAATTAATTAAAAAAATAATTAAATGATAATTTAATCAACCCTAATTAATTAATAAACATTCACCATATAATATCATGACAACATAAATATATAGAAACCCTAGAGTGCCAACTCTTTAAAAAATTAAATTCAAGCATAAGAAAGATTAAGATTATATAATTTTTTCATATAATATGATCACAAACTCGTAAATTTATATAAAAACTACGGCTCTAATACCAATTATTGGAAAAAACAATACGTAGTGGAAATTTAAAATTTTTTTCAGCAGATTGTTTTTTAATACACAAGTTTGACATACTATATACATAAATTAAGCAGATCTTACTAACTTTTAATGCCGAAGAGCTCTTGCAATTTGTTAAGAGAAAAGCGTTCCAAAAGAGCCTCAACCAACTGGTCTTGTTTGCTATTTTCTATCCACAATTGGTATGTGTGTGGGCACACCTGGTATAGCTTTTCCCCGGTGACTCTCTTTCCAATCAATTGAGAAAACTCAGAACTAACATTCGTGATTTGTGAATAATCACTCTTAGGAGAGTTTCAGAGACTCATAGACTAGAGTGCTCACTTTGGATTTCTCAATTGATCTAAATAACTATGAGAACTCACTTCCTATTTATAGAGGTTGTCCTCTAAGTTGGTTATTACCAGATAAGGCCTCAAAAATTCAAATCTGGATCAATATCTGATACAATCGGATCTAAAACGCGTGATCAAATTATCATTAGATCGGTAGGCCGAACTAACGGATCGGCTTACTGAGCTTGCTCCATCGATAGCTTGAACTAACTGATCTACCTGTTGAACTTATAATAAATGATCCATGTGAATCTTTTATTTTCCACCTGAAATTCGTTGAATAAAGCCTCAGTTTTAAGTCAAATAACCCGATAAAGAAGTTATCTAATTAAAACTACATCTAGATAATCTTTAGGAAAATAAATATTTCAGACAATTCAACAAGTTTATCTTAAATCAATTTACAGAAAATTAATTCAACCAATAAACAAACATGAATTATTTGATCCTATTAAATTTTAGCTAATCTAACGATTTAACATAAGTCACCAATTTATTAGAAAAACGTGTTGTATCGTTACAGGATTTATAACGAGCTAGCAAAGGGGACCTAATGGACCTAATAATTTAAGCTCCCGATAATTATAAAACCCAACATCCCAGATATATGTTTCATAATTATCAACTCTAACGCTACTTTACAAAAAGCTTAAAGTTGCACTCTGGAACTATATAAAATGATAAAGCCTGAATAGTTAATATTCATGACATATAATAATGTATCGTATCCCCATAGGATATCCACAATCGGCTTAATGATAAATTTTGTCTTATTTTTCTCTTACGTTCCATTACCTCACCATCAGAAAACCTACCATCCATAGACAGTATACCCTTCGGTTACACCTATGTATCTAAATAGTTGAGCACTCCAGTCTTCCAATTACAGGATAACGCATATGAAAAGATATTATCGACTCTTAAAGAAAAGCTATGGCTTTTGTACCTATGAATAACAAGTCTATGCTATCAATAGCCATGTCTCCAATGTACCGGCATGCATACTAACATAAAATGTGGATGTCACCCTTTGGTACATCAAAAGACGTAAGTCAAGACAATGGGCCCACTATTTATCTCAAGATTAAGATTCAACACATATAATTTTTTAAAGTAAATTGATTTGTCGAGACAGAAGTATTAATCTAAATCAATTACACTTTATGTCCTGATCCAATAGATTGTCACCTATGACAATGCAACAATGTTTTTATTCACAGAGTCCATCTCTGATAGCCAAGACAAACCATTTCCCATTAGGGATATAGACAACATATCAATCTTTTCATGAATAAAGCGCCCAACTTTTTTCCCACAATTGTGGATCTTATGACTTAGACCGTCACCTTTAGAATCATGTTTTCCTCATAATCTGTCCATCATATTCCTAATTTTAACAGCTTAGACCGACATTCTTAGACTTTTGTTTGTTTATCATATATTCAATAGACATGAGCAGAAGATAACAATAATTTGGTATATGAATAATAAATAAATTCTTTATTGATAAAAATGTCTCCAAAAACATATTACATTTTTACTCATTGTAATATGTTACTCATTAGGGCATACATGTCTAACAATAGGTGCCACAAACAACCCACGTTTAATCCATGTTATAAAGAGTTCAGGAATCCATAAATAAAATTTATGAATAATTTATATCTTGATTTAACAAATTCCACTTATTCGGTAAGTTGCAACAAAAATTTAATGCAATGCATAAAATTAGAAAAAAGTAAATGACAAGCTTGATCTAATTTTTAAACAAAATTTCTAATGTATACTCTCGTTTCAAAATGTCCAGGTATTTCATAGAAATGGTAGGGTTATTTTTGTCCTTTCACTACCTTTTTTTTTTTAGTGCATAGTATCGGAGATTGTCTATAAAATAGTGGGACACATATGATTGGCTTCACCTCAAACTTGAAAGACTTGTAACAACAAAGAGCAATAGATTACAGGAATGTTGTCTTCGTTCAAAAATCTTTTATATGGAATTCTCCATCGCCTCATCCATCCAGACTTCTATGGCCTCATCACTAAGATGACGCCTATTGATGTTTTTCTTTTCCTCGTATAACTCTCCCTTCGTCTTTGACAATTTATACTTGTAATAACGTCACCTTCATATAGATATATATATATATATATATATTATTCTATACATTATATGTACACATTTGCATAGTCAAATATTTCTTTTCAGGATATTAAAAAAAATTTTTCTAGACCAACACATTTTGTATCAAATTCCACTAAGTTTTGCAATACCAATGTTATAATATGATATTTCTAGACCATCATACCATTAATTTTTGAGTTCCAAACTACTTTTAAAAAGCTCTCTTTTGTTTTCTGATGATCAGATTGTCCACTCCATTGATAAGTTGGGCATATGGCACCGGTTGCCGGTCATTTTTGGTTTACTGTATCTGATTACTCGCCGTCACCTGCATCAGGAGTACAACCTGCTCAATGTTGGTAAAACCCCATGTGGAGTACGGTTTAACCCAACCGATTATCCGTACCGGACAGCCGACGGAAAATATAGTGATCCTTTTAACGAGGCTACTAGTGGGCAGGGAACTTTTTTTGGTAGGAACATGCTTCCTGATGTTGATCAGAAAGATAAGGTACTCATAATAGTGATCACTTCATCTTAGTTTAATTTTATTTTTTCCTTTGCAAATTTTAATTATCTTTTTCAACCAAAACGCTTTGGACACTACAACTAATTGAAGGTGGACCTCAAATTGTTCTTGCATTAGTGTGTAATGTTTAGCATCACTGATACCCTATAACATTGTTCAAGAATTAATCTTAATGATTTTTGTAGCTGTTGAAGCCAGATCTAATGCTTGTTGCCACAAAACTTATGGCAAGAAAAAAATTCAAAGACGCAGGAAAGCAATTCAACGTCATAGCAGCCTCTTGGATTCAATTCATGATTCATGATTGGGTCAATCACCTTGAAGATACTGAACAGGTTGTTTAGAGATCGATCGTCTCTAATAAATATGATTATGAGTTACACATGCTAAAAAAATGAATTTGTTTTTCCTACTCCGTTGTATTAAATATATGTGAAATTTATAATCCCTTTTGTAGTGTTAGTACTTGCATATATATATACATTTATATATATATATATATATGTACATATGTGGGAAGATTTTGATGAATGGTAAAAAAAAAATTTGGAATTGGATAAAAGGCCTCCTTTTTTTTGGAATAAAAAAAACACGCTTTTCTGTGCAGGTAAACTGTCTCAGTTTTTTTCAACAAAATAAGAAAAATGACTGTAGCAGAATAAGGAACCTCAACATGATGAAAAAAAAAAAAAACTGGAACCGTTTTGATGTCCAAAAAATCTTTTTTTTGATGCCAAAAACTGCCCAAAAAAAGGTCGACCATTTATCAAAATTTTTTTTGGCCGGAGGCCATTCATCAAAATCCCTCATATATGTGTGTGTGTGAGTGTTACTACTCGTTTCTCTAGATGGAGTTGGTTGCACCAAAAGAAGTAGCAAAGGAGTGCCCCCTAAAGTCCTTCAAGTTCTACAAGACAAAGCAAATTCGAACCGATTCTTATGAAATAAAGAGTGGCACAAAGAACATTCGGACACCTTGGTGGTAAGATGTTGTTCGAAACTTAATAACAATAGGGGGTATCTCAACTCTCAAGTTAGTTATATCAACTAAAGTTTATTACCAATTTGTTGCATGATAGTCAGCAAATGAGTTATTAATTTCCATTATCAAGCATAAGATAGGCCTCTTGATATAATTCTAAAAAAAAAGTTACTTTCTTTTTATAATAACTTTCACAAATTGAGAAATGAAAATTCTTTTGCAACATACTTTGATTGTGATAGTCGTCAATCTCTTATGATAAAAGTCTCTTATGATAAAAGGGTCAAGACATAATAAGTTCTGTAATGTCACTTCACGTAGAAAATAGTAAAAGTAATGTTTTAAAAGTAATGATCAGGTTAAGTTATACAATCTCATATGATATCAATAATATACATGATGCGTTTTAAGATAAAGTCTAAAAGTAAATCATAGAGACTTTTAAAATGAATAATATCATATCTACTAGAGATGTGGCTGGTTAGACTGATATTATAATTATATTCATACTGATGATCTTTTGTTAGTAAATCAGATAAATTTGGTATATTTCCCTCCATATGATCATGATAATGGTCATGATACATACATACATACAGTCATAGAAAGATACTGTTGGCAACTCTACTTTAATTCGTGAGTCCGAATGATAGTAGCTTGACTTGACCGACCCACACATGTTTTTATTATTGAGGTCAAGAGTAAAATCCACGCCCCAAATTTAATATAATTGTTTTTTTAAAGATCAATATATGATAATTTATAAAGCTGACCAAGCTATGTACGTACGTTCATGGATATTAATTATTAATTATAACTTTGTTTGGCCGACCAAGGTACATATATATATGTATATATATATGGGCTTATCTCATGGTTTTGGTAATGTATATATATGCAAAGGGACGGAAGTGTAATTTACGGAAGCAATAATGAGAAATTGAAGAGGGTTAGAACTTTCAAAGACGGCAAACTTAAGATTAATCCAGAAAATGGGCTTCTGATGCATGACCAAGAAGGAATTCCTTTATCAGGAGATGTAAGTAACATCTGGGCTGGACTCTCAGCATTGCAAGCTCTTTTTGTTAAGGAGCATAATGCAATCTGTGATGCCCTCAAGGTAATAATAATAATAATAAAGGAGTACTTTTATTGGTTATTTGCTTATAATGTTTGTTTGGGCTGTTTTGATAACTTTGGTTAGATTATTTTGCAGAGAGAGTATCCTGACTTAGAAGATGAGGAGCTGTACCGGCATGCTAGGTTAGGTGACTTCAGCTGTGATTGCAAAAATCCACACCATTGATTGGACGGTTGAACTCCTCAAGACTGACACGTTACTTGCCGGCATGCGGGGTAATTGGTAAGAATTAGCTAAACTCATATGGCTAATTAGAATACGGTAGGAGTAACGGTGGTATTTCATTATAAAAAATTAAACTTTTAGTTGTAATAAAACTTTTAATTATAACAAAATATTGTCACTAATGTATATTTAATCGTAATTTTTTAATTCAATATTTATTGTGATAAACTTTTAGCTACGAAGTTTTTAGTCACTGAATATGACTACAAATTTTAGTAAGAACTGTTGTGACTAGTTTTTTGTATTGTTTATAATTAGCAACACACACAAATTATAACAAGTTCCTTTTTTTTTTTGTTTTGTAAAAAATGCTTATATTAACTGTTGTCATAAAATGAAAAAAATAAGCTAAGCTGTTGAAATATTTAACATGAATTTTTTTTTTCTTTTAGTTGATATAAAATCGTGGTTCTCATCTTTTAATAGTTGAGATTTAGACGATCTGCATAATTTCACGTAAACACAATATAAATTAAAACATGTTTTATATAAAGTAACACAACAATTTTGCTGAACGCTTTTAATTTTGAGAAAGTAGTACTGTATTTTGCCCTCACAAAATGCGGTCACTAGTAGATCTTGTTATCTTATTGTTGGATTGACTTTTCACCCATTTTATTTTACGGCTGTTCATGTTGAATATTAACAGGTTTTGACATATAATCGTTTTTAATTTTAGATTAGATGGTTGAAAAGTTAATCTAATTGTAAAAATAATAAGATCTATCAACCGGGTCAAAATATATATCCTAAGACTAAGAGCTCCTTAGTTCTAGTCATTAGTTATTCTGACTTTGAAAAAATGCATGTAGCAGTAGTTGTGAATTTTCAATATTTTGGTTTGCTCTAAAAAGATTCAATAAGAACATGTGAGGACAATTTAGTTAATTGTAAGTCTTTTCATCTTAACTATACATTAAAAGTTTAAGTCAAGCATAATCTTCCTTAAAAATAGTGACATATTAACTCCTT
Source organism: Artocarpus heterophyllus (assembly GCA_025403435.1). NCBI lineage: Eukaryota > Viridiplantae > Streptophyta > Magnoliopsida > Rosales > Moraceae > Artocarpus > Artocarpus heterophyllus. Next base: position 20,480,982 of record CM046351.1, read on the forward strand.
TTGAAAACAAAAAAAAAAAAGATTCAATAGGTGCGGACCGTACTTGAATATTGATAATGGTCATCCTTCCCTTTCTCTGTCAAATAATTATTGTGAACGTGCAATGCACGGTTTCTTGTTGGAAAATAATTTTCCGTTCGGTAGCAATATTAAATAACACGTCCCTACACTTTTGTTTGTTTTACTTGAAATTGCGTTGCACTTGGCTACTTGCACGTGACTCACACTTCGATATTATTTCTGCAATTGATGATGTTTGTATCATCGAGGAAAAAGATGTCTTGAGTTGATTGATTGCGTTCTTTTCCCAATTGAGATGAACAAGAAAAAAGAAAAAAAAATCTATACTTATATCTTGACAATATCGTAGTCTAATTAAAGAACGAGTTGTTTAATTGGATGCTAAAATCACGTTCACTGTTGATATTATATTTATCATTATAAACTGTAAAAATAATATGATTAATGTGTTATTTTATTTTATACTCTAATACGTAATGTTATTTTAAATATTGTACTTATTTTTTATTATAATTATTAAACTTTAAAATTTATAAAAAAAATTTAATATTAAAATAATTTTATGACAACATAATGATAAAGAGAAAAAGGATTAATTTTGTAGGGAAAAAAAGAAAAAAAAAATTAATGTACCAACTAACGAGTATTAAATATCAAGTCGTTATATTTTGTATCCAACAACAGTTTTGTGGTGAAGTTTAACATATAACAAATTATTCGACACTAAAAATGACAATGCATTATATTGTGTTTTTTACACTCAAATGTCAAAATTTTACATTGATAGATCAATTTTAGATGATCTAAACTAATTGAAATTATTCAGTAATCCAAATTTTTCCTTTTTTTTTTTTCTTGAAATGTACTTGTTTTCAATTTTCTTTTATGGGCTAGAATGGCTAAAGAAATAATCAGTATGGTATGCGTATATTCGGACGGAAAATTATGGTTGGCATTTATCTTTCTTGTTCTCAGAATCATAAATAGTATTCGAACAGTTTGATTATAGATATTAGATAGAATCCTGTTAATCCCATCATAATTTCAGGTATGGAATACTCGGAAAGAAATTCAAGGATAGATTTGGGCATGTCGGTGGAGCACTTCTAGGAGGCTTAGTGGGCCTTAAAACGCCCAATAATCATGGTGTTCCTTATTCATAAACATAAAAATTTAGAGACTCAAGAACTACATTTGGAACCGCTATTATTTATCTTTTAGATATGTCTTTACTCTTAATAATTATCTAATTATAAAATTCTAACAAATTTAAAATTAAATAATATTTCCTAGACTGCCATATAATTATATGAAAAACCTCGATATATATTCTAAACTCTAAGGAACCACAACCAACACAAATTAATTAATTAAAAAAATAATTAAATGATAATTTAATCAACCCTACTTAATTAATAAACATTCACCATATAATCTCATGACAACATAAACATATAGAAACCCTAGAGTGCCAACTCTTTAAAAAATTAAATTCAAGCATAAGAAAGATTAAGATTATATAATTTTTTCATATAATATGATCACAAACTCGTAAATTTATATAAAAACTACGGCTCTAATACCAATTATTGGAAAAAACAATACGTAGTGGAAATTTAAAATTTTTTTAAATAGAGTGTTTTTTAATACACAAGTTTGGCATGCTATATGCATAAATTAAATAGATCTTACTAACTTTTGATGCCAAAGAGCTCTTGCAATTTGTGAAGAGAAAAGCGTTCCAAAAGAGTCTCAACCAATTGGTCTTGTTTGTTGTTTTCTATCCACAATTGGTATGTGTGTGGGCACACCTTGTATAGCTTTTCTCTGGTGACTCTCTTTCCAACCAATTGAGAAAACTCATAACTAATATTCATGATTTGTGAATAACCACTCTTAGGAGAGTTTTAGAGACTCATAGACTAGAGTGCTCACTTTGGATTTCTCAATTGATCTAAATAACTATGAGAACTTACTTCCTATTTATAGAGGTTGTCCTCTAAGTTCGTTATTACCAGATAAGGCCTCAAAAATTCAAATCTGGATCAATATCTGATAAAATCGCATCTAAAATGCGTGATCAAATTATCATTAGATTGGTAGGCTGAACTAACAGATCGGCTTACCGAGCTTACTCCATCGATAGCCTGAACTAACAGATCTACCTGCTGAACTTATGATAAATGATCCATGTGAATCTTTTATTTTCCACCTGAAATTCATTAAATAAAGCCTCAGTTTTAAGTCAAATGACCCGATAAAGAAGTTATCTAATTAAAACAACTACATCTAGATAATCTCTAGGAAAATAAATATTCTAGACAATTCAACAAGTTTATCTTAAATTAATTTACACAAAATTAATTCAACCAATAAACAGACATGAATTATTTGATCCTATTAAATTTTAGCTAATCTAACGATTTAACATAAGTCACCAATTTATTAGAAAAGCGTGTTGTATCGTTACAGGATTTATAACGAACTAGCAAAGGGGACCTAATGGACCTATATAATTCAAGCTCCCGATAATTATAAAACCCAACATCCCAGATATATGTTCCATAATTATCAACTCTAACACTACTTTACAAAAAGCTTAGAGTTGCACTCTGGAACCATATAAAATTATAAAGCCTGAACAGTTAAGTACTCATGACATATAATAATGTATCGTATCCCCATAGGATATCCATAATCGACTTAATGATAAATTCTGTCTTATTTTTCTCTTACGTTCCATTACCTCACCATCAGAAAACCTACCATCTATAGACAGTATACCCTTCGGTTACACCTATGTATCTAAATAGTTGAGCACTCCAGTCTTTCAATTACAGGATAACGCATATAAAAGGATATTATCAACTCTTAAAGAAAAGCTATGGCTTTTGTATCTATGAATAACAAGTCTATGCTATCAATAGTCATGTCTCCAATGTACCAGCATGCGTATTAACATAAAATGTGGATGTCACCCTTTGGTACATCAAAAGACGTAAGTCAAGACAATGGGCCCACTATTTATCTCAAGATTAAGATACAACACATATAATTGTCTAAAGTAAATTGATTTGTCAAGACAAAAGTATTGATCCAAATCAATTACACTTTATGTCCTGATCCAATACATTGTCACTTATGACAATGCAAAAATGTTTTTATTCACAGAATCCACCTCTGATAGCCAAGACAAACCATCTCCCATTAGGGATATAGACAACATATCAATCTTTTCATGAATAAAGCGCCCAACTTTTTTCCCACAATTGCGGATCTTATGACTTAGACCATCACCTTTAGAATCACGTTTTCCTCATAATCTATCCATCATATGCCTAATTTTAATAGCTTAGACCGACATTCTTAGACTTTTGTTTGTTTATCATACATTCAATAGATATGAACAGAAGATAACAATAATTTGGTATATGAATAATAAATAAATTTTTTATTGATAAAAATGTCTCCAAAAACATAGTACATTTTTACTCATTAGGGCATACATGTCTAACAATAGGTGCCACAAACAACCCACGTTTAATCCATGTTATAAAGAGTTCAGGAATCCATAAATAAAATTTATGAATAATTTATATCTTGATTTAACAAATTCCACTTATTCGGTAAGTTGCAACAAAAATTTAATGCAATGCATAAAATTAGAAAAAAGTAAATGACAAGCTTGATCTAATTTTTAAACAAAATTTCTAATGTAAACTCTCGTGTCAAAATGTCCAGATATTTCAAAGAAATGGTAGGGTTATTTTTGTCCTTTCACTACCCTTTTTTTTTTTTATGCATAGTATCGGAGATTGTCTATAAAATAGTGGGACACATATGATTGGCTTCACCTCAAACTGGAAAGACTTGTAACAACAAAGAGCAAGAGATTACAGGAATGTTGTCTTCGTTCAAAAATCTTTTATATGGAATTCTCCATCGCCTCGTCCATCCAGACTTCTATGGCCTCATCACTAAGATGACGCCTATTGATGTTTTTCTTTTCCTCGTATAACTCTCCCTTCGTCTTTGACAATTTATACTTGTAATAACGTCACCTTTATATAGATATATATATATATATATTTTATTCTATACACATTGTATGTACACATTTGTATAGTCAAATATTTCTTTTTAGGATATTAAAAAAAAATTATTTCTAGACCAACACATTTTGTATCAAATTCCACTAAGTTTTGCAATACCAATGTTATAATATGATATTTCTAGACCATCATACGGTTAATTTTTGAGTTCCAAACTACTTTTAAAAAGCTCTCTTTTGTTTTCTGATGATCAGATTGTCCACTCCATTGATAAGTTGGGCATATGGCACCGGTTGCCGGTCATTTTTGGTTTACTGTATCTGATTACTCGCCGTCACCTGCATCAGGAGTACAACCTGCTCAATGTTGGTAAAACCCCATGTGGAGTACGGTTTAACCCAACCGATTATCCGTACCGGACAGCCGACGGAAAATATAGTGATCCTTTTAACGAGGCTACTAGTGGGCAGGGAACTTTTTTTGGTAGGAACATGCTTCCTGATGTTGATCAGAAAGATAAGGTACTCATAATAGTGATCACTTCATCTTAGTTTAATTTTATTTTTTCCTTTGCAAATTTTAATTATCTTTTTCAACCAAAACGCTTTGGACACTGCAACTAATTGAAGGTGGACCTCAAATTGTTCTTGCATTAGTGTGTGGTGTTTAGCATCACTGATACCCTATAACATTGTTCAGGAATTAATCTTAATGATTTTTTGTAGCTGTTGAAGCCAGATCCAATGCTTGTTGCCACAAAACTTTTGGCAAGAAAAAAATTCAAAGACGCAGGAAAGCAATTCAACGTCATAGCAGCCTCTTGGATTCAATTCATGATTCACGATTGGGTCAATCACCTTGAAGATACTGAACAGGTTGTTTAGAGATCGATCGTCTCTAATAAATATGATTATGAGTTACACATGCTAAAAAAATGAATTTGTTTTTCCTACTCCGTTGTATTAAATATATGTGAAATTTATAATCCCTTTTGTAGTGTTAGTACTTGCATATATATATATTTATATATATATATATTTATATATATATATGTATATATGTGTGTGTGTGAGTGTTACTACTCGTTTCTCTAGATGGAGTTGGTTGCACCAAAAGAAGTAGCAAAGGAGTGCCCCCTAAAGTCCTTCAAGTTCTACAAGACAAAGCAAATTCGAACCGATTCTTATGAAATAAAGAGTGGCACAAAGAACATTCGGACACCTTGGTGGTAAGATGTTGTTCGAAACTTAATAACAATAGGGGGTATCTCAACTCTCAAGTTAGTTATATCAACTAAAGTTTATTACCAATTTGTTGCATGATAGTCAGCAAATGAGTTATTAATTTCCATTATCAAGCATAAGATAGGCCTCTTGATATAATTCTAAAAAAAAAGTTACTTTCTTTTTATAATAACTTTCACAAATTGAGAAATGAAAATTCTTTTGCAACATACTTTGATTGTGATAGTCGTCAATCTCTTATGATAAAAGGGACATAATAAGTTCTGTAATGTCACTTCACGTAGAAAATAGTAAAAGTAATGTTTTAAAAGTAATGATCAGGTTAAGTTGCACAATCTCATATGATATCAATAATATACATGATGCGTTTTAAGATAAAGTCTAAAAGTAAATCCATAAAGACTTTTAAAATGAATAATATCATATCTACTAGAGATGTGGCTGGTTAGACTGATATTATAATTATATTCATACTGATGATCTTTTGTTAGTAAATCAGATAAATTCGGTATATTTCCCTCCATATGATCATGATAATGGTCATGATACATACATACAGTCATAGAAAGATACTGTTGGCAACTCTACTTTAATTCGTGAGTCCGAATGATAGTAGCTTGACTTGACCGACCCACACATGTTTTTATTATTGAGGTCAAGAGTAAAATCCACGCCCCAAATTTAATTTTATTGTTTTTTTTAAGATCAATATATGATAATTTATAAAGCTGACCAAGCTATGTACGTACGTTCATGGATATTAATTATTAATTATAACTTTGTTTGGCCGACCAAGGTACATATATATATGTATATATATGGGCTTATCTCATGTTTTTGGTAATGTATATATATGCAAAGGGACGGAAGTGTAATTTACGGAAGCAATAATGAGAAATTGAAGAGGGTTAGAACTTTCAAAGACGGCAAACTTAAGATTAATCCAGAAAATGGGCTTCTGATGCACGACCAAGAAGGAATTCCTTTATCAGGAGATGTAAGTAACATCTGGGCTGGACTCTCAGCATTGCAAGCTCTTTTTGTTAAGGAGCATAATGCAATCTGTGATGCCCTCAAGGTAATAATAATAATAATAACGGAGTACTTTTATTGGTTCTTTGCTTATAATGTTTGTTTGGGCTGTTTTGATAACTTTGGTTAGATTATTTTGCAGAGAGAGTATCCTGACTTAGAAGATGAGGAGCTGTACCGGCATGCTAGGTTGGTGACTTCAGCTGTGATTGCAAAAATCCACACCATTGATTGGACGGTTGAACTCCTCAAGACTGACACGTTACTTGCCGGCATGCGGGGTAATTGGTAAGAATTAGCTAAACTTATATGGCTAATTAAAATACGGTAGGAGTAACGGTGGTATTTCTTTATAAAAAACTAAACTTTTAGTTGTAATAAAACTTTTAATTATAACAAAATATTATGACTAATGTGTATTTAGTTGTAACTTTTTAATTCAATTTTTGTTGTGATAAGCTTTTAGCTACGAAGTTTTTAGTCACAGAATATGACTACAAATTTTAATAAGAGCTGCTGTGACTAGTTTTTTGTATTGTTTATAATTAACAACACACACTAATTATAACAAGTTCCTAATTTTTTGTTTTTTAAAAAATGTTTATTCTAACTGTTGTCATAAAATGAAAAAAAAAATAAGCTAAGCTGTTGAAATATTTAACCTGAAAAATTTTTATTTCTTTTTAGTCGATATAAAATAGTGGTTCTCATCTTTTAATAGTTGAGATTTAGACGATCTGCATAATTTTCACGTAAACACAATATAAATTAAAACATGTTTTATACAAAGTAACACAACAATTTTGCTGAATGCTTTTAATTTTGAGAAAGTAGTACTGTATTTTGCCCTCACAAAATGCGGTCACTAGTAGATCTTGTTATCTTATTGTTGGATTGACTCTCACCCATTTTATTTTACGGCTGTTCATGTTAAATATTAACAGGTCTTGATATATAACCATTTTTAATTTTAGATCAGACTATTGAAAAGTTAATTCAATTGTAAAAATAATAAGATTTATCAACAAGGTCAAAATATGTGTCCTAAGATAAGAGCTCCTTAGTTCTAGTCATTAGTTATTCTGACTACGAAAAAATGCACGTGGCAGTAGTTGTGAATTTTCAATATTTTGGTTTGCTCTAAAAAGATTCAATAGAAACAAGTGAGGACGATTTAGTTGGTTGTAAGTCTTTTCATCTTAAATATAAATTAAAAATTTAAATCACACTTAATTCTATTTAAAAGTAATAACATTTCTACTCTTCTTAAAAAAAAAAAAAAAAAAAGATTCAACATGTATGGACCCGTACTTGAAAATTGGTAATGGTTATCTTTCCCTTTCTCTGTCAAATAATTATTGTGAACGAGCAATACACGGTTTCTTGTTGGAAAATAATTTTCCGTTCGGTTGCAATATTAAATAACACGTACTCTTCTTAAAAAAAAAAAAAAAAAAAGATTCAACATGTATGGACCGTACTTGAAAATTGATAATGGTTATCTTTCCCTTTCTCTGTCAAATAATTATTGTGAACGAGCAATACACGGTTTCTTGTTGGAAAATAATTTTCCGTTCGGTTGCAATATTAAATAACACGTCCCTACACTTTTGTTTGTTTTACTTGAAATTGCATTGCACTTGGCTACTTACTCTGCAATTGATGATGGTTGTATCATCGAGGAAAAAGATGTCTTGAGTTGATTGATTGCGTTCTTTTCCCAATTGAGATGAACAAGAAAAAAGAAAAAAAAAATCTATACTTATATCTTGACAATATCGAAGTCTAATTAAAGAACGAGTTGTTTAATTGGATGCTAAAATCACGTTCAATGTTGATATTATATTTATCATTATAAACTGTAAAAATAATATGATTAATGTGTTATTTTATTTTATACTCTAATACGTAATGTTATTTTAAATTTTGTACTTATTTTTTATTATAATTATTAAACTTTAAAATTTATAAAAAAAAACTTTTAATAGTAAAATAATTTTATGATGACATAATGATAAAGAGAAAAAGGTTAATTCTGTAGGTTAAAAAAGAAAAAAAAATTAATGTACCAACTAATGAGTATTAAATATCAAGTCGTTATATTTTGTATCCGATAACAGTTTTATGGTGAAGTTTAACATATAAAAAATTATTCGACACTAAAAATGACAATGCATTGTATTGTGTTTTTTACACTCAAATGTCAAAATTTTACATTGATAGATCAATTTTAGACGTTCTAAACTAATTGAAATTATTCAGTAATCCAAATTTTACTTCTTTTTTTTTCTTGAAATGTACTTGTTTTCAATTTTCTTTTATGGGCTAGAATGGCTAAAGATATAATCAGTATGGTATGCATATATTCAGACGGAAAATTATGGTTCGCATTTATCTTTCTTGTTCTCAGAATCATAAATAGTATTCGAACAGTTTGATTATAGATATTAGATAGAATCCTGTTAATCCCATCATAATTTCAGGTATGGAATACTTGGAAAGAAATTCAAGGACAGATTTGGGCATGTCGGTGGAGCACTTCTAGGAGGCTTAGTGGGCCTTAAAACGCCCAATAATCATGGTGTTCCTTATTCATTAACTGAGGAGTTTGTGAGTGTTTACAGAATGCACTCACTTCTGCCTGATGACCTCAAAGTTAGGGACATCTCCGCTAAGCCAAGGCCTAAAGAAATTCCGCTGGTGCTAGAAACGTATGTTACTCTCCTTTACTATGAACCTTATGATTTCTATAAAACAACACCAACGACAACAATAAACCTTGCAACAAATGCAAGACGATTTTTGTCATAGAAATATTATCCTTTTTTACTAGCGGTAAAAAAGATTGATTCAACGATTTGAAATTTAGTTATCTATCGATTGTAAAAACGAGAGTTTCTATAGTAAAATTTTTATAATAACAACAAAATATATATATATATATATATATGTACAATTGGGTGTGGCATACAAAGAAAAACACAAAAAAAAACTATAATATAAGTATTTTTTTAGTATGGACACGTGCATCCGTCCTAGATCAATAGGACATTAGCACTATGCAATTTCACAGGTTAATCTCTCTCTCTCTCTCTCTCTCTCTCTCTCATTGACGGGTTTTGTTATTCATGGTGATTGTGCACTTGACAGGATTCCCATGGCCAATTTAATTGGACAAAAGGGTGAAAAGTCCATATCACGAATTGGTTTTAGAAAGCTACTTGTTTCAATGGGATATCAAGCCTGTGGAGCCTTAGAGCTTTGGAACTATCCACTGTGGCTCAGGGATCTCATAGCTCAGGATCCAGATGGCCGAGACAGGCTTGATCACGTGGATCTACCAGCTCTTGAAAGTATATTATAAACCTTGAACTTATCATAAGCAAACTAATTTTAAAGATTAGTTCATTTAATTTTCTATTATATGCATGTGAAAATTGATTATATGATAACTCTATGCAGTTTATAGGGACAGAGAGAGAAGCATTCCTAGGTACAATGCGTTTAGGAGAGCCTTACTGCTCATACCCATCAAAAAGTGGGAAGATCTGACAAATGATAATGAAGCAATAAAGATTCTTAAAGAAGTATATGGTGATGATGTTGAAGAGCTTGATATTCTAGTGGGTCTCATGGCTGAGAAGAAGATCAAGGGCTTTGCAATTAGTGAAACTGCTTTTATCATATTTCTTTTAATGGCGACCAGGTATTTGTCTCAACTCACTAATGCTTAACAACAGATTCTAATTTTATTCGAAATAGTATGACATATCCTGACATAAAACTGATTGGAGAATAGATAGGAGTAATTCCTATTACATGTTGGAATTTACTGTATAGATTTCACGAAATGTTGGTAACTCATTTGATTTATAGTTTTGGATTTAAGCATTGTTTATGTAATATTTAGTTGCCTGTCATTCAAATTCTTAAGAATATATATATCTTGATTTTTACTGTGGTTCTTTCAAGAAGTGTCATTGCTTAATCTGTTACGTATAAAGTATGGAAGTCAAAAGTATAACATGATATTTATCCAGCATAACATTATCCTATAACGGTGTTACAATTTTCCGTGATAATTAAATTTCCTAGTGCTACGTCTTTGTAAGTTAGCATTATTTCGAATAAACGTCATATATACATGTTACACTTCTATTGCATATAACGCATTAAGTCCTCACATTTTGAGTTACTGCCATGCAGGAGGTTAGAAGCAGATAGATTCTTCACAAGCTATTTTAACGAAGAGACGTACACAAAGAAAGGATTAGAATGGGTGAACACTACTGAGAGCTTGAAAGATGTAATCAACCGTCATTACCCAGAAATCACAGGCCAGTGGATCAATAGTAGCAGTGCCTTCTCCGTCTGGGATTCACCTCCAACTCCTTGCAATCCCATCCCTCTCTATCTTCGCATTCCCACTTGAACACCAACCAAACTTTTACTATTATCTTTATATATTGAAGAACAAACTGTTATATATATATTATATACACACTTCCATATATCCATAAAGAGTGGCAATAAATTAAAAAATGCCCTGTTTCCTTGGAGTTTGTTACGTCTAGGAGAAGTATAGTCCTCCGTCATATTACTAAATGCTTGCCATCTATTCTCAAATATGTTAAAATGTTTTTAATCCCAAACCTAGCTGCAAATTTTTCTCTTTCTATCTCTCTCTCCATTAAGATCTTTATATCGTAAACTTCCGCCGGGTTGTTTGTAAAAATAGGCCAAGTAAAAAGCTTTTTTTTTAAGCAAATAGCTTTTTAAAATTTTAATTTGCAAAATGACTTCAGAACGAACTAACATGATTTTCAACAAACCCGTGTGATAACAAAATCACCCTGCATAACTTCAAAACGATCCCGTATAGTGTAACAACGAAAAGAATTACTGAATTTTACTTTATAAGGTAGTCATTTTAACTAAAGTTGTACCATTGTCTTTATCGACTGACACTTGCCACGTCGTCGCCATCATGCGCGAGTGTTGCAAGTCTAAGTAGCGAGCTTTATCTTCTTGTTCGGATGGACTTGTAAGTTTCATACCATTATCACAAGTTTTATTTCATAGTCCTATTTCTCTTTCTGCATGTTGTTCATAGTTCGTCGTGTTGCGAGAGATATCTGACAGCCGGGCTCTCATCGCGTCAAGCATTCAAACGAATTTATTTGCCTGGAGGTTGCTCACACATCTACAACAACACTCGTAGATCGTTGTTACAAATTTACGATCACCACTCTAAGTTGTAGCCATTTGGGCGAGAACGCTTGCAGGTGCGACAAGAATAGAAATACAGAAAATGTAGCCACCATCCGTCACCAGATACTCTCTTATTGTCGGTTTTTAAACCCAAGTGAAGCTCGCCAAGACCTCCTCCTCAGTTTTAATTTTACTAGATGCATGCATATTAAATGCAAGGCTTGGGTTGGTGTGGTCGAGTTTTCTTTATTTGTATTATAGATCCGAGCCGTGCAAGAAGTCTGTCAATGTCGTGCCTTTCCTTCCATTTGGCTGCCCCCTCCTCCGGCGGGATTAAGATCAACAGACGTCTCCATCGGACACACTGATGCGGTTGGTAAGCCTTGTGACTAAACCCACAAGAGCATGGGGTCAAGTTTTAGTATAGGATTGGTAAGCTAGGAGTTGTTGTCTCCCATGAGAATTGAAGTCTAAAAACTAGTTAAGTACCTTAGCTATAATGACCAAACTTTATTTAGGCAATTGCAATTTAAAGGAAATTAAAACTAATAAGACTAATCAAACAAAACCATAAAACAAAATAGATAATTTACAATATGGACAATCTATGTGATAATGTGTTTAGAGATGATTTAGTTTAATTCTTCTTATGCTCTTCCTATCTTGTGATTATTAACTTCATTCCATCCAATTCATTATTCTAGGGCCCTAAGTTCATTTCATTATCTCTCTCGAACGTCAAATGAGACATATGCATAGATATTTAATTCAATATCTCTATCTAACTTGTTTACCTACATATTTATTAAGCTCAACTCCTTAATTTGATTATCTTAGTGTTCTTGGCTCTCTCGAGTCTCTACAACAACCAAGACTATGGTTCTCAATGGCGACAAATGAGTCAATCTTTCTCGCGTATTGAAATCCATAAATCAAATCAACTAATTCATTGGCCAAATAAACTAGAAGCATTAAGCATAGAGAAACATAAATGAATTGAAATAGAAATTACATTAACAACCAACAAAATAATCCAAACCTAATACAAATTAAACTATATCGAGCCCTAGAATAGGAAATCTAAGCAAACATGGACAAATTCATTACTAATCTCTTCATGAAATCCATAAAAGCAAATATGTTTAACACATAAATATAAATACACATTTTAATCAAGATTAGGGTAAAGAGAAAGGAAGAAGAAACTCTTTGTACTGGAGTTAAACTTCAAGCCTTGAATCCTCCAAGAATCCACCAAAATCCTCCAAGAATCCTCATCTTCAAGCTCATCTCTCCTTGGAATTTCAACTCTCAATCATGTGTTTCATCCCCCAATACTTCCCCCAATTCATCATTGGAAAGTGTGCCTCCTTTCATATATTTTTGGGTCTTTAGGATTTTAAAGTGGTGGGGTTTCATCAGCATTCAATTTTGCAATTATATTAGGAATATGGGGCCAAGATTGATAAACAAATGTAAAAATAGCATATTCAGCCCCCTAAGGGTGTGCCCGTGTGCCCCAGTGCGTGCAATCAGTGTCCATGCCAAAGGCTGCATGAGGTTATAGGCCTTTCAGCTTAGGCTGCTTGCTACATACGTCAGTGCACACGAGCGCGCTTGCAGGCCTGCGCAACCGCACGGGGCCCCAAATGCGCGACACTAGGGCGTTGCTGCTGATGGCACTTGAAAAATGCTTTTTTCACTCCAATTTTGATGCCGAAAAATCCCGTAAAGACTCAAATCTCATTTTCTTATAAAATTACATAAAATGCATCAAAACAACACACATGCTTAAGGATTTTTACAATATTTAAGCTTAAGAAATAATTGATTTGTAAGTAAAATACTCATTAATTAGCAGTCTTCACCATCGTTTGTCAGAATAAATCTATTGTGCTTGTTTGTGCTGCTAGCTTGGTTATTAACTCTTCTTACCCCTTGTTAAAAAGGCCGAAGTCATTCGATTCGGCCTGCAAATGGCAATTCAGAAGAATTGGGGTGATGTCTCGATAGAGAGCAATTCCTTGGTCAGCATCAAAACGTTATTAGGCCTCATGCAAGACTGTGCTTAGGAGATTCAAAGTATTAAGCATGATTGGGACTCACTCAGGGACAATTTATCTTGAGGGGAGTTGGCTTAGATTAACAAAAAAGCTAACTTTGTTGCTCATAATCTCGCTACATGGGCTAGATGCCAGCATGTGTTTGGCACTTGAATGCGTTTGAGATCCCTCCTCAGTTGCTAAATATAACACCTGAGCATTTTAAGCACAGTAAAAATATAATAAGTTAAGGACTATGTTAAGACAAAAATATAGTTTAAAAAAAATACTATATAATAATACAAAAAATTATACAGTATTAGAATAATGCAGTGTAAGGAAGTCCATTGATAAATACAGTATTAGAATAATGCAGTGTAAGAAAGTACACTGATAAAGTATGTAGCATGAAAATTATACTACAAAAGTAATAAAGTGTAAGAATTAGATTGTTTAAGGTTAAGCAGTACTAAAATTGGACAATTTAAGTTAAAGCAGTATAAGAATAATTGTCACACCCTGGAGTACGGGAGGTGACGTAGCGGATTATATAAATTAATTAAAAGGAGAATTTAATTAAAATCAAAAATTTTAGGGGTTAAATTAAATAATAAAAATGTGAAAGTTTCAAAACAACATTTTATAAAAGAATTCATAAACATTAAGCAGGTGAAATCATTAAGCGAATAAGAACATAATAAAGAATCGCGAGTATGGGTCCCACTGACTCACAACTTGTGCACACACATTGTACTGACAATATAACAATACAACTACAGTCCAAGCACAAAGAAAGTTAAAAACATTACTTGCCTTGTTCAAAGAATACAAATGATATACTAATCCTTCTACTGCTCCTGAGTTTGGTCCGTTGAATCCTCTCTGAACCTAAATGGGAGACCACCTAGAGGAAGAAAATTTAAAAACAAAGAAAATGTGAGCGAAATGCTCAGTAGGACTATGTTTTAATAAATCATTTAATTTAAAGGAAAATCTCATTATTCAGGGAATTATATAAAAGAAACATTGAATAAATAAATAAATTTAAATTAAATCATTTTTACCCAAACAGTTTATTCGGTCGACCAGAAATACATTATTCCCTTTTCCTAGGCAAACCATAAGGATATCACCACCGTAGTGGCCCAGTTGGGTTTCAGGACCTGCCCCCAAGGTCGATCGCTACACGACCTGATCTCTGATATGGCATCATGCCTATGTATTTATTTTTCATCATCATTCAAAACCAATTTACCGAGTATTGTCATTTACATTCATTATGGAGTTCATTTCAGTTCACGGTTTATTAAAATATAACTGATAAATTTATTTTTAATCAACCGTTGAAAACATTTTTATAGAAACCCTTTTTAAAGCCAAATCATTTTGAAACTGGGTTACCAAAGAAAGGGTAGAAGTCTACCTCGATACTCGTGCTGGTGCCCCACACCGTAATCCCGGTCCGCTATACGTTAGCTTTGCGGAACCATGAACGATCCTAGATACACACTAAGTCGATCAATATCTAGTTCGAGACATTCTATGTTACTAAACCATTTCATGATGTCCTAGTGTGCCATTTGTATCTTTAAAATCATTTTACAAGGTTGGAATTTAAATCGGGGTTCAAAACAATTAAAACAGGTAAAAAATCACAAAATTTCTCATGCTCTGTCGGCCTGCCTGACTCCCTGTTTCGGTCGACAGAACTGTTCAGTTTGGCCTGCCGAAAATCAGGTCCGATCGGTCGGACATTTTTCAGGTTTAGCCTGCCGAACGATGCAGTCTGGCCGGCCGATCCTTTGAGTCCGGCCTACCGAACTGGAAAAATCCAGAAGTTCTAGCCACGGGTTTTGGTTCCCCCAAAATCCAAATCTTGATTTTTACCTGCTTTTCTCAAATCTCAAGCATGGAAAATAATCATAGATGATAGAAAAACATACTAGAACACTTTTGAACTCATTTAAAGAAGATTCAAACACAAAAATCTCAAAAATTTGAAAAAATCTCAAAAATCTCAAAATGGGAGAAAATGAGGAAAAATAAAAAATCTTGAATCTAATCCTTTTTCTTCAATCCAAGCTCAGATTCTAGTTGTTCTAAGTTCATTTAACTCAAATCAAAGGTTTTCTAAGCTCAAACAAACTTAGATTTCAAAGCACAAAATTTGAAAATTTTGAAAAAGTTTAAAAATTTCAAAACTAACCTCGAATTGAAGCCTCAATCCGCATTCTTGGTAGCCAAATCTCATTCCCGAGCTTCCTTCTTGCTAACTCGAAGCTTAGATTCGAATTTTTATTCAAAAATTTGAGAGAAAAATTGAGAGAGAAGAGAGAAACCGAGAGAGGGAGTAAGAGGGGGTCTCACGGGTGAGAGAGGAGGAGAGAGAGAGAGAGTGATCAGAGAGAGTGAGTGGAAGAGAGTGAGGGTGAGAATAAATAGAGAGAAACGGTAGGCGGTTTTACTGTGTGAAAACTATGTGCCGCTCACGGTTTTGTAAAACGGAATATTTTTAACATTTTACAAGTTGTTGTGTTTTAAAAACTCAAAATAACATTTTAAAATAATAAGGAATCGTTTGAATTCATTAAATTAACAAAACAACCTAAAATTCAAAATTTAACAATATGTATGTAACGCCCCGAAATTTGTTTAATGTAAATGTAATGCAAATGATGAATTAGTGTGCCAAAATTAATGTTTTAACATTAATTAGATTATTTGGTTGGAATTTGAATTTTTGGTTTTTTTGTTAAATTGATGCGTTCAAATGATTTCTTATTGTTTTAAAAATGATGTTTTCAGTTTTAAAACACAACAATTTGTAACATGTTAAAAATACTCCATTTTGCAAAACCGTGGGTGGCACATGGTTTTCGTACAGTAAAATCACCCACCGATTTTCTCTATTTATTTCCTTCCTCTCTCTCTCTCCTCTCATTCCCTCCCGTGACTCTCGCTCTCTCTCAATTTCTCTCTCGGCAGCCCTCTCTCTCTCTACATCTCTCTCAAATTTTTAAACCCCATTTCGAATCCAAGCTTCGGGATAGCAAGGAGGAAGCTCGGGGATGTGATTTGAAGCTTCGATTCGAGGTTAGATTTAAAATTTCTAAACTTTTTCCAAAATTTTCAATTTTGTGCATTTTTGAAATCTAGGTTTGTTTAAGCTTAGAAAACCGTGGATTTGAGTTAAATGAACTTAGAACAACTAGAATCTAAGCTTAGATTGAAAAAAACGGATTGAATTCAAGATTTTTTATTTTTCTCCCCATTTTCTAATTTTCAGATTTTTGAGGATTTCGAGTTTAAATCTTGTTTAAATGAGTTCAAACATGTTCTAGTATGTTTTTCTATCAACTATGAATGTTTTCTATGCCTGGGATTTAAGAAAAACAGGTTAGAATCAAAATTTGAGTTTTGGGGAAATCGAAACCCGTGGCTAGAATTTCTGGGTTTTTTCAGTTCGGCAGGCCGAAGTGCGTGTTCGGCAGGCCGGAACAGGGATCGGCAGGCCAGTGTTCTTCAGTCCGGTAGGCCGAACCTGGGAAATTGTTCGGTCGACCGAACTTTGCTTCCGGCACAGTTCGGCCGGCCGAAGCAGGGAGTCCGACAGGCCGACCAAGGCATGGAAAAATTTTGTGATTTTCACCCGTTTTCACTGTTTTGAACCCTGATTTAAATCCCAACCTTATAGGATGATTTTAAAGGTACAAATGGCACACTAGGACATCATGAAATGGTTTAGTAACATAGAATGTCTCGAACTAGATATTGATCGACTTAGTTTGTATCTAGGATCGTTCTGTTAGACATGTATGCTCTAAGGAGTAAAAATGTAATACGTTTTTGGAGACATTTTTATCAATAAAGAATTTATTCATTTATATATACCAAATATTGTCCTCTTTACGTTCATATTTGTTGAATGTATGATAAGCAAACAGTAGTCTGAGACTGTCAGTCTAAACCTTAAGAGTTGGGCATATGATGGGATGATTATGCGGTAGACACGACTCTTAAGGTGATGGTCTAAAATATATGATCCGCAATCGAGGGAATAAAGTTGGGCGCTTTATTCATGTAAAGATTGTTATGTTGTCTATATCCCTTTTGGGAGATGGTTTGTCTTGGCCATCGGAGTTGGACTCCGTGAATAGAAACATTGGCGCGTTGTCAAAGGTGACGATGTGTTGGATCGGGACATAAAGTGAATTGATTTGGATTAATAATTCTGTCTTGGCAAATCGATTCACTTTAGACAATCATTTGTATTGTATCTTAATCCTGAGATGAATAATGGGCCCGTTGTCTCGACTTGTGTCTTTTGATGTACCAATGGGTGACTCCCACATCTCTATAGTGGCATGCATGCCGGTACGTTGGAGGCATGACTCTTGATAGCGTAGACTTGTTATTCATAGATATGGAATCCATAGCTCCTCTTTAGGAGTAATGATATCCTCTTATATGCGTTGTCCTGTAATTGGAAAACTGGAGCGCTCAACCATTTGGATACATAGGTGTAACCGAATGGTATACTATCTTTGGATGGTAAGTTTTCTAATGGTGAGACAATGGAACGTAAGATAAAAATAATCGGGAAGGTAAGACAGAACTTGTCCTTAAGCCGATTATGGATGATCATATGGGGATGCGATACACTATGATATGTCATGGAGACTTAGCTACACGAGCTTCGTAATTCTATAAAGTTCGAGAGTGCAGCTCCAAGCTTTTAGTGGAGTAGCGTTGGAGTTGATAATTGTGAAATGTATATCTGGGATATTGGGTTTCATAATTATCATGAGCTTGAACTTTATAGGTCCATTTTGGTCCCCTTTGCTAGCTCACAAAATCCTGTAACGACACGGCGTGCTTTTCCAATAATTGGTGACTTATGTCGGATTTATCAGATTGGTTTAAAATTTAAAAGAATCAAATAATTCATGTCTATTTATCGGTTGAATTAATTATGTAAGAAATTAGTTCAAGATGAACTTGTTGAATTATGGCGTTCGAATAATTCTTGTCTGTTTATCGGTTGTTTTAATTTTGGACAATTAGAACAAGATAAACTTGTAGAATTATTGTGAATTGATTTATTTTCTTAGAGATTATCTTGATAAAGTTTGTTTTGATCAGATATCTTTTCTATTGGGCTATTTGAATCAAAACTGAGACTTTATCCTTTAGAATCTCGGGTGGAAAATAAAAGATTCGCGGAGATTTTTTCTCGGCAGTTCGGCATGCCGGATGACGTGTTCGGCCTGCCGAACCGGGCAGTTCGGCCTGCCTATCTCACAGTTCGGCATGCCGACCGCGACAGTTAAGATTACGCGTTTTTCACGCATATCTTATCAGATATTGATCCGAACTTGATTCTGTTTCGATTTTTAAGACCTAATCTGATATGGACTGACCCCAAGGACCAATAGGTATAAAAAGGGAGTGAGTCTAATGATTTACTCAGATCAATTTGAGAGATTAAGAGAGATACTCTTCTAGTGAGCATCTGAAAACTCCCTGAGAGCTTTTGTTCACAAATTACGAACACTAGCTTTGGGTTCTCTCTATTGGTTGGAAGGAGAGTCACCGGTGGAAGAGCTGTACGTGTGAGCCCACACTCACTCCGGTTGTGGATAGAGAATAGCAAAGAAGACCAGTTGGTTGAGGCTCTTCTGGAACGTTACTTCTCTACACAGGTCGCGGAGGTTCTTCGGCACACTGAGGTTAGTAAGATCTGTTTAATTTATACATATAACATGTCAAACTTGTGTTTTGGAAAATACTCTGATGAAAAAATTTTAAAAAAATTCCGCTGCGCACTTTGTTTCCAACAATTGGTATCAGAGCCGAGGTTTTTACATAAATTTGCAAGTTTGTGATCATGTTATATGCATAAATTTTGTGATCTTAATCTCTCCAATGCTTGAATTAAATTTTATAGAGAGATGGCACTCTAGGTTTCTATATAATATATATGTTGTCATGGACTATATGGTGAATGTTTACTAATTAATTATGGTTGATTAAATTGTAGTTTAATTATTTATTAATTAATTAATACCGGTTATGGTTCCTTAGAGGTTAGAATGTGTATCTAGGTTTTTCATGTAATTAGATGGCGGACTATCATCTCCGTCTTGGAATTATTATTTAATTTTTAATTTGTAAGAATTTTGTAATTAAATAATTATTCAGAGAAGACGAACGAGAAGTCAAAACTTAAAAATAGATGATGGCGCCTCCAGGTATTTCCTGAGTCTCTAATTTTATGTTTTTGAATTGTTGAAAATAAAATTGATGAATTGCATTAAAATTGTATTTTCTGGATTGAGGGTTTTCTGCTCGGTCGGCATGCCGGACCTCACAGTTCGGCAGGCCGAAGGTCACAGATCGGCAGGCCGGACGTACGGTCCGGCAGGCCGACAGTGGGGCAGAAATTTTGGTGCTCTGCCGGCAGGCCGAACCTTCATGTTCGGCAGGCTGAACCTCCATAATCGGCAGACCGATCACCAAGATCGGCCTACCGACCGAGAGCTGCCAGGTATCCAGAAAAGGTGCGATTTTTCCAGTGCAGTTTTAATTTTATTTTTGGGACGATTCTGAGAAACATTAAATTTGGATATGACCGGAAATATGAAGTGTTCGATTCATACGGGATTGAGGACTTGAAGATGGATATTACATGAAGAAGGATACAGCTTGAGGATTCAAGGATGAAGAATCGATAAATGTCTCGATTATTCTCTTGTAATCTTAGTTTTTTCTATTCTCTAGGGTGGAACCATAATATTACGGTTATTATTATTATGCTTGTAGCTTTGCTTGATTGCTTTGCTTGTCTGCATTATAATATGATTTACCATGTATATTGATAACATGTCATATAGAATAGGGAGTGCCGCTCATATTAAAATTGTTCATGCATAATTTTAAAAATAAAACCTTGACTTCAAAAGATTGAGTGGGAGAAGGTTTTCGAAGAGAGAACCTAAGGCCTCCATCGTTGGTCCATAGGAAGAACATGATGGTCCCAACCCCTAGGAAGAGATTTCTATCATGTACCAGATTGGATCTCTGAAAGGATAAGGTATTTTAGTATGATTTATGGTTGCACACCCCTAGGTGGTGATTATAAATCATGGATAAAATATTAAAACGGTGGTTATACACTCATGTTAATTTTATTATTAACCTCCCCTAGGAGCTCTGTTAATAAAATTAATGGCCAAAGAAACGATTATTAGTATATGCTGGATCATACGGGTCCTGGATGGCATATATTAATCAGGAGGGGATCCGTGTTCCTGATTGAATTTGGCATGACTCCCCTAGGAGCTTGTTAAATTCTGAGTTGGGAATTATCGTTGTAAGGTTGTGATATTTTCAAGGTTTTGACACATAAACACATTTGTATGATTTTACATGATTGTGTTATCTTACTAAATTATTATATATGTTTGCTTATGTTTGGTATATGATTCTTTATTGTAGATTGAAAATGTCTAAAAACGCTTTATCATCGATACTTGACAAAAACCAATTGACCGGTGAGAACTATAATGATTGGAAACGGAACCTGGACATCGTCCTTTCCTTTGAGAAACTGAAATATGTTCTGACAACTCCTTGTCCTCCCGAGCCTACGGGAGACTCAAGTAATGAGCAATTCCAAGCGTACGAACGCTGGAAAGATGCTAATGATCAGGCCCGCTGCTATGTTATGGCTAGCATCAATAACGTGCTGCAGGCTCAACATCAGGATTATGAGACTGTGAAGCAGATCTTGGATAATCTTGAGGACATGTTTGGAGGCCAGGCCATAACAAAGCGGCAAGGGGCGCTTCGGAAACTCTTAAACTGTAGACAGAGACCGGGGACATCTGTAAAGGAGCACATGATGTTGGTCATGGGTTACCTCGTTGAGGCTCAAACCAATGGAGCCGACATCGATGCTGAAACTCAGATGACTATGGTCTTTGAGACTCTGTCTAAGGAATTTATTCCGTTTAGAGCTACTTTTAATCTAAGCAATAGACGGGATATGACCTTGACAGAACTGATGAAACAGTTACAAGAGTTTGAACTGCTGATCAGGGAGTCTCCTACTGGTGGAGAGGCCAATATGGTAGCTGCTTCTGGTTCCAATCCTAACTCTGGGAATGGAAAGAAGCAACGGGCCAAAAGTGGGAAGTCTTCTATTCCTATTGCTACCAAGAGCAAGAAGAAGAAGAAGAAGAACCCAAAGAAGCTTAAGTGCTTCTTTTGTGGTAAGGTCGGGCATATAAAGAAGCATTGCAAGGACTTCCTTTCCAAGGGAGGTAAGTGTGATCTTCTATATTTAGAAACTTGTTTGGTTGAGGAATCCAGTGACATTTGGGTCATAGATTCCGGTGCAACTAATCATGTTTGTGTTTCTCTGCAGGGATTCAAAGAAACGAGAAGTCTACTTCGTGAAGACTTAACGCTTCAGATGGGCGATGGATCCTTGGTCTCAGCGGAAGCAGTGGGAGATGTCCATCTTTATTTTGATAATTATAGGGGTTTAATTTTGCGAGATTGTTTTTATGTTCCTAAATTTAAAAGGAATTTAATTTCTGTATCTTCTTTATTTAAAGACTCCTACGTGGTATCTTTTAATGAAAAAGTGGTGATTCGTAAAAACAAATCTTTTATCTGTTCTGGATGGATGCAAAATAATCTATATTTTATCAAACCTAAGATGGACCTATTGCTTAATGCTGAGATAAATGATAATGACTCAAAAAGACTTAAAACTTCTCACTCTAATAAGACTTATCTTTGGCATTTGCGCCTTGGCCATATTAACCTAAATAGGATTCAAAGGTTGGTAAGGGATGGACCTTTAAGTCACTTAAAGGTGGAATCTATACCTCAATGTGAATCTTGTTTGGAGGGTAAAATGACCAAAAGACCATACGGGTCTAAGGGCAATAGGGCCGAAGGGGTTCTAGAACTTGTGCATAGTGATGTTTGCGGACCGATGAACATCCGGGCACGAGGAGGGTATGAGTACTTCGTTACTTTTATTGACGATTACTCAAGATATGGGTCTGTGTACCTAATGCACCACAAAAGCGAAACTTATGATAAGTTCAGGGAGTTTCGGGCTGAAGTGGAAAAGCAATTGGGTAGACCCATAAAGGCACTTCGATCTGATCGAGGTGGGGAATACCTTTCTGATGAGTTCTTGGGACACTTGTTAAAGAATGGGATTTTATCCCATTTGACTGCGCCGGGCACTCCGCAGCAGAATGGCGTAGCAGAGAGAAGGAATAGGACTTTGTTGGACATGATTCGGTCCATGATGAGTTATTCATCATTGCCTTTATCCTTTTGGGGATATGCACTACAAACCGCATGTTATCTTTTGAACAATGTGCCTTCAAAATCGGTCCCTAAAACTTCTCACGAGTTGTGGACAAGACGGAAGACATCCTTAAACCATATTCGCATATGGGGATGTCCAGCTCATGTCCTGTTTAAGGATCCGAATAAGTTGGAAGCACGTTCAGAAGTTTGCGTGTTTGTAGGATATCCAAAAGGGACTAAAGGGGGTTATTTTTATAACCCAAAGGAAAATAAAGTCGTGGTTTCAACTAATGCAACTTTCCTTGAGGAGAGTTACATGAACGACTTTAAACCTCAAAGCAAAGTGGTGCTTGAGGAGTTGAGGGGTAATCCGTTTACTCCGGAGGTTCCGAACGAAACCATTCCGATCGGTGTAGAAAAACCAAACAAACCTGAACAACAACCTCAGGGGCTTCGGCGTAGTGGGAGGATCGGGCGTCAACCTAAGAGGTATATGTTCAATGGGGAGGTCTTTTTGGCTGAACCGGATGAACATGACAGGGATCCTTATACTTACGCAGAAGCTATGGAGGATGTTGATTCAAGACTCTGGACATAGGCCATGAACATTGAGATGAAGTCTATGGAGACTAATCGGGTCTGGGAGCTTGTGGATCTTCCCGAAGGGGTAAAACCCATAGGGAGTAAGTGGATCTACAAGAGGAAAAGAGGAGTGGATGGAAAGGTCGAAACCTTTAAGGCTAGACTGGTAGCTAAGGGTTATACGCAAAAGGAAGGAATCGATTATGAGGAAACCTTTTCGCCTGTAGCCATGCTTAAGTCCATCCGGATTCTCTTGTCCATAGCTGCCGCTCTCGACTACGAGATTTGACAGATGGATGTCAAGACGGCTTTTCTGAATGGCTATCTTGATGAGTCCATTTATATGGAACAACCAGACGGGTTCAAGGTCACGGGTCAAGAGGGTAAGGTTTGTAAGTTGCTAAAGTCTATTTATGGACTTAAGTAGGCTTCTCGTTCTTGGAACATAAGATTTGATCAAGTGATCAAGACTTATGGGTTCTCACAAAATGTGGATGAACCATGTGTTTACAAACACATTAAGAATGGGAAGGTGGTTTTTCTACTACTCTATGTAGATGACATTCTGCTAATTGGCAATGACGTTGGGGCATTGTCATCGGTCAAATTATGGTTGACCAAGCAGTTTGACATGAAGGACTTAGGTGAGGCTAATTTTGTTCTCGGTATCCAGATCTTTCGGGATAGGAAGAACAAAATGATAGCTTTGTCACAGGCCGGCTACATAGATAAAATTCTCAGGAGGTTTGCAATGCAGGATTCCAAGAAAGGTGGGCAACCATCTAGGTCTGGAATTACTCTTTCTAAGAAAGACTCTCCAAAGTCTTATGAAGAAAGAGAATACATGAAGAAGGTGCCTTATGCGTCGGCAGTGGGTAGTCTCATGTATGCCATGCTTTGCACTCGACCGGATATTAGCTATGCGGTCGGGATTGTGAGTCGATTTCAGGCGGATCCAGGACCGAACCATTGGGTTGCGGTAAAGCATATTTCCAAGTACCTGAGAAGGACTCGTGGGTATATGCTTGTGTATTCGGGTGAGGATTTAACTCCTCTAGGATACACTGATTCGGATTTTCAATCCTGCCTGGATTCTAGGAAATCGACTTCAGGGTTTGTGTTTACTCTGGGTGGGGGTGCCATCAGTTGGAGAAGTGCGAAGCAAGATTGCACTTCTGATTCAACGATGGAGGCCGAGTATGTGGCGGCTAGTGATGCTTCGAAAGAAGCAGTGTGGCTCCGCAAGTTCCTTGGAGATCTTGAGGTAGTTCCTGGTGTGGATAAAACGGTATCACTGTACTGTGATAACAGTGCGGCGGTAGCTAATGCTAAGGAACCAAGATTTCACAAGAAGAGTAAGCATATTGATCGGAAGTATCATGTGATAAAGGACTTCGTTGAGAGCGGGCATGTCACGGTGTGCAAGATCGCGTCAGAGGACAATTTAGCTGATCCATTTACGAAGACACTTTCTGGGAGAGTCTTCGAAAGGCATGTGGAAGCTATGGGGATGCGAAATTTGCAGTATTTACTCACTTAGTGCAAGTGGGAGATTGTTAGACATGTATGCTCTAAGGAGTAAAAATGTAATACGTTTTTTGAGACATTTTTATCAATAAAGAATTTATTCATTTATATATACCAAATATTGTCCTCTTTACGTTCATATTTGTTGAATGTATGATAAGCAAACAGTAGTCTGAGACTGTCAGTCTAAACCTTAAGAGTTGGGCATATGATGGGATGATTATGCGGTAGACACGACTCTTAAGGTGATGGTCTAAAATATATGATCCGCAATCGAGGGAATAAAGTTGGGCGCTTTATTCATGTAAAGATTGTTATGTTGTCTATATCCCTTTTGGGAGATGGTTTGTCTTGGCCATCGGAGTTGGACTCCGTGAATAGAAACATTGGCGCGTTGTCAAAGGTGACGATGTGTTGGATCGGGACATAAAGTGAATTGATTTGGATTAATAATTCTGTCTTGGCAAATCGATTCACTTTAGACAATCATTTGTATTGTATCTTAATCCTGAGATGAATAATGGGCCCGTTGTCTCGACTTGTGTCTTTTGATGTACCAATGGGTGACTCCCACATCTCTATAGTGGCATGCATGCCGGTACGTTGGAGGCATGACTCTTGATAGCGTAGACTTGTTATTCATAGATATGGAATCCATAGCTCCTCTTTAGGAGTAATGATATCCTCTTATATGCGTTGTCCTGTAATTGGAAAACTGGAGCGCTCAACCATTTGGATACATAGGTGTAACCGAATGGTATACTATCTTTGGATGGTAAGTTTTCTAATGGTGAGACAATGGAACGTAAGATAAAAATAATCGGGAAGGTAAGACAGAACTTGTCCTTAAGCCGATTATGGATGATCATATGGGGATGCGATACACTATGATATGTCATGGAGACTTAGCTACACGAGCTTCGTAATTCTATAAAGTTCGAGAGTGCAGCTCCAAGCTTTTAGTGGAGTAGCGTTGGAGTTGATAATTGTGAAATGTATATCTGGGATATTGGGTTTCATAATTATCATGAGCTTGAACTTTATAGGTCCATTTTGGTCCCCTTTGCTAGCTCACAAAATCCTGTAACGACACGGCGTGCTTTTCCAATAATTGGTGACTTATGTCGGATTTATCAGATTGGTTTAAAATTTAAAAGAATCAAATAATATATGTCTGTTTATCGGTTGAATTAAAATTAGTTCAAGATGAACTTGTTGAATTATGGCGTTCGGATAATTCTTGTCTGTTTATCGGTTGTTTTAATTTTGGACAATTAGAACAAGATAAACTTGTAGAATTATTGTGAATTGATTTATTTTCTTAGAGATTATCTTGATAAAGTTTGTTTTGATCAGATATCTTTTCTATTGGGCTATTTGAATCAAAACTGAGACTTTATCCTTTAGAATCTCGGGTGGAAAATAAAAGATTCGCGGAGATTTTTTCTCGACAGTTCGGCATGCCGGATGACGTGTTCGGCCTGCCGAACCGGGCAGTTCGGCCTGCCTATCTCACAGTTCGGCATGCCGACCGCGACAGTTAAGATTACGCGTTTTTCACGCATATCTTATCAGATATTGATCCGAACTTGATTCTGTTTCGATTTTTAAGACCTAATCTGATATGGACTGACCCCAAGGACCAATAGGTATAAAAAGGGAGTGAGTCTAATGATTTACTCAGATCAATTTGAGAGATTAAGAGAGATACTCTTCTAGTGAGCATCTGAAAACTCCCTGAGAGCTTTTGTTCACAAATTACGAACACTAGCTTTGGGTTCTCTCTATTGGTTGGAAGGAGAGTCACCGGTGGAAGAGCTGTACGTGTGAGCCCACACTCACTCCGGTTGTGGATAGAGAATAGCAAAGAAGACCAGTTGGTTGAGGCTCTTCTGAAACGTTACTTCTCTACACAGGTCGCGGAGGTTCTTCGGCACACTGAGGTTAGTAAGATCTGTTTAATTTATACATATAACATGTCAAACTTGTGTTTTGGAAAATACTCTGATGAAAAAATTTTAAAAAAATTCCGCTGCGCACTTTGTTTCCAACACGTTCGTGGTTCCGCGGAGCTAACGTATAGCGGACCGGGATTATAGTGTGGGGCACCGGCACGAGTATTGAGGTAGGACTTCTATCCTATTTCTTTAGTAGCCTGGTTTTAAAATGATTTGGCTTTGAAAATGATTTCTATTAAAATGTTTTCAACGGTTGTTTGAAAATGGATTTATTGGCTGTATTTTAATATACTGTGATCTGAAATGAACTTCATAATAAATGTAATTGGCAACACTCGGTAATTGGGTTTTGAATGATAATGATGATAAACACAAAGGCATGATGCCATATCAGAGATCGGGTCGTGTAGCGATCGACCTTGGGGGCAGGTCCCGAAACCCAGCTGGGCCACTACGGTGGTGATATCATGGTTTGCCTAAGAAAAGAAAAATGGTATTTCTGATTGTACGAGTAGACTGTTCTGGGTCAGGACGGTTCTACTCAAATTATCTATTTATTTATTTATTTATTTAAAGTTTTCTTTTGAGTAACTCCTAAACAAGGATATGTTTCTTTGCATTAAATTATTTTATAAAACATAGTCCTACTGAGCGTTTCGCTCACGTGTTATTGTTTTAAATTTTCCCCCCTCTAGGTGGTTTCCCATTTAGGTTTGGAGAGGATTCTTCGGACCGAACTCAGGAGCAATAGGAGGGTTGATTTATATTTTGTATTATTTAATCAAGGCATGTAAGATTTTAACTTTATTTGTACTTGGACTGTAATTGTATTTATGATATTGTCAGAACCATGTGTGTGCACAAGTTGTGGGTTGTGGAACCCATACTCGCGGTTCTTTATTACTTTTTATTACTCGCTTAATATTTTATAAATTCTTTATAAAAATGTGGTGGAAATCTTCTTATTTCTCACTTAATTTGATTCTTAAACCATTGGTTTTAATTAAATTCTCTTTTAATTAATTTAAATAATCTGCCACGTCACCTCCCGTACTCCGGGGCGTGACAGAATGGTATCAGAGCTCAAGGTTATGAACCTTGGGAATTGTGCACACATAGGTTTGACAATGAAATACCTCTGACAGTCCAAATTTTGTTTTCAGAAGTGAGAGAATGGCACCTAGACGTCGTTCGACTGCTGACGCCGAGTTCGGAAATGATGAGAGCATGATGAGGTCTATGTTTGCGGCTTTCCGGCAGATGGCAGCCAGGGCTAGACCGAAAGACCCTAGTATTGGTAGTCGGCATGCATACTTTAAGGAATTTCGGCGGGCGTCTATTCTGACTTTTGATGGCAATGGGGATCCGCAGTTAGCAGAGTACTGGTTGGATTCGATCTTGAAGCATTTAGATACCCTTAGTGTGCCTGAGGAGTATCGTGTGGAATTCGCGGCGTATAAGCTCGAGGGTGGCGCTAACACTTGGTGGAAACAGACTAAGCGTCTGGAGCGCGGTGGCGATATCAGTTGGGACAAGTTCGAGGAGCTGTTCTATGATCGGTATTTTCCGCAGGGATATAGAGATCAGAAGGCAGCTGAGTTTTATAGATTGTAGCAGGGTGAACTGTCAGTTCGAGAGTATGAGGCAAAGTTTAATGAGTTGGCTAGGTTTGCTCCATCAGTGGTGGCATCAGAGCGCGAGAAATGTATTAAGTTTCAGGAGGGGCTCAAGGCTCCTATTCGGCGGCCGTTGGTTGCTCTACGGCTTAGGAGTTTCAGAGAGCTTGTGTCGTCGACGATCTCCGTGAAAAATGATTATGTGCAGTATTGTGAGGACCGAGCCAAGGCTTCAGGAGGACCACAGAGGAGTGGCAGGAAGAGTACTAGTAGTCGTCCAGCTCCGGGGAAAGGCAAGCAAGGCGGTGCGACCAGTGGCAGCAGTAGTTCGTCTGGCAGCAGGCGCAGCAATCCCTACAGTTTTCATTGTCATTTCTGTCAGCAGCCCGGACACATCAAGAGGAATTGCCCGATCAGGAGTGCTCGTCTTGGATCGCAGACCGGGGAGGATGCCAGTCGTCAGTCTCAGCCACAGCCTCAGACCCTACCTCTGCCTCCGCAGTACCCGCAGTTACAGTATCCGCAGTTCTCTCCTCAGCAATTCTCATATCCGGCACGGGGACAGCAGCCGCAGTATTTTCAGCGCAGTGTTCCTCAGTATCGAGCGTCGAGTATAGGTAGTGTGCAGTCGTCTCCATCTCAGCAGCATCGGCCAAGTAATCCAGGACCCAGCAATGTCGGTAGAGGGAAAGGAAAGGCGTTAGTGTAGGTTCATGCAATGGCATCTAGAGGGTCAGATTCTCAGACTGGTAACGCGGTTGTCGACGGTATGATATTGATTTCTAGATCTTTAGCTCGTGTTTTATTTGATACCAATGCCTCTCATTCTCTCATTTCGAGTTCTTTTGTACATGCCTTGGGATTAGAGATAGAAGAGTTTAATGAACCCTTAGTTATAACTTCTCCCTTGGGGCGGGTGTGTGTAAATTGTATGTGTAAATCCTGTAAAATAAAGATTGGGGATGGGATTTTAAAAATTGATTTGATTATACTCCCCATGAGCTCCTATGATGTAATTCTAGGGATAGACTGGTTGTCCAGGATAACTTTTCTGATAAGGGGACGGTCACCCTAGTCCAGGATAACTTGTCCAGGATAACTTTTTGAGAATGGGCCAGACAGTGAACCAAGTCCCAGCGCCAGTTAAAAAAAGTGCGATTACAGCAGCCAAAAGTGCAAAAAATTTCCACGGGTTACTACAACGGTCACGAACGAATTCAGCCATCCAAGTTGCGCATGTTCTGTTATAATGATTTTGTATCTGTTTCTTGACCTTTGAATAAGCCTTGTCAGGGACCAAATTAGAGCCTATTTTATTGAACAATTCTGCCACGGCTGCGTCACTGCTAAGACGGTTCCGGAGGATAAACTTTGCCCTTAAATCTTTAACATCATCTTCATTGTCAACGAGTGAATCTAGGAAGCTCAGATATGAAGTAACACCGATGCCGCTCTGATCCTGGTCAGCACACATTTCATAAGCGACTAAATTCCAAAGCTTAGTAGCTGTCGAGTTGTCAATAACTAATGCTGGAAGCTCAAGTTGGCCCCAAAAAAACCACCGAGTACTGAAAGATATGTCTTTTAAGCTGCAACTGTCACTAGGCTTCAACTTTATCCCGGTCGCTTTAAGTTCCTGGATATTTCGAAATGATCGCTTGCATTCAGAATGTTCAGAAGGAGCTGAATGCTCAGAAGGAGAACTAGCGCCACAATCAAATAAAAGTTCTGATCGGAGAAGGTCAAGAAGGTGGAGTGGCTCTTGCTCTTTTTGGAATAATACTGGTTCTGGGCTTATAGTTTTCAGGTTGCTTTCAAGTCGTTTACTATAGACTTCTTTCGGAGCCATAACGTTGATAGAAATGAATCTGTAGATACTTTCCACCAAATCAGTTTTTTTCTCGCTCATGTTCATCAGCAGATTAAGCACCCGGAAAGGAATTTGGTTTTCTAACAAAAACAGATCCCTCTGGATCAAGGTTGCTTGACTATTATTAATCTTGAGCTTTTTTAACTCATAGTTGACATAGCTGAACATGAACTGCAGCACTGAGCACCCGTCCAAAAACAATATACTTATTAAGCGATCATCATTGTAGCCCTTGATGACCTTCTCATCAAAGAACTTCTTTAGCTCCTCGATGTTAATCTTGATTTTACTGATCAAAGCATCATGTGTCTCGCCGCTTGCTCTTCTAAATTCAGCTGCTAATCTAAGCTTGAGTTCCTCTTGCTCGAGATATTTATACTCAGCATAGGTAGGACCGATTGCCATTTCTCTTGGTTTAAAATATTGGTCAGAATCTTTGTCTTGATTCTTCATTATATTGGGAACCATTTGTATCTTCTTTCCGTCTTCTTTTGCACGAAGCATAGCCTCTTCTTCCTTCTTTATCTCTCCTACTAGGCCCTTCTGACCTTTGCTCAGCTCAACAGCGTTGTTAGATGGGACGGTGCTTGCTTGACTCTCTGTTGTGTTTTCCACTGCTTGCGGCTTCATGATCTCCTGCCCCCTTTCTATCGTAATCGTCGCAGATTTCTCAGCCATTTTCTTTCTTGTGTCTAAACGAATATACTTACATATATTAGCATACTAGAATTACTAATTTATAACACCGATAGCATGTTTGTTAATATACAATCGTTAATATATGTTAATAAAATGAGTACCATTATTATTACATGTAATATTCGTATTATCATTTATTTCACTAAAAATGTCATAAATAGAACTAAAGTGTTTATTTTTTAAGGCACCGACTCTAACAAGAAATATGATTTTGGTGTTGAGATTTAGTTTTTAACATTTTAGACAAAATCATTTACGTTGCTAAGACTTAAAAATTCCTATGTTTTTAAAATACATTAAGGCCGATCTTTAAAGTGTCATTTCAAGGTTAAAAGAGTGGAAAAAAAATACCTCTAAAGCACAAAAAAACCCAAATCTAAATTCTTCTATATGCAACATGCATAATACTAAAGCTACATGAATAGAAACCCCACATAAGCATAAATAAACATTATTACATGCCATCAACATTTAAAATAAAACCGCAAACTATTTTTTAACTTTAAAAGAGAAGTTTAGAAGTATACCCTTAAAATTCTACTCCTTGAGGGATTCCTTCAAAGCTTTCTCCTTAGCTTTGATTTTGGCTAGTGATTTTTTAGTGGCTGGAAAGAAAATTTTTAGAGAAAGAGTGGAGGAGGAGCCATGAGTCTTCGAGAAGAAATGGAGGAAGATTTATTTCTTGGAGGAAATGGAGAGAAAGAGAAAAAAAAATGATTCTCTTGGAGACATAAGGCTTATTTATAGACTTAAGACTAATTGAACTTAACTTTCAAACCTTAATTTTCTTAGTTTCTAAGTGAGCTTAAAAAGATGAAAAAACATGCTTAAAGGCACTGAAAGTGGCGCCATTCCTAAGGAGAAAAAAGGGCAAAAATTTTACTATCTTTTCATGAGTCACTTCCACCTTCAAAGAATAATGTAATTTTGTGTTTCTTTAAGAAACATGGTCCACGTTTTAAGGAGTTTCTTTTTGACTTAGGAGTCTTTGTCTCTAAGTTTCTCTCAAGACAAATAAAATTTAATCTGGTTGAGGGAAACTAACTCGCTGGAAAGAAATTTCGAAACTCCTGGGTTTGCTTGAGAGAGTCTAGAACTAATATCTGTATAAATCAATACCGATATAAATTTTAAATTGTTTAAAAAGTAAATTGTTTTAAATCTCAAATTTATATCTAGACTACATAAAAATAATCTGGACATTTTTGGACACTCTACCTCAATTGACAAGTAAGGATCTATTATGTGTTGAGGGAAACTAACTCGCTGGAAAAAAATTTTGGAACTTTCGGGTTTGCTCGATAGAGTCTAAAACTAATATCGGTATAAATCAATACCGACGTAAATTTTAAATTGCGTAAAAAGTAAATTGTTTTAAATCTCCAATTTATTTCTAGACTACATAAAAATAATCTGGACATTTTTTGACACTCTACCTCAACAAATGAGTGAAAACTAAAATTTAAATATTTGTACCTAAAAATACAGAAAGATACACACAGATTGTGCGCTTATGACTAGTATCATTTGAAAAAACCCAAGTTCAAGGAAGGCATTTCGTAAGAGACGATGATATACTATTAGTGATGCTCTATTTTATCACTTTTAATAATCTAAAAGATTTAACGAAGAAAACATTGTTTGACCGTATTATTTGACAAGTACAACCACGTGCGTTGCACTGGCTATTTCCGTGATCATTATTGTCCTATAAAATGTATTATTAGTTATACACTATTTTTGGATAAAATATAATAAATAAGGTATAAGAGTATTTGTTCAAAGCTCTTTAAATTATAAGAATTGGTGTGACAATAAAATGGCTTTCTTCATAATTTCACAGAATTATCAATTTATCATCTCTCTGTATGGTTGGAAGACTATCTGTTATATACTTAAGCTCCTTTACACATATTACCAACATTAATGTTCAAACTTTATAGTAGTTAATTTGTTCTCTCACTCCTCACTTTCCCTCTCTTTAATTTCTCTCTTGATTTTCTCTCTTTCTTCTCTACTTTTTCTTTCATCGTACCTCAATGTGTCTCAAATTTTCAGATAATCTCTCAAAATTCACTCCTTTCTTTTTGTGTTATTTTATCCACTCCTAGAAATTCTTCGTTTTCATAGGATATTTGAATCAATAAAATGGAGGCGACAAAATGAACGAACAAGAGAAGTAAATTATAATTATCAAAGTTTCTGTTGTATGATTGATTGGGTGAAATTGGATTTCATAAATTACTGACGATGTATTTATTAGCATTATTTTGGCCTAAGGCAATAATTTGTTTTTGAAAAACTTTTATTAGCAAGACTGTAGCCTTATATAAGAAATTGCAAACTTACACAATAAAATAAATAACAAAAGTGATCTATTGATATTTTAGAGAGGGACTCTCCAAAGGTTAAATGATAAAATAATCTGAATCCTTCATTAATTTTTAAATATTAGCAATTCAAATACTTAAGTTTTTCACTTTGAGACCGATTACCTTTTCAACATTTAGAAAACAGGTAATAATATAATCAACATTGAAGCAAATAAATTGGCTACAATAACATAGAAACAAAGTACTAATTTGTGTATGTGAGATAAATATGTCGCAGAAATTAATGGAGAAAAAAAAATGAAACATGTAATCATATGTTCAGCATTGAAGCAAATTAAGAAATTGAGTCCAACACCATATGAAGCAAAGTATCAAACCAAAATGTGTGTATAATAAATATATCATAAAAAGAATAAAGTTAAAGAAGTAATATAAATATTTATCACTTAATCAGCTTATTCTTTATCTAATTAATAACACCTTTATTTGAACAATATCAAGGGGCGCTTCAGGTTACGATCGTGAATTAGACTTCCTAATTCTATCGAGATCAAAATATGCAAAACAAAAACACATACAAAAATTGTAGCGGTTTACCGTCAACGTAAGAGCTATGACCATTTTTAGCCGTTACAAAATAATTCACTGTTATAATAAAGAAGTTTATAAGACAAAAACTGCACACTCTTGTAACGTTCGAAAATTAATTAAGTGATATTAGTGTGTAAAATGGTGAATTAGTGTGTCATGATGTATTTTTAAACTTAATTTGATTATTTTGTAATATTTCTAAATTAATGTTATTTTTTATTATTTTAATGATTTTTAATTACTCTTAATAACTTTTATTTGTATATTAAGAATTTGGAACAAAACAATTTGTCAAATATCAAATATACTTCTTTTTCAAAACAATGGGCAGCACCCGATTTTCACATAGTGAAACCACCTACTTTTCTCTCTATTTATTCCCTCTCTCTCTTCCACTCTCCCTCACTCTCGTTCTCTCCCTCTCCTTTTACTCTCTTTATCTCGTTTCTCTCTCTCTGTGTCTCTCTCTTTCTCTCCTCTCCTTCTTTGATTCAAAATTTTAAGTTCAAGCCTTGACTTTAGCTGGATTGGGGATCAAGGAACGCGATCAAGCTACTTCAAACTTGTTTTAAAGTTCGGATTCAAGGTTAGTTTTCAAAATTTTAAACTTTTTTCAATTTTTCAATTTTCATTGTATTTTAAAATTCAAGCTCGTTTAAGCTTAGAAACCTTAAATCTAAGTTAGAGGAACCCAAAACATTTAGAATCTAAGCTTAATTTGAAGAAAAACGGGTTGAATCAAGATTTTCTATTTTTCTCTATCTTTCTCCATTTTCGGATTTATTCAAAAATCTTTGTGTAAATCTTGTTTAAATGTGTTAAAAAATAATCTATTATGTTTTTCTATCAATTATGATCATTATGTATGCATGGGATTTGAGAAAATAGGTTGAAAATGAGGAATTGGGCTTGGGGAGGGTGAAATCTGTGCTTGGAAAATTCTAGAATTTTCCCAGTTTGGCAAGGTGAACTTCATGTTCGTTAGGTGTCACGCCCCAGAGTACGGGAGGTGACATGGCGGTTTAATTAAATTAATTAAAGGAGAGTTTAATTAAAAATCAAGGGTTTAAGGGTTGAATTAAATATAAAATGTAAAAGTTTCAAGGAAACCATTGCATGAAAAATAAATATTAAATAGTAAACATAGAGAGTATGGGTCTCACTGACCCACAACTTGTGCACACACATGGTACTGATAATATAATAATAATACAACTACAGTCCAAACACAAAGAAAGTTAAAAACATTACATGCCTTGATTAAATAATACAAATGATATACTAATTCTTCTACTGCTCTTGAGTTCGGTCCGTCGAATCCTCTCCGAACCTAAATGAGAAACCACCTAGAAGGGGGGGAAAATTTAAAACAGAGAAAATGTGAGCGAAAGGCTCAGCAGGCTATATTTTATCAAATTATCTAATTTAAAGGAAAATCTCATTTTTGAAGGAATTATATAAAAGAAACATTAAATAAATAAATAAATTTAAATAAAACCATTCTTACTCAAAATAGTTTACTTAGACAACCAGAAATATCATTTTCTTTTCCTAGGCAAACCATAAGAATATCACCACCGTAGTGGCCCAGCTGGGTTTCGAGACCTGCCCCCAAGGTCGATCACTACACGACCCGATCTCTGATATGGCATCATGCCTATGTGTTTATTTTCATCATCATTCAAAACCCATTTACCGAGTATTGTCATTTACATTCATTATGAAGTTCATTTCAGTTCACGGTATATTAAAATATAACCGGTAAATTCATTTTCAAACGACCGTTGAAAACATTTTTATAGAAACCCTTTTTCAAAGCCAGATTATTTTGAAACTAGGCTACCAAGGAATGCGATAGAAGTCCTACCTCGATACTCATACCGGTGCCCCACACTGAAATCCCGGTCCGCTATACGTTAGCTCCGCGGAACCACGAACGATCCTAGATACACACTAAGTCGATCAATATCTAGTTCGAGACATTTTATGTTACTAAACCATTTCATGATGTCCTAGTGTGCCATTTGTATCTATAAAATCATTTTATAAGGTTGGAATTTAAATCAGGGTTCAAAACAGTAAAAACGGGTGAAAAATCACAAAATTTTCCTAGGCTCTACCGGCCTGCCGGACTCCCTGCTTCGGCCGGCCGAACTATGCAGTTCGGCCTGCCGGAAACCAAGTTCGGTCGGCCGAACATTTCCTAGGTTCGGTGTAAAGACCGAAAAAATTCATAAATTAATAAGTATAATTAATTGAGTATTTTTCCATCATTACTAAGCCAAGTACTTGAGAAAGTACAAGTTGAGCATTATTAACACGCAAATTTGAAGGTTTTACTAGCCATAAGACCTTAGAAATAAATAATGTTGTGAATGCACAAATTTATGTGCTTTATTTATGAAACATGTAACAATGTAATATTATGATAGTACATTAAAATAATAAAAATAATTATTTAATGTGCTAAATTAAAAGTTTATGATTTATTGATTTTATGTACGAGCCAAAGAAGTGATTGTTATAAGAATCTCAATTAGAATGTTTAAATTGGGATTACTTGACAACAAGTGGAATTTTCAACTTACTATGATGATGTGGAAAATTTCTATATGATGTCAGTTCAGTAAAAGAAACCCAGATCAAAAGTGATCATGAGCTCTATACCATAAATTGAAAATGGTGAGCACTAAGTTCAAGTATGCAAGATTTATGACATGTTTTTATTAAGATTGATCTCGAAATTTATAGAGATCATAAAGTAAGATAAGAATTTTAAGAAAGTTATAAAGATCATTGGAAGTTCAAGAATTTCAATATTTTGAATATGTATGGTTAATTATTATACACATTAATAATTACGTAAAGTTTATTATTATTATTGTAAAGACAATAATAATAATAACAATTGTCATAGTAATAGTAAAAAAGAAAAAGGGCGTTGATGGGTCCACAAATGTTAATCTATTACTAAGTTGTGCAACCATAAATAACTTTTTACGAGAAATAGTTCAGGTTATATCCGTAAAGCACGAAATTGTGCTAAGTTAGAAATTTTAAATTAAATTGACTTTAGATAGTCAATTTTATTTACAAAACTTTTACAAAATTACAACTATTGTTTTCATAATGAAATTTGACGTTTACAATATGAAAATTTCTAATGAGAAATATATGTTATTACATTTTAAAGTTTTAAAAAGTTAAAAATAATAAAAATACTTATATTGAGCAAAGTTTTAAATATGTAACATTTTCTTAAAATGCATACATCTGTATATATATACACATGTATAAATATGGGTACAGTTGTGAAAATAGCTAATTGTCGGTTTTGAAGATAAATGTATCAAAGTTTATTGTACCAAAATTAAATCACAAAATCCATATAGTAGGGATAACTTTTATGAAAATGATTTTATGACAGTATGAAGATGATTATACGGCATTGATGCTACAAGAAAATTAGAATTTATGTAATATTTTAAAGAATGAGAATATTACAATTTTAAAAAGTACAGTTATGTCTATAAAAATTTTAAGTTTACGGATCAAATTTGATCTATCTGACACAACACAGTTTAGACTGTGTAGATACAAAGTTGTCTATAAATATGTGGACAAAAAAAAAAAAAAAGAAGGGCCAATTAGATCAGCTCTCACGCACACTCTCTCTACACTCTCTCTCTCTCCTCAAACTCAGTCCAAGAATCTAGCCTCCATTTTTGACACCTCTCACATCAATGGGAAGCTCTCATCGAGTTGAGTCCAACGGTGTGCCGAGCAGCCCAAAACACTGCCGGAGGAGGCCACACGCGCCGGTTGAAGCCGTGGAAACACAGTACTTTTACGACGTGATTTCTTTGCCTTCCGAGAACCGATCGACACGATCACCGATCGACACGATCTTGGTGTCTATAGACTCAGCTCAATGAGTAGAACAAAATGCAGCAGGTGATGCCCATTGATTTTGGCCGAAGAAGCCTCGTCGGAGTCGCTTCTTGCAGCCATTGCACCACGCTCGATCCTGCCGCCTCCCACGACGGTGATCGACACCGCCGCCACCGTTCGACTCAGACAGTGATAAGGAGTGAGAAACACCTTCCAATTTCACGCCACAGCTACCATCGGTCGGAGAACGGAAGACACCACTACCGTCACCATAGGTGAGTTCGACTTCATCGTTTCCGACGACGTTGGACAAAATTGAGGACACAATCATGTTCAGACGGTTGAGAAGAGCAAAAGGCACAAAACAATTGCTTGAAACCATCGCCGGTGGCCAGAGTTCCACATGCCCGTCGTTCACCGTCGTGGGAGAGATCGGGTTTGCCCATTCCGACACCGATGACACACACCGCCGGTGTCAATCGACTCAGAGGCCGACGACTACCATGACCAAACCCCCAATTGCACGAAAAGCATCGCCGGCGATGGAAAACGGCCAACGCCGCCGCGGGCCATCACGAGCACTACGAATTCGCTGTTCTACACCGTGTTGAGAGGCGCCAATGGAGGGGAAATGCTCAGAGGACACCGACAAAGGAAAGCCCCAACTTAATTTCACAATATCTTCGTCGGAAGGCCACGATCGGAGTCTCGATTTTGCCGTCGTTGTCGGGCTTCGATCCGCATGGTTAGAGGCCAAATTGTGTAAAATTGAGGCTGCCATCGAACTCAAGAGTTCAAAAAATGGGGGAAGCCGAAGTTTCAATCGTCACCGCCCACCGAAGTCGCCGCACACGCCCCACGCGCCGCCGACGAGTGACCGGCCTCCGGCGGACCTCGGGTCCCAAGCTCCTGACCGCTGATCGATGATCCGAGACCGCCTCCCGACTCGTTTCGATGCTTTGAACGTGATGGTGACCTCCGTTCAAGCTAATTCTACTCTGATAAAAATCATCTGGTACCGACTGCACGTAGATCGAGGCGACTCAGACTGCAGTAACGGAGTCCAGAATGATGTTTTCAACAATAATAAATCTCTATGGATCATTCCTAGCCATCCACAGTGGTCTGAGGAGCACTGCTGAGGATGCAGCGTAGACTGTGGATACAACGAGATGCAACTGGACTCGCACAGCTTGGAGTCTAGGTAAGTAGGAATCTCGCATACAGTATGAATAGTTTTAAAAATAGATTAATTTTAAATATTTTCATAAAATTTATGAAAATGCATGATCAGTGATTTATTACACTGTTATAAGTTATGATGTGATATGCTATGTTATGAAATGATGTGAAATGCTATGATGATGATGATGATGATATGATTAATGTGTGATGTATGCAATATATAAATTATATTGTTTAATCACCTTCAAGTGAAGTATGATAATGATTTACGATTCATCTATGATTATGAGTTACGATTCATGAATTACAAAATTGTGATGTCATGTAGTGATAAGTCATACTGCATACACACAATAAGACAAGTGAAACTTATGAGACAAGTTAAGGGTGTCGTACCAACCTCCCGACCCACAGGGAGGCTCCATGTTAAAGAAATGAATGATCTTGGTGTCGTTGGGACCTCGCGAACCCTAACTTCCCAAGACTCGCGCGCAACCGGTACGATCACTCAGGCCCAAAGTAAGAAGATAAGGTACAGCTTAAATAATTAAGCATAAATCAAGTTGATAAGCAAGCATAAAATGCTCATGCATATTTTTATTAAAGTGATTTTTAATTATGTTTTGCGATGTTAATTTCATACTTGCTGAGCAAAAGCTCATTTAAGTATGTTCATGCTATAGGTAAGAAAAACCTGTCAGCGACACTTGACGGGTAGTGGTGAGCGGCGGACGAATGGTGAAGATGGGAATGGATACCGCTCACGCAATGTAATATTTCCGCATTAGTATTTTACGAATTTATGCATGTTTTATTTTACGAAATTTCGTATGTTTATACCTTACGAAAATTATATGCATATGAATAAGTAAATAATTTACGTAATTATGCTTTAAAAGCCGAGCTTGTGATTATACAACCTTGGTCCAAAGGATTTTAAGGTTTAAAAATGTTGCAATAGATAATGCAACAAATGCACGAAATTTATAGGAAAGAAAATTATAAGTTTATCTGGAATTACAAAGGATTATTGGAGTTTTACATTAAGTTAAGAAATGAATTTTATGAATATGTTTCTATGAAGTTATTATGAAAGTTTTAAAGAAAAGCTTTAAGAAATTAGTAACTTAAGCTTAAAAGGTTAAGTTATAAGAAATCATGTTTTGTTTAGTTTAAGAAGGTTTACCTTTAAGAAAATAATACGATATTTCTATAATGTTAAAATTATAAGCAACAATATATAATAATTGCTAAGAAAGTTTTAGAGAGCATTTAAATGAGATTTTATTTTAATATTTAAATTAAAATTGTCTTGAAAATAGTTTTATCTAAATTGAGAAATGTCTTTAAAGTAATACTTATTAAATAATTACTCTTATGTTTTAAAAGGAAAAGTTCAAGAAAATTACTATGGTTATGTTTTAAGAAATTAACGTTATGAATTATGTCAAGAATCATACTTTTAGAAATTATAACTATGTTAAGACGTAATGTTTATTATTACGTTCTTATCACGTTTCAGAATTTTATGTATTACGTTAGGTTTACGCAATGAAGTTTTGAGAAATGATTATTATAACTTTTTAAGGTTATATGTTAAGAATTCTTTATCAATAAGAATCCGTTTGTTATTAAGATTAAAAAAAAATAGTTATTACTTCCTCTAAGGTTTCATGTTAAGGATTCCACAGTAAGAATCTATTTAAAAAAAAAATTATCTTGAATTTCTCTACCTTAATTGTAAGTAAGTTTAAGTTTATGATGATGTTTAAGTTAAGTGGCGGCCATGTAAGGGCAGGTCGTTACATTCGGCCTGCCGGACAGATGAAATTTGGCCTGCCAATCCTTTGAATCCGGCCTATCGAACACGTAGTTCGGCCTGCCAAACTGGAAAAACCTAGAAATTCCAACCACGGGTTTTCAATCTCTCAAAAATTCAAATCTTGATTTTAATCTGTTTTTCTCAAATCTCAGGCATGGAAA
The DNA here is from genome assembly GCA_025403435.1 of Artocarpus heterophyllus. Taxonomy (NCBI): domain Eukaryota; kingdom Viridiplantae; phylum Streptophyta; class Magnoliopsida; order Rosales; family Moraceae; genus Artocarpus; species Artocarpus heterophyllus. The sequence continues at coordinate 20,522,155 of CM046351.1, forward strand.
ACAATCATAGATGATAGAAAAACATACTAGAGCACTTTTGAACTCATTTAAACAAGATTTAAACTCAAAAATCCAAAAATGAGAAAATGAGGAAAAAATGAAAAATCTTGAATCCAATCCATTTTTCTTCAATCTAAGCTTAGATTCTAGTTGTTCTAAGTTCATTTAACTCAAATCAAAGGTTTTCTAAGCTCAAACAAACTTAAATTTCAAAAATGCACAAAATTGAAAATTTTGAAAAAAGTTTAAAAATTTCAAAACTAACCTTGAATCGAAGCTTCAATCCGCGTTCTCGGTTGCCAAATCACGTTCCCGAGCTTCTTCCTTGCTAACCCGAAGCTTGGATTCGAATTTTGATTCAAAAATTTGTGAGAGAATTGGGAGAGAATGAGAGAAACCGAGGAGAGAGTGAGAGAGCTCACGGGCAAGAGAGAGAGAGGAGAGAGAGTGAGATCAGGGAGAGTGAAGAGAGAGGGAGAGGTGAGAGAATAAATAGAGAAAAACGATAGGCGGTTTTACTGTGCGAAAACCAAATGCCACCCACGGTTTTGTAAAACGGAATATTTTTAACATTTTACAAATTGTTGTGCTTTAAAATTCAAAACATCATTTTAAAACAATAAGAAATCATTTGAATTTATTAAATTAACAAAACAACCTAAAATTTAAAATTCAACCAGATAATCAAATTAATGTTGAAATATTAATTATGGCACACTAATTCATCATTTTACATTACAATAACATTAAATAAATCTCAGGGCGTTACAGTAGGCCAGACCAGGGAGACCGGTAGGCAGACCAGCATAGTAAAAATTTGTCGTTTTTCACCTGTTTTCACCGTTTTGAACCCCGATTGAGATTTCAATTTTATAATATGATTTTATACATACAAATGGCACACTAGGACACCATGAGATAGCTTAGTAACATAAGATATCTTAAGCTGGAAACTGATAGACTTAGTTTATATATTTAAGGTTGTTCGTGGTTCTGTGGAGCTAATGTATAGCGGAGCAGGACTGCGGTGCTCAGTTGTGACACCAGATATTAAGGTAGGACTTTTACCCCCTTTCTTGGTAGCCAAGTTATTAAATGATTTTGGCCTCAAAAGAATTTTTACCAAAATGTTTTCAATGATTGATTAAAAAAGTATTTTTATTGGTTATTTTTATAAACAGTGGATTGAGGTGAATTTCATAATGAATCACATAATGAATGTAAATGAAAACACTTGGTAAAAATTAGATTTCAATAACTATAGAAATATATAGACGGGCATGATGCCACATCAGAGATAGGGTCGTGTAGCGTGCGACCTTGGGGGCAGGTCCTGAAACTTAGTTGGGCCACCTCGGTGGTGATAACTATGGTTTAGGGTCGTGTAGCGTGCGACCTTGGGGGCAGGTCCTAAAACTCAATTGGGCCACCTCGGTGGTGATAACTATGGTTTGCCCAAGAAAGATAAAAAGGTACTTTCTGGACAAACTGTTTTAATCAGGCTTATCTAAATGAATTTATATAACTTTGTTTTCTAATTATTTCTTTGAAAAGTAAATTTGTATTTAAATTATTTATTGGTTTAAAAGTATAGTCCTACTAAGCATTTCGCTCACATATTATTTGTTTTTTTTTTTAATCTTCCCCTCTAGGTGGAATTCAACTTAGGATTGACAAAGGGTCTGCAGATCGGACTTGCGACCAGTAGAAGATCTTGGTAGATTATTTGTACAAATAAATTAAGGCATGTACTATTTTAAATTCCCTATCTATTTTGGACTATGGTTATAATTTAAATTTTATCGATACTATGTGTGTGCATAAGTTGTGGGTCGGTGGGACCGAATACGTATTTCCCCTTTCTTTATTGTTTTATTTCATTTGTTTAATTATTATAAATGTTTGCTTAAAAAGAGTTTTAAATTATCACTACTTCTTAATTAATTAAATTTTTAAATTTGTGTTTTAATTCAAATTTTTACTTAATTAACCTACCACGTCACCTCTCGTACTTTGGGGCGTGACAACTCTCTCTCTAGATCTCTCTCTACATGTATTTTCCGTTTTATACAAATAAGTTCTATAATGTCCTATAGAATTGTAAGAAAGAGGAAAAAAATAGAATAACACACTAATCATGTTATTTTTACATTTTATAACTATAAATATAAATCGACACTGAAGATGATTTTAGCATCCAGTAAAACAACTCATTCTTTAAGTAGACTTCGATATTATTAAGATATAAGTATAGTTTTTTTTTTTTTTTTGTTCATATCAACTGGGAAAAGAACACAATCAATCAACTCAAGACATCTTTTTCCTTGATGAAACAAACATCATCAAATTCAAGAAATAATATCGAAGTGTGAGTCACGTGTAAGTGGCCAAGTGCAATGCAATTTCATGTAAAACAAACAAAAGTGTAGGGACGTTTATTTAATATTGCAACCGAACGCAAAATTATAGAATAACAAAACTGTTGTGACAAGTTTTTGTAGTGTTTAGCAACGCACACTAACTATAACAAGTTCCTATTTTTTTGTTTTTTAAAAAAATGTTTATTTTAACTGTTGTCGTAAAATAATAAAAAAAAAAAGCTAAGCTGTTAAAATATTTAACCTGAAAATTTTGTTTTTTTCTTTTTAGTTGATATAAAATCGTGTTTCTCATCTTTTAATAGTTGAGATTTAGACGATTTGCATAATTTTCACGTAAATACATTATAAATTAAAACATGTTGTCCGTAAAGTGAGAACGATTTTGGTTAACGCTCTTAATTTTGAGCAAGTGGGACTGCATTTTGCCCTCACAAAATGTCCTCATTAGTAGATCATGTTATCTTATTGTTGGACTGACTTTTTTAACTATTTGATTTCACTATTGTTCATGTTAAATATTGGCAAGACTTGACATATAACCATTTTCAGCTTTAAATCAGATAATCGAAAAGTTAATCCAATTACAAAAATGATAAGATTTATTAGTAGGATCAAAATATGTGTCTTAAAATAAGAGCTTCTTAATTTTAGGAAAAACTTTTTTTAGTCCTTTTGGGAGCCTCTCATATAAGATGGGCCCCATTATGTGGTGGGTCCCACATGGTATGGTGGGGCCCATCGCATGTGAGGGACATGGATTAGAGCCCAACAGAAGTTACATAAAACTGCCCTAATTCTAGTCATTAATTACTCCGGCTTTGAAAAAATGCACCTGGGAGTAGTTGTGAATATTCCATATTTTGGTTTGCTCTAAAAGATTCAATAGGTGTGGACCGTACTTGAATATTGATAATGGTCATCTTTCCCTTTCTCTGTCAAATAATTATTGTGAATGTGCAATACACGGTTTCTTGTTGGAAAATAATTTTCCGTTCGGTTGCAATATTAAATAACACGTTCCTACACTTTTGTTTGTTTTACATGAAATTGCATTGCACTTGGCTACTTACACGTGACTCACACTTCGATATTATTTGTGCAATTGATGACGTTTGTTTCATAGAGGAAAAAGATGTCTTGAGTTGATTGATTGTGTTCTTTTCCCAATCTATACTTATATCTTAATAATGTAAAAGTCTAATTAACGAACGAGTTGTGTTATTGGATGCTAAAATCATCTACAATGTCCATCTTATATTTATCATTATAAAGTGTAAAAATAACATGATTATTATGTTATTCTATTTTATACTTCAATGCTATTTGAAATGTTTTATCTATCTTTTATTATAATTATTAAACTTTAAAATTTATAAAAAAAACTTTTAATGTTAAAATAACTTGATGATGGTATAATGATTAAGAACAAAAGGTTAATTTTTGAGGGAAAAAAAAAAGAGAAAAAGTTAATATACCAACCAATAAGTATTAAATGTCAAGTTGTTATATTTTGTATTTGATAACAAATTTATTATCAAGTTTAACATATAACAAATTATTTGACACTAAAATTGAAAATGTATTGGAGCGTTTTTTTTTACACTCAAATGTCAAAATTTTACATTGATAGATCAATTTTAGATGTTCTAACCTAATTGAAATTATTCAGTAATCCAAATTTGACTCCTTTTTTTTTTTTTTTTTTTCCTGAAATGCACGTGTTTTCAATTTTCTTTTATGGGCTAGAATGGCAAAAGATATGATCACTATGGTATACATATATTCTGACAGAAAATCATGGTTGGCATTTATCTTTCTTGTTCTCAGAATCATACATAGTACTTGAACATTGTGATTATAGATACTGACAGAATCCTGTTAATCCCATCATAATTTCAGGTATGGGATACTTGGCAAGAAATTGAAGGATAGATTTGGGCTTGTCGGTGGAGCACTGCTGGGAGGATTAGTGGGCCTTAAAAAGCCCAATAATCATGGTGTTCCTTGTTCATTAACTGAGGAGTTTGTGAGTCTTTACAGAATGCGCTCACTTCTGCCTGATGACCTCAAGGTTAGGGACCTCTCCGCTAACAAGGCCAAAAGAAATTCCGCCGGTTTTAGAAACGTATGTTACTCTCGTTTACTATGAACCTTATAATTTCCATAAAACAACACCAACGACAACAATAAACCTTGCAAGATATGCAAGACGATTTTTATCATAAGAATATTTTCCCTTTTTTACTAACGGTAAAAAAAGATTAATTTAACGATTTGAAATTGCACTACCTATCTATGGTAAAAATGATATTTTCTATAGTAAAATTTTTATGATAACAACAAAATATATATATATATATATATATGCGCGCGCGCACGTGTGTGTCTGTGTACAATTGAGTGTGCCATACAAAGAAAAACACAAAAAGAAAACTATAATATAAATATTTTTTTAGTATGGAAACGTGCATCCGTCCTAGATCAATAGGACATTAGGACTATGCAATTTCACAGGTTAATCTCTCTCTCTCTCTCTCTCATTAATGGGTTTTGTTATTCATGGTGATTATGCACTTATCCGCATTCCCATGGCCAATTTAATTGGACAAAAGGGTGAAAAGTCCGTATCACGAATTGGTTTTAGAAAGCTACTTGTTTCAATGGGATATCAAGCCTGTGGAGCCTTAGGGCCCGTTTGGTTCGAGTATTTGAATAGAGTATTTGAATGAAGATTTAAATTTTTGTGAGAGAAAATATTGTAGCAAAATGATTCGAACTGTGATTCGAGTATCGAAACAAACGTACCCTTAGAGCTTTGGAACTATCCATTGTGGTTTAGGGATCTCATAGCTCAGGATCCAGCTGGCTGAGACAGGCCTGATCACGTGGATCTACCAGCTCTTGAAAGTATATTATAAACCCTGAACTTATCATAAGCAAACTAATTTTAAAGATTAGTTCATTTAATTTTCTATTATATGCATGTGAAAATTGATTATTTGATAACTCTATGCAGTTTAGAGGGACAGAGAGAGGGGCATTCCTAGGTACAATGCGTTTAGGAGAGCCTTACTGCTCATACCCATCAAAAAGTGGGAAGATCTGACAAATGATAATAAAGCAATAAAGATTCTTAAGGAAGTATATGGTGATGATGTTGAAGAGCTTGATATTCTAGTGGGCCTCATGGCTGAGAAGAAGATCAAGGGCTTTGCAATTAGCGAAACTGCTTTTATCATGTTTCTTTTAATGGCAACCAGGTATTTGTCTCAACTCACTAATGCTTAATAAGAGTCTAATTTTATTAGAAATAGTATGACATATCCTGACGTAAACTGATTCGTGAATAGATAGGAGTGAGTCCTACTACATGTTGGAATTTTCCTGCTGTATGCATTTTAGTAAATGTTGGCAGCTCATTTCATTTATAGTTCTGGATTTAACTTGTTTATTTAAAGTTTACTTGCCTATCATGCAAATTTTTTTTTTTTAAAATATATATATGTTGATTTTTACCGTGGTTCTTTTGAGAAGTGTGATATCTAATTTCCATAACTTACAGAAGTCAGAAACGTAACATGATATTCATCAAACATAACAGTATTTTATAAAAGTGTAACAATAGTCCGTGATTATTAAATTTTCTAGTGCTATGTTTTTGCAAGTTAGCATTATTTTGAATAAACGGGGTATATACATGTTACACTTCTCTTGCAGATAACGCATTAAGTCCTCACATTATAAATTGTGCCATGCAGGAGGTTAGAAGCAGATAGGTTCTTCACAAGCTATTTTAACGAAGAGACGTACACAAAGAAAGGATTAGATTGGATGAACACTACTGATAGCTTGAAAGATGTAATCAACAGTCATTACCCAGAAATCACAGACCAATGGATCAATAGTAGCATTTGCCGGGTTGTTTGTAAAAATAGGCCAAGTAAAAAGCTTTTCTTTTTTTAAAGCAAATAGGTTTCTAAAATTTTAATTTGCAAAATGACTTCAGATCGACCTATCATGACTTCCAACAAACCCGTGTGATAACAAAATCACCCTGCATAACTTCGAAACGATACCGTGTAGTGTAACAACGAAAAAAATTGCTTTGCTAATTTTACTTTATAAGGTAGTCATTTTAACCAAGTTCTACCATTGTCTTTATCGACTGTCGCCATCACGCGCGAGTGTCGCAGATCTGAGAAGCGAGCTTCATCTTGTAGCTCGTAGTTTCAAGTCAACATTGCAAGTTTCATATCGTTATCACAAGCTTTATTTCACAGTCCTATTTCTCTTTCTCCATGGTGTTAAAAGTTCTTCGTGCTGCAAGAGAAATCTGACAGTCTCGTCGTGGTCAAGCATTCAAACGAATTTATTTGCCTAGAGCTTGCTCACACATCTACAACAACACTCGTAGATCGTTGATGCAAATTTACGATCACCAGTCTAAGTTGTAGCCATTTGGGCGAGAGCGCTTGCAGGTGCCAGAAGAATAGAAATACAAAAAAATGCAGCCACAAGCCGTCACCAGATACTTTCTTATTGTCGGTTTTTAAACCCAAGTGAAGCTCGCCAAGTCCTTCTTCTCAGTTTTAATTTTACTGGATGTATGTATATTAAATGTAAGGTTTGTGTTGGTGTGGTCGAGTTTTCTTCATTTGTATTATAGATCCGAGCCGTGCAAGAAGTCTATCAATATCGTCCCTTTCCTTCGATTTGGCTTCCCCCTCCTCCGGCTGGGTTAAGATCAACAGACGTCTCCGTCAGCCACATACTGATGCGGTTGGTAAGGCTTGCGACTAAACCCACAAGCATACGGGGTCAAGTTTTAGTACAGGATTGGTGAGCTAAGGTTGTCGTCTCTCACAAGAATTAAAGTCCAAAAACTAGCTAATTACCGTAACTACAATGACCAAACTTTATTTAGGCAATTGCAATTTAAAGGAAATTAAATTAAAGGAAAATAAAACTAATAAGACTAATCAAACAAAACCATAAAACAAAAGAAATAATTTACAATATGGACAAGCTATGCGATAATGTGCTTAGAGACTTGATTTAGTTTAATTCTTCTTATGCTCTTCCTATCTCGTGATTATTAACTTCATTTCATCTAATTCATTATTCTAGGGCCCAAAGTTCATTTCATTACCTCTCTCGAACGTCAAATGAGACATATGCATAGATATTCAATTCAATTTCTCTATCTAACTTGTTTACCTACACATTTATTAAGCTCAACCCTTAATTTGATTATCTTGGTGTTCTCAGCTCTCTTGGATCTCAACAACAACTAAGACTATGGTTCTCAAAGGCTACAAATGAATCAATATCTCTCGCGCAATTGAAATCCATAAACCGAATCAACTAATGCATTGGCCAAATAAACTAGAAGCATTAAGCATAGAGAAACATAAATGAATTGAAATAGAAATTATATTAACAACCAACAAAATAATCCAAACATAATCCACACTAAGCTATATCGGGCCCTAGAATAGGAAATCTAAGCAAACATAGACAAATACATGACTAATCTCTTCATGAAGTCCATAAATGTAAATATGTTTAACACACAAATATAAATACAAATTTTAATCAAGATTAGGGTTAAGAAAAAGGGAGAAGAAACTCTTTGTACTAGAGTTAAATTTCAAGCCTTGAATCCACCAAAATCCTTCAAGAATCCTCAGCTTCAAGCTCATTTCTCCTTGGAATTTTGGCTCTCAGGCGTGGGTTTTATCCCCCAATACTTTCCACCAAATCATCATTGGAAAGCATGCCTCCTTTTATATATGTTGGGTTTTTAAGGTTTTTAAGTGGTGGGGTTTCATCAGCGTTCAATTTCACAATTATATCAGGAATTTAGGGCCAAGATTGGTCAAAACTGTAAAACTAGTACATTCAATCCCCCAAGGGTGTGCCCAGTGCTCCCTAGTGCATGCAGGCAGTGGCCATGCCAAAGGCTGCATGGGGGTGTAGGCCTCTCAACTTGGACTGCTTGCTACGCACATCAACGGCACGGGCATGCCTGTAAGCCTGTGCGGTCGTGTAGGGGCTCCTAATGCACCCAACTAGTATGCTGTGTGTTGATTGCACCTGAAAAATGCTTTTTTTGGCTCCAATTTTGATGTCTAAAAATCCCATAAAGACTCAAATCTTATTTTCCTATAAAATTACATAAAATGCATCAAAATAACACACATACAGGAGGATTTTCACAATATTTAATCTTAGGAAATAATTGTTTTGTAAGTAAAATGCTCATTAATCACTGGTCTTAGCCATCATTTGTCAGAATAAATCTGTTGCGCTAGTTGGTGCTGCTAGCTTGGTTATTAACTCTTCTTACCCCCTTGTTGCAAAGGCCGAAGTCATTCGATTTGGCCTGCAAATGGCAATTCGGAAGAACTGGGGTGATGTCTCGATAGAGAGTGATTCCTTGGTCAGCATCAAAGCATTATTAGGCCCTCTGCAAGACTGTGCTTAGGAGTTTCAAAGTATTAAGCATTATTGGGACTCACTCGAGGACAATTTATCCTGAGGGGAGTTGGCTTAGATTAACAGAAAAGCCAACTTCGTTGCTCATAATCTCGCTAAATGGGCTAGATGCCTGCACGAGTCTGGCACCTTGAATGCGTTATCCCTCCCCAGGTGCTAAATGATCAAGTCGAGTGGTTTTCTTCATCATGGTTGTCTGGTGTCTTCCTTTTTTTGTTTTGAGTTTCTAGTGTGTCTAGTGCTCGTCGAGATAGGCTGTAGTGTTTTTGGTCTTTTTTTTATATAGTTTCTTTCCTTGTTGGATTCGCTGGTTTGTTCTTAGCCGTTTAGGCTGGTGTTGTTCTATTTTGCCTTCTTCAGCTGTTTGGTATTAGTTTAATAAAAAAGAAAAGAAAAAAAAAAGATCCAAGTCGTACAAGGGGAAGTTGCCAACGTTTTTACATTAGAGTTTTGTGCTTTTTTGTGATTTCTTTTTTGTAATTTGTTTTTATTTTGTGTAACATTTGGTATGTGATTTCGTGTATTCTGTCTGTGTATATTTTAAGAATTCAATGTTTTGATATGTATATATTTCTATGTATTTTCTTTCATAACCTAGTTTTTTTGTTGCATTTTTCTGACGATTTTGGGATTTAGCCTATTAGAGTACTAATATTGATCGACAAAATTACACTCTAACGTCCAGCATAGAAGATAGTTGTTAAAAGGGTGACTGCATCTGGAGACATGCAACCATATGTGTCGAAAAGGAAAAGTAATATGGAATGTTCTTAGTGGTAATTTAATAGATTACCTTCTAACGAACAGTGAGCAGCCACCATGATTCCAGGGACACCTGCCAGATTACGAAGAATAATCTAATAGGTTTCTCTCTCAAAGCCATTGTGGTCATTGTTGCTTTCGTCCGTTTCTGCTAGATTACTGGTGACAATCTCTTAGATCACTTATTTATGACTGGCAAGGAAAACTTAACACAACACATCTTGTTGACTTTTGACGGGTCCTCTATTTTAGCAGAAATCTGAAACTTCAAAATAAGTGATGGAAATTCAAAGCTAAATGTCTCTTATAGGCTGAATCCAAAAGCATCCCTAAATTTTTCCGAAGCCGATAAAAAGAGCCTCTAGTAGTTATAAAATTGAGAAAAATGAGCCTCTCTAGTAGTTATAAAATTAAGAAAATTGCACTTCATGTTATCTTTTTTTTTTTTCATCTATTTTTTATGCCATTGAAAACAAAACTTAAAAACCTTTCGCTATTTTTCTTGTGCCACATTTGTTTTCCTTTTCTTTTTTTTTCCTTTATTTCTTTTTTTGATTTTCCTGTTCTCTCTCTTCTTTCACTCTCTCTCTCTCCTAGTTTCACACTCTTTCTCATCCTTGTATACTGACCAAAGGTCATTGACTGTCACCGTCACCGTCACATGGAGCAGTGACCACCATTGCTGCAAATTTGTCGCTGTCGCTTCAAGCAAGGTGTCGATCGATGTAGTCATGTTGAGCCGTCCGATCTAATTCTTAGTCATTGTCCTAGTCCAAGCCTTGCATCACCATCTCCGATCTCGTCCGAGTCTGAGCCGCTCATGTCTATCCAATTTTGAAGACAAAAAAGTAAAGAATATGAAGCCTCGCAACAAAAAAGAATCGCTATGCTGCCATTTGCAATCTCGTCTTACTAGAGCCACTCGTGTCTGATCTTATCCAATCTGAGCCGCTCGTGATGGAGCCTTGATAGTGATGGAAAAGAATGGCAATGTCCTGATCTTGGTCTAACCTTGTTGTTGGGTTGTGGGCCCAGAAAACATATAAAATGCAACGACATAGATTTTTATAATTTTTTTATAAACTTTCATGATCTTTCTAATAATGCTACATACAAATAATTGTACAAACACAAAACTACAAATTTGACAATAGCTTGAGATGATTAAGCATTCCAAAACCTTCAGATCTTTCTTGCTATTCTCCTTCTTTGAGATCAACTGGTGTGTGGGTACTGGCGAGATTTTTTAGAAAATCTCTACAATATCTCCTTCCAACTTTTCTTCTTGGTAGAAATTCTTTAAACTCTAAAGGGAAAGCTAAAGAAACACTAGATGGAGGCTAGAAAAAAGTCTTCTGAAAATAGAACCTTCAAAACTTATTTATAGATACACTAACTAGGTGGTTGGAATGAAATCTCTAATGAGATCCTATATATCAAAGAATCACGCCCATCACTAAGGTCATTGCGCATGATTTGTCATCGCTCCAATAGGAGAATAACACGTATCCTAGCTACCCTATTCTGTGTGATTTTGTACCATCCAGTATCTGTTCGAGATCTGATTTTAGTTCAAATTGAGTATCATTTATTTTAACGTTTAAAATAATTATGTTCCATGATTTTCTAAATTATTTAAATTATTTCATAATTCAAATAATTATCTATAAAATTAATTCCAACTCTTAGAAAAGATATTTTTGTGTATTAAGATAATGGAAGATCACATAATCTATATGAAACCTATAACCATGGATGTGGCGGCACCTGTACTCCTAGAGTTCCAGTGTGTAGCACCACACACATATCTAGCGGACTTTTGTGTGAAATTACAATTTTGATCTTGTTGACAAAATTAATCTAAGAAATTTCCATTGACCCATTTGAAAGAATGTTGTGGAGCTAGCAAGGGAACCCAATGGACATTTATGATTTAAGCTCCAACAATTATTTATAGTTTTATTATCTCATAATTAAATTAATTAAAATTACTAACTTTAGTTTGCGCCATTATTGAAAATCGAAGCCGAACTCTTAAATTATATACAGAATTATTTGGGACCTTAAACATTAAATGTCAACAATGAGGTTGTTCATTGATATAATCATTTATCATGTAATAATACCTTCCAAGATAATATTCATAATTAGAGTGAGGTTCATAGTTTTCAATGCAACCTTTCTAATTACATCTTTGCCTATAAGTTTTGTTAATTCTTTATATATGACATTTTTATGAACAAATCATAAATGAGGATTTTGGATAACATTTGATATCCTATATCAAACAGCAAGATGTCTACATCCAAGTTCTCAAATTAATACTTATAAGAATATTATTTTAACATCTGATCTTGTAGGAGTCGTGGATTCTATATTTGTGAGTAATGTTCTCAGCTACTGACATTACTATGTCACTAATATATCGAGTTATTGAACATGGATGTTATAGACCTCACTCATTGGCAATAAAAAGATATAGTAAATAGATGTGAGTCCATTAATCATCTCAAGATTAAAGTATGATCCATAAAATAATCAATGATGTTAGAACTCTAATTTATCATTACAAAATTACACAAAAAATTAAATTATATCCCGGTCCAGGTTCAATGTATTCTAAACACACTATTGTCTTTATTCAATAATCACATTACTATAATTTGGATAAGATTATTCCACCAAGTTAGGAATAAACAACATCACAATCTAAGCAAGATGAAGTGTCTAGCTTTTTCTACTAATTGTAAACCAAAATTTATATTAAGTATACATAATCATATCCTCTATACTATTAACACTTTATATATATGATTATTGACTTTGGAATCTTTATTATATTTGCATGCATATATAACAATATATATATATAGATATCATGGAGAACAACAAGAAATATTATTTCTAAATAATACAATACTTTATTTCTCATAATATCCAATTGGGATAAAACGACATGCTTTATAAGCACCGATCCTAACACTTGCTGCTGTCAAAGTTGTTGAACGAAGTCCCCTGCCGAATTGCATATCTAAATATGTTTCCAAAGTTGTTGTTGTTGTTACAATTTTTTTTGTTTTTCTTTTTGGGCTATTGACAACTTCAAGGTGCCGGAGACGAGTCAGTGCTGGCAAGGACGGAGAGAAAGAGAGAGGAAAGAGAAAAGGAAAGAAAAATGGCCATAGGGACATAGAAATATCTCAAAAGGACACGCAACATGTCCTGAAGGGAGATTACAATATGTCCTAGAAGGACAAAAAAAATATCCCAGTGGAATGTGTCCCAGAGAGATATGAATACATGCTTCAGGACACGAAAAAGTTGCCAAGTAATATGCACCAAGTTTGTGGTATAAGAATTTTTTATATTTTGTGGCATAAAAAAATTAATTCTAAAAAAGTAGCATAAGAAATTTTCACATTTTATGGCATAAATAAAAAATTAATTCTAAAAAGTGGCATTTATGTGAATTCTTTATAAAATTAGTGTGGAATTTGGAAAACTTAGTTCCAACTCATTTGTTCTAATTTAAATTGTAAAGCTCTCACATACTACAGTATAAGGCAAAAATATGCTTCTAACTCTCAATTCCTACTAACTTCCCAAACACCCTAAAGGTCTATTCTAACTATTAGGAGTCTCAACATACGAATAGCTTTAATTTTGATGAACGATTTATGCTAGTGTGGCTAACTAGGCTATACACAATAAATGTGTCTCATAATTTTAAAAAATTAGAGTGACCATAGTAATGTTGAAATATAGCAAAAGATTAAGAATATTTTACAAATGGAAAAAAATTAAATTCATTACAATAATTATGTATTATGTAGTACAATATACGGAAATCATATCAATAATTATTATGCAGTTATGTTCTGTAAGTTCTAAAAAAATTGACATATCTCAATTTCATTACAATGTAATTTTTAAATTATTAGTAAAACATAAGCAAATATAAAATGTAGAGTATTTAAAAAAATCTAGAAATTGGGAATGCCTTGTATTAATCATTTAATAATTCTATATCTGTTTAACCGGCATAAAAGACGTGCCACCTTTTTTTCAATTTCTGGATTAAATTTGATACAACTTGCGACACAGGAATGGTTTTAAGAGAAATCTTTCATGAATTTAAATTACAAAGGCCGAAGTCATTCAATTCAGCCTGCAAACGGCAATTCGGAAGAATTGGGGTGATGTCTCAATAAAGAGTGGTTCCTTGGTCAGCATCAAAGCATTATTAGGCCCCCTACAAGACTGTTCTTAGGAGATTCAAAGTATTAAGCACGATTAGGACTCACTCAAGGACAATTTATCTTGAGAGGAGTTGGCTTAGATTAACAGAAAAGCCAACTTCGTTGCTCATAATCTCGCCAAATGGGCTAGATGCCAGCACGTGTTTGGCACTTTGAATGCATTTGAGATCCCTCCTCAGGTGCTAAACGATCAAGTCGAGTGGTTTTCTTCATCACGATTGTCCGGTGTCTTCCTTTCTTTGTTTTGAGTTCCTAGCTTGTCTAGTTGTCGTAGAGTTAGGCTGTAGTGTTTTTGGTCATTTCTTTTCCGTTTCTTCCCCTGTTGGATTCGCTGGTTTGTTCTTAGCCATTTAGGCTAGTGTTGTTCTGTTTTGCCTTCTTCGGCTGTTTGGCGTTGTTACAAAAAGAAGAAGAAGAAAGATCCAAGTCATACAAGAGGCAGTTGCCAACGTTTTCACGTTAGAGTTTTGTGGTTTTTTGTGATTTCAATTTTCTATTTTCTTTTTATTTTGGGTAATTTTTGGTATGTGATTTTGCGTATTCTGTTAGTGTATGTTTAAAAAATTCAATATTTTGATATGTAATTCTATGCATTTTTTTTTTTGTAATCTATTTTTTTGTTGCTTTTTTTGTTTGACGATTTTGGGATTTAGCCTATTAGAGTACTAATATTGATCACAAAATTACACTCTAACGTCCAGCATAGAAGATAATTATTAAAAAGGGTGACCGCATCTGGAGACAAGCGACCATATGTGTAGAAAAGGAAAAATAATATGGTATGTTCTTACTGGCAATTTAATAGACTACCCTCCAACGAACAGTGAGTAGCAACCATGATTCCATGGAATCATGCTAGATTATGGAGAATAATCTAATAGGTACTCTCTCAAAACAGTTGTGGTCATTGTTGCTTTCGTCTGTTTCCGCTAGATTACTGGGGATAATCTTTTTGGTTACTTATCTATGACTGGCAAGGAGAACTTGACAAAACACATCTTGTTGACTTTGGACTGGTCCTCTATTGTAGTAGAAATCTGAAACTTCAAAATAAGTGATAGAAATTCAAAGCTAAATGTCTCTTGTGGGCTATATCTAATGGCATCCGTAAATTTTTCCGAAACCAATAAAAAAAAAAAAAAAAAGGCCTCTAGTAGTTATAAAATTAAGAAAATGAGCCTCTCTAGTAGTTATGAAATTGAGGAAATCACACTTTATATTATCTATTTTTTCCATCTATTTTTATACAATAAAAAACAAGACTTATAAAACTCACCATTTTTTCTTGTGCCACATTTTTCCTTTTCTTTTTTTCCCTACTTCTTTTTCTATTTTCCTTGTCTCCCTCTTCTTTCATACTCTCTTTCTCTTCTGGTTTCACACTCTCTCTCATCCGTCTCTGGTCATCGTAGGTCGTTGTCTGTCATTGTCACCATCACCGTCGCATAGAGCAGTTGCCACCACTGCTGCAAATTTGTCGATGTCACATGGAGCAAGACATTGATCAACATAGTCACGTGGAGCCATCTGATCTTAGCCTTAGTCATTTTCATAGTCCAAGTCTTACATTGCCATCTCCCGATCTTGTCCAAGTCTGAGCAGTTTGCGTCTGTCCAGATTTAATATGGAGCCTCGTAAAGAAGAAGAATCACTATTCCACCATCTCTAATCTCGTCTGATTCAAGCCACTCATGTCCGATCTCATCCGATCTGAGCTACTCGTGATGGAACTTTGATAACATTGGAAAAAAATGGTGATATTTTGTATTGAAAAAATAATATGCAGCGGAATTTTACAATTTTTTATACCAAAGTATTTTTCAAAACATAAGTTTGACATACTATTATGCATAAATTAACCGAATCTTACTAACCTTATAAATGCCGAAAAGCTCTAGCAATCCGTAAAGAGATGTGCGTTCTAGAAGGACATCAACCAACTGGCCTTCTTTGCTATTTTTTATCCACGACCGGTGTGTGTGTGGGCATACTCATATAGCTTTTCCACCGGTAGCTCTCCTTCAAACCAATTGAGAAATACCCAAAGCTATAATTCGTGATTTGTGAACAACAGCTTTCTGGGGAGTTGCAGAGTCTCACCAGCAGAGTTTCACTCTGGATTTCTCAATTGATCTAAATAACAATGAGTCTCACTCCCCTTTATATAGAGGTTGGGCCCAGGAGTCAATCCTATAAGATAAGGACTCAAAATTTTAAATCAGAATCAAATTTGGATCAATATCTGATAAAATCCGAGTGAAAATGCGTGATTTATTTAACGCTCGATTGGCAGGCCGAACTGCCAAATCAGCCTGTTGAACTTGCCCAATCAGCAAGCCGAACATAAAGATCAGCCTGCCGAACTTCCGATCAATGATCCCTGTAAATTTTTTAATTCAAATAATCCAATAAAGAAGTTATCTAATTAAAACAGTAATATCTAGATAATCTCTAAGAAAATAAATATTCCTAATAATACAACAAGTTTATCTTGAATTAATTTATTCAAAATTAATTCAACCGATAAACAATCATAAATTATCTGATCCCAATAATTCAACAAGTTTATCTTGAATTAATTTTCACAAAATTAATTCAATTGATAAACAGACATGAATTATCCGATTCTATCGAATTTTAGGTAATCTGATAATTTGATATAAGTCACCAATTATTGAAAATGCACGCCGTATCGTAACATGATTTTTATGAACTAGCAAAGGGGACCTGATGGACCTATGTAGTTCAAGCTCCCGATAATTATAAAACCTAATATCTCCGATATACATTTTATAATTATCAGCTCTAACGCTATTCCACTAAAAGCATAGAGCTGCACTCTCGAACCATATAGAATTATGAAGCCCGTATAGTTAAGTCTCCATGACATATCATAATGTATCGCATTCACATAAGATTATCCATAATCAGCTTAAGGATAAGTTCTGTCTTGCCTTCTCGATTATTTTTCTCTTATGTTCCATTATATCACCGTCAAAAAACTTACCATCTAAAGACAGTATACCATTCGGTTACACCTATGTATCCAAATGGTTGAGCACTTTAGTTTTCTAATTACAGGATAGCGCATATAAGAAGATATTAACTACTCCTAAAGAGGAGCTATAGATTCTATATCTATGAATAACAGGTCTACGTTATCAAGAGTCATGCCTCAAATGTACCGGCATACATACCACTATTAAAATGTGGACGTTACCCTTTGGTATATCAAAAGACACAAGTTAGGACAACGGGCCTACTATTCATCTCAGGATTAAGATACAATATATATGATTGTCTAAAGTGAATTGATTTGCCAAGATAGAATTATTAATCCAAATCAATTCACACTATGTCCTGATCCAACACATAGTCACCTATGACAATGTCCCAATGTTTCTATTCGCGAAGTCCACATTTGATGGTCAAGACAAACCATCCCTGTTAGGGGTATAGACAGCATAACAATCTTTGCATGAATAAAGCGCCCAACTTTATTCTCTCGATTCTGGATCTTATGATTTAGACTGTCACCTTAAGAATCGTGTCTTCCGCATAATCTGTCCGTCATATGCCCAATTCTTAAAGGCTTAGACCGACAGTCTCAGACTTTTGTTTGCTTAATATACATTCAACAAATATGAACATAAAGAAGAAAATTTTGGTATACAAATAATAAATAAATTCTTTATTGATAAAAATGTCTCCAAAAACATATTACATTTCTACTCCTTAGGACATACACGTCTAACATCTCGATCCTGGTCTAACCTTGTTCTTGGGTTGTAGGCCCGTTAACATGTAAAACTCAACGAAATAGAGTTTTATATTTTTTTTACAAACTTCCAGGACCCTTCTGATGCTACATACAAATAATTGTATAAACATAAACTTACAGGTTTGGCAATAGCTCAAGATGATCAAGTATTTCAAAACCTTCAAATCTTTTTTACTATTCTCCTTCTTCCGGATCAACTTATGTGTGAGCACCGATGAGATTTCTTAGAAATCTCTACGATATCTCCTTCTAGCCTTTCTTTTTAGTAGAGATTCTTTAAACTCTAAAGGGGAAAACTAAAGGAGCACAAGATGGAGGCCAGAAAAAAGTCTTCGAAAAATAGAACCTCCAAAACCTATATATAGATACACTAACTAAGTGGTTGGAATGAAATCTCCAATGAGATCCCATATATCGAAGAATCATGCCACCACTAGGGGTTTGGGCGTGATTTGTTATCACTCTAGTAGGAGAATGACACGTGTTTTGTTTAATTCTATATCCATCCAATATCTGTTCAAGATCCAATTTTGGTTCAAAATGAGTATTATTTATTATAAATTTTAAAATAATTATCTTCCATGATTTTTTTAATTATTTATATTATGTCATAATTCAAATAATTATCTATAAAATTTATTTCAACTCTTGCAAACGATATTTTTTTGCATTGAGATAACAAATAGATTACATAAAGATCACATAATCTATATGAAACCTAAAGCCATGGATGTGGTGGCACCAATACTCCTAGAGTTCTAGTGTGTGGTGCCACACACAGTCCTAGTGGACTGTTGTATGAAATTACAATTTTGTCCTTGCTGACAAAATTAATATAAGAAATTTCCATTCACCCATTTGAAAGAACGTTGTGGAGCTAGCAAGAGGACCCAATGGACATATATGATTTAAGCTCTAATAATTATTTATAATTTAATTATCTCATAACTAAATTAATAAAAATTAATAGCTTTGGTTTACATCGCTATTGGAAACCGAAGCTTTAAATTATATACAAAATTATATAAAATCTTAAACATGTCGAGAATAAGGTTGTCCATTAATATAATCATTTGCCATATGATAATACCCTCTATAATAATATTCATAATTAGAGCTAGGTTCATAGTTATTCGTGTAACCTCTCTAATTACATCTTTCTTCATGAGTTCCCTCAATTCTCTAATGGATGATATTTTTATGAACAAATCATAAATGAAGATTTTGGATAATGTTGGATATCCCATTTCAAACAGCGAGATCTCTACATCCAAGTTCCTAAATTAATACTCATGAGAATATTATCTTAAGATCCTATCTTGTAGGAGTTGTGGATTCCATATTTATGAGTAATGTTCTTAGCTACCTATATTAATATGTCTCCATATACTGAGTTATTGATCATGATGTTATAGATCTCACTTATTGGCAATGAAAAACATAGAAATAGATGTGAGTCCACTAATCATCTCAAGATTAAGGTATGATCCACAAAATGATCAATGATGATAGAATTCTAATTTCTCTAGAATTCTTATTTTTCGTTACGGAATCACACAAGAAATTAAATTATATTCTGCTCCAGGTTCAATGTGTTCTAAACACACTGATATCATTCAGTTATCACATTACTATAGTCTGGATAAGATTATTCTGCCAAGTTGGAAATAGACAACGTCACAATCTAAGCAAAATGAAGTGTCCAACTTTATTTGCTTAGTGTAAACTAAAATCTATACTAATTATACATAATCTTATCCTTTGTATTATGAACACTCATGATTATGGACTTTTATAAGTATTGGAACCTTTATGATATTGCATGCATATATAACAACAGATATATCATGGAGAACAACAAGAAATATTATCTATTAATGATGCAATACCTTATTTCTCATAATGTCTAATTGGCATAAAAAGACATGCTTTATAAGCACCAATCCAAACACTTGCCGCTGTCGGAGTTGCTGATTGAAGTCCCCCGCCGAATTGCATATCTAAATCTGCTTCCAAAGTTGTTGTTGTTGTTACTATGTTTTTTTTTTGTTTTTGTTTTTTTGTTGTCGACGATGTTGGTGTGTCAAAGACGAGTTGATGCTGGTGAAGAGAGAGACAAGGAAAGAAAAATGACCATGAGGACATAGAAATACCTGAAAGGGACATGCAACATGCCCCGAAGGCACATCGCACAAAAAATATCCCAGTGGAATGTGTCCCGAAGAGACACGAATACATGCTTCGGGAGACATGGAAAAATCCCCAAGCGATATGCACCAAGTTTGTGGCATAAGAATTTTTTATGTTTTGTAGCATAAATAAAAATTAATTCTAAAAAAGTAGCATAAGAATTTTTCACATTTTGTGGCATAAATAAAAAATTAATTCTAGAAAAGTGGCATTTATATGAATTCCTTTAAAAATTAGTGTGGAGGTTGGCAAACTTAGTTTTAACTCATCTGTTCTAACTTAAACAATGTAAAGTTCTCACATACTACAAAATAAAAGGAAAGTCTGCTAATGTGCAAAACACTCACATGCTATAGTATTTTCAGTTCTAACTCTCAATTCTAACTCACTTCCCAAACACCTTATAGGTCTATTTTAATTATTAAGAGTCTCAACATATGAATAGTTTTAAGCTGATCAATGATTTATGCTAGTGTTGCTAACTAGGCTATACACAATAAATGTGTCATAATTTTAAAAAATTAGAGATGAGCGTAGTCATGTCGAAATATTGCAAAGGATTAAGAATATTTTACAAATAGAAAAAAATAAATTCATTACAATAACTACATATTATGCAGAACAATATATGGAAATCATACCAATAATTATTATATAGTTATGCTATTCTGTAAGTTCTAAAAAATGTTGACATATCTCAATTTCATTATAATGTAATTTTTACATTATTAGTAAAAGGTAAGCAAATGAAAAATGTAGAGTGTTTAAAATAAATCTAGAAATTGGGAATGCCTTGTATTAATCATTTATAGTGCACGCTTGACTTGAATCTACATTGTTCTGAAAAGATTTCAACTTAAACATGGAATAATACAATTACATTGGCATCTTCCTTTTATTTATTTATTTGTTTATTTGTTTTTTGGGTATATACTACAAGTTTGTGTGATTTGTATCATTTAATTTGATCTTTCCAGCATAAGGTTGATGTATAGATCCAATCCAAAGAAAACCATCTCTCTCCTCAGCCTCAGAGACAGCCTTCCATTTCACACCACTCCTGTCTTCAAGCATATCCAACACAGCGCCATCCTCACTCAACCTAATCATCAACCCTCTTCCTCTCCACTTGGCCAGACTTGTGTACACCTTCATTATGTCAAATGGAAGCTTAAGAATAGTTTTTGATACGATTGGACTTGAAAGAATCCATTCAAAGACCTTTTTTCTTCTTGAGTGAATTCCCACCCAAAATCCTCCTCTGGGACTCCTTTTAATGTTGTCTGGAAATCCAGGTAATTGTGCAAAGACCTCACAAGTCCCAGCCTTAGTTGTTTGAAGCCAATACCTAATAATCCTGCAAGTTGTGGTCTCTGCAATTAAAAGGAAATCCCCATTTTGGCTTAGTGCCACCCCATTTGGGAATGAGAGGTTTTCAAGTACAACATCAACTTGTTTGCTTTCGGGGTCATATCTCATTACCCTTCCAGTTGTGTCTCCACTTAATATAACAGAAAGGTAGTTCCTGAAATATTGAACGCATGATTGTTTGCATGGTTAATAACATTTTAAGATAAAACTTTTGCCTTCACGATGATCATGAGATGAATTTTGAGACAACAAGCTCGTGAAATCGAGCAATGAAGATTCGTATATTGTGTAAGACCCACAATTTTTTAGAGAAGGGGAAAAAAATGGAGTTCAACGTTTTCATTGTGTTTAAAGAGCTACTATCCTAAAAAAAACTTAAACAATATGAGAGAGAGAGAGAGAGAAAAAGAGTTACTAACTTTAGGTGCTATACATTAACTTTTATACAAGTTGGTATAAGAAAATGTATTTCTTTCTTCTTTTTCTTTTTTTTTTTTTTTATTCATAAGATTTGCCATATCCAATACAATTACCAAATCATCGAATATTGTGTTGTATTTGTCGTTTTTTGAATGATCATGTAATCATGAAAGGCTTATAGCCTATATTTGAATAATTATGGAAGGCCTAAAAAATGTTTAACTTGGTAATAGCACAAAGGAAAATGACACGCTTCATGAAAAAACAATGTCATGACACATTATAAATCTATAATATCTAAACTTATTAGGCGTAAGAGAAGCTGGGATAAGAAAGAAATTTCAAATTTTAAAAATCTTGAAGATATATTTCATTGGATAATGGATTAACCTAACAAGGAAAACAAATCTTTGCATTGAAAGAGAACTTAATAGATTGTAAATGATATACCTCCTTTGATAAAGAGAACTGCTATCAGTAAAATAGACAACTCCAGTCTCTTCATCGAGGTCTACGGCATTGGTGAACGCAAATGGAACTCCTTGTGCTTGATTCACCACCCGGGTGGCCAAGCCACCTTCAGCCCCAACAATGAGCAGCCCCATATAGGCATCGGCGATGTAGAGGTCACCGCTCTTTTTGTGGTATTTCAGGCCTAATGGACGCCCACAAATGTGCTCCGTCCGATGGTGATCGCGCGGCCCTTCACAGCTTGTTCTAAGTCAAAGCAACGTATAGATGTTGATCATGTTGTGCTGTATAGCAATGGATTACACATGCGCAAAAATTTATATAGCATCATTACTTTATATTTTTTTTAATTTTCAATGGTATTCTTCTAATTTTCTAGCGTATTTGTACTTCGACGACTTATTAAGTCATGTCATCTAGATTTAAAAACCATATTATATTCACAAGGGCTAAATGCTAAAAATATTTTAGCAATTAAATGAGTTGTCAAAATTTTATTAAAAGGACAACCAATAAGATAGTAAAATGAGATAGAACGCATGCATATAGGTTAATGACACAAGTAATTATGACATACTACTACTTATTTCGAAGCGTTTAAAAACTCAAAAAATAATGAAAGATGTCTTCGATGCATCGTATTGTTTATAGACATTATCGTATTGTTTTGTTTTTTTAATTTTTTTTTAAGAACCATAACCATAAGTCAAATTTAATAACTAACAAACAACACTCCTTAAAATTAGACGGAAGGCAACCAACAAATCAAACAAATATCATTTATGTCACGTATATGTTATGATAATGAAAGCCTTCTTGTGTGGCAGTACTGGATATGAAACAGAAAGATGGCACACAACCATAAAGAATGAGAAATTAGAATAATTATCATAAATATCATGAAATTATGATAAGGGAAATTAGTAGCAAAATTTTTATTAAAAAAATTATCAAATATCTAAAAGGATAAAAAAGGAAAAGAAAAACAAATTTAGAAAATATATCCACGTAGTATTACGTAAGAAAAAAGACATAATGTAAACTTGGGTCAATTAATGGCTATATGACGTAAGAGAAAAATAGGCAATGTATCTCTTCTAGCTTACCTCATCAGTTTTGCACCATTGTTTACAGGAGAGAAAAGGGGGGGGGGGGGGGGGGGGGGGGGGGAGGACAGAGAGAGAGAGAGAACCCACCTAGGAGGGCTTTATTATAGATTTCTTTTTTGAAGAATTTTTATAAATACATATTTTAAAATTTACTTTTTATAAATGTCATGAATGTTTAAATGTAACACAATTTAAATATGTAATACAAATGATAATGTAGCACAAATTTTTTAAGTGTAGTACAATTAAATGCATTTTTTAAAATATATAACATAACATGTAATTTTCTCTTCTTGATATGTAATTACTTTTTAGGCATCAGTAGATGATGATGTCTGAAAAATTGTGGTAAATATTACTTTTTTAAACTAATTGTAGTCAAGAGAAAGTTTTAAAAATGTTTATAATAAATATTAAATTTATAACGAGAATGTTTTATTTACCTCCTTATTTATCATGTAAATAATTCTTATTTATATAATAAATAGATTTATGGTACAAATAATATATTTACCCATTTGTTTGCAATGTAAATATTTCTTATTATATAGTAAATAAGTTCTTTGCATTATAAATATGCTATTTATTATAAATATTTGTAAAGTGTAATATTTACTTAAAAAAGTTCTAAAAATCTAACATTTACCTTCATCTTCGTTTTACAAGATATTTATGTTTTATTTCACACTTTTTTAGCATGGATTAATTTGTGTCACGTCCGAGAAAACTATTTTATTAGATGTCACAAATAAAGATGACAATTAAATTTAAATGACCAATATTCTCTTAACGATAATCAAAAACTAACTTATTTTTATAAAATATAATTTGATTTTTAAGGATATATTTAATATTATAAATTATAGCATAATAATATATTGTAATATTTTTTATAATTATTTTTTTTAATAATATAAATTAATTCAAACTTTATTTTTCTAACATATGTGTAAAGCAGCCACCATTTACGTCTGCCTAAGCCAAGTTGATAAAGGCTGATTAAAGCGAGTGGCTCATATTCCATTGGGACCAATGACTCAGATGCCGTGCAGTGTGCTCTGAGCAAAACAGCTACTTTTTTCTAGTTGTTTCAAAGATGTGAGAATGTACCTTATATGTCCCTTTTTCTTTCCCCTTTTGTTTATTTACGTGTAGGAAAATATTTTAATGAACATAATTCGAGACGATCTATTAACTAACATGACAGTTTAATTAAAGTAAGATATTTAAAAAAGTTTTTTTTTGTTATATATATATATTTATATGCATCATTTAACTAACAGAGACACCGACACCGAAACAAAATTATTGATAAAAGAATTCAAAGTAAAACTTTATAGTCATCAAAGACTAAAATAAGACTTAAGGGTAAAACCCTAAGGATAATTTTTAGGATTAATCTTAATGTTTAACTTGAGAGCAATTTTCTTTTTGGTGGAAACTTAAATGCAACTTCTTGGCACGAAAACTTTTTTAGCTGCCCAACAAAATTTCTAAAGAGTGCACATCTTTGGATTTGTAAATTTTAGTTTGATATGTTCCCCAACGTGTGACGCTCTTCATAAATTGTGCCTAATGTACTGAAACTATATTAGGTAGTTCACTTGACATTTGTGAGGGACTTTGGAGAGTTTGAGATGTTTTTTCTCTCTTGTATACACCGAAAAGGATGTGAACAATATATTTGGGCACATACCTTTGTCAAAATATTCAAAACACCTGATGCGTTTTGCCTAATTAACACTTTTATCCTTTCTATCGTGCAAATGCCCAAAACATCTATATTTATAATGAAGCAATTAAACTTTTTAAACACCAAGGTTACCCATTCCAACCTTAATTTAATACAATCTAAAACATTATTAAACCTAAATACTAAATAAAATCAATTTAAAATAATGAATTAAAACTTTTAAAATAATTGAAATGTGTTTGATCAAAACATTTATTTGAATAATTTTTTTTAATTTTCTATTTATTATTAGTTAAGTCATATTTACAATAACATTTAACATAGATTGGGAAGAATAATATTAGTGTTTTAAAAAATTTAATTGCTTCAAGGCTCTTTTGAGATTGATTTTATAAATAAATAGACTGTTTTGAGCGCTTGTATAATAAAAGAGACAAAAGCAATATTTAAGCAAAACACATAGATAGGATGTTTTGGGTGTTTTTCTAATAGTTTTTAAGGTTGGGACAACCATTTATAATCAACAAATCCTTTTCTACTTGCCTACTATAATAAAATGAAAACAAGAAATAAAACGAAACCAGTTCTAGTTAACTTCAAATATAAAATCGTGAGTCTTAATCTAATATGTAATGTACTTTTTAAATTAAAACTTATTAATTTAGTTAATAACGGTGTTATGATCTAGTGTAATTAAATAAGATTGTTTCAAATATGAGCTACCTAAAAGTGTAGTACGTTTTCCAAAAATGTTAGAAAAGTGGGTCAACGGTTCCCTTCATCTTGCTGAAACACTAAAGAAATGATATATCTTCTTGGTAGTTGCGTCTCAATTGCAAATTAGTTCAATTAAAGGATCGGGTGGTTTCGACTTAACGAATTAGGCAAAACCAAGAAAATGCAATTAAAGCTTTAGCTACTTGCAAGTGGAGAAAAATTTATGGGAGCTTTTTTTTTTCTTCTTTTTTTAGTTGGATATCCTTATCAATGATGTGAGTTTATCAATATTATATTTGATCAAAATTACTTAAAAATAACAAAGCTGTATGAAAACTACAAGGACGTATAAAAACCTGACCATTTTGTCTTCCATAAAACCAAAGAATTCTTTAAATATATGGGAAAATAAACATATACATATTTTGGGTTTTTTAAATTGTACATCAACCAAAAAGAAAAGGCAAATTATGTTGAATTGGTGGATTGAGGATGGAGACGGAATAAAAATTAAAGAAAAGCATCATTTGAGCCACAGAATTAATAAATTCAGTAACTCAAACACAGAATAACTGCACGTGCATAATACTTGTACTGTTGTACTTGTTCCCTCATTCCCAAATTATTCCCAGCTTCTTCTTGTTGTTATTATTATTATTATTAACTGAATTTAATACAACTTCTCACATTTAACAATTTTATATCTATTTAACCAGCAAAAAGACCTGCCACCTTTTTTTCAATTTGAGGATTAAATTTGATACAACTTTCGATACAGGAATGGTTTTAAGAGAAATCTTTCATGAATTTAGATTAAAAGAAAAGAGAACCACAAAGAAAAGAAAAAGATCAGATAAAGCATCCTTTTCTTCTTTACCCCTTATGTGAAATTATTATATTCTTCTTTACCTGTGTGATTTAAGTTAAAATTTAGTATTCTACTAAGGAGTTCTTCTAAAAATAAGCTCATGCTTATTATTATTATTATTTCTCAATGTGCAAGTTAAGATATGGAACTCTAACATTAGACTATAGAGGATGTTTGAAAAAGTTGTTTAAACTAATAATTTAAATCGTAAACAATGTAAAATTTTCACATACTCCAATAACAAGCTTCAATATAAAATTTTTATATACTATAATTTTTAAACCTAAATTAACGGTTTAAATAACACTTCCAAGCACCTAAGTCTTGGCCAATCGTTATAAGCCACATTAATACATCATTTGTGGGAATACCTTTAGGAACCACCTCGGGATCAACGAGACATATATTATCTTTGACGTAACGCTATATGGATACGTCGGTTTCTATAGCACATAGACGAAGACTTTTATGTAATTTCATTTTTATAAAAAAAGGGAAAAACTGCAATTTAATCTAATTTTTATACGATTTAAAAAAAAAAGAGAAATTAATATTATTAATATGAGGAAGATGGTTTCATACCTGTACGGAGAAGTGACAGCAAAATCAATCCAGCGCCGTTGATTTTCTAGCCACTTGATGATCCGGCCGTCGGATACGCCGGTGTAAGGGCCTTCGCCGAGTCCGTCAAAGGCATAGCTCTCGGGGCCAATAGCTCCGACGATTGGGATGAATTCAAAGTGCCCAAATTCGTCACTATGTTGGTCAAAAACCAGACTTTTTATGGATTCATTGGAAGAATTAAGAGAAGAAGGGATGTTGAAAACATGATTTGCGGCGAAAAGAGCAGAGAGAAGAACGACGAACGTTGCTGTGGGGAAGAGTTTGGGAGATGTCATGCTTTTTGGTATTATGCAAAACAGAAAACAAACTCAGAATAACATGGCTTGGCAAGCGTGCGCTAGATAATATTTGTTATCGGAATTTTGTTATTATAAATTGTTTTTGTGGCAAGAAATTTATTGAGAGAATACCAAAGGAAAGCGACTCTTTCTTTTTTTTTCTTTTTTTTTTTGTGTTTAAGAAGTGACTTTGTCCTTCTTTTGGTAATTTACGTGCTGTTCGTGCATATCATACGTGTGGCAAAGATTGAAAAGGAAATTCGAAGAGGCGCTCAACCACTAATTACGTTCCAAAAGGTTTGAATTACAATTAACAAGATATTTGAGACCGTAGTTAAAATTATATAATTAAAAATATTTATTATAGTATATAAAAATTTTATATTATAATAAATTTTAATTTTATATTATAGTATGTGAGAGTTTAAATTTTTACTGTTTAAATTATAAATTGAAACCACTCTCTCCAATAATGCATTTGACTTCAATCTCATACTTAGATGTTAACACGTGTGCCATGTGTAATTATGCGACGTTTTTAAGTACTTTTCAAAATGAATAATTAATTTCTTTAAAAAAAAAGCCCTTATTCTTAAATAAAATTACACATATGCTACCCCAATCTCATCAACCATCAATTCACTTGTCAAATCAAATTAAATAAGAGAAAACTACATTATATGTCTAAATTATTATTATAAAATTAAGATTGAAGATAATACTTAAAATAACATAAAAAATGTCTATAATTACATTATAATTATTTTAATAATATTATATTTTTAATATATAATTACATAATAATTTTTTTTAAAGGTACATAATAAATTTTTTATTTCTATTTTTATTTTTTGAACTTAAGAAAAGGAGATTTGAATTTTTTACTTTTAGATGAAGTCAAATATGATTTGAATGATATCATTTTAAGACTTTAAACTATTTAATCTTGGAAACTTACACTAGAAGGTCTGCTTAGGAAAATCATCCTTTCAAATATTTAGCCTATATTTTATGAGCACGCGATTGAATTCTGCAAAATTTGAACGGGTGTTTTAAAGAAGGATAGTTGTACGAGATTTGTATTTAATTTTTAAGGATGTCAGCTACTGTTTGGATAAGTTGTTTTAGTTAGTCTCTATTATGGGTAATTCAAACTTGGGGATTTTTAGAAAAAATAAAATAAAATTTTTGTTCGTTTTTCCCTTTTACAGTACATTTTTGCTACCAAATAAAAGGTTGGGCTGCAATCATTTTCCATTTTTCGTTCTTTCCATAATCTAAGGATCGTTTGTTCCATATTCTAAGAGTGAGTTTTGGTTGGAAAGATTGAGGGATGGAAGGAAAGGATGGGAGGGATTGAGGGAAGTAAGAAAAGGGTCAGAGGGAAAGTAAGAAACCTTCTTTTGTTTGGTTCAGGGATGAAGCAAGAGAAAGGAAAGAATCAAATTTGATAATCCTTGGGCCCCACCAAATTTTAGTCACCCTTCATATGGGCCTAAAGAAATGGAAAGACTTGCTTTGTACTTGTCATTACAACTTTATCCTTCTATCATCTTTGCCTTTTTTTTTTTTTCCTTTTCCAAGTTAGTTTTTTTTTTCCCCATTCTTCTTATTTACGTTATTTTTTCTATAAAGCTAATTCATCATTCATGTCGTCCTTGTTTACGTTTTCAACATGCTCTTTTTGAAATATTACTCATTGAATGGGAGTAAGAAAAGTTATAATCATAAAGCATATTAAAATCGAACAATACAAATTGAAATAAATTTATAATATATAAAATTAATAATTTGCATTTGTAAATTCGAATTGATGAAGTAAAACTATTTAAAAACAAAAATCAATTTTAAACATATAGGTAGCATGGTAATTTTATGTAAAAATATCAATCATTTCTCCTAACTTTTCTTCCTATACCAAACAAAAAAATAGAAAATTATTTTCCTTCCTTCATACCATACAAGAGAACTTTAAAAAAACTTACAATGATTCTTTTTCTCTTTCCTCAAACCTTATCCATCATTTCTTCTTTTCATCCCTCTTGCCGAATGCACCCAAAAAGGCAACAGGTCTCTATTCATTTGTGAGACCTTAAACTTATCTATATCTATATCCAAATTCTTTATCAAGTACAAAAGTGAGAACAACTCTTCTCATATGGATCTATGTGTATCTCTCATATTGCTTTAAATGTCTTTCTTTCATCCTCCTTTTTATTTCTATTTAAAAAAAAAGAAATAATAATTTCATTTCAATCTAGAGGAGTACAAACACTAATTTAGACACAAAAAACTATAATACAATTAGCAACTCAGCCCCAACTATGAATCAGAACCATAAGTAGATTTGATTGAAATGCACAAAGGGGAAGTACGTGTACCAAATTTCAACAAGAGTAACTGAAAGGAGGAATTATTCAGCACACCGAGCGTACTACGTCATTTTACTTATATAATACACCTGTCCAATAAAAATTTTTAACATTTGTATACTTTATCAATGTTAGCTTTTAATGGTTATGTTTCTCTCTTTTACAGTGTATTGCTTTAATTATTGGGTTAAATTCACCATATTTACTCTAAAGGTGTTCAAAAAATTCGCTAATCTACCTTATCTGCCAAATCCAAACCAAACTGTTGGTTTTAGTTTTAATTTTGGATAGGGTAGAACTTGAATGTACAATTAAGTCAAATTTAGTTGATTTGGATTCTTTAGATTAAATCAAGTTAATTGGGCCCTTTGGTCACCATTATTAGTTCCTAATATACCCAGAAACTTGATTATTAATCTAATCAAGATTTGAAATCGCTTATTATAAATGAGAAAATATAAACACCGTAAAAGTAAAAGATACCACACAGAAAATTTATAGTTGTTCAATCTGCATTGAACTACATCTACTATTGAGAGGAATTCTTCACTAGTTATGAAGCTTGATACAAATTACAGCAGCTTTTTTTGTTTAAAGCATAAACAAATGGAGAATTGGAATCTAAAAGATGAAAGAAAGAAACAGAGTTCTAGTAAGAGTTTTTGTGGTAAAATCTAGAATGAATTCTTCAATCACGTCCTCATTCTATCTATAGAGGCCTTTCTTGAGATAATAGGTTTTTGTTAGTGGGAAATAAATTTGAGCAATACTTAGTAGAGTGAGATACATGTCAGTCATTTATTTCAGCACGAGTTTTGGCCACTTCCTTCTTACCATTCTCATGACTTGGTGAATTTTAACTCCAATTAAGTGATTCCTAGATTTAAATCGAACACCTTGCTTCCAAATGAACATATTGACCTTAACGGCCATAGAAGTGGATTTCCTACAGAGCAATGCTTGTCTAGCCTGAACCTGTCACGCCCCGGAGTACAGGAGGTGACATGGCGGATTATTTAAATTAATTAAAAGGAAAATTTAATTAAAATCAAGAATTTTAGGGGTTAAATTAAATAATAAAAATGTGAAAGCTTCAAAAACATTTTATAAAAGAATTCATACATTAAGCGAATAATAAAATAATAAAGAACCGCGAGTATGGGTCCCACTGACCCACAACTTATGCACATATATAGTACTGACAATATAATAATACCACCATAGTCCAAGTACAGATAGAGTTAAAACATTACATGCCTTGTTTAATTTATACAAATAATCTACTAGTCATTTCACTGCTCTTGAGTTCTGTCCGTTAGTCCTTTCTGAACCTAAGAGGAAATCCACCTAAAGGGGGGATTTAAAAACAAACAAAATGTGAACGAAAGGCTCAGTAGGACTATATTTTAATAAATCATTTAATTTAAAGAAAAGTCTCACTATTCAGGGAATATTTAAAAGAAACCTTGAATATATAAATAAATTTAAATAAAACAGTTCTTACCAAAACAGTTTATTCGGTCGATCAGAAATACATTATTTTCTTTTTCCTAGGTAAACCACATAAATATCACCACCGTAGTGGCCTAGCTGGGTTTCAAGACCTGCCCCCAAGGTCGATCGCTACACGACCCGATCTCTGATATGGCATCATACCCTTATATTCAGTTCTATTATCAAACAAAGTCCATTTACCAGATATTCTCATTAACATTCATTATGAAGTTCATTATGAGGTCTACTCCAATTCATGGTTTATAAAAATAACCGATAAAGTCTCATTTTTCAATCAACTGTTGAAAACATTTTTATAGAAACCCTTTTGTGACACCCATTATTCTCCTAAGGGTATTAAGGTAATTAGATTAATTTTTAGTATATATATAAAAAAAATCAGAAAATATCACAAAACTCGAGACTTTCTCTCTCCTCTTTCTCTCTCTAGAATTTTCTCTCTCTCCTCAAATCTCGTTTGAGATTCCGGCGTTATTTTTCGACACCTCCCATACTAGTGGGAAGCTCTCGTTGAGCTGAGTCCAACGAGGTGTCGTGCCACCCAAAACACCGCCGGAGGAGGGCTCACGCGCCGCCCAAAGTGGCGGTGAAACCCATATTTTCCCGACGTCGTTTCTCCTCCGTTCGACCACCAATCGACGTGATTTTGGTGTCTATGGACTCAGTGTGAGGAGAGGAACAAGATGGTACCAATTTCCCAGCTCAATTTTGGCTGGAAAAGCTTCGCCAGAGCTGCCCCGTCGCCGCCGTGGAGCCGCCGTCGGAGCCGCCGCATATGGCAGCGGTGTGGCACACCGCCGGTGCCAAAACGATCAGAGGGCGACGGCGAGCAAGACCCCTCGGTCAATTGCACCGTTCCGCCGCCCCTCGCCGGAGAACGAAGACGCCCGCCACCGTCGCCGTGGGTGAGGTCGGGTTGGCCATTTTAGGCCGTTTTGTGCCAAATTGAAGGCACAAACACCTTCAGAGGCTCGAGAAGAGCGTGAAGCAACCCTCAATTGCACGAAATGAAGGCCGGAGGACGGAGAACGGCATCTCCGTCGTGCACCGCCGTGGAGCTAGGTGGAGCCGCCGTTCCACGCAATGTTGAGCTGCCCCACCATAGGGGAAATACTCAGAGGAGGTCAGGGAACAATTCCCCCGCCTCAATTTCACGGTATCTCCGCCGGAGATAGGAGATCGGAGCCGCCGGTGTTAGCCGAGAATTTCGTCTTCGATTTGCTATGTTGGAGGCCGAATTGGGTGAAATTGACCCCGCCATTGGACTCAGAAGGGTCGAATTAGGGGGGGTAGGCTCGAGCTCAGCCCTCAACGGAGCCAACCGCCGCCGGTCAACGGCGGTCAACGCCGGTCAACGGCCAGTCAAAGGCCAAATTGGGATTTTGTGATCCGGACCTCCGATCGAAGATCCGAGACCGCCTCATGACTCGTTTCGATGCTCTGGATGCAATGGTGACCTCCGTTCGAGCAAATTCCACTCTGATGAAAATCGTCCGGTACCGACTGCACGCAGATCAAGGCGATTCAAACAGTAGTATCGGAGTCCAGAATGACATTTTCAAGAATGTATGATCTCCAGGAAGCATTCCTAGCAATTCATAGTCGCTCGAGGAGCACTACAGAGGATGCTTCGCATACTGTAGATACAGCGAGATACAACTGGATCTGTTTTGCTTGGAGTTCAAGATCAAGGAAGTATGGAGCTAACGTTAATTGATTCCAGGATTAAGAGATTGTTGATAAGCTTGAAAGGTAGGGATTCTATTACTCATCTTTTGTGAGGTTTTTATAGAATTAAAATTGATTGTTTTGCCGCAATATATATATATATCTATGTTGAACTGATATTATATGAGTATCACATATGAAACCATGACATGGACTCGTCTTGTATTGTACGACGAGGAACATAATGAATTGACACATGTTATAAATTGAGAAGCATGGTTAGGAAAAAGGACTTTATTAATAATGATTTAATATAGAGAAATGGTGAGACATGAGGAGGGCGGCGATTACGTCCTTGGGCACGAATACCCTAAAAGGAAAAATAGGGGGAAGGTGATGACGCTTCCTTGGGTTGAAAGTCCCAGAACACACTGTACAAGAATCGATTTGGTGAGGACTCGGGGCTTGATGTCCCCTCACCGGAACACCCTTGGAATGTTTATAGGGTCATCAAGTGCGCCCATTTGGGTTTGATGAGTTGAGTGATACTCTATTTAACATGGATACCTAGGAACAATGATGATTAGTAATATTTGTATAAATGTGTAATTATGACACTTGGTAATGATTAACTACGGTATCCATAAGATGTGATCATAATAAACCTCATAATCTGGAATATGATGTAACTTACTAACCATGCAGGTTTTAATGTGGTAATGATAAAACCTAAAGGTGAGTAATGGCTTTCTCTACTGAGCATAGTGTCGCTCATTCCCTTATATTTTTATCTTTTCAGGACTCACTAAGTGTGAGGTGGCTACGAGAAATATAGTTGAGGAAGTGATGTAGCTATATTACATTGGGACTGCTTCAATTGTTGAGAATGTTCTTCATGATAATGTAAGCATCAATGGTTACTTTCTGTGACTGTATTACAATGTGTTGAGGGTTAAAATGATGATGACAACAGTTTATATTATTAAATTTAAGGTGCTACATTAAAACTGTGGTTTATTTGTCGTTTATATTTTTATTTTTGAGTTGAGAGTTTTCATTTAAGTCCCGGGTAAATTTTATTTTTAAGGTTTTACTTTTATTATTTATTTTTATTTTATCTCATTAAAAACTGTTAACCTCCATATAGGGGCGTTACAGAATTTTTGGTATCAGAGCCTAGGTTCGGTTAACCTAGGGAGTGTAGCACCACTTTAAAAAAATATATTTTTGAGATGGTTTTGAAGCTGAATTTTCATTGTCATCATCAAAATGAACCTTCACATTGATTTATACAGTCTAGAAGGATGTAACATGGAAAGGCCATAGAATGAAAATACTAATGGTTATATGAGTACAATAATTATATAGAAGGAAAGTATTAATAGTTATGAGGGAATGATAATTATATGGAATGAGTTTATAAGTAGAATGCTTATGAGAGATTCGTATAATATTTGGATCTATAAGCATATCTAATTCGTATAAACGATGAGAAATTCGTATAGATACGAGGATTTAAAAGCCTTTTGTCTCGTGAAAAACAATAAGAAATATAAGGCTTGATTTATTGATTTTAAAGTTTGACATAGATATGCCAAATTTTTTCGTAATTGATTCAAACCTAAGTAATGATTATGTGTGGATTCGATGGAGCACATAAGTGTCAATATCTTTTCTTAAAAGTTCTATTTATTTGAGGAATATGATATAAGTTGGGAATCATGGTATTGAATCTTGAGAGAGATAAATGTTAGACTTTTGGTCTGTTGAGACTGTGTAAAGTCTAGAATGCATGAATCTCAAAATTGGAATATTTTGTTACGTACATTGTATTTAAGTGTATCAGTGAATCTTTATATATAGATGCAATAGAAAAATAATCAATAGGAGTTTCCTTAAGTAAATTATAATACTTAAGGCACTTATAATAATTTTGGATAATTACGATAAAATGTTTAAGTTTTAGATGTTTAGATGTGAATCTTTTGGTTACTTAAGGTTTTGTTATATGAGGAAATTATATATTGTATAAGTAGAATTGTGGGGATTGTAGATGTTCTTAAGTAGTAACATCAAGTGTCTTTGTTCGTTGATATGGTCTACGTTGAAAGACGTAAATCGTATTGATTTCAAGGTTAGTCACATTCTAAACCCTTGGTAGCAATGATGATGAATCCATTGATAGATGTTGAGTATTAGGAATAACATATGGGTGTATGCATTGTTCAATAAGGTTTTGATTAAAACAAAATTATTTGAGTTGCTTGAAGATTATGTTGTTATGAAATGATTTTAAATATCATTCAGGAAGATCCTTGTTGTCGTTAAATTAGATTTGTTGTTTATAGTTAACTTTATCTATAGTGGGCTTTGAATTGGGTTTCAGATTTATACGAATTGGTTTTCAATTTTATGTTTATTATTTAACTCGTTCCAAATGTGTTAAGGCCCAAAACAACCTGACCATTTTCAACTTAGAACATTTGGGCCTAGTTCAAATCCTAAATCAGTTTGATTCACACTGTCTCTCCCACGTGGTCTCTATACATGTCATATACAGTGGTTTAATCATTGTTTACATATACGTTTACTGTGCATAGGAGCTTATTTCTCCGAGTCCACTTTTTCTCTCTTAATTTGTTATTTTCTCTCTAAATCGCAAATCCTCTTCTTTTTCATTAAAAATTCTTCTTTTCCTCTAAAAGAAGAAGGAATTCTAGGATTCTGCAATTTACTATCTTAATTTTCCCTTTCTATTTACTCTTCTTTCATCTCATCATGGACCCAAAGTACCAACACCTGAGAAAGTATTTCCCATCACTCTCCCAAAAGATTCTCAGAAAGAAATACAAGGCTAGAATTACTCGGTTGTGGATTCTTATGCGTTTTGGTATCCCTTGTGATGTGAGAATGTTAATAGAGGGGAAAATCCGTCCGAGTGACTTTAGTCAAGATGTCGGTTTACCAGGAACAGGTACCAGTCGTAGTGCAATGAAAAGAAGAGCTCGTGCCATCGTGGTCACTTGTAAAAAATGTGGAAGACAAAATTGTAACGGTAAATGTACTTCACCTGGTTATATGTCAACGAATAGAGAGGATAAAATAAGGTTTTGTAGGGATGACTTTCAAAGGAGAACTTGGATAGCATCCATCCTCCTCTTCACGGTCACCCTAGTGGATATGTTCAAGGAGCTATTTTTAAACTCTGGCCCAAATTTTATGCAGAAAGACAACGCCTCAGGAATATGGTATTTTTAGATCCTGTTTGCCAAGCCCTAAGAAAACTGGATGGGGAATAAGTCATCACTCTATAAAGGTTATTTAGTCTTTACTTATTTGAAGCAGTTTTAGCTGATGTTCAACAGTTTGTGTTTTTCTTTTACTCAGAATATTTGCTTTTGTGTTTGAAATAATTGTGATTATTAGATTGATACAGTAAGTGTTAATATCTTATTTAATTTATGATTTTCTTAAATATATATATATAATAAAATATATTATCTTATCAGACACGTCACATACGGTACAGTAATATGTTTGAATTTTGAAAAGCTTATCCAGATATTTCAAGATTTGTGTCTCAAATTTCAAAAGTTCTATAGTATTTGTCGTTTATATTAAATTTCTAGACTTGGTGTATATTTGTCAAAAAGTCTACAGTTGTGTCATGAGGGTCTTCTGTCAAATTGTTCTCAATTGTCAAAAGTTATACAATTAGAGTCTAATCTTTTTCAAAAAGTGAATTAGATTTTCTGTAAACTATCAATCACCTTATCTTACTTTCTTATCCGCACAAGATTTTGTTTAAATCTTTGGATTACCTTTTCATTACCTACTCGTCTATCTCTTTAGCCCTTTTTGTATATTTCTCATCTTTAAAATCTCATATAGAACCCGAAGTCTAAGTGGAGCAGACATTAAACAACCACTTCTATAAACCAAATATGTCTACCTCCCTGTCCACGAAGAAAATAAAGAATGTCTGTGTCTTTTGTGGTTCCAGCCTTGGAAAAGATAAAGCTTATTTAGAAGCTGCAAATCACTTAGGGCAAGTCCTAGCACACAAGAAGATTAACATAATCTATGGGGGTGGTAGTATAAAAATGATGGAAAATATGGCACTAGCAGCTAGGTCTAGCGACGCTACAGTTGTAAGAATTTAGCCTCATATTCCAGTTGAAGGAAACCTTTATAAGGAAGCCATAGGTAAGGGAGAAGGAGTCAGGAGTATCCCTAGAAATTTTAAAGACATAATCTATAATTCTGATGCTTTTATAGCATTACCTGGTGGTCTAGGTACTCTTGAGGAAATATTCGTAGTTGCTTGTGGGCAATTGTTGGGCTTTTATTCCAAACCTTTGGGACTGCTGAATGTAAATGGGTTTTATGACGGTCTTTTGAAATTTCTAGATTACGCTGTGGAAGAAAACATCACTACAGAATCGGAGAGACAAATCTTTGTTACTGCTTCAACAGCTGAGGAATTGATAGATAAAATGCAAATCATACATCCAGAATCTGACGCTGCAACATCCAAGCTTGAATGGGAAAGGGAAAGCCGGGAGCGGCCAATTGATTTGAATCTCCATCTGTAATCTTTTTGTTTTATCTATGGCATGTAGGCATGTGTGTCCGTATTTCGTGTGTTACGAATAACCGTTTACCTTGTATTCTGTGTTTCTTGTGGTACGTCGTTGTTCAATCTTTTAGATTCATTAAGCCTAATGCCGGGATGGCTGGATACGGAGTACTTGATGCTCTCGAAACGCATCCTTCTTAAGGTCCGACCTTTTGTTTATCGATGTTTTTGTATCCTATAAGCATGCATGATATGGATAGCTGGTATACGGAGTGCCTTGTACTCTCGAAACGTATCCGTATCATGTTTGTAATGTGTAATATTCTGTTAATATTATGTGGAAGTACCAGAGTCAGTTATGGGGATATTCCATATGAAATATGAGTATATTATTTGGGTTGAATGTTTGTGTCATGAGGATAACTGTTTAATGAAACATATGTCGGATATGTTTGCAACTCTGAGATTCCGTTTAATATCTCTATGAATAAGTTTAATGTATGGTTTTGAATAGAAGTGTTTGTGATATATGTTTTATGATTATGTTTTAGTTTATTAGTAGAGGTATGAAATCAAATATATTTGACTTTTCCTTACTTAAAAAGGAAAAGGAACCTAAAGATGAAGTATATAAAATTTCTCTGGCAATCTCCTTAAATGTGATTGTAAATCACAGTCCATGGACAATGAAGGACTGGAGTCATGGTATGGTCAATATGTATGCCTGATCAGATTCTTAGACTATTATACGGTGTTATAAGTTGAAACTTGTCAGAAATACTCTCATTGAGGGATTTAGAATTTAGAGTAAGATTTATTATGCAAGTAAATAAGTGGAGATACGATGACTTAAATTTGGAAGATAAACAACATTAACGGTTTATACTCGGAATTGGAATCATAATTTTTACTAGTATTACTAGAATTGAAATTTCGAGGACGAAATTTCTTTAAGGGGGTAGAGCTATGACACCCGTTATTCTCCTAAGGGTATTAAGGTAATTAGATTAATTTTTAGTATATATATAAAAAAAATTAGAAAATATCACAAAACTCGAGACTTTCTCTCTCTAGAATTTTCTCTCTCTCCTCAAATCTTGTTTGAGATTCCGGCGTTATTTTTCGACACCTCCCATACCAGTGGGAAGCTCTCGTTGAGCTGAGTCCAACGAGGTGTCGTGAGACCCAAAACACCGCCGGAGGAGGGCTCACGCGCCGCCCAAAGTGGCGGTGAAACCCATATTTTCCCGACGTCGTTTCTCCTCCGTCCGACCACCAATCGACGTGATTTTGGTGTCTATGGACTCAGTGTGAGGAGAGGAACAAGATGGTACCAATTTCCCAGCTCAATTTTGGCTGGGAAAGCTTCACCGGAGCTGCCCCGTCGTCGCCGTGGAGCCGCCGTCCGAGCCGCCGCATATGGCAGCGGTGTGGCACACCGCCAGTGCCAAAACGATCAGAGGGCGACGGCGAGCAAGACCCCTCGGTCAATTGCACCGTTCCGCCGCCCCTCGCCGGAGAACGAAGGCGCCCGCCACCGTCGCTGTGGGTGAGGTCGGGTTGGCCATTTTAGGCCGTTTTGTGCCAAATTGAAGGCACAAACACCTTCAGAGGCTCGAGAAGAGCGTGAAGCAACCCTCAATTGCACAAAATGAAGGCCGAAGGACGGAGAACGGCATCTCCGTCGTGCACCACCGTGGAGCTAGGTGGAGCCGTCGTTCCACGCAATGTTGAGCTGCCCCACCATAGGGGAAATACTCAGAGGAGGTCGGGGAACAATTCCCCCGCCTCAATTTCACGGTATCTCCGCCGAAGATAGGAGATCGGAGCCGCCGGTGTTAGCCGAGAATTCCGTCTTCGATTTGCTATGTTGGAGACCGAATTGGGTGAAATTGACCCCGCCATTGGACTCAGAAGGATCGAATTAGGGGGGGTAGGCTCGAGCTCAGCCCTCAACGGAGCCAACCGCCACCGGTCAACGGCCGGTCAACGGCGGTCAACGTCGGTCAACGGCCAGTCAAAGGCCAAGTTGGGATTTTGTGATCCGGACCTCCGATCGAAGATCCGAGACCGCCTCCTGACTCGTTTCGATGCTCTGGATGCAATGGTGACCTCCGTTCGAGCAAATTCCACTCCGATAAAAATCGTCCGGTACCGACTGCACGCAGATCAAGGCGATTCAAACAGTAGTATCAGAGTCCAGAATGACATTTTCAAGAATGTATGATCTCCAGGAAGCATTCCTAGCAATTCATAGTCGCTCGAGGAGCACTACAGAGGATGCTTCGCATACTGTAGATACAGCGAGATACAACTGGATCTGTTTTGCTTGGAGTTCAAGATCAAGGAAGTATGGAGCTAACGTTAATTGATTCCAGGATTAAGAGATTGTTGATAAGCTTGAAAGGTAGGGATTCTATTACTCATCTTTTGTGAGGTTTTTATAGAATTAAAATTGATTGTTTTGCCGCAATATATATATCTATGTTGAACTAATATTATATGAGTATCACATATGAAACTATGACATGGACTCGTCTTGTATTGTACGACGAGGAACATAATGAATTGACACATGTTATAAATTGAGAAGCATGGTTAGGAAAAATGACTTTATTAATAATGATTTAATATAGAGAAATGGTGAGACATGAGGAGGGCGGCGATTACGTCCTTGGGCACGAATACCCTAAAAGGAAAAATAGGGGGAAGGTGATGACGCTTCCTTGGGTTGAAAGTCCCAGAACACACTGTACATGGATCGATTTGGTGAGGACTCGGGGCTTGATGTCCCCTCACCGGAACACCCTTGGAATGTTTATAGGGTGATCAAGTGCGCCCATTTGGGTTTGATGAGTTGAGTGATACTCTATTTAACATGGATACCTAGGAACAATGATGATTGGTAATATTTGTATAAATGTGTAATTATGACACTTGGTAATGATTAACTACGGTATCCATAAGATGTGATCATAATAAACCTCATAATCTGGAATATGATGTAACTTACTAACCATGCAGGTTTTAATGTGGTAATGATAAAAACCTAAAGGTGAGTAATGGCTTTCTCTACTGAGCATAGTGTCGCTCATTCCCTTATATTTTTATCTTTTCAGGACTCACTAAGTGTGAGGTGGCTACGAGAAATATAGTTGAGGAAGTGATGTAGCTATATTACATTGGGACTGCTTCAATTGTTGAGAATGTTCTTCATGATAATGTAAGCATCAATTGTTACTTTCTGTGACTGTATTACAATGTGTTGAGGGTTAAAATGATGATGACAACAGTTTATATTATTAAATTTAAGGTGCTACATTAAAACTGTGGTTTATTTGTCGTTTATATTTTTATTTTTGAGTTGAGAGTTTTCATTTAAGTCCCGGGCAAATTTTATTTTTAAGGTTTTACTTTTATTATTTATTTTTATTTTATCTCATTAAAAACTGTTAACCCCCATATAGGGGCGTTACACCTTTTCAAAGCCAAATCATTTTGAAACTGGGTTACCAAAGAAAGGGGTAGAAGTCCTACGTCAATACTCGTGCCGGTGCCCCATACCGTAATCTCGGTCTGCTATACGTTAGCTCTGTGGAACCACGAACGATCCTAGATACACACTAAGTCGATCAATATCTAGTTGGAGACATTCTATGTTACTAAACCATTCCATGATGTCCTAGTGTGCCATTTGTATCTTTAAAATCATCTTACAAGGTTGGAATTTCAATCGGGGTTCAAAACAGTGAAAACAGGTGAAAAATCACAAAATTTTCCATGCTCTACCAAACCCCCTGCTTCGGCTGGTCGAACTGCCTACCGAAAATCAAGTCCAGTTGGCCGGACATTTTCCAGGTTCGGCCTACCAAACGGATGAGTCCGGCCTGTCGATCCTTTGAATCCGGCCTGCCGAACTAGAGAAACCCAGAAATCCCAGCCACGGGTTTCGGTTCTCCTAAAATCCAAATCTTTATTTCAACCTGTTTTTCTCAAATCTCAGGCATGAAAAACAATTATAGATGATAGAAAAACATAATAGAACACTTTTGAACTCATTTAAACAAGATTTAAACACAAAAATCCCAAAAATCTGAAAATGAGAGAAAATGAGGATAAAAAATAAAACATCTTGAATCTAATCCATTTTTCTTCAATCCAAGCTTAGATTCTAGTTGTTCTAAGTTCCTTTTACTCAAATCAAGGGTTTTCTAAGCTCAAACAAACTTAGATTTCAAAAATACACGAAAATTGAAAATCTAGAAAAAGTTTAGAAATTTCAAAACTAACCTCGAATCGAAGCTTTAAATCACGTTCTTGGTTGTTCAATCGAGCTCCCGAGCCTCCAATCCAACAAAACCCGAAGCTTGAGCTTGATTTGTTTCAAAATCTTGAGGAAAAATGAGAAGGGAAGAGAGAAGCCGAGAGAGAACAAGAGAGAGACTCTCACACGGGAAGAGAGAGAAGGAGAGAGAGAATGTGAGGAAGAGAGTGAAAGGAGAGAGAATAAATAGAGAGAAACGGTGGGCGGTTTTACTGTGTGAAAACCATGTGCCGCCCACGGTTTTGTAAAACAGAATATTTTTAACATTTTACAAACTGTTGTGTTTTAAAAACTCAAAATAACATTTTAAGATAACAAGGAATCATTAGAATTCATTAAATTAAGAAAACAACCTAAAATTTAAAATTTAACCAAATGATCAAATTAATGTTGAAACATTAATTATGGCACACTAATTCATCATTTTACATTACAATAACATTAAATAAATTTCGGGGCGTTACAGAACCTCATGAGTTGAGTAATTTATACCATGACGGGCAAATTGACTATAACATCCATGAATCACACATGACGAGCACATCGAGCATGAAACAAATACCTTTAAATTCGATACCCAATATAAATCACACGTGTACAACGGCACTATTCTACTAGGCTTGCTCAATTTGTTATACAAATTTGGCCACACTAATAGTAGACTTTTGTTGATTTGGGCCATTCAAAATCAGACTCCCAATAGTTAGGGTATGCTTGTTTCATGCATTCTTCGAACTTAATGGATTCAAATTTAGATTCGAGTATCAAGAATCCTTCGGATACGTATTTGTATCCCCTAAAATCTGAATCATTTGAGTATCAAAAATCCAAGTTTTCAGAGTTCTCATCCTCTTAAACTTTTAATACTTGGATATCTTTACAACAGTAAAAACTAAAATTCCATCTTCTATATTTGAGGAAAAAAATCATAACTTCTTCATTTGATATTC
Source organism: Artocarpus heterophyllus (assembly GCA_025403435.1). Taxonomy (NCBI): domain Eukaryota; kingdom Viridiplantae; phylum Streptophyta; class Magnoliopsida; order Rosales; family Moraceae; genus Artocarpus; species Artocarpus heterophyllus. The sequence goes on from CM046351.1 coordinate 20,564,985, forward strand.
AATTAAGATGATCATTTTTTCACTGTGTTCCTAATGAAGAGAGGAATATATCAAGATCCATATTGTATATTTTTTAAGATCATTAACATTAAGATTTTATGAGATTTATTAATAAATCAAAAACTATCTTCACTACCTCTCCAAACACAAATTTTAATTTTATTCCATACTCAAATTAAAACTTAAATGCACATCTTAACGTCAATTCGAATAACAATTTAAATCACTAACTCAAATTCTAATTCAAATTACACTAACTCAAATTAAATTACTAATTTAAATCTATTTACCAAACAGACCCTTTGCAACCCCACTCCTTAGTCAACAGAAGTGTAGTTGATTACAACAAGCTAAAAGTTGTTTCTTTCAATTCATGAATTAACTTTTACTTTCTTAGACAATTTTTTGTAAAACTATCATCGCAACCCCTCAAGAAGGCGTAAGCGTTAAAGACCAGATGCATGGCATTACCTTAGCGGTGGAATTCAAAATATCTCGACATTGACATACAGGTTTAAAATGATGATGCCTTGATATGAGCAATAAACTAAAAAGATGGCAAAGACCCTCTATTAGACGATCATCACAAGATGAAATCCCAACCATTGATCTTAAGTCCTTACATATAACTTCCTTTTTTTCACCCAAATCTCCTTTCATTTTATATTTACAAGATTAAAAAAAGAGAACAAAACCTTAGGAGTTTTCAGACCTTTTAGGAAAGATTTTCTCCATTTTCTTTCTTTTTTAAATATATATTGCGACTTCGTAGAATTGTTCCTTCTTATTTTCAAGCATTTGGGGTATTTTTTAAGGAATTTTTCTATGTAAATCGTCAATTTCACTGCCATTTTGTTTTTTCGGTATTGGAGTTAAGAAAACTTATGGTGTTCTTGAGTTTCCTTGATTTTTAATCTTCAAATCCCTAGATTGCCTTTAGAAAGTCGGCTTTTATTACCAATACCATGTCTAAGGAATCAATTATTGTCGATTCAAAGTAGTAAACTAGTGAAAAAGTGGATTGGTGGGATTCAGACGACGACAAGGAAATCGATTTAGGGGATCACCTAATCCAGGTGCACCACTACAAATTGTGAATTCCATGACGGTTTTATAACCGTCGTGGAAAAATTTCATGAGGGTCAAAAAACCGTTGTGAAAACTTCAATTGTGGTACAACATGGAGTTTTCATGATAGTTTTTTACCCTCGTGTAATAGGAAAATTGGCGCGAGAAGGGGTAGAATGGGGTAATTTTCCACGACAATTTTTTGAGAAAACTGTCATGGAAAAGAAGGATTCCACAATGGTTTTTCAAGAAACCGTCGTGGAACTTAGGGTTTTAAACGACGGTTTCTTTAAAAACAGTTGTGGAAACCTAAAGATTCCATGACGGTTTTTCAAGAAACCGTCATGGAATGCTTAAAATTCCATGATGGTTTCGTGAAAAACCGTCGTGGAATCCTTAGGTTTCCATGATAGTTTTTCACGAAACCGTCGCTTAAAACCCGAAGTTCGACAACGGTTTCTTGAAAGCCGTCATAGAAAATTGGTATTCCCAAAAAAAAAATCTCCAAAAATTTTTGATTTCCCACAGGATGGCTAGTCCTGTGTGTTATATCCATTACAGCAAAGCCCTAATTGCATACAAAAATTGGTGTATATTGAAATTACCAGGTATTTATAAGATCATTTATATTTGAGCTATTTTGAGCAATTGTTTATCTACTATCTTCATCTATCTATCGAAAGAGCACATACCTATTTACAAATTATACCCACCTGATCTAACTTTATGTATATCCATATGTATATAAAAATATTTTTTTCCTGAGGCTTGTGTACCACTTGTAATTATATCCCACATGAAATGTAGAATAAAAAAACCACATTCTACATGTCCTTGTTGTCTTGGACACTTATGTGTAGAATATAGCGTTCTGTTCGGTCGGTCTATAACACCGTTTCCTGCTTAAAGCTTCCAATCGTTAACTTCCCTAACAATGTATTGTGTTTAAATGAATTAATAGACGATACAATTATGTGGGACTAAAAACAGTTAATTTAATTTTATAAGAGAACATTAATACTTACAATCTCATGACTGATACAAAATCCTCACGTGGTGGGTGTCCGAGGGGCCCATGGCGAAATAAGTCCCAACATCCAATGTTCTCCAACATTGTATGGCAGAAAGAATAATTTCCCCTTGGTGCTCGAGCTAATAGGTGGAGGAGTGATGTGGCGCACTCTCTACGATCGCTCTGTAGGTCTTTTGCAGCACTTGAAACAATGGCTAGAGATACAAAGCCGAAATTTTGTGCCAAGCCTTGAAGTTCACAATATTTTGCCAAAAAACTACAATAAAAAACAATATAGCCAATTATTTAAAAGCACCTTACAACTCTACCTATATTTTAAAAATATGAAATAAGGATGAAGTTATTACCTGAGGTATACCAGGATACAGTTTGCCTTGATTTTATCAAAGTTGATGAAGTAGTAAACGTCTTCATACCCCACATAGATAGGCAATTCATTGCTAGTGACATTTACCGGTATCGGGCACTAAATCGTTGAACCATCGCACATGAAAGAATGTACGTATAGAGCCAACTGCATAAATTCTTGAGGTACTAAAGCGAAGTCAAATTCTTGCAGTTGCTCATTAGCAACAGTTTGTTTTTGTTCTTGTTCTACCTCAGGTTGTGATTCTCTTACTTTCGTAGAGCTTTTCTTTTTTTGGCATTTCTTTCAGCTTAGATCTTATGCAACATGGCTAGGCGCTCGACTCATCTTCGTCAATGCGATGACTTCAACTAACCTCTTCGGCCATGCGACGAAGCTTCTAGCTACTTCACCCACAGTTGTTGCTTCAAGTGTTGGAATAGGCAATTTAATTGTTCTAACTCTGATGGTAGTGATGCCAACGTGCATGTTCTCTTCCCCTAATAGTCGTCCATGAGCTGTATTAGTTGGAAGACTCTCCATCCACACCTTCCCAAGTGCACACCCACCATTAACTCTATCCTCAATGAAGAGCCTACATTGTTCGGGCTCTTGACGAGGAGGTGACAATTGGACTTCTACAGCTTCTGGAGCTTCTGCTACATTATTGGGAGGGTTACAACTAGCTTTGAAGCTGTTGCATTGTGAGACTCTATCATCCATCGACTTGGCACGTCCTTGGGAAATGAGCTCGGTCACAAGACCCCACAGTTCTGAAATCTCCATCTGCATCTTGGACATTTGGGAATTCAATTTCGAAGTACCTGATTGAAGGTCAAAGTATTGAGACTACTTCACATACTTCGATTGACTGCGAACACGTCCTGAATGTTCTAGTTTCCTTAGTGCCCTCGTCAAAATGTTATCATTACTGACCGATTGGAAGCTCCCTTGACTTTGTTGCGTTGTGTATTCATCCTGTAAAACAACACAACCATGTTTTTTAAGCAATCCTTCATTTGGTATTAAATTACAAATTAACTGTTCATGGTCAGTAAACTTACAATCAAGCTCCCAATTTCTACTACTTTTGGATTTTTGAACTGGTCATCGGGATCTTGACGTGATTTGACCCACAACTCCTCCTGTGTTGGTAGCACGCCCGTCTTTGTAAACTATGTTACGATATGTTAGTAACATAGTAATGATAGAATAATTAATATATGTAATATGAGTACAATATTAACGTACCAAGGATTGCTCGAGCTCTCTATATCCGACTCAGCCAACCATAGAGCAGTATTCATTGCCCGCTCTTATTTTTCTTGCATTTGATGATAGTAGTTGAAATTCGGTGGAACGTCGATACCACACAAAAGTTTCCCAATCATCATCGTTTATGGAGGGTTAGTAGTGTACTACCATAGGAGGCCGTTTATATACATTTCCATCCTCCTCGAATGGAAAGGTATGGCTGTACGAAAGTAATGTAGAAGTCGGATCTGAACCCTTTTGCTAATTCGCCACAAACCTTCAAAGCCCTTTTCCTATATTAATCCTCGACTGTGAAAGCTTCATATTTCTCTCTCCATCTCACATCTTTTACTTTATCCAAATCCTTAGACCTTCAATTTTTTGTCCATATCAAAACGTGCTCTCGACTGAGGACTTCGATCCAACTGCTTAATTCATGGCCGGGTGCACTTTTCGGTTGGCCTTTTGAATCAAAAGTCACTTCAATTCCTAAACCTTTCTTTCTCATCCGATGAATTTTTTTCATTAATATACCCCTTTGCTCAAAGTCTACTTTCGGATCAAATTCGATTCGCCTTCATGGCTTACTACGTTGGTTTCCCTTCCTATATTACGATGAAGATGGAGTGCAGTCTTTGTACCCGTCCTCGTATTGGTCACTATCGATCTCGCGAGACATTGTACCTGTACAAAGTATTCAAAAACTAACACATACATACTAATATTAAATCAGAAACTACACATATTCACATCTTCACATATTCCACTTTATACATTTTTACACAATTTCATATATTTATATAATTTCACATATTACACATATTCACAAATTTATAATTTCAATTACATATATAATTTCACAAATTGCACATATTTACATAATTTCACATATTACACATATTTACATAACCTCACATATTACAAATATTCTCAATTTCATATATTGACATAATTTGACGCATTCAAATCTTGACATATTCACAAGTTTACAATTTCAATTATACAATTTCACATATTCATATAATTTCACATGTTACACATATTTACAAATTCACAATTTCAATTACATATATAATTCCACAAATTACACATATTCACATAATTTCACATATTACACATATTCACATATCCACACATTACACATATGCACGAATTTACAACTTCAATTACACAATTTCACATATTACACATATTCACAAATTTACAATTTCAAATACATAATTTCGCATAATACACATGTGACAGACTAGGGCTTAGGGCGGGCCGTGGGTGGGGGCGAGGGGTGGGTGGGGGGGCTGGGCGAGGGGTAGGTGGCGGTGCTGGGGTGAGCGACTGGTGGGGGTGGGGGGGCTAGGAGAGGGGCAGGGCCAGGGGGCGAGGGGCGGGTGGGCGGGTGGGGGTAGGGGGGCTGGGTGAGGGTGTGAGAAGCGGGTGGGGGAGTTAGGCGAGGGGCAGGTGGGGGTGGGGGCGAGGGGGAAGAAGAGAGAGAGAGGGAGGGGGAAGAGGAGAGAGAGAGGTAGGGGAAGAGGAGAGAGAGGAAGGGGCAGCTTACCAGCGGTGGAGGTGATGGCGGCGCAGTGGAGGTGATGGCGGCGTGGTGGAGGCGATTTTAGAGAGAGAGAAAGAGGGATTTGAGAGAGAGTGAGGAATCTTGGAGGTGATGGGCGCGCATACATATGGGTTATAGGCGTGAATTTCAAGTATTTGAATAATCACATCTTCCACGATGGTTTTAGCAAAAACCGTCATGGAAGACTAATTCTTCCACGACGGTTTTAGAAAAAATTGTTGTGGAAGAATGGTATTCCATGATGGTTTTAGCAAAAACCGTCATGGAAGGAAGACCAATTCTTCCACGACGGTTTTTGTTAAATTGTCGTGGAAGACTAGCTTTCCATGACAGTTTTTTCTAAAATCATTGTGGAAAATTCCTGCCTTTTATAGCATCCATATGTTGTGAGACACTTTCCACAACGGTTTTTGCAAAAACCGTCGTAAAAAAATTGTCTTAAACATTTCTTACACATAATAATATTCTTTGCTGCCCAGGGTGGCCAGCCCGTTTGTTAAGCATCCAATGGCCCAGAATCATGCATACTTTATCTCCATTTTGACCACAAATTTAACTATAGATACATATACAAAACCCATAAAAAAAGATTGAAAAATGAAATAATTTAAAGAAAAATCTTAAAAGCAAATTAACATAAATTGGTTTATTGATGCTCATCTTTTTATCTTTTTTTTCATTGGTTCCTCAATACATATCCATTCCACATCTTCACGAAGTAGGTGAGAAACATCATCTTCAAAATTATCTATCTCTTCAACCAGTGGCAATGCCTTTGTGAATGAAGGGATGTCTGAGCAATCTGCATCCACTTCTTTACTGTCGATAACTATTCTTAGCTTTGTCGGGATGACTAGAGACAACTCCATGTCTTGGGAATCTGTAATATAAAAAACTTGGATTGCTTGTGCTGCCATAATTAAGGGATTGTTCTTGTATCCCAATCTTCTATAGTCAACCACCGTGATGTCGTCTTCATCGTTCTTAACATAGTTATTGTTGGCCCACTTGCACTTAAAAAGTGCTATACGTAATCTCACATAATCAAGTTCCCAAATATCTTCAATGAAACCAAAGTAGTTCATGGTCCCATATACCAGATTCTTGTCCTTGGTGGAGGCAATATGTATAGCCTCAGGCCGGAGAGTCACACCGTTATTTTGCACTGTATGCTTCTCATCTCTTTGGCGAGTGTAGAAAGTGTAACCATTTATGGAATATGACATATACCTTGTAACTATCGATGATGGTACTCTAGCTAGGTTCTTCAACTCTTGTGACATGCCTCCATCTTGTGATGTGGAGCACTTGCCATAGATGAGTGCTCTAATCCACAACCGAAAGGTTCGGTTATGTTCATCTTGCAACCACTTCTCATTTCTTGCTCTTTTTGGGTATGCTTTTTTTAATTCATTCATGTGCACCTCAATGAAGGCTCCACTTCAATAGCATTGTGCAAGACATAAAGACAAGCTTGCACCCTCTCCTCTCAATTTACTGATGAAGGATTTCTCGTAGATAGTCCCCTAGCCTCAATGTTTATAGTCTTTGGCACCCCAATTGTGTCCGCATTAGATAGGTACTTAGAGAAAAATTCAATCGATTCCTCAGCTATGTAACTTTCTACAATACATCCCTCTGGCCTATTTCGATTCTTCACATAGCGCTTCAAAACTTTCATATATATTTCAAATGAGTACATCCATCTCAAATACACTAGTCCGTATAACTTAACTTCATGTACTAAGTGCACCATTAAATGAATCATGATGTCAAAAAATGCCAGCGAAAAATACTTTTCAACCATGCATAAGGTTTGCGCCAACTCTGATTGCAGTGAATCTAATACAAGTAGATCAATGACCTTCGAGCATATTGAATTGAAGAACGAGCACAACTTGAAAATTGCAAATCTCACATCCTTTGTTAGAATTCCCCACAAAGCAAGTGGTAGTAATTGCTACATCAACACATGACAATCATGTGTTTTCATACCAATAAGTTTCAAATCCTTCATCGACACCAACTTTTTGAAGTTCGTAGAATGCCCGTCTGGCACTTTTAATGAAGCAAGCCATTCACAGAGCTTTCTCTTTTTCGCTCTAGATAATGTGTGCTTTATTGGAGGTAAGTAAGTACGGTTCCCTCTTTTCTCAAGAAACAAATTAGGCCTAATCTCTATTTCCATGAGATCCAACCGAGCTTTTTCACCATCCTTAGTCTTGCTCAGGATGTCAAGCAACGTGCCGACTACGGATTCACAAATGTTTTTCTCAAATGCATAACATCCAAGCAATGACGAACAAAAAGTGTCTTCTAGTAGGGAAGATAAAAAAAGATTGATCTTTTTTTCCATGGTCCATTATTTGACGGCTCATCCTTACCTCGCTTTCTCTTATGGAATACAACTCTTATATCTTTTACCATTTCAAATATTTGTTCACTTGTTAAAGGGCAAGGAGGGTCTCTTTCTTGGCTGTTGCCATCAAAGGCTTTCTTTTGTTTGCGGTAGCGATGATCTCTTGGCAACCATCTTCTATGACCAAGAAAAACGGTTTTCTTACCATTCTTCAACCGTTTGTGAGACGTTTCCATCATGCAAATAGGACAACTAATAGAACTCTTCACCGAATAACCAGATAAATTGCCATATGCGAGGAAGTCGTTAATTGTCCATATCAACATTGCACGGAGCATCTTTAACTTCAACTCCATTTTCCCACAACTTTTTTAGGTCATCGATCAACAATGCCAAGTACACATCAGTGTCATTGCCTTGTTGGTAAGGACCCGAAATGAATAAAGACAACATTAAAAACTTCCACTTCGTGCACATCTTTGGAGGCAGATTATAGTTAACAGTATTACAGGCCAAGTGCTATGCCTACTACTCATGTTACCATGTAGGTTCATTCCATCCGTCGACAAAGTGAAATGTATATTTCTTGGATCTACACTAAAATTTGGATGATCGGCTTCAAAGTCTTCCATTATGGTGAATCTACCAGGTATCTAAGCATACCATCATCCACCTATTTGTCATGATGCCATGTCAAATTCTTGGCATGTTCTGGGTTTCTGAATAAATGCCTCAAATGTGGTACCAGTGGAATGTACCATAACACTTTCTTTGGCACTCTATTCTTGTCGTCTTTTGGCTCCTTTCCATTCTTCCACCTTGCTTGTTGACAAACTGGACAATAATTCTCGTCCTTATACTCATTCTCATAGAGAACACAATCATTTTCACAAGCATGAATTTTCTCATAATCTATTCCCAAAGTGCTCAAAGTCTTCTTAGCCTTACACATACTAGTTGATAATTTATTACCCTCTGGTAGAAGCCTTCTTAAAAATTCCAACAGCTTTGTGAAACTAAAATTTGACCACCCACCCGACACTTTCAAATTCTATAATCCAACTAAAGCAGACAATTTAGTGAAATTGGTACACCCCTCATACATGGGTGTCTCTGCATCATTCATCATTGTCTCAAATAAATTCAGACGGTGCACAAAGTGTTCTTCTAAATCATTGACCATGTCAACCATATTGTCTTGATCATCCATATTATCCTCCACAATAGCTTGCTTTTCTTTACTTAGTAAAGTTGGATTGAAATTAGACTCGCCATGAAAATGCCACGTTTGATAACTATTTATAATTCCATTTCGAAATAAATGTCCTCTAACAATTGGAATTGGATGCAATCTATGGTTTTCACATTGAACACAAGGACACCGAATTTTATCACCATTGGCATGACTTTTGGCAAAATCCAAGAACTCTTCCACACCATTCATATACTTTCTAGACAATTGAAAATCCCACATCCATTTCCTTTTCATTTTGTAATTCCTAAATCGAAATAATAAATAAGAAATATTCAATTAAATTAATTTCATAATTTATATATATACCCACCTATATATATTAATTAATCATAAAACAAAAACATCACCCATCATAAAACAAGTTACACATACTCATTATAAAATAAAGAAATCATACTCATGATCCATAATACAAATTTCACAGAATAAACAACAAAATCAACAACTATGTATCAATTTTGAATTAATTATACAACACAATCAACAATAATTTATCAATTTCTAACAAAAACTTACAATTTGGGTTGAGATTAAGGAGTGTGGAGGCAGAGAGGGTCGGCGGTAGCTTATTCAAACAGGTCTGTGTTTGTATTTAAGAAGTGAGTTTCTAAATTATGTTTGAATGTCAAGATGGAAAAAAGAGGGTTTTTGAGTAAGATACCACGATAGTTCTGTTAAAAAACCATCGTGGAATGCACTTGTAGCTACCACGACGGTTTTTCAAAAAACTGTCGTGGTAGCTCACATATTCCACGATGATTTTTTAAAAAACTATCGTGGTAGCTACCGTCTCATTCCACGACGGTCTTTGTTTTCACGGGCGTAACTCGTCGTGCTTTTCTCGCCTTACCATAACGGTTTTTAGAAAACGACCGTTAAATAAAGGTCATGTAATCCAAAATTTCTTGTAGTGGTGGAAATGGAATTCTAGATTGGGAGGTGCAAGCTTGAGCAAAACTAACAAAGTGGATGAAAATTATGTGGGAACATCAAAGCCATCGGCCTCAAATGTTCTAGTTTGAAATCCTCTTGAGAGCACTTCAGGCAGAGGCGATGAGCAAGGGATTGCTAGGTTCATCCGCTCATACAAATTGTTAACGAAAGTTGAAAAATTTCTGACAAATAACCCTGAATCGGAAATAACGAGCAAAGAATTGGCTAGAATTTGATTGAGATATGGTATTCCATTTGTAGTCGAGATTCGACTTCCTTACCCTAGAGAGCAAACAGACACTCAAAATGACAACTGGGTATGTATGTATGAAAAGTATCTCAAGTTGAGGCTTAGCCTATTGATTTCAGAGTTCATGGCTTCATGACATATTAGTGAGCCAATTAATGTTGAATGGGCGTGTCTACTTTTAGGGCTCATCATTGTTAATCAAGGATGCCATCGCAGAATTCTCGATTGGTGACTTTTTGAATTGCTACTGGATGAAAGATTACAACCATGATAGTGGTTGATTCTATTTTCGTATTTAGGAAAAAAAAAACAAATAATTGATCTCAGAGTTCATTAATGTTGATAGGAAGTGGAAAAAGGCCACACAATCCCTCATAAGCACCACCCACTTAGCGATGTCTATCGCCCTAAACTATCCTTGACTCCCATTGCACGAGGAAGTTAGTACTATATATTTAAAGTTTAGAATTAAAGAAAATCAATAAGAATGTGAAGAAAGTAAATATTGCAATTCATATCTGACTGACATTGGGACTATAGCATCGTCCCATGTCCCACTAAGGTCTTAGCTCCTCCAACTGATCTAGTGCATTTAACCTGAGCAGACATGTTACACGTTGGTAAGAAGGAATAAGATCAATTTATGCCTTATATTTGAAACAATTGTTATTATAAGTTTCAAAGCTTATTAGATGATTACAATATAAAAAGACTTAATCATCATCACTGCTAGTGTAAGCAGTGTAGTCGGAAGAAACTTGTTCATTGTCTTCTTCCTTAGCTTCATGCTCGGACACCTCATCATCAACATACTCCACAAATGTGTCATTGATCTCTAATATGTCATCAATCTCTATTGTGTCATCATCTTCAATGAAACCATGTTGTCGCTTTAGAGCTGTACAAAGAGAGCATTGACATCTTCGACAACATCAAAGGCAACATTAGGTTAACTAAAGATCAAGGTGCCCAACTTATGTTGCTCGAACTCTAGGTTGAAGTTGGAAGAGTTGTTGTCTTGCAATACTTGAACTTCATTTTCGACATCATCAGGTATATCCTAAATATGTCAATGCCTAAAGTGTTTACAACTTTAAAATTTGGATAGTTAAGTAAGTCATCAGTGTTAAAAACTTGTTGTGCTTGAGGTGCAATAATGAAAAGATCATCTTTAAACCACTAAGCGTACACAAAAATGCTTGTCTCTTTTTTGTACACCTGTATTCTCCTTCGCAACGTGTAGGTATTGAACCACTTGTACCTGAATAATACCACTAAACAATCATGTATGTATGAAAATTCAATTATTTCGTCTAACTATCTATAAAATTTGGAATCTTTTGTTTCAGGTACGCATACACTGCTATTTTGCATCTTACGTCATATATCATAGTCAAACACAAGAAATTTAACTCTATTTATCACACAACCTTAGTATGATAGTGCCAAAATATTTGATCTTGATACGAAAACAAACAACTCATTGGTGGCCTCTAGTGGGTTAAATTCACGAAGATCATACATCTGCAACCATTTACATGAAGAAATCTTAATTTGCTATTATATTTAAAATATTAAATGTAAATATACATACTAAAATGCAATATAATAGGTTTGTTAACCTTTTTGTAGAACCACTTGGGGAACTCTTTTTCTTGGACTTTATTCAAGTTTTGACGAGTAATGGCTTATAGTTTTCTCATGTGCTCACTACACAATTATATAATTTAAAGTGTTTAGTACATATCAAGTAAGAAATGAAATATATTACAGAGGAATAGGTTCAGTAGATGGATCATATTTGATGTATTTTTCAACTTCTAAATAATTGTTTAGTGTATACTACTCTGTTTTGTTTTTTGTGGATGTGTCTAGTGTTGTAACTGTTACCTTCCCAATTGGATGACATTGGGGCTGTAATATGGACAGCTATCACTTTTAAGACGGGTCATTTGGTGCCTAGTTTCTGTCTGGTCAATTAAACCTTGTCTCAATGCCACATAAATACTTGGCACAAAAAGTCAAAGCTTCATTCACAACATATCTTTTAGCAATAGAACCCTCAGGTTATGCCAAATTTCGAACAAACTACTTAAGCATCCTAATATTCCACTCGAACGAACACATCCATCTCATATGAAAAGAACCCCCAAACATGGCTTTTTCTAGAAGGTGCAATATCAGGTCAACCATGATATTAGAAAAAATAGGCTAAAAGTTAGTCTCCAACTTGCACAATATCATCAAAACATTTTCTTAGGCCTTCTCCAAATTTGCGGTGCTTAATGTCTTGGTGCACATAACTTAGAAGAAATTACAAAATTCGGTAATCATTTCCAAGATTTTCTTTTTCAAAAAAAAGCCTAATTGCTATTGATAACATCTGTTGCATTATCACATGACAATCATAAGATTTAAGCCCAGTTAACTTACTTACTTGAGTCAATAATATTTCTTCTCAAATTGGAGGCAAACCCATTTGGAAACTTAATTGATTTAATGAAATCACAATACTTTTTTCTATCAGCGGACTCCAAAGTGTAATTTGCATGTGGTTTTAGCCACCGATCATCATTCTTGCATAAACGCAACTCATGTCTTATGCTCATGTCTGTCAGATCTTTTTGTGCTTTGTCTGTATCTTTCGTCTTTCCTTATATGTTTAAAAGGGTCCTTACAAAACTGTCATATATATTCTTTTCAATATGCATAACATTCAAATTGTGTTGTAATAATTGTGATGATCAATACGGTAATTCCCAAAATATATTGACATTTGAGTAGTTCAACCTATTGGGATCGTGCTTCCTTCTGATACCTCTAAATCTCATTCGCTTACTTGGTAACCTAAGACTAACATGTCTCAGTTAGTTTAAAATTTCTTCTGTCCACTTCGAGCATGGTGCATAACCTCTTTTACCTTTTTTGTTAAACTTATTACACCATCTTATTTATGAACATCTAAAGCCACTTCCGATGGCCAACATAACAAACTTTACTCATGCAACATCTTGATGGGGTTTCATCATTGCATTTTAGACATGCTTTGTAACCTTGACCAATCCAACCACATAGACTACTATAAGCAGGAAGTCCTTAAAAGTCCACAATAAAGCCACCCATAGTTTGAAGGAAGAATTAGAAGCAGCGTCGTAAACAACGATCCCATCAAAACCACATGCTACATACTGTACAAGGTACTCATATTTCCAAATGGTGTGATTCCATCGGCATCTAACCCCAATCTAATATTTTAAGGTTCACTTGTAAAATCTGAGGACTTTGTATTAAAATACTTCCAAGCCTTACCGCCAACAGGATCTAGATCACCCCTTCATCTTTTGATCGACCTCAATGGTGCCATTTCATGTCATTCGTAGTATAACATGAAGCATACAATTGCTCCAAATGGTCCTTTAGAGGCAAGTACCTTAAAACCTTGTGTGACACTTTCTTTTCCTTTGTGTTTTTATCCACCCGACTTTCGTTACATATAGGACATGTTTCTAAATTTGTCTTCTCCTTCAAAAATAATGTGTAATCATACTTGCGGACATGAATTAACTCGCACCTTAGGCCATGTTTCTTCAACTTTTTTTTGGCCTCATAATATAAACTAGAAAATTAAAGACCTAGAACATCATTTATCCGTAGCTTCCACATCTAGTTAAATGATATGTTTGTTGAATTGTTCTCCACTTCCAAATATATTAGTTTAGCCAAAAAGTTCAAAGCTGAAGTCTTTGAAACACTAATGTACAGTTCCATCTCTAGCTCTTTAAAGATATCCTTGTGTTCTCCATGCGGGCCTTCATCAGTTGTATGCATCTCCTCAGAGCAATCAACTTCCCCTTAGAACCATCAACTTCCCCATGGCCCGTGACATCTTGATATATTGTAAACATCTCATTGGATGGTTCAAACACATTATTAACAATGCTTATAGTGGTTTCCGCCACTACTTTATGATGAATCAACTTGGTATACAATGTTTTAAACCCTTTATTGAATATGTGCATTCTGATAGTATCTATAGGTCGTAATAGAAAATTCAAGCAACGTATGCAGGGACATCTTACAAGATCACTATCATTGACACAGTTTTTTGCAACCTTAATGGATGCTGTTAAACCCAATATGCAGGCACTAGATGATTTCTCACATGGATCCAACTCTTGTCAATCAACATCTTTGCATATGTAATCCACTGAAAAAAACATGTATAAACATATATTGTAGATATATGTATGGAAAACTATTATCCACCTTTACTCCTTGTCCTACAAGGTAAAAATTCTATCCCATTCAAGATTGTAACTTATGCATTTGTTACTCGTTCCATAACCCATTTCTTGTAGAAATTTAGGTAGCTTCTCCCCTCAGTTCTCTTAAGTGTGTTATCGAAGGTCACAACTTAAAAAATGAAGGAAGATAACCGAAACATCTACCACAAGGTGTGAGTAGAAATGAGTAACAAAGACATAAAATTGCAATGCTAAACTATACAAATTAGATAATTCAAGAATTGGTGAGCCACTCACCAATTCTTACCAATTCTCGAAGGGGTCTAAGGTTACCTTAAGAATGAAATGCAATGTATGATAAGTAACAAACTTGTATACACATACGATGCTTAGTGATTGTGTACTATAACGTTAGTAATGCGCATGCCACCAAATTCTTGAATATCAACAAAAATTGGGTTGTTGCATATTCATAACCCTTATAAGTTTTATTCAAATATTTATATTTGTTATTTATTTATATTTATTACTTAAAATTAAACAATAATTCTTTTTGGTTTTAATATTCTTTACCATTACGTGTTAATATAACTATTGTTATTATTTTTTTACGTATAAATTTGTAGTTACAAAACAATTACTTAATTTATTATTATTATTTTCATACTCAATAAAATATTAATTATGAATTATGAATTTCTAATTATTATTATTATTTTTGCGTCTAAATAAATTAATAATTATTACCCACTTAACTAATTAATTATTACTACTTAATAATTGTTAATGATCATTAATTTTAATTAAGATTATTAATTTTAATTATTAATTAATTATTTCTTAATTAGTTAGGATTATTATTAAGATTATTAATTACTACTTACTTAATTATTAATTTATATTTTATTTTAATCATAACTTAATTAAGTCCTTAATTTTAATTAATTAAGATTATTAACTTTAAGATTTTTAACTATTAAGATTACTAATCAACATTAAAACTTAACTTCGTTTCTAATTCCAAACATAACCAAATAACATATTATACATAATCACATATTCATTTAAACATATTAACAAAATCACATAATACACATAATGAAAATTAGCAAATAACATAACATAACATATAATACATGCTCACATATTCAATTAAAAATATTAACATAAACATATATTACACATCAGCACATAAACACATATTCGATTTTACACATAACTCATAACTCACATATTACACAAATTACAAATTCATCACAAAATCATCATAACATATTCAATTAAACATATTAACACAATTTCACATAATAACAAAATCATGTATTACACATAATACATGATTACATAACAAAATCATAATTACATAATCAATTACACATAACAAAATCACGGATTATACATAATCAAAATTCAATATAATTTCTTAATTAATCACATTTAAACTAAAATCCAATAAACAATTAACAAAATACAATAAAAAAATAAAATTATATTTACATACCAAGATTAACAAGGGCATAGCGGATGATAGCGCTGGCAATGGCAGCTATGGTGGACGGTGGTGGTAGTTGTAGGCGTGGTGGCAAGGAAAAAAGAGAGTGACGGGGAGGGAGGAGAAAAATTTAGAAGGGGGTGCAATGGGTGGGGTGGGGTGGGGTGGGGTGGGGAAGGTGTAGAGTTTGATCAATGACCAGAGAAGGGCATTGGAGTAGTGGTGGCCAAGAAAAAAAGAAGAGAGAGGAAAAGGAGAAAAAAAGAGAGGAATTTAGGGAGGGGGGTGGGGGTGGGAGGATTAGGTAGGGACGGGGGCAGTTAGGTGTAGGATGGTGGCCAGTGATGGGTAGAGTTCATAATGGTACATATTCCAAACGTCGTCACTATGAATATACAACACGACGTCGTTTCAGTTAAAGCTATTAAGATATATTTTTAGCAATGCCAAGACACTTAGCGATGGTATCTTCTCTTAGTCTTTTTTTATTGCTTAAAATTTTAGCAAAAATTAAATTTCAAGTTTTTAGCGATGACAAAGTCTTAGTGGGCAATAGTTGGCAACAATTGTTGTCACGTTGACCCCGAGTGTAACACCTCAACCTCCTATGGAGACCATCTAGTGGACCCCCAACATAGTCAGGTTTTATACTCGTTGCTCATACGTACCATCTTCTCTAAGCACCTAGTGGCCCTTAGGGATTTTTTCATGTCTCCAAACGCTTGAACCCGAGACCTTACTCCTTATAATGTTTTTAAATAAAGTGTTGATACCAATTGATATTTTTAATGTAACGCCTTAAACCCCATGGGGCCCACCTAGTAGAACCCCGACATAGTTGGTTTTTATACTCGTTACTCATACTTACTATCTCCTCTAGACACCTAGTAACTCTTAGAGATTTCTTCACGTTCCTCAATACCTAAACCCAAGAACTTTCTCTTTATAAGATTCCACGATGGTTTTTTAATTATTGTGAAAATTTTTCATAACAGTTTAAAACTGATGATGAATAAGATCATTTTGAAAAAATTCCTAGCTTACCCATTTTTGACGATGTTAGTGGTTGATCATGAACAGCTGTAGTGCCACACCATTGGTGATATATAAAAGTGATTAAAAGAAGTTCGAAAACCATTTATAAAAGAGGAGCGCTCAAGGACTATTCACAAAAATTGACCAAATCACTACTATAAGAGACAAGAAAAATAGCATGTAATAATCTTTTTTGTCACATTCACGTTATAATTTATGACATTGATAATATGAAAATGAGAGTTGGAAAAAATAATATGCAGTACTCAATGTCACTGTATTTCATTGATTAAGATATAAGACATCAAGACCTTTTTTCCCTTTTCTAAATCTATTTGTCTTTATAATATTAATACATTGAGTCTAAAAAAGACAATACAAATTAAATTAGGGCCTCTTATTTTGGTGAGTATTCTATAAGAATGAAAGTAATTTTCTTCCAAATGAGAATATAACACCAATGAAGTTGATAGAACCTCTATCAACATCACTCTAACTTTATGCATGTGCGTACAAATAGATATTTTTTAATAAAATGATGGATCATATCTGTGAAATCTCTATCACAACACTGAATAAGGTAAGATACTAGGGTTGCCCTTCTAAGGATAGGCAACATATCCAATTATTCAATTGATCCAATCAAACCAATTAAATCCATATAAAATTATTGTATATCTAAAGACTGTTAGATCAAATTTGGACGATATCCTTACTTATCCAACTAGATTGAACTGAATGTGAGGTTTGAATTTTAAAAATTTAGCAAACCAAAACCAATCCAACATATTTATTCTAGGATAATTCATATAAATGCGACTTTTTAGACAATTTTTATTTATTCCATAAAATGTAAAAAAAATTTATGCCACAAACTTGGTTTATGTTCCTCTGAGATATATCGTATGTCCCTCTGAGATATATTTCATGTCCCTTTGAAACATGTTACATGTCCCTTGGGACACTTTTCACTAGAATATTTTTCATGTCCCTCCGACACATGTTGTAGTGTCCCTTGAAGGCATATTGCATGTCTCTCTAGGACAATTTTTTTCCCTCTCTTTTTTTCTGATTCCTCCCTCTTTCTCTATTTCTCCTTGTTAGCACCAACTCGTCTCCGGCAGCGGCAACAGCAGTGCGATGGCAAGCGGCGTTGACAACTCACTGGAGGTGGAATTAGACTTCGGGCTCAGCTGCACCCTCCTAAATTGACCCTCTTGAGTCCCAAGTTGGCGTCAATTTCTTGTTTTGCTTATGACACTGTAATGAACAGGTCATTCTTGCCCTAATGTCATCACTATAAATTTTCAACCTAGTTGTTATTGGTCCACTTGGACTTAAAAAGTTGCACCCATTGTTAGGATTAAAGCCTTTTCAGTTATTGGTCATAATTTACATCTTGTTATCAATAAATCTCTAGTCTGAGTGTGTGAAATAAAGACAAACATTTTTATGCCTTTAAGAAAAGTCAGTTTTTTAGCAGAAAATTAGGTTTTGTTTTTGTTTTCATTTTTTTGCTGATTTTAATAATATTATTTAGTTTCATTTTATTATTTTTTTACGTTTTTATTTTAATTTTTTACAAAAATATTAGTGTTTTTACTAATATGCCCTTACTTAAGAAGTCGCATGCATATCACATGACTCTTTTTGTAACGGACATCAGTTAATATGGTCCCTCAGCAACTTATTTGAAAGGTTGAGGACTAAAAAAAAAAAAAAAAAAAATTAAAGGATCAAAATCTCACGTTTGTGAAAGGGTGAGGACCAATTCAGTAATTTACCCTTTAATGTATACATTCTTAAGTTAAAAGGTTTGTGAATGTTCTTTTTTCTCGGTTCTATTTGTTCAATAATTTCTTATAGATTTTTTTTCTTCCTTTGATAAATGTTCGTTCAAATGGTTCAATGTTAATAAGTTTGTACGTATACTTTTCCATTAACATTTTTTGAGGTGTGTACTTTGATGGTTTGTTAGAAAGGTTGCAAGTATTTAATTTTTTATGCTATCTTTTGAATTTTTTTTAAAACAACTAAAAAATATTTTGATAGATAAGAGGGCAAGAGGAAAAGTATTGAGAGAGTGTTAAGATTTATCTATTTAAATTGGTTTGAAAAAAAAAATTAAATAACTTATGTTAATTATTTTTAAAAATTAATATAAATAATAATATGATATAATTTTTTCAAGTATAATATGAATAAAGATTTTTCTTAAAATTTTTATAATATGGATTTTTTGTTTTTCTTTTTTTCATATTGGAACGTTGAAAATTTTGCGATAAAGAGAGCAAAAGAGGCCCAACATTGGCCTAAAGTTTCCCACCTGCCTTGCGAGGCGGCGGATATATTATCATTAGTGTCGTTGTTGATCGGAAAGAGGCGAGAAAGTCAATCACCAGATACCATTATTAAAAAGGGCATCTTTGATTATTACAGTATATATTTAAAAATATATTCAGAAAAATACACCCAGTAAGAATATTCACTCACTCATTTCAGAAAGTTCCAAGAAAAAGGCCCAGAATTGAGCAAAACTAACGGGCATTTCGGATGTCTCGATTTGAAATATGAAGAGTTTTTTTTTTTTTTTTTTCAGATCATATTGGGGAATCATTGACTCACGATACTATATGGAGTTGAATAACTCCAATGCGCATTTATGAATGCTTAGATTTTGAGGAGTACTATAATAGTTTCCTTGTTTAATTATATCATACATATATATATATATATAGGGAGATCATGTCTACGATCCTTATCCCTCAAAGATGCAGACCGTCCAAACCAATGTAACATTTTTTATACGACAATAACAGTGTGTTATATTAAACATAACATCAAGTTTTGATTATTTAATATTATAGTATATTTTATTTTAAATGAGGATACATAACCATATCTTTAACATTGAGACACCAAATTAAAAAAGTATAAAAAATTTAAAGTAGCTATTCTTTTCTAAAAGCATTGTAACTCTATTTGAGAACAATGTCAAAGAAACAGTGTTGTTCAACATACTCACAAGATGACTACATGTGACCAAATGAGGATATGTTGTTCATGAGAGGCAATTTGGTTGAAGAAAGAACCCTTTTAACTAAAGAAATAGATTCCCATCTCCTTATACTCCATTCGATTATATTTGACGTAGAAACGTCTAAAACAGTTAGATTGAAGGTGGCTCTCGCCTCTGTGGGTTGGAATAAAATCAGCTAAGTAACTTTACAAGCGCTACATCAGTGTATATTTCTTTGCATATAGAGAGTAAAAAAATTATAAATAGATAGAAAGATAGAAAGATTGAGACGTAGATGCATAGAGAGAGAGAGAAAGAGAGAGAGCGGAACGTTGAGGAGTTTTGACGAGGCCTAGGATTGATGAGCAAAGACAAGAGAAGGTGAAACACAAGAAAATGACTTCTTAGTGGTCATCCTGTAAATAAGTGTGGAGCCAAATTCAATGTCATTTTTAATAATCACCCAACACAAAGGATTATGGAGATTGCAAAAAAAACAAGGACGTTTTGGAAAATTTTACTAAAAAGGAGTAAGAAAAAGAAAAAAGAAAAAGAAAAAAGAAAAATATGTGTTTTGGAAGCCTTAGATGCGTGCCCCAGCGCCAAGGAGTGCACGCGGTGGAGTCATAGAGAGCGAGTGCAGCCACATCCATATGCTCTGCAGCGATTTGAAGGAAAATCATGGAGCAAACATAAGTTTACTAGGCCATGCTAGCACAAGGGCGCAGCCACGTGTGTTGATCTAGCAAGTGTACTGGACGCGAGAAAGTCTGATTTTTGAGGTTTTTAGTTTCCTATTGCGTGTAAGTCTATAAACAGGACTTGGTAAGGCCTTATTCTTATACAACTCAGAAAATTAGAGTAAAAGCGATGTTAGAGAAAAATTTTAGAGAGAGTGTGTGTAATTTTTCTCTTGTAAACTTTTTTACTATCATAATGAATTATTCTATAACGGCTAAAAATAAACGTAGTTCTCATTTTAATAGTGAACCATTATAAATTTTGTGTATTTTTGTTTATTTTTTATTTTGTATATTTTCACTTGGTAAAATTAGGACTTCTAATTTGTTATACACCCCAGTTTTTGTTCACAATACTTTGGTTGTTCTTTGCCGTGCTTTCTTTGGTGGTTGTGTTGTAAGAACTATCTGTCATTCTAACTTAGAATTAAGATGTGTTTCTTAAGTAATTTAATTGTAAATTAATATATTATAAGGTATTTCAGATAAGAGTTTAAACCAAGAGTCAAAACTCAAGTATTGTAACATATAAGATATTTACATTGTTCACAATTGGAATTAAACGGTTTAAACTCTTGACCCCAATAGGCTTTAAATGTACTAGCGGCTAAAATTCAAAGTGATATATTGTGGACCATGTATCCATGTGTTAACAATTAGGATATTTTTGTTCCGCGGGACACTAGTTAAAGGAAAATTTTGAAAATTATTGCCTTGCGGACTGGATATGCTTCACCTACTGAATCTGAAATCATGGAAGACTTGGACCTCTATTGTAGCTGAACGCATCAAATAATTGCATCCAACCCGCTCAATCTGCCTATTAGAGTATCTGTTTGACTTCAAGCCGTTGGTTTGAACCAAGTTTTCCAAACACCCTTTACATTGTTGGATGGTTTTGTGCTGGGATTTTGGAGGTTTTCTTGTCTTCCAACCCTCTTCCGCACTATTTTGCTTAGCATATAAGAATTTATACTGTTTGACTTCAAACCGTTAGTTTAAACCAAGTTTTCTAGACACCCTTTACATTGTTGGATGGTTCTGTGCTGGGAGTTTGGAGATTTTCTTGTCTTCCAACCCTCTTCTGCTCAACACCCGCCGCCCACCGAACCCACTTGCACAACCCTAATTTTCCGATTTGGTCCAGGAGAGAAGTACTCCTATATATAATTCAAACTGACATGGAATGTGGATTGTTTAGATGTCTAGTATTTGCGAGGAAGAGGATTGTCAAGCGCATGCCCAAAACTTTAAGACTATATTTCTTTTCATCGATTTGTAGAATACTACGTCTAAAGGGTTATATTTCAAATATTCTTCCTTTGCGAACAATCTGGTCCTAATTTTCACATTCAGGTAACAATGTACGCCATTTTTGTTGACGGTCTAGCTTTAATTGTAAAGTTGAGATTTTTTTTATTATTTATTTATTTTTAGATTAGAGGAATGCCCTTTGTGTATCCTGCTCCTTTTCTAACCTTTTTTTTAACCCTACATCCTTCTTATATTGGTAGTGTTTATCCTTCTCCTTCTCCTTCTCCTTCATAAAAGATTCATCTACCTTTTTTGCCTCTGTGTAAAATAAAAAAAGGGACGCAAATCTAATCGAAGAACAATTAACATACACAAAATACAAAGCAAAAGAAAAAAAAAATCAGAGCCAATATTTTTCCAAGGTTTGCTTTCTGGAAGTAAAATAGTTTTGCAGAACGCATACTAGCCTGTTCTAAGCTTTGTTTATCAAAACAATAAATTCAGTCCAATCATAAATTTGTGACCTGATTAGTATAAGACTTTATGATTTCCCTAAAAAATATATATATATGTATATATATATATATATGTTATTGTTAACGTTATAGAGTTAAAATCTTACTATTTTTAAAACAATAAGCCAAATTTTACGTATAATGTATTTTTTTAACTAAAACTTATTTTATGGCTAACATGGTATTACATAGGAAGAATTTGACAAAAGGACAAAAAGAAAATTCTAATTAAGGAAATTACTTTTTTTTATAGAAAAAACATGTTTTTTTTGTTAAAAAAAAAACAGGTAAACTGTCTCAGTTTTTTTAAAAAAAGATGAAAATAATTGTAACAAGAAGAGGAACCTCAACAGAGTAAAAAAAAAAACTGAAACAGTTTTTATGCTTAAAAAATATTTTTTAACATCAAAAAATTGTCAAAAAAATTTTTTTATTCAACATTTTTTTTTCTTAAAAGTTATTTTTTAAAATCCCTCACATAGGAGTGTTTCAATATATATATTTCATTTCGATATGCGTTTGTTCTGCCGTCCACGTGGCAGTGCTTAGTGAATTGAGCAAGCTCGTTGCAGCTTTTAATTGCCCACATGGGCATGTTTGATTGTGATTGATTAAAGTGAAATGTTTATGCTATCTGACATTGGCTGTTGCTTTCTTCAACTGACCCGTGAAGCTTGTAAATAAGTTTTGAACTTGAGGCCCTCTTTGATCCATTATTTGTACGGTAAGATAGGGCAGACGACCACATAACAAAGCATATAACCAACAATTGTGCATTGGCCACGTAACTTTTATTGGATTTTATATATTTATCGCATATTTGAAAATAAAATTCATGGATAAACATATTAAAATAATTTCTTATCTAAATATTTTAAATGTTCCGACCAACATTCAAACTTTCTTTTAAAATGAATAATTTTTGTTTTTAAATATTTCGGATGACCCTTTTAAAGTATATACTTTTTTTGAAACTCCGTATTACTATATATATCAAGAATTTTTTCCTTATAAATATTGATTTCTGCTAATTTTTTAATTGATTTTAAAATTTTTAATCAATCATTAATTTATTATTTTGTTAGAAATAACATAATGCATCATAAAATAGAATAGCATTTAAAATATATTATTTTTACACTTTTTAATGTTTTATACTATAATGGTATTGGTATTTTCATTCTTGATAAGGTTATTAATTTTTAGTTGTATAATTGGAAAAAAAAGAAGAAGCAATAACTCTTTGATGTCTAACATTTTATTAATTCACTGTATATTAAAGCGGAATAACTTTTCTTTTGGAAAATGATGTGGTGTTTGAAAAAGTAGTGAGAACCGTTGGTTAAAACTACTTTTATTTTAATGTGTGAGAGCTTTATACTATAATATATGAAAAGTTTATACTTTTATAACTACTTTTACCACTCAGCCAAACAGTCTAGAATAAGTTATTAGAAAAGTGCTTCCCTTTGGCAGTTTTCCGCAAGACTATTTTCCAGTACGAAATTGTTTATATTATTATACATACTAAAGAAGAGGCAGATTTTACTGTAGCTTATACAGTGTTTTGCATGTTTTGTCCTTGGTTCTCTTCTTTGCTCTTGGTTCTGATGGCGGGTTCTTAATCATTTAATCTTTTTTGTATGTTTTGTCCGTTTTGCTCTTATTTGTCACCTCTAAGTTTTGTTTGTACAAGGGTTTTTCTAGTCATCTTATCTCTTACTTTGTTATATTACCGTCCTGTCTTTTTTTAATTCCCAAAAAGGTTGACTAAGGTAAAACATATTTACTAATTTACATTAAATATCTTTAAAAATCAACATTTATTATTCTAACTACATATATATCTTAATAATCTTTTACCATTTCAGTTCTAAAACAAAAACAACTGAATCAATAAGAAAATGTCCAATGACCAGGTAATATAACTACTTTTAAATCCTTTAATTTACAATATAAATAATCCAATATTTTTAACTTCCTTAATAATTATTGTTATTAATTTTTTTTATATTCCTATTTTGCAATGAAGAAGAACCAAAAAAAAAAAAGGGGAAAACAAAACTATAAAACATTGTAAAAAAATTTTTGAAAACAATATTATATCAATGTATGTATATATATATGTCTATGCATACAAACTAATTTTAGACTGTAAATATTTCGAGTTTTTATATAACACATATTTCCGGTAACAACACGCGGGTTTTCGGCTAGTCATTATTTAATGTAGTTGTGAAGTAAAATTATAGAAAGTTGAAAATGCAAGAGTATAAGCAATTGTTTGAGCTTGGGTTTTTGAGCTTCAGCCCCAAGTGGCCCTCTTTTTGTAAATTCCCTTCCAGGCTCTGTCGTATATTGACCTCATTGAATTAACCGATTACGGGGAGTTAAAGATGAAATGTGATGAGAGCTACCCTTCACCAAATCGTGACCGTCCGTTCCAATCTAAACAACCGAAAATAATGGGAGGAGGATCGGCAGATGGAAGTAATGCCCTATATTATATATACAAGACTCAAGAAGTCAAGCACCACTATTTGGTTGAATATGATACTGTACTGCTACAAGTCATCTTTCCAGAAACTACTAGAAGTTTCTTCTTTCTTTTCTTTACAGTATATTTGAGTTGGACAAACTTAGGCTAATTATTTTATTTCTTCACGATTTGCAGTAACAGATAGGACAACATGAAGAAAATTGGTTTCGTCACCAAACAAAACCCGGAAAATGCAGAGAAAGACTCCCAACTTGCGAGCTAGAAGTCATTTCAAATGATGGCCTAAAATAGGTGAAAAACAAGAAAATCAATTTCCCATCACTCCAATACAAGCTAGTCCCCTTATTGTAAGTTATAAATGCCTATAAAAGGCATCAGCACTGACCCAATCCACAGCTTCCCATCCATCTCTTCCACTTCACTAATGAACTTCATGCTCTTTCCCTCGCAATCTTCCAAAACTTCCAAAACTGCCCCTTCCTCGCTTAACTTTATAGCAGTTGCATGAGCCTTTCCTCCTACTAGTAGAGAATGCAATTGCTTGAAGCTGAAAGGAAGCCGTAACAATGTCTTTCCAATCCAAGTGTTGGAGACCGCAAAGTGTGAGAGATGTCCCTTTTTGGCATGTAGGGCAACCCAAAACTCCCCTTTAGGGTTCCTTCGTATGTTGTCCGGGAATCCCGGAAGCTCAGCAAAAACATCAACTTTTCCAGCATGCGGACCATGGAGCCAGAGCCTGAGAATTCTACAAGTTGTGGTTTCAGCTACTAGGACGAAAGAGCGGTCTTTACTCAAAGCTACTCCATTCGCAAAAGCAAGGCCTTCAAGTAAGATCGTCACTTCTTTGTTTGATATATTGTATTTTAGTAATTTGCCTGTCTTGTCTCCACTCAAGATTGATGACATGAATTGCCTGCAGGATGTAAACCAAAAGAAATATGAGATATCTATTGTTAGATTCTTCTTCTTAGGCGTTAACTAAATTAAAACGATTAATTAGCCGAAGAACAGAGCATGAAGTTGGCAGTGTCAGCTGAACCAGTAAATAATTAAACGTCATGCTTGCAGCTGCTAGATGGAAGGAAACCGAAACTACAGCAGACTATCTAGTACAAGTCTGACTCGAGCCCAGTTTGCTCATGAACAGTCATAGGCGCTCCCAAGAGCAGGATCAAAATCCCCCAATCTTGGCATACCTCAATTTGCCTAAGGTTTATTTTATACCCTGCTCCAGATAACCAATAAACGAAGGTCTCGCTTGAGACCACATAATATGATGTTACTTCATTCCCAATTTAAAAAAAATAAAAAAAGAAATTAGTGGGAGAGAGGCCACGACTATACTTCAATGAAACAGCCTAAATTCATTAACTTCCACAACCTAAACGGCCTGCATGAATTATCATCCTTTACAAGCTGGACTCTTGATGTTTAATCTTTCAATATTGTTAACCAATCTAGTAATTTTCCTGCAGCTGAATTAATCAATCAAGGCTAACCAAACTAGTTTGTTATATCATGAAAAAAAAAAACAAAGAAGAAGCTTGTTTGTTATATTCTTCAAGCAAGAAAGTATCATCTCTTTGAAAGATTTACCAACTCTGGGATTCCTCCATACTAAAAGATGTCAAGTCAATTTGAGAACCATATTGCACGTCTTATCATCTGACAGCTTCAACAAGTTAATAACCCTACCAAATTCACTAACATTCAAATAACAGAAATCCAGCTGCCTTCTCCAAAGCAAATGTTCCTTGTACTACATTCACCCTAAGGCAATGGCAGAAAAATAAAAGACAGCCGTTACAACAATAATGAACGATCCTGTCTTTTCATGGACGACTGACCCCTCACAGGGAAACCAAAGTTCAATTTTTTTAAGGAAAAAAAAAACCTGAACTCCCTGATTTAATGCCAAAGCATTTTTGGCATTGCAAGCAAACATCTATAGAATGTGATTAAGCAAAGAGAGATGATCCTCCTAAATATTTTCCGAATTGAGAATATTATCCGAACATGCTCCCACTTCATGGCTGATGTAACACCAACTAATAAATTCTGGACACAGAAATACATTTCCCTACTTCTTGCAGGGGCATGAAAACAACAACAAAAAATTTATCGCACAGAAATTTAATAGGACAAAAAAAAAAAGAAAACAGATATCATTTCTCATGTCTTATTTCACTTAACCAATACCATTCAGTTGTTTACAGGTTGATTCTAGATTGAGACAGTAAAAATTCTTATACAACATAATTTACCTTCTTTGGGACCTTGTACTAGTATCTGTGAAGTAAATGACATCCTTATCCTCATCAATGTCCATATCATTGGTGAAACGGAGAGGCTGCCCTTCAAATTCTGAAACCAAAGTAGTCGCCAAACCTCCATCAGGACCTACCACTTTAAGCCCAAGATAGGCATCTGCGATGTACAGATCTCCAGTTTTCTTATGGAACCTCAGCCCTAAAGGCCTCCCACATACATGCTCCATTTCGGGTGCAAAAGGACGAACACATTCCTTCCTTTAATGAATTAAAAAAAAAAAAGATTACATACACAAATTTTCACTTCAATTAAATCGTTTGTAAGACAAAACACAAATCAACAGAGAAAAAAAAAAAAAAGTCCAAACAACGAGAACTGTAAACGGAGACAAAACTCACTTACTTTGTCAATTTATTGTGCATTTTTTTAACTTGGGTCATACCATAATAAAATAATATAAAAATCTACCTTAACTTAAAAGAAAACATTATGGCTTTGTTTGACAACATTATTGGAACTTATTAGTTCTAACTATGGTGTAAAACTCTCTTTGTTCTAACTATATAGTTCCAATTATGTTACCAAAGATGCAATCTTCGAAAACCTCTTTGTCATTATCTCCACTAAACTAATCTCCTCAATTCTAAGAAAAAATTGTTCAGCAATGGCATTCAATCTACTTGGGTATAATCCTAGCAGGAAAAAAATCATCTCTTTCTCTGTTTATAAATTCACCACAAAATCAATCTCGTCCATAATTATGAACAAAGTCCTCAAAATTTACAAAAAATTCAGTATAAAAGTTAGCAAAATAAACCAAAACATTCACAATTATACCAATAAACACAAAATCAAAGAATCACCATAAAAATATCCAAAATAGATTTTTGCGCGCAATTTTACCTTTGAGAAGTGGTGATTGCGAACTCCGACCAGCCACGGCCATCGCCATCCCACCGGAGGATCCTACCATCGGCGACACCGGCGTAGGGCCCACGGCCGTCAGAGTCGAAAGCGATGCTTTCCGGTCCGAGCGCAGCCGTGACTCCGACGATTTTCGCAGCGTGGAGGTGGTCGTGGGACCCTGGGATGGCAGGCGGCACGTGGAAGTTGAATATTGCCGGAGAGAGGAGGAAGTTCAAGGCGGCAAGTACTGTGGCAGCGTATATGAGCTTCTTGTTCATGGCGGAAGTACTGAGTTGGGCGAATCGAATCGGGCCTCCTGAGATTGAGTTGCCTTGGAAGTGTTAGAGGGCTGACTCGGTCCGGACTCGTGAAAAATAAATCCGGAAATTGAATTTTGAAAGCCTGACATTTCGGCCACGTGAGTGATGACACGGGGAGCTGAGAAAAAGAAGATCGGATGGATGTTGACCTTAGTTGGCTCACTGCCACGTGCTAATTGGTTGGTGTTCACGTGCATCGGCGGCCACGTGGTCAACGTTGGCCATGGGCTAGCCAGCGGGCACTGCGTTAATGTTTGGGCGAATCTTTTTTTTTTTTCTAACAGAATTAATTTTAGGACCGTTTGATTCGTTGGTTTAAATAGAACATTTAGACAAAAGTTTGTACTTTTTTTAAAAAAGTATTATAGTAAAATAGTTTGAATTTTAATTAGAACCCATGAAACAAATATAATATTACTCAATCATAGATAAAAATAAATATTTAAAGTGTTTATTCGTTCATTATTACATATAATCGATGTTAGTCTTGATTTTGGGTTATTTTTAAGGGAAGGGTTGATTTTTTTTTTAAACTTTTAGTATGTTTAAAAACGTCATTCTAACTGTTATTGTGTAAAAGTAAAAATACACTATAACATAAAACTCTTGTATATTATAGCATTTTAATTTTAACTTATTATATATAATTACGTTCCTAAATCCACTAAAATCGTTACTCGAAAAACATCCACAAGTGCAAAAGAACCAATAAAGTATGACGAAGGCACAATCCAAAAATGGTCATTAGAACATAACTTACTGGTCAGTGGCCTACTTTACTCCGATTATGGGAATCATAGCTAATTGATTCACTGTTTGTATGAGAAATAGCTTCGCGACTATCTTCGATAATCAAAGCCTCAAAAGCCGTTGACGCCAAACAAAGAGCTGCAATGACCATGTTGATAGGATTCCACTCAACAACTCATTCTAGATAGCCTCCTCAATGACACCGAAACCCGCTCTGAGGCAATAAATTCATCACAAAGCTATCGCTCCTAGAACATGACCAACGCAATCCTACACATAACTGCCAATCCGAATAAGGTACAAGTATTCCTTTATAGCAGTGTCCACATTCACCTCAACAAAACCCTACAGAGGTTTCTGAATAGCGCCTCAATGTAAGCTCTCTATTTGTGAATCTTAACCTTACTTGCCAAGCGAGCATTCCATAATCGTTTCTACTATTCATGATCTCCAACGCGTTTAGAACAGCTTTCTGAATAGCGCCTAAAGATCTCTACATGATATCCCCCACTCAACGGCGTAGGTACCATTCTTCTAATAGTGCCAAATCAAACAATCCCTTTGATTCAAAAAGCCAAAGGAAATACTAAACATAGCTTCATGATCAAGACTCAAATACTATATCAATCGCATCATTGCTTCGCTTCCTAATCGGCACAAAGGAAGATGGTCTAGTAGACTCTTTAAAAACCCTTGACTTACTCGTCCAACAAGCCAACAAACTCCAGCCTTTATTTGAGTTCCCAGCCAACACGCCAATGAATTCCAAATGTAGGAAGAATAATTAACAATATTTACTTCCAAAAAAATCATTGAATGAAAATTCTTAACTTTAAGGAATCTTGCCATAAAGGGGTTAGAATTCGTCATTATTTGCCACTCTTATTTAGCAAGAAGAGCTCTTGTAACGCCCCGAAATTTATTTAATGTTAATGTAATGTAAATGATGAATTAGTGTGCCATAATTAACGTCTTAACATTAATTAGATTATTTGGTTGGATTTTGAATTTTTGGTTGTTTTGTTAAAATTTATGCATTCAAATGATTTTTTATTGTTTTAAAATGATGTTTTGAGTTTTAAAACACAACAATTTGTAAATTGTTAAAAATACTCCGTTTTGCAAAACCGTGGGCGGCACATGGTTTTCGCACAGTAAAACCGCCCATCGATTTTCTCTATTTATTTCCTTCCTTCCTTCCTTTCTCTCTCCTCACTCTCACGCATCTCTCTCTCTCTTCCCTCTCTCTTTCTCGGCAGCTCTCTCTCTCTCTAATTTCTTCACAAATTTTTGAACTCCATTTCGAATCCAAGCTTCGGGATAGCAAGGAGGAAGCTCAGGGACATGATTCGGCAACCGAGAACGTGGATTAAAGCTTCGATTCGAGGTTAGATTCGAAATTTCTAAACTTTTTACAAAATTTTTAATTTTGTGCATTTTTGAAATCTAGGGTTGTTTAAGCTTAGAAAACCGTGGATTTGAGTTAAATGAACTTAGAACAACTAGAATTTGAGCTTAGATTGAAGAAAAAAGGATTGAAGTCAAGATTTTTCATTTTTCCCCTCATTTTCTCATTTTCAGATTTTTGAGGATTTTGAGCTTAAATCTTGTTTAAATGAGTCCAAACATGTTCTAGTATGTTTTTCTATCAACTATGATTGTTTTTCATGCCTGGGATTTGAGAAAAACAGGTTAGAATCAAGATTTGAATTTTGGAGATCGAGAAACCCGTGGCTGGGATTTTTGGATTTTCCCAGTTCGGCCCGGCAGGCCGAACTGTGTGTTCGGTAGGCCGGAGTGATGATCGGCAGGCCGGTGTTCTTCCGACCGGCAGGCCAAACCTGGGAAATTGTTCGGCCGACCGAACCTTGCTTCCGGCAGGCCGAACTGTGCAGTTCGACAGGCCGAAGCAGGGCGTCCGGCAGGCTGACCGTGGCATGGAAAATTTTGTGATTTTCACCCGTTTTCACTGTTTTGAACCCTGATTTAAATCCCAACCTTATAGAATGATTTCAATGATATAAATGGCACACTAGGACATCATGAGATGGTTTAGCAACATAGAATGTCTCGAACTAGATATTGATCGACTTAGTTTGTATCTAGGATCGTTCGTGGTTCCGCGGAGCTAACGTGTAGCGGACCGGGATTACGGTGTGGGGCACCGGCACGAGTATTGAGGTAGGACTTCTATCCTATTTCTTTGGTAGCCTAGTTTTGAAATGATTTGGCTTTGAAATTGATTTCTATCAAAATGTTTTCAACGGTAGTTTGAAAATGGTTTTATAGGTTATATTTTAATATACCGTGATTATGAACTAAATTTCATAATGAATGTAATTGACAACACTCGGTAATTGGGTTTTGAATAATAATGATAATAAACAGGCATGATGCCATATCAGAGATCGGGTCGTATAGCGATCGACCTTGGAGGCAGGTCCCGAAACCCAGCTGGGCCACTACGGTGGTGATATCATGGTTTGCCTAGGTAAAAGAAAAGTGGTGTTTTGATTGAGAGAGTAGACTGTTCTGTGTCAGAATGATTCTACTCAAATTATTTATTTATTTATTTATGTTTTCTTTGAGTAACCCCTAATTAATGATATGTTTTTTTGCATTAAATTATTTTATAAAACTTAGTCCTACTGAGCCTTTCGCTCACGTTTTATTTGTTTTAAATTCCTCCCCCCCCCCCCCCCCTTAGGTGGTTTCCCCTTTAGGTTTGGAGAGGATTCTTCGGACCGAACTCAGGAGCAATAGGAGGACTGATTTATACTTTGTATTATTTAATCAAGGCATGTAAGACTTAATTTTATTTGTACATGGACTGTGATTGTATTTATGATATTTTCAGTACCATGTGTGTGCACAAGTTGTGGGTTGTGGAACCCATACTCGCGGTTATTTATTAATTTTTTTCTTTGCTTAATACTTTATAAATCCTTTTATAAAAATGTGGTGGAAATCTTCTTAATTCTTAATTAAATTGATCCTTAACCCATTGGTTTTTAATTAAATTCTCTTTTAATTAATTTAAATATTCTGCCACGTCCCTTCCGTACTCCAGGGCGTGACAGAATGGTATCATAGCATCAAGGTTATGAACCTTGGGAATTGTGCATGCATAGGTTTGACAATAAAATACCTCTGACAGTCCAAATTTTGTTTTCAGAAGTGAGAGAATGACACCTAGACGTCGTTCGACTGCTGACGTCGAGTTCGGAAATGATGAGAGCCTGATGAGGTCTATGTTTGCGGCTTTTCGATAGATGGCAGCCAGGGCTAGACCGGAAGACTCTAGTGTTGGTAGTCGTCATGCGTATTTTAAGGAATTTCGACGGGCGTCTATTCCGACTTTTGATGGCAATGGGGATCCGCAGTTAGCAGAGTACTGGCTGGATTCGATCTTGAAGCATCTAGATACTCTTGGTGTGCCTGAGGAGTATCGTGTGGAATTCGCGGCGTATAAGCTCGAGGGTGGTGCTAATACTTGGTGGAAACAGACTAAGCGTCTAGAGCGCAGTGGCGATATCAGTTGGGACAAGTTCGAAGAGCTGTTCTATGATCGGTATTTTCCGCAGGGGTATAGAGACCAGAAGGCAGCTGAGTTTTACAGATTGCAGCAGGGTGATCTTTCAGTTCGGGAGTATGAGGCAAAGTTTAATGAATTGGCTAGGTTTGCTCCATCAGCGGTGGCATCGGAGCGTGAGAAATGTATTAAGTTCCAGGAAGGGCTCAAGGCTCCTATTCGGCGGCAGTTGATTGCTCTACGGCTTAGGAGTTTCGGAGAGCTTGTGTCGTCAGCGATCTCCGTGGAGAATGATTACGTGCAGTATTGTGAGGATCGAGCCAAGGCTTCAGGAGGACCGCAGAAGAGTGGCAGGAAGAGCACCAGTAGTCGTCCAGCTCCGGGGAAAGGCAAGCAAGGTGGTGCGACCAGTGGCAGCAGCAGTTCGTCTGGCAGCGGGCGCAGCAATCCTTATAGCTTTCATTGTCATTTCTGTCAGCAGCCTGGACACATCAAGAGGAATTGCCTGATCAGGAGTGCTCGTCTTGGATCGCAGACCAGGGAGGATGCCAGTCGTTCATCTCAGCCTCAGCCTCAGACCCTACCTTCGCCTCCATAGTACCCGCAGTTACAGTATCCGCAGTTCTCTCCTCAGCAATTCTCATATCCGACACGGGGGCAGCAGCCACAGTATTTTCAGCGTAGTGTTTCTCAATACAGAGCACCGAGTACAGGTAGTGTGCAGTCGTCTCCATCTCAGCAGCATCGACCGAGTAACCCAGGACCCAGCAATGTCGGTAGAGGAAAAGGGAAGGCGCTAGTGCAGGTTCATGCAATGGTATCTGGAGGGTCAGATTCTCAGACTAGTAACGCGGTTGTCGACGGTATGATCTTGGTTTCTAGATCCTTAGCTCGTGTTTTATTCGATACCGGTGCCTCTCATTCTCTCATTTTGAGTTCTTTTGTACATGCCTTGGGATTAGAGGTAGAAGAGTTTAATGAACCCCTAGTTATAACTTCTCCCTTGGGGTGGGTGTGTGTGAATTGTATGCGTAAATCATGTAAAATAAAGATTGGGGATGAGATTTTGAAAAGTGATTTGATTATACTCCCCATGAGCTCCTATGATGTAATCTTAGGGATGGACTGGTTGTCCAGGTATAGTGCAATCGTGGACTGCCAACTTAGAAAAGTGACCCTAGTGTCTGATAGAATTGAAAGAAATGAAGAATTGAGGAAGCAACTTCAATAGCTTGCTGATAAAGGGTATATTCGGAACAGCATATCTCCGTGGGGAGCACCAGTTTTGTTCGCTAAGAAGCACGATGGGACTCTCAGGTTATGTGTGGATTATCGGCAGCTAAATCGTGTTAAGATGAAGAACAAGTATCCTTTGCCTAGGATTGATGAGCTATTTGATCAGTTAGGAGGTTCGCGATACTTCTCAAAGATTGATTTGCATTCAAGTTATCATCAGCTCAAGATCAAGGGAGAGGATATTCCCAAGACAGCTTTTAGGACTCGGTATGGGCACTTTGAGTTCCTGGTTATGTCTTTTGGGTTGACGAATGCTCCGGCAGCTTTTATGGATCTGATGAACAGGGTATTCAGGCCATATCTGGATCAGTTCGTGATCGTGTTCATCGATGACATTCTTGTGTATTCTAAGACTTGGGAGGAGCATGAGCAGCATCTTCGGATCATGCTTCAGACTCTGCGGGAGCACCAATTGTATGCTAAGAGGGAAAAATATGAGTTTTGGTTGACTGAGGTCAAATTTCTAGGTCATGTTATCTCGGGGCATGGTATTTCAGTGGATCCGTCCAAGATTGAAGCTATATTGGAGTGGAAACGACCAAGGAATGTAGCGAAGATTCGCAGCTTATTAGATCTTGCTGGATATTACAGAAAATTTGTAAAGGATTTTTCGAAGATTGCAGCTCCGTTGACGAGATTGATCAAGAAAAATGTCAGGTTTGAGTAGAATGAAGATTATGAGCTTGCTTTTCAGGAATTGAAGAACCGGTTGACTTCAGCTCCAGTGTTGGTTATTCCTAGCAGTGACGAGCCATATGAGGTTTCTGTTGATGCTTCAGGACGCGGACTTGGATGCGTGTTGATGCAGCATGGACGTGTAGTTGCGTACGGATCGAGACAGCTACGACCTCACGAGCGGAATTATCCTACTCACGATTTAGAGCTTGCGGCAGTGATCTATGCGCTGAAGATTTGGAGGTGTTACTTGTATGGAGCATCGTTTCAGGTCTTCTCCGATCACAAGAGTTTGAGGTATCTGTTCACTCAGAGGGATGTCAATTTGAGGCAGCGCAGATGGGTAGAGTATATGGAGGATTATGATTTTGCGTTGCAGTATCATCCCGGGAAAGCTAATGTGGTCGCGGACGCACTCAGCAGGAAGTCTTCAAGGATTCTCGCTTGTTTGATTTTTGAGGACTGGAGCAGAGATGTGACAGTAAGTGAGTATCAGCTACTATATCATGAAGACGGTGATCAAGTTTTGTTATATCATGTGGAAGCGACTCCAGCTCTTGTTCGGATGGTGAAGCAAAGCTAGTGGCAAGATCGGCATTTGCAGGGGATTTGGTCGTGAATTCAGAACGGGGAGCAGTTCGAGGAATGGAGCGTGCATGCAGATGGATCGTTGTATTTTTGGGAGTGTCTTGCAGTTCCAGTTGTCGCCGAGGTGACGAAAGCCGTTCTAGACGAAGCTCATAGGTCTTAGTTCGCTATTCATCCGGGGAACACCAAGATGTATCGTGATTTGAAGAGGCAGTATTGGTGGAGAGGCATGAAGAAAGATGTTCGCGAGTACGTGGCCAAGTGTTCGACGTGTCTTCAGGTGAAAGTCGAGCATCAGAAGCTTGCAGGTCAGCTTCAGCCGCTTCCTATTCCAGGGTGGAAATGGGAGCATGTGACGATGGATTTTCTCATAGGTTTGCCGAGGACAGAGCAGCGGCACAATGCAGTTTGGGTTGTGGTCGACAGGTTGACGAAATCGACGCATTTCATTCCATTTAGGTCGACGTGTTCTAGGAAGGTTCTCGGGGAGTTGTATATGCAGAACATTGTGAGGTTGCATGGAGTTCCTTTGTCCATCACCTCTGATCGAGACACCAGGTTTAATGCTAAGTACTGGAGGAGTTTTCAGGAGGCTTTGGGTACGGATTTGAACTTCAGTACGGCGTTTCATCCTCAGACTGATGGGCAGTCTGAGCGGGTTATTCAGGTTCTCGAGGATATGTTGCGTGCTTGTGCGTTGGACTTCGGCGGGAATTGGAAGCAATATTTGCATTTGGCGGAGTTTGCGTACAACAATAGTTATTAGGCGAGTATCGGTATGGCACCGTTTGAGGCGTTGTATGGGCGACCGTGTCGGTCACCTGTGTGTTGGGCCGAGCCCGAAGATAGGGTTATTCTTGGGCCGGATGAGATTCGTGATAGCAACGAGAAAGTCGCGGTGATTCGAGATCGGTTGAGGGCAGCTC
Organism: Artocarpus heterophyllus; assembly: GCA_025403435.1. NCBI lineage: Eukaryota > Viridiplantae > Streptophyta > Magnoliopsida > Rosales > Moraceae > Artocarpus > Artocarpus heterophyllus. The sequence goes on from CM046351.1 coordinate 20,601,116, forward strand.
AGAGTCGGCAGAAGAGTTACGCGGATAGGAGACGTAGACCTTTAGAGTTCGCAGTTGGAGATTTCGTTCTCTTGAGGGTATCGTCTCGTAAGGGAACTATGCGATTCAGAGTGAGTGGGAAGCTCACGCCGAGGTATATTGGGCCGTTCGAGATCACTCAGCGTGTTGGTGTGGTCACTTATCGGCTAGATCTTCTGCCCGAACTTTCCCATGTGCATGCTGTGTTTCATGTATCGATGCTTAGGAAGTTTCCACCTAAGCAGGGTAAGACAGTTTCATTCCGCGATGTGCAGGTTCAGGAAGATACGACGTACGAAGAAGTGCCGATTCAGATTATCAACCGAAAGGTGATTAGCTTGCGTCGTCGTGAGATACCATTGGTAAAAGTTGTGTGGCAGCATCATGGGGTTGATGAAGCCATTTGGGAGCTAGAGTCGAGTATGCGGGAATTGTATCCGCATTTGTTTTGTTTTTTAGATGAGTTGTAAATTTTGAGGGCGAAATTTCTTTTAGGGGTGGAGAGTTGTAACGCCCCGAAATTTTTTTAATGTTAATGTAATGTAAATGATGAATTAGTGTGCCATAATTAACGTCTTAACATTAATTAGATTATTTGGTTGGATTTTGAATTTTTGGTTGTTTTGTTAAAATTTATGCATTCAAATGATTTCTTATTGTTTTAAAATGATGTTTTGAGTTTTAAAACACAACAATTTGTAAATTGTTAAAAATACTCCGTTTTGCAAAACCGTGGGCGGCACATGGTTTTCACACACTAAAAACGCCCACCGATTTTCTCTATTTATTTCCTTCATTCCTCTCTCTCTCCTCACTCTCACGCATCTCTCTCTCTCTTCCTCTCTCTTTCTCGGCAGCTCTCTCTCTCTAATTTCTTCACAAATTTTTGAACTCCATTTCGAATCCAAGCTTCGGGATAGCAAGGAGGAAGCTCGGGGATGTGATTCGGCAACCGAGAACGCGGATTGAAGCTTCGATTCGAGGTTAGATTCGAAATTTCTAAACTTTTTACAAAATTTTTAATTTTGTGCATTTTTGAAATCTAGGGTTGTTTAAGCTTAGAAAACCGTGGATTTGAGTTAAATGAACTTAGAATAACTAGAATTTGAGCTTAGATTAAAGAAAAACGGATTGAATTCAAGATTTTTCATTTTTCCCCTCATTTTCTCATTTTCGGATTTTTGAGGATTTTGAGCTTAAATCTTGTTTAAATGAGTCCAAACATGTTTTAGTATGTTTTTCTATCAAGTATAATTGTTTTTCATAACTGGGATTTGAGAAAAATAGGTTAGAATCAAGATTTGAATTTTGGGGATCGAGAAACCCGTGGCTGGGATTTTTGGATTTTCCCAGTTCGGCAGGCCGAACTGTGTGTTCGGTAGGCCGGAGTGATGATCGGCAGGCCGAACCTGGGAAATTGTTCGGCCGACCGAACTTTGCTTCCGGCAGGCCGAACTGTGCAGTTCAACAAGCCGAAGCAGGGCGTCCGGCAGGCCAACCGTGGCATGGAAAATTTTGTGATTTTCACCCGTTTTCACTGTTTTGAACCCTGATTTAAATCCCAACCTTATAGAATGATTTCAATGATATAAATGGCACACTAGGACATCATGAGATGGTTTAGCAACATAGAATGTCTCGAACTAGATATTGATCGACTTAGTTTGTATCTAGGATCGTTCGTGGTTCCGCGGAGCTAACGTGTAGCGGACCGGGATTACGGTGTGGGGCACCGGCACGAGTATTGAGGTAGGACTTCTATCCTATTTCTTTGGTAGCCTAGTTTTGAAATGATTTGGCTTTGAAAATGATTTCTATCAAAATGTTTTCAACGGTTGTTTGAAAATGGTTTTATCGGTTATATTTTAATATACCGTGATTATGAACTGAATTTCATAATGAATGTAATTGACAACACTCGGTAATTGGGTTTTGAATAATAATGATAATAAACACATAGGCATGATGCCATATCAGAGATCGGGTCGTGTAGCGATCGACCTTGGAGGTAGGTCCCGAAACCCAGCTGGGCCACTACGGTGGTGATATCATGGTTTGCCTAGGTAAAAGAAAAGTGGTGTTTTGATTGAGAGAGTAGACTGTTCTGTGTCAGAATGGTTCTACTCAAATTATTTATTTATTTATTTATTTATTTAAGTTTTCTTTGAGTAACCCCTAATTAATGATATGTTTCTTTGCATTAAATTATTTTATAAAACTTAGTCCTACTGAGCCTTTCGCTCACGTTTTATTTGTTTTAAATTCCCCCCCCCCCCACCCCCTTAGGTAGTTTCCCCTTTAGGTTTGGAGAGGATTCTTCGGACCGAACTCAGGAGCAATAGGAGGACTGATTTATACTTTGTATAATTTAATCAAGGCATGTAAGACTTAATTTTATTTGTACATGGACTGTGATTGTATTTATGATATTGTCAGTACCATTTGTGTGCACAAGTTGTGGGTTGTGGAACCCATACTCGCGGTTATTTATTAATTTTTATTCTTTGCTTAATACTTTATAAATCCTTTTATAAAAATATGGTGGAAATCTTCTTAATTCTTAATTAAATTGATCCTTAACCCATTGGTTTTTAATTAAATTCTCTTTTAATTAATTTAAATATTCCGCTACGTCACCTTCCGTACTCCGGGGCGTGACAGCTCTATTGAGAGCATTTACATATTGAAAGCTCATGCCTTCCTCATATATACTTTTATTTACATAACCTTCTCTATCTAATCCATTGTGTATAAATTCATTTTTTTGCTAGCAACAAGATAATGAAGTTCGTCATATAACGTGGAAGGAAGTTTAAACACACCCATTGTATAAGTGGACGCAGCTTAGGCAATAACCTTAATAAAAATCTCTTGATCACCAATCGAAAATAGCATACTCTTTTGTAGCTGTAACTTTTTCCATTCACTTTAACTTTATTAAAAACCCTCCGTTTATCTCTCCCTACAAAATACAACAAGCCAAGATATGTTTCATGAGAATCATCATTAACAAATCCCAACAAAGAGAAGAGATTACCTTTCCTTAATGCATCAAATTTTAGGCTAAACGTGATCACCCATTTTTGAATGTTAATCTCTTGCCCGATGCCCATTCTTATCTCGACTATTGGCAAAAAGAAGGTGATTAATTCTAGATTCTCTTTGGGCGGACGAGATTCCCTTAAGCTGGCCAGCGTCCTACTTAAGAAGAGAGGAGAGACCTTCTGCACAAAATAGAAAATACTATATATAAGGAGAGAGGACAATTTTTCGATGGACCCTAAAGGCACCACCCATACTTAAGGCACTCCATGATCAAGGGGAAAAAATTGCGAGAGTAACAAAATCCATCATTGTCTTCGTCAATGACGTAGAAAAGCCTAATTTTAACATAGTCGCCTGTAAGAAATACCATGTTACCTGGTCATAGACTTTACTCATATCAAGTTTGAGCACCTTAGGTCTTCCTATAAATGACACGTGTTATCTTAAAAGCTATAATAATAATATCAATAATCAATATATCTGGCATTAAAGCACTTTGTTCATCCAAGATAATAGATGAAAGGTAAAGTTTACGCTTATTAGTTAGAGCTTTAATAAAAATCTTGTATACACATTGCATAAGCTAATCAGTCTAAAATCAAATACCTTTTTTTTTGAAAACTTTATCTTTGGAACCAGTATTACAAATGCATTAATTCAAGACCCCGGTAGACTTTTCACCATTCAATACATTGAAATAAACTCGAGTAACATTCGGGCCCACTAAATCCTAATTCTTTTGATAAATTACTACGTGAAGTTGTTTGGACCCGCGGATTTCCAAGTTCTTATAGAGAATAATGCCTCCTTAACCTCCTCTTTCTAGAAAGTTGCATCTAAAGACTCCTAAGTAACCCAAGACTATAACGATCCTACCTACGTAGTCATTCCTTAACTACTTGAACATATATTTATTTAGATTACGTAAATTTACAGAACATTTTCCTTAAAACTATTTTGAATAATTATACTAATTAAGTTCAAACTATTTTTAAATACTTAAATAACCTTACTAGTTAATTTTTAATTCAAAACTATTTTTACTTTTTTGTTGCAACAAAAAATTATATCATACTATAATGGTTTAACAATCATTCAATACATACATATTATTAGAGTCATACAGTGCTACGTATTATCAAAAGGGCGTAAATAACAAAACTAGTTGCAAAAATTAAAGCGCGCAGCATCCATTTCCTAAAACTTCGCTCTAATCATCCGTCGATTTGCCACCATCCATTAGGCATTACTAATAGATTGCTTACCTACAGTATGAACATACTTGGATGAACTTTTACTCATTAACTAGAAACTATAACTAGCAAAATATTTAAAGTAACATATAACAATGATATGTATGTACTGATTATGCTTAGTTATGATCATGTCTTATTATACTGTTGGGCCCGAGTGGTCATACCAAACGTACGTGATCATCGTTTAGTTAGGATTTACAAGGTCCTAACAGCACCAAGATCTAACTTATTTCTATTTTTATTTTTAATTCTTAAGCCTCTCTGTAGGACGAGAACTTGATACAACACTCTAATTTAGATTTCATTAAACTAATTAGTGTGTATGCAGCATGGTATGGCATCGCAGACTTTAACATAACATCTAAACATGCTTTACTACTTTGGTAAACTATGAAAAACATTTATGAAAACATTCATTTGTAAACTATTTATACTGTATGTGAGATTTCTACTTACCTCTTTTCTTGAAGTAGATTTTCTCTATTCGCAAAGAATTTCCATTTGTTGAAATAAATTCTGTATAGAAACACCCATTAAGAGTGTAAGAATAATTTTTTTATGCTATTTTAATATTAGCATAATCATAAGGATTTTGATTATTTCATTAGTTCGTATTTCCCTTTATCAAACTATCATAAAAATCATTATTTATATTACAAGGATTAAAATATTAAATCCTCATAATTTTAGTTTTCCTTAATTGTCTTTAATAATTCATACTAAGATTTATAATTAACTAAATTAAATAATTAATTATTGTTAACTAAGTTTATGTATTTTCAATTAGCTAAATTAATAATTACATCACTTTATGGTTTACAGGCTATATTCTAAATAACCATTTTCTTACTTCATTTATGGGACTCGTAATTGGTTCAAAGCCCATAAGCCTGAAAACATTCCCAAGGCATTTCATAGAGGATTTCACATAATTGCTACTTTTTATTCTTAAATTTATTTATATCACAAAACATGAAAAGTTCTTATGCCACAAACTTGAAATGTCATAAAATGGATTAAGCTATTCTTAGTTTCACATGTCCTGCTTTGACATTTCAACATGTCCCGCGAAATATTCCTTCCCACCTCCCACATGTCTCTCCAGGATACTCCCACATGTCCCTCGAGGATACTTCTACATGTTCACATCCTGATAGGACATTCTTTCCTACCTCCCATATGTCCTGCTAAGATATTTCTACATGTCTAGGAGGATATTCTGAAAACCTCTCATATGTCGTGCTGAGACATTTCCACCTGTTCCAGCAAGACATTCCTTCCTACCTCTCACTTGTCCCTTTAGGACATTTTAACATGTGCTGACGGAACATTTCCGAAAACCTCCCACATGTACTACTGGGACATGTCCCAGCGGGATATTTCGACTACAACAACAACAAAAAATAGTTTAAAAAAAAGAAAGAAAAAAAATGAACAATAACAAGCGTATATCGGCAATTATCAACGTAAGGATTAATTATTCGTTTTGCAGTTTTGCAGCCTCCCTGCCTCAAAAGATTGCTTAGAGAGAAATACAACAACAAATCAAAAAAACTATAATTTGGAGAAAAAAGAGAAGAAGAATGCTACATGAAAAAGAAAAAAGACGCAAAAAAGATGAACCATGAGTGCTTAAAAGTTAAAATACTTAATTAATTCCATTGGTACATGATAGGGTGTAAAATACTTATCTATTTTCTCTTTGCCAAGAACGTATCGGAGATACAAGTTCATGAGATATATTTGCACAGTACACACACACACACACACACAATACATCAATTTCTTTATGAGCAATAATGTAAAAATAAGCCAATTCTAGTTTCACTTAGCTCAGCAATACAAAAATATTATCTTGCCTACATCAAAATTCAATGCACTACCAGAACGGAAAGAAAGGAAAATCAATGGAGGATCAAGTGACGCAGTAGAGTAAAATTGCAAGAAAATCACCTTGTAGTTCGTCAGAACTCAACCATGGAGGTTTTCTCCTTTGTGGTCGCGGAACTCATGTTTCTCGCAGATCGCGGGGATCGTCGCGCGCTGGAAGCTTTAGCATTTTCTTCTTCGACGAGCATTGTGCGAAGAGAGAAAGAGGGGCATTAGTGAAGAGAGATGGAGAGAAAGCTTCAGCGTTCTAGCAATCGTCCATCCTGGCTGTTCCAACTCCGGCTGCATCGTCATCGAAGCTTTCTGCTTTGATCACACTGTTGATTGCTGCTGTTGGAGTAGGTATTCATCGCAGCTCTGGTTTCTCTTGCTGTTAAAGCAGATGAGCATGGTTGCTTCACAGAGATCGATCTGCTCCATAGCTAGCCCAAGCTCCGAATCGGTGATCTTCAGGCACTCGGCATGAGCTCCGACAATGGGCGGAGGGAGAGAGAGATCAGAGAGAAAGAGGAAGAGTGCGGTTAGAGAGGGAGTTGGGGTTTGTTGATTTTGGCTGGACGAAAAAAATAATTAAAGCATCACAGACTCATTATTTGTAAAAATGGCAGTCATGTGACATATATTTTTCAATCTCATGTTTTGATGGCATAAAAAAAAACTTTAAAAATGTGGCAGTACACATAATTTTCATACATCGTATCATTAAAACTTTGATCCGAGTAGGCTCTTAGACTAATAAGAGTATTAGCCCGTGTCTAACATCATATTACTAAAAGTTATCATATTTGGGTTTTCATAATACCCATTCAAATGTTTGTTTGAAAACTATGCCTATATAATTTAAAGTTTCGTATTAAAAATCTATTTTAAAATAGCATTTGAATTTGGTAAAATTGTAAACTATAGACTCATATAGTTTATCAAGAACTACAATTTTTTTGTTAGTTGTAAGATAGAATTCTGTTGTTAAGCGGATGTTTATTTATAAAATTCGTACGAAGAGGTACTTTTTAGTAAGTTTTAAAAGTTACCATACAACTATATGTTAAAAGACAATTTTTCTTTTAAAGATTTTCTTCATAAAAGTTTCTTGTTTTAATTATGAGGTCTAACAACTTTCATGTTTATTGATATCCTGCTCACTGTCTTTAATATATCCTTTTTCCGTTATTTTCACAACTTTACTGATTAAAAAAGTTTTGACTGTTTTTATTATAATTTGAACTTTTTAGAGGTCGTTTTCATCAAAAACTGCTTTTTATAGGTAAAAACTATAGCCAGCTTCAACCACCCGCAACTATATAAAAGAAGTGAAATTTCAATTTTTTTTTTTGTACAAAAGTTCTTCATTTTATCGAGATCTAAAATTTTTATGTACATGAAAATTATAATTCAGCCTTAAAATGGCTCGAAAACTTGAAAATAGTGATAACCCATGAATATCGTTTTTGGATAGTTTTAAAAAATTGTCCAAAACTGTATATTAGAAGCAAAATTTGGAAATGTTTTTTCATGAAAGTTGTCCATTTTATTAAAACCTAAAACTTTTGTGTTTGGCGAGAATTGTGATTCAGACCTAAAATGGCCAAAACAATAGTTGTCCCCTAGAAAACAATTTAGGTAGCCAAAAAAAAAAGAAGAAGATTTTGGCAGCCTTAGGTAGTTTTGAAAAACTGCTCAAAAACCCGACTTAGAGTCAAAACTGTATTTCTTCACAATCACATAGTTTTGTTCAAAACGTCAAAATGTAGAAGTTTAGTGTTCAGAAAAAGTTTGAAATCGAACTCAAAAGCTTCCAATTTTGTGATAAGATTTAATGGAAAATTTTTCCACAACAACAACACATGCAAAAACCTGGACTAAACATATATAATCTAAACTTTTTACAACATTATACATGCAAAACCATACTAACCAACATGCATAGGGATTATGACAAACTATTTCCCCACCAAAACATAAGCTAACTTATAAAAATGCAAACTTTAAATTAACTAAGAGATTGAAGGAGAAAAGTTTATTACTTGTTACCCTTGAAAAATCTTTCTTGATAAAAACTCTAAAAAAGCTAGTTCATCCTCCTCCTTCTTCTTGGTTTAGTCTTAAACCTTAAACTAACTAAATAAAAATGCAAACTTTGTTCTATCTAAGAAGATGAAGAAAAGAAAAGACTTAGAAATTAACCTTGGCAATTTACTCTTGGAAACCACTCTAAAAGACTAGTTTCTCCTCCTTTTTCTTCTTGGTTTGATCTCTAAAACATAAACTTAAGCTAATAAAAATATAAATTTAAGAAAAATGAAGAAGAAAATTTAGAGTATATCCTTAAAGATCAGGTCCTTTGGTAGTTTTAGCTACTCCTCGTTCTTGGGATTTACTGTTAGTGTTCAAGACTGTGATGAAAGGAAGAAAATTTTGGAGAGGGAAGCTATGGGAGAACCAATTTTGGTGATGGAAGAAGAGACAAGAATTAAAAAAAAAAATAGTGTCTCGAAAATAAAGCTTCTGTTATAAAACAAAGCAAAGTATAACATAAGACTAAAAAGAACAATAGAGAAAGACAAGAGAAAATTAGAGACAAAACAACTTTCTATACTTTTTCTTGTGAGGGATTGAACTTACAAGCTTAGTACAACTACTATTTATAGGCCAATTCATCATACTAGAGGTAATGGTAATAGACATAACTTACATAGGTTTCATAAACAATTAAAGGAGACATAATGCACAATATTAAGAGGGATTTAATGGGGTGATAATGTGGTCTAAATGGTAATAAAATTGTTTGCATGTAACTCATGGAATACCAAGAGGTGGCATCCACACATACTTGATTCACAACACTCCCCCTTGGATGTCCACCATACAGATAATATGTCTCATTAAAAACCTTACCAAGAAAAAACCCAATGGGAAAAAAATCTTAGTGAAGGAAAAAAGAGTACATAATTATTGTATGTTCTACATTTAGGATTGCCTCATTAAAAACCTTGCCAGGAAAACCCAATGGTACAAAAACCTAGGCTAAGGGAAAAAGAGTACAATATGCAGTGTCTCCCCCTCATGTCAACATCTTTTTTTCAAAGATCTCTAAGTCGACGCATACCAATTTTGTGTACCAACTTCTCAAATGTTGTTGTAGGAAGTGCCTTTGTAAACAAATTTGCCAAGTTGTCACTGGAGCGAATTTGATGTACGTCGATCTCTCCTTTCTTTTGAAGCTGGTGCGTGAAAAAGAATTTTGGTGAAATGTGTTTTGTTCTATCTCCTTTTATGTAACCCCCTTTGAGTTGAGTGATACAAGCTACATTATCCTCATACAACACAGTTGGACTTTCTTTGTTGAATGAAAGATTACATGTTTCTCTTATATGTTGCACCAGGGATCTTAACCATACACATTCTCGACTTGCCTCGTGAATTGCCAATATCTCAGCATGATTCAAAGATGTGGCAGTTAGGGTTTGTTTTGTTGAATGCCACGAGATAGCCGTACCACCATATGTAAACAAATAACCTGTTTGTGATCGTGCTTTATATGGATCAGACAAATATCCTGCATCCGCATATCCAATCAATTCCAACTTGGAATCTTGTCCATAATACTGACCCATATCTGTTGTACCACGAAGATAACGAAGTATTTGTTTGACACCATTCTAATGTCTTCGAGTTGGTGAAGAACTATATCTCGCTAGTAAGCTAACAGAAAATGATATGTCGGGTCTTGTGCAATTAGCAAGATACATTAGTGCACCAATAGCACTAAGATATGGTACTTCTTGACCTAGAATTTCTTCATCATCATCTCGAGGACGAAAAGGATCCTTTTTCACATCAAGGGATCGTACAACCATGGGAGAACTCATTGGATGGGATTTATCCATATTAAAACACTTTAATACCTTTTCAATATATGTTGACTGATGAACAAAAATCCCTTTTGATAAATGCTCGATCTGCAAGCCGAGACAGAATTTTGTTTTTCCTAAGTCCTTCATTTCAAATTCATTTTTCAAATATGTTATCGTATCTGTAAGCTCTTCATGAGTCCCTATGATATTCAAATCGTCAACATAAACTGCAACAATAGCAAATCCAGACTTATACCTTTTAATAAAAACACATGGACAAATTGGATTGTTAATGTATCCTTCTTTCAAAAGGTATTCACTGAGACGATAATACCACATACGTCCAGATTGCTTTAATCCATACAAAGATCTTTGTAACTTTATTGAATACATTTCCCGGGGTTTTGAATTGCATGTTTCAGGTATTTTTAGGCCTTTAGGGACTTTCATGTAAATGTCACTATCAAGTGACCCATACTGATAGGCCGTTACAACATCCATTAGACGCATGTGAAGTCCTTCTGAAACTGTCAGGCTAATCAAAAATCTAAATGTAATTGCATCCACCACTGGTGAATATGTCTCCTCATAATCAATACCAGGTCTTTGCGAAAAACCTTGTGCTACAAGTCGTGCTTTATATCTGACAACCTCATTTCTTTCATTACGCTTTCGCACAAATATCCACTTGTAGCCTACAGGTTTTACACCTTCAGGTGTTTGGACAACAGGCCCGAAAACTTGACGTTTTTCAAGTGAACTTAATTCTACCTGGATTGCGTCTTTCCATTTTGGCCAATCATTTCTACGCTGACATTCTTCAACAGACTTTGGTTCAAGATTCTCGTTTTCTTCTGTAATATCAAGAGCTATTGCATATGCAAATATGTTGTCGACAACAATTTCCTTTCGGTTCCATCTCTTTCCTGAAGTGACATAGCTTATTGAGATCTCTTCATTAACATCTTTTTCAAATATTTGAACCTCTTCTGGCGTTAATTTTTCAGCTATGTCAACTGTTTTTATACTAGGCTCTTCAAGAACATTAATAGCATTGGAAATGCCAACTTGCTTATTATTTAGCTCCTTTTTCTTCCTTGGATTTTTATCCTTAGAACCGATGGGTCTACCACGCTTCTGGCGTGCCTTAGATTCATTTGCTACCATATTAATATTTTTTCCGGTAGGAAGATCAATTCGAATAGGAGCATTTTCAGCTGGTATATGTGATTTTGTTACCTTCTTGACATCAGTAAATGCATCTGGTAACTGATTTGCAACCTTCTGTAAATGGATAATCTTTTGAACTTCTAAGTCACATTGATTTGTACGAGGATCAAAGTGAGATAATGATAATGCATTCCACGAAATTTCTTGTTTTTTCAGCTGTTGTTTATCTCCCCCTAATGCTGGGAAAACTGTCTCATTAAATTGACAATCGACAAACCATGCCGTAAAGAGGTCACCTGTCAAGGGTTCGAGATATTTAATTATTGATGGGGATTCAAATCCAACATAAATTCCCAGTCTCCTTTGAGGACCCATCTTAGTACGTTGTGGTGAAGCAATTGGAACATATACTGCACAACCAAAAATTCTCAGATGGGAAATATCTGGCTCTTTACCATAAACAAGCTGTAATGGGGAGTATTTATGATATGTAGTAGGCCTTATGCGAATAAGTGCCGCAGCATGTAATATGGCATGTCCCCAAGCAGAGTTAGGCAATTTTGTTCTCATAAGTAAAGGCCTAGCAATTAATTTCAACCTTTTAATAAAGGATTCTGCTAATCCATTTTGAGTGTGCACATGAGCAACATGATGCTCAACAGTAATCCCAATTGACATGCAGTAATCATTAAAGGCTTGGGATGTAAATTCTCCTGCATTATCCAAACGAATTTTCTTGATTGTATAATCTGGAAATTGTGCTCGTAATCGGATTATTTGAGCAAGGAGTCTCGCAAATGCAACATTGCGAGTAGATAATAAGCAAACATGTGACCAACGTGTTGATGCATCTATTAAGACCATAAAATACTAAAATGGTCCACATGATGGAATAATAGGCCCATATATATCTCCTTGAATTCGTTCTAAAAATGTAGGAGATTCAATTGTAACTTTCATTGGGGATGACCTTATAATTAGTTTTCCTTGAAAACAAGCAGCACATGAAAAATCTTTGGACAAAAGAATCTTTTGGTTCTTTAAAGGATGTCCATTTGAATTTTCTATAATCCTTCGCATCATTATTGAACCTGGATGACCTAAACGGTTGTGCCAAACAATAAAATTCCTTGAATCTTTGGATTCTTCGTTCATCACCACATAGGATTCAATTGGATTTATAAATGTATAATACAATCCAGAGGAGTATGTTGGTAGCTTCTCTAATATTTGTTTCCTTCCTGAGACATTAGATGTAATATAAAGATATTCAACGTCTCTTTCATTTGTTGTCTCAATATGATAACCATTACGACGTATATCTTTAAAACTTAGTAGATTTCTTTTTGATCTACTAGAATACATAGCGTTGTTAATCATAGACTTTGTGCCACCAGGTAATAATATATTGGCACTACCAAAGCCCTCAATGAGATTTGCAACACCAGATATTGTACTAACATTAGCTTCAGCTGATATAAGATTGGAAAAATATTTTTTATCTTTGAGAATAGTGTGTGTTGTTCCACTGTCCACTAGGCAAAAGGCTTCATCATTAACTTTAATACCGGTGGAATGATTTTTGAAATCCATGCCTCTTCATGAAAAATAAAACAAAGAGATAAGAAAATAATATACTAAACACAATCTTTTTTTTTTTATATAAGAAAATATATGGAGATTATAAAATCACACCTAAATTACAACCAAACTAAAATAAAAAAATCGAAACATACTAAAAATTATGGTCACACCAAAAAAAAAAGGGATAGATTGGTGGGAGAACATCTTTTCAAGCCATATTGATGTTTCCCTCACTAATTAAATTCTCAAAATTTCCATCATGATTCTCAAAGAAATCTGCAACATCCAAGTGTGTAAAATTTGTGGGATCATGGCGTTCAGTAAAGTTTGTCTCAACAAAGTTTGCCTCTACATCTTTTTCTTTCTCCTTTAAGGAAGCTTGGTAAAGATCAACAAAATGTTTAGACGTGCGACATGTACGTCTCCAATGTCCTTTCATGCCACATCTATGGCAAGTATCTTCATTGTTCTTTGGGGCTTTATTCTGAAAACCCTTTTCTTCTTGTTTCTCCTCATTCTTCTCCCATTTTTGATGGTGAGATGCAACTTTCTTGAAATTTGAGGAGTTTTGGTTATAGTAACCACGACCACGACCACGTTCATGACCACGACCTCGACCGCGACCGCGACCGCGACCATGTCCACGTCCACGTCCACGTCCACGTCCACCATGCCGACCATGCCCAGGATCTTCAACATATGCCGCATTCGCTTCAAGGAATGGCATTGATCCAGTTGGGCGAGATTGATGATTTTTCATCAACAGTTCATTATTTTGTTTGGCAACAAGAAGACATGATATTAATTCAGAATATTTCTTAAAGCCTCGCTCTCGATATTGTTGTTGCAAAAGCACATTAGAGGCATGAAGAGTAGAGTATGTTTTTTTCTAACATGTCTTCATCAGTAACACTTTCTCCGCATAATTTTAATTGAGAAGTAATTTTAAACATTGTTAAATTATACTCGCTCACAGTTTTAAAATCTTGCAGTCGTAGGTGCATCCAATTATAGCGAGCTTTAGGAAGAATTACAGTCTTTTGGTGGTCATACCTTTCCTTTAAATTATTCCAAAGGACATATGGATCTTTTACCGTCAAATATTCAGTTTTCAATCCTTCATGGAGATGATGACAAAGGAATATCATTGCCTTTGCGCGATCCTATGAGGATGCATCATTCCCTCCTTTTATTGTATTACGAAGATTCATAGCATTAAGGTGGATCTCAGCATCAAGAGTCCATGCCAAATAATTATTGCCAGAAATATCAAGAGCAACGAACTCTAGCTTTGTAAGATTCAACATTGTGTGAACTTTCAAAACGAGAAGTGATTGAACCAAAGAGCAATCAACACTTGTAAAAGCTCACAGACAAGAGGCTCGTGCCGATAACGTGTTATGAAATAAAGCAATGTATAACAAAAGACTAAAAAGAACAATAGAGAAAGACAAGAGAAACTTAGAGACAAAACAACTTTCTATACTTTTTCTTGTGAGGGATTGAACTTACAAGCTTAGTACAACTACTATTTATAGGCCAATTCATCATACTAGAGGTAATGGTAATAGACATAACTTACATAGGTTTCATATACAATTAAAGGAGACATAATGCACAATATTAAGAGGGATTTAATGGGGTGATAATGTGGTCTAAATGGTAATAAAATTGTTTGCATGTAACTCATGGAATACCAAGAGGTGGCATCCACACATACTTGATTCACAACAGCTTCCATTTATAGGCTAGGCTTAATTTGTCTTGTCACTTAATTCTATTTTTAATTGAGCTCTTGATTAAGCTTCATTGAACTAAGCATTGAATTAATGTCAGTAATGGTTGGCACCACACTTAAGCAAAGATGGATGTGATTATAATCTCACAATGAGTCTGAGTATATCATCAAATCAATGTTATTTTATTGGTCAAGTCTAGTCTTTTGATCTTAACATCAAAGATTCCTTCTAAACAAATGAAATTAATATTGGCTGGGATCATTAACTTAGCTAACAGGAAATTTTAGTTTCTAATGGGTCCTTTTTAATTGCTTACTTACAGTTAGATACTTCATTCTGTATAAATCGATACCAATATACACTTTAATCGAGTGTCAATATTAGACTGTTTTTAGTCTTAAAATTACTTCTAGACTTTAATCTCAACTTGAATTTTTCTACATCTAGACTCAGTAATGATATGGTTTTTCGACAATGTCAATTTTCAAGCTTGCTTAGTATTTTCTACCAAAATTACAACTCGTGTAACTCCGATTTTTAATTAATTGGCAATTAATAACGTGTTGAGTGTTAGAGTGTTTCTCGATATACTACTAATATCATACTGCGCTTGAAAATTTTTGTATTTAAAATTCTCAAGTTATTTATGGATTGAAATTTCTTCTGCCTTAAATTATGGTTAAAAATTTTCAACCGAATCATTCAGTCACAAAAGTTAATAAATTTAACTTTAAATTTTACTATAGAATTTTAAAATATTTATTTTAATTCCATAAATCTTTTAGTCACAAATATTCATACATGATATTTCTAGGAAAATCTTTAGCTTAAATATGTAAATTACATTATCTAATTTTAGGATTTTATTGGTCATTATAAAGGCATTTTACATTCTACACCCTCCAACACCGCCTCCATGCTTTCTGCGAAAGCATGGAGGACCAAAGTGACAAAAGATATTTGTAAAGTAATTTTCTATTTCCTCAACAACGTCCTCTAGCTTCGTCCCCCATTCCCCATTAGCATTTTCCAAACCTTTAGTCTCAATTTTGTTGCTACAGTGAGAAGTCCTTGGGGAAAAAAACTACGTTCTTATCTCCACCTTTTAGGCACTTCATCTTGGACCATTGTTTTCAATAATCCTCCTCTAGCGCCAGTTGACGATCTAATTCTTTTCTTAATAGGAAGATGCGAGTTCACGTACTAAACCACCATCAATCTTAGTAAGGTCCCCAATTTCCTCCTATATTCTCCTCACCATCTTTGGGACATTGCCAAAAGTAGCTGAACCCCAATTCTTAAAATCATTTGCACAATGCTTAAGAGCGTTTTGGGATTTATGTTGCAGTGAAGTCCCAAACATAACTAAATATGACAACTAAATCCTTATTACAAATATTCCTCAAATTTAGGACAAACAATGGTCATTTGATACATACATGACTTATTTAGGCGCATGTGGATGGAATTTCAAGCACTAAACATTAAAATATATATATAAACCAATAAGATTATTGACCGATAAAAGTTTAATTTCCTGTAAAAATTTCTATTCCAATCACGAATCAAATGGTTAGTGGCTATATGATTGGTATTTTATTTCAGAAAGTCAAATGAGCTTGAATACAGGTTGAAAAAACTAGTTGGTTGAGGCAATGTTGTAGAACAAAAGTGCATCGACACTTCGACATGTGTCTGAGTGTTTTTTTTTTTTTTAATTAGTAGACACTTTTTATTTCGCATATATTATATTTGTATTAACACATACTAAACTTTCTGCGGGATTCTTTTCAATTGCACCTAGATAATTCTTTTCATTTTTTTGAACAATAAAAGTAAATTATTGATAGAATGAATTTATTAATAATTTCAACTTATATATTTTGTCAGTTTTTGAGTGAATGGCTAGTTTTTATTTCATGTTTTTATGTTCATTTTAGTTTAAATAAAATTTGTTAAATTGTGTATTTTTTTCTATGTTTTAATTTTACTTTATTTTATTTTATTTTTAATTGTTTAGTTTTGTTTCGAGTTTATTTAGTTTTATTTCTATTTTATTTTATTTTATCTATTTTTATAGGTTAAGAAAAGGATTTTTGAAGCTTGACTCAGCCCTAGTTTGCGCCTTACCACAACAAGAACCGCACCCCTGCGCGCTTGCTCAGAACACTCGCCCAGCCGTGTCATCAAAGCTCATGGCGTGCGAGTCCAACATCAGGTTGAGGATTCCTAGAAGCTCGCATTGGCAAAAAAGAGATGCTCATAGCCGCACGTCCCACTTTTCTACCTGAGCTTGAGATTTGCTCAAGGTGCAGCGGCCATGAGCCTCTTTCTCCCACCCCTACGTGTGTGTCTTTTTGGCCTATCTTTGTGCTAATTTTGAGGCTAATTTTAAAGAGAATTTCCCCAAGTTTTGGGAGGCCTATAAATACACAATTTCTAGAGTTTTAAGAAGTGTGGAGACTTCGAAGGAGGAAACCCATGAGTGAGAGCTAAAATTCTAGAGAGAGAAAGAGCGTGAAGTTGAAGATTCTTAGAGAATTTTGGTGGATTCTTGGACGTTTTAAGGCTTAAAGCTCATCTCCACAAAGAGTTACTTCTTCTATTCTCTCTGCCCTAATCTAGATTGAAATTTGTATTTGTATTTGTGTGTTAAACATATTCACTTTTTATGGATTTCATGATGAGATTAATCATGGATTTATCTATATTTGCTTAAATTACCCATTCAAGGGCTTGGTTTAGTTAGATTTAGATCATGTTTGGATTATTTTGATCATTGTTGATATAATTACTATTTCAATTTCATTTATATTCTCTATGCGTAATGCTTCTAGTTTATTTGACCAATGAATTAGTTGACGCAATTTATGAATTATAATACTCAGGAGAGATTGACTCGTTTATTGTTACTTGGGAAACATAGTCTATGTTGTTGTTGAGATCCGAAAGGACTGAGAACATGTAGATAAACGACTCGAGAGTCTTGCTTTTTGTGAGGGCTGGAAGTGATCCATGGCTTGATAAACAAATTAAAGGTTGAGCTTAAAGAATGTCTAATTAACCAATTTAGATAGGGATATCAATTTGAGTATTTTCATATAGAACATCATTGGACGCTTGGGAGCAGTAATGAAACAAACCTAGGGCTCTAGATTAATGATTAGATGGAGTGAAGTCAACAATCGTAAAATAGGAAAAGCTAAGGAAGAATTGAGCTCAATCAAGTCCTTAGACACATATTACATAGATTGTCCATATAGTAAATTATTTCCTTTTTTTGTTTTGTTTGATTAATTTCATTAGTTTGGTTTTCTATTAAATTATACTTTTAAATTCCAATTGACTAAATAAAGCTCAGTCATTGTAGTTGCAGTAATTCCTTACGGGAGATGACAACCCCTAATTCATCAATCCTATACTAAAACTTGGCCCCATACACTTGTAGGTTTAGAAAAATATTCTTCATTAATTATATTCCAAATCAAAAATACACACACACACACACACACTAATTTAGACTTAAATGACCTTAAAGTACAAACAAACTTAACCCTTATCATAAACCAATTCCACCAATAAATTCTAATAAAACGCTTGAAGGTGTAATATGTGCACATGGGTTATAACACTACGAAGCCAAAAAAGGCACACCAATAATTAAGCACATATGTGACTCATTCAATAACTCTACTACAATTGATGGAAAACTCCGATCGATTGAGACCAAAAAACTTGTAGAACAAAGGTCACCCACAACACAACCAAAAATAGTTTTATGGGATTGGACTTATGAACAAAACTAGAGAGATAGAAGATTAGCTCCATTATTATAGACCAAAAACACAAAAACAAAAAAAACACAACACTTGCATGGTGGAATCAACATTGTCTTTATTGAAGAACTCCTTTAGTATAAAACAAAACAAAAAAAAAAGCCTAACACTACAGAGAGCACTATCGATGACGAGCCAGTCACCAAAGCCACAAAGACTTGGAAGAATAGAATTACAGAGAGTCAAAAGCATCAAAGGAGAAGCACCTAAACATCAACACATGAGATCCATGCATCCTTACCGTTGATTTCCAACACCAAGACTTACACCTCTAGAAAAGACTCAATGTACCACAAGGATCGAAGCCCCCAACCCATTGACACACCGGAGGAACCTTGGCACTCCTGTCGGCTAGACGAACCATAACACCACTCTGCCACCAAGCAAAACTCTATTAACGCTCTTGGCCCCTAGCTCTTCCATGACAAGCAGGATGAACCCTAAGGGAGGATGGCTAATAGAGTGCCAACGTTCCCTATACAAGTGAACAATCAGTTCTATTATCATATTAAAAGAAAATTCAAATAAATATGCATCAGATTTAACGAGAAACAGAAAAAGATTTAAAAGGATTAGATTCAATGGGCAAAAGAAATATGACTAGCAAGGGCAAGCATATTAATTGGCACAACCTCTATAATGAAACTAAATAAAGTATATGCACATGCTTTGTGCTACTTCATATACAAATGATAGAGGAAGTAATTTATGATAGAGTCGATGTATACAACATCGTTTAATAACTGTTTTTATTTTTCAATGTGACTAGAAATATTCCTTTTTGTCTGTTTTGTGAGTCCCAATTTCAATTAGGGCTGGCAGTAAATGTGTTCGTGTCGTGTTTATGTCAACACGTTTATAGCACGACACATTTAAGCCAAACACAAACACGACACAATTAATAAACGTGCTAACCCGCCTATAACACGCGTAACATTACTATTTGTATTCACATGTTCTATTAAGTTACTTAATATTTATTTTTTTTGCTATATAAATTTTATATTTTTTTAATTTTAACTACCAAATAAATATTAAAATTAAAATAAATTAAAATGCATAAAAATTATAATAATATTCATTTATTAAATATTTTCAACTGCATGTTTTCTCTAATATTTTAAAGAGCCCAACCTTTTGATGAGCTCAAATTGAAGAACAACTATTATAAAGCCATTTGGCTTCATTGGTAACATGAGTAAAAGAATGGTGGAAGCTAGTCCTTATATAGAGAGGAGTTGTGAGAGGATTCTACTTGCCTCTCGATGTGGGACTTTTGCGTTGGAGTTCAAAAGAGTAAAAGAATCATAATAAATAAAAAAGGTGTCCATTTGACATTAGATGCTTATCCAGTGTGGTGGTGACAAGAGCAAAACATACCTTGAGATGCAAGGTTCAAGTCTTTGCACCTGCAAAATTTGAAATTTTTTTTTGTTTTAAGCTTTATTATTTAATATATGAATATATATTTCTTGATTGATTTTATTAATATTTCAGTGGAAACATAGGTCTAAAATTGGCGTATTTTTCGTATAATTGTATTTTTAGTATAATCACTTAACTTAAAAAAGGGGTTTTCTTAATTGGCTTAAATTAAAAATAAATTAAAAATTAGGGTTATATATCCTAGGTATATGCTATCATAATAATTAATAGAAAGAACGGTTTATAAAGTTATAAAACACATCTTAAACTTAATTAATTAGTTTCAACAACCTATTAGTTTTGACTACAAATTTTATATTCTATATTTTCTTATATATTTATTTTACTAAATATACTTGAAATATATTTCTTTTACTAAATACTATAGTTATTAAACGTGCTATAAACATGCAGGTCGTGTCATGTCATGTTGACATGTTTACTACACGTTTAATTAAGCGTGTTAAACGTGTTAGCACAAATCTAACACGTTTATTTTTGTGTTATTCGTGCCAACCTGTTTACAGCCCAATTAATATACATGCGTTCCAAACCCGTTTATATCATGTCATTTTCATATCATATTATCGTGCCGTGTCTGAAATTGCCCACCCTAATTTCAATTTTATGATGGATAAGGTCATTGTGGTTACAAACTCTATTCAATTACTTTTTTGTATGGGCCTTTAATTCTTCAAGACCATTACTTAAGGGCGATTATGCGTTGGGCCCATCAATGAAGGGCTTTGATTCTTTGGTAACATTACTCAGTTTTTGTACTACTAGCACTAGTATGTGTTTTAGTATGCCTAAAGTATACACTCACTTCGATGTATGATACTCAAAAAGGTCATAATTTTGATCACTTTTGAAACAACAAAACTTCCATTAGTTTGGCATAAAAATTATGATTATTTTCTTTTCTTTTTTAAGATGGTATAAGATCCTTTTAACATCTTACATGTCAAAGAAAAATTATGACATATTGTATGCTTAAATTATGTTCTGTATATATTCTAAGTATGATGACTCAATTTCTTGAGTCGTTATTTAACTTGTTTAAACTTAATTTTACAATCTTAATCTTACTTATCAATTAGAAGAAAATGTGGAATAATTTATTCTCAAAACTATTGTAACTTGTGTTGCAACATAGATAGAAACGTAAGTACAAAACATGTACTCATACTATCTTAAAACGGTTTCCATAAACATGCTTAAAACATTTGCTCTCTTAAAACTTTAAATTGCATACTTGTACCATCTTGTAAATAACGGTACTAATTATTATCCTGTCAAGCAGTGTAAACTAATTGCAATGGTATCCATATTCCAATGTTTGCTTTCATTCCACTACCATGCCAAGCCTATGAAACATTCATATTGGCTTTCAAAGTATCCCTAAATATGACAAATCTTACATCCCCATAGCTTCTACATGCCTTTCAAAGACTCTCCCAGTAAGCGTCTTCATGAATGGGTGAGTTGAATTGTCCTTAGATGCGATTTTGCACACTGTAACATGCCCGCCCTTGACGAGTCCTTTATCACATGATACGTTCGATCAATATGCTTACTCTTCTTGTGAAATCTTGGTTCCTTAACATAAGCTATCGCTACACTATTATCATAGTATAGTGATACCGCCTTATCCATGCCAAGAACTACCTCAAAAACCCCAAGGAACTTGTGGAGCCACACTGCTTCCTTTAAAGCTTCACTAACTTACACATACTCGGCCTCCATAGTTGAATTCGAAGTGCTATCTTACTTTACACTTTTACAAATGATAGCACCACTGCCCAGAGTAAACACAAAACTAGAAGTCGATCTCCTCAAATCTAGACAAGATTGAAAATCTAAGTCTGTGTATACTAGAGGAGTCAAATCGTCACCTGAATAAACAAGCATATACCCTCGAGTTCTTCTCAGGTACTTGAAAATATGCTTGACCGTAACCCAGTGGTTTGATCTTAGATCTACTTGAAATCGACTTACAATCCCAACCGTATAACAAATATTCAGTCGTGTGCAAAGCATAGCATACATGAGACTACCCACTGTAGAAGCATAAGGCACCTTCTTCATGTATTCTCTTTCTTCCTCAAACTTTGGAGAGTCTTTCTTAGAAAGAGTAATTTCAGACCTAGATAGCTGCCCACTTTTCTTGGAATCCTGCATTGCAAATCTCTTGAGAATTTTATCTATGTAGTTGGCCTGAGACAAAGCTATCATTTTGTTCTTTCAATCCCAAAAGATCTAGATACCAAGAAAAAAATTAGCCTCACCCAAGTCCTTCATGTCAAACTGCTTGGTCAACCATAATTTGACTGATGACAATGTCCCAACGTCATTGCCAATTAGCAGAATGTCATGTACATAGAGCAGTAGAAAAACCACATTTCCATCCTTTATGTGTTTATAAACACATGGTTCATCCGCATGTTGTGCGAACCCATAAGTCCTAATCACATGATCAAATCTTATGTTCCAAGAATGGGAAGTCTGCTTAAGTTTATAAATTGACTTTAGCAGCTTACAAACCTTACCCTCCTAACCCTTGACCTTAAACCCATCTGGTTGTTCTATATAAATGAACTCATTTGTTCCATATAAATGAACTCATCAAGATAGCCATTTAGAAAGGCCATCTTGACATCCATCTGTCAAATCTCATAGTCAAGAGCGGCAGCTACAGCTATGGACAAGAGAATCCAAATGGACTTAAGCATGGCTACAAGCGAAAAGGTTTCCTTATAATTGATTCCTTCCTTTTGCATGTATCCCTTAACTACTAGTCTAGCCTTAAAGGTTTTGAATTTCCATCCACTCCTCTCTTTCTCTTGTAGATCCACTTACACTCTATATGTTTTACCCCTTCGGGATGATCCACAAGCTCCTAGACCTGATTAGTCTCCACAGACTTCATCTCTGTGGTCATAGCCTCTATCTAGAGTTTCGAGCAATAGCCTCTGTATAAGTTTAAGGATCCCTGTCATGTTCATATGGTTCAGCTAAGAAGGCCTCACCATTGAACATATACCTCTCAAGTTTACGCCTAATCCTCCCACTACACCGAGGCCCCTCAGGTTGTTGTTCAGGTTCGTTTAGTTTTTCTACACCGATTGGAGTGGTTTTTACTGGAACCCCAAAGTGATCAAATCACTCCTCAACTCCTCGAGCACCACTTTGCTTCGAGGCTTAAATTTGTCCATGTAACTCTCCTCAAGGAAAGTTACATTAGTTGAAATTATGACTTTATTTTCCTTTGGATTATAGAAATAACCCCCTTTAGTCTTCTTTGGATATCCTATAAATACCCAAACTTTTGAACGTGCTTTCAACTTATTCGCATCCCTAAACAAGACATGAACTAGACATCCCTATATGCGAATATGGTTTAAGAAAGTCCTCTTCCTCGTTCACAACTCGTGAAGAGTTTTAAGAATCGATTTTGAAGGCACATTGTTCAAAAGATAACATGCGGTTTGAAGTGCATATCCCTAAAAGGACAAAGGCAATGATAAATAACTCATCATGGATCTAACCATGTCTAATAAAGTCCAATTTCTTCACTCTGCCATGTCATTCTGCTACAGAGTGCCCGACGTAGTCATATGGGATAAAATCTCATTCTTTAATAAGTGTCCTAAGAACTCATCAGAAAGGTATTCTCTACCTCGATCGGATCGAAGTGCCTTTATGGGTCTACCTATTTTCTTTTTCACTTCAGCCCGAAACTCCCTAAACTTGTTATAAGTATCATTTTAGTGGTGCATTAGGTACACATATCCATATCTTGAGTAATCATCAATAAGAGTGATGAAATACTCATACCCTCCTTGTGCCCGGATGTTCTTCGGTCTGCAAACATCACTATGCACAAGTTCTAGAAGCCCTTCGGCCCAATTGCCCTCAGACCCAAATGGTCTTTTCATCATTTTACCCTCCAAACAAGATTCACATTGTTGTATAGATTCCACCTTTAAGTGACTTAAAGGTCCATCCCTTGCCAACCTTTGAATCCTATTCAGGTTAATATGACTAAGTCACAAATGCCAAAGATAAGTCTTATTAAAGTGAGAAGTTTTAAGTCTTTTAGAGTTATTATCATTTATCTGAGCATTAAGCAGTAAGTCCATTTTAGGTTTGATAAAATATAGATTATTTTGCATCCATCCAGAACAGATAAAAGATATGTTTTTACGAATCACCATTTTATTATTAAAAGAAACCAAATAGGAGTCTTAAAATAAACAAACTACAGAAATTAAATTCCTTGTAAATTTAAAAACATAAAAACAATGTCGCAAAGTTAAAATCCTATAATTATCAAAATGTAGATGGACGTCTCTCATTGCTTCAGCTAAGACCAAGGATCCATCGTCAGGGTGAAGTCTTCATAAATCAGACTTCTCGTTTCTTTGAACCCTTGTAAGGAAACACAAACATAATTAGTTGCTCCAGAATCTATGACCCAAATGTCACTAGTTTCCTCAACCAAACAAGTTTCTAAATACTAAAGATCACACCTACCTCTTCGGGAAAGGAAGTCCTTGCAATTCTTCTTGATATGCTCGACCTTCTAGTAGAAAAAGCACATGAGCTTTTTCGGGTTCTTATTTTTCTTCTTCTCATTCTTGCTGTTTGCAGGAATAAAAGACTTCTCGTTCTTGGCCTGTTGTTTCTTTCCACTCCTTGGGTTTGGATTGGAACCAGAAACAGCCGTCAAGTTGGCCTCGCCACTAGCAAAAGACTCCCAGATTAGCAATTCGAACTCCTGTAACTGTTTTATCAACTCTATTAAGGTCATATCCCGCCTATTGCTTAAATTAAATGTAGCTCTAAATGGAATAAATTCTTTAGATAGAGTCTCAAAGACCATAGTCATCTAAGTTTTAGCATCAATGTCGGCTCCATTGGTTTGTGCCTCAGCAAGGTAACCCATAACCAACATCATATGCTCATTTATAGATGTCCCTGACCTTTGTTTACAATTAAGAAGTTTCTAACGGACCCCTTACCGCTTTGTCAGGGCTTAGCCCCCAAACATGTCTTCCAGATTATCCAATATTTGCCTAGTAGTCTCATAATCCTTATGTTGAGCCTGCAACATGTTATTCATGCTAGCCATAACATAGCAGCGGGCTAATCGTTAGCATCTTTCCAGCGATCATATGCTTAGATTTGCTCATTAGTGAAATCTCCCGTAGGCTCAGGAGGATACGAAGTTGTCATCACAAACATTAGTTTCTCAAAGGACAGGACAATGTTTAGGTTTCATTTCCAATCATTATAATTCTCTCCGGTTAATTGATTTTTGTCAAGTGTTAATGATAAAGTGTTTTAAGACATTTTTAATCCACAACAAAGAACCACATACCAAACATAAGCAAACATACATAATAATTTAGTAAAATAACACAATCATGTAAAACATACAAATATGTTTATGTGTCAAAACCTTGAAAATATCATAACCTTACAATGATAATTCCAAACTCAGAATTCAACAAGCTCCTAAGGGAGTCTTGCAAATTCAATCAGGAACATGGATCCCCTCTTGATTCATATATGTCATCTAGGACCCGTATAGTCCAACATATATTAATAATCGTATCTTTAGCTATTAATTTTATTAATAGAGCTCCTAGGGGAGGTTAATAATAAAACTAACATGAGTGTATAACCATTGTTTTAATGTTTTATCCATGATTTATAATCACCACCTAGGGATGTGCAATCATAAATCATGCTAAGATACCTTATCCTCTCAAAGATCCAACCAGGTATATGATGAAGTCCCTTCCTAGGGGTCAAAACCACCATGTGTTACCTATGGACCAACGATGGTGGTCGTAGGTCCTCTCTTTGAAAACATTTTCTCACTTAATCTTTTGAAATCAAGGTTTTATTTAAGAAACATGCATGAACAATTTTAAATAAGCGACACTCTCTATTCTATATGACATGTTATTAATATACAGGGCAAATCATCTTATAATGTAAACAAGCAAAGCTACACGTAAAATAATAAATAACTGTAATATTATGGTTCCACCCTAGAGAGTAGAAAATAACGATTACAAGAGATAAATCGAAACATATTATCGATTCTTCATCCTTGAATCTCAAAATTGTATCTTTCTTCATGTAATGTCCATCTTCAAGTCTTCAATCCTACATAGATCGAATACTCTATATTTCTGGTCATATCCAAAATTAATGTTTCTCAAAATTGTCTTAAAAATAAAATAAAAAATACATCAAAAAACTACACTTTTTTGGAAAAATTTAAAGCTCTCTACTGGCATGCCGATCTGTGTGATCGGATTGTCGGTCATAACCTTTCTGTCTGTCGATCTTTTCAGGTCGGCCTGCCGGTCATGACAGATCGGATTGTCAAACCTGAAGTTTGTCCTGCCGCTAGAGCCATCAAATTTCTGCCCTGTTGAGGGCTTGCCGAACCTAATGTTTGACCTACCGATCTGCGACCATCGACCTGCCAGACCTAGAGGTTTGACATGCCAACCAAGCAAAAATCAGACTTTTAAAAAAATACAGTTTTTAATGCAATTTATCAATTTTATTTTCAACAATTCAAAAATATAAAATTTAAGACTTAGGAAATACCTAAGAACGCTATCATCCATCTTTTAGTTTCGTCTTTTATGCCATCTTCTCTAAATGATTATTTAATTATAAAATTCTTACAAATTTAAAATTAAATAATAATTCTTAGACGGAGATGATAGTCCGCCATCTAATTACATGAAAAACCTAAATATACATTCCAACCTTTAAGGAACCATAACCAGTATATATCAATTAATTAATAAATAATATCAATCATAATTAATTAATACACATTCACTATATAATCCATGACAACATATATAAATATTTAATATAGAAGCCTAGAGTGCCAACTTTCTATAAAATTAAATTCAAGCATAGTAGAGATCGAGATCACATAATTTATACATATAGCATGATCACAAACTCATAAATTTATGTAAAAAAAAAAACATATCTCTTATACCAATTGTCAAAAAATAATATGCAACAGAATTTTAAAATTTTATATGCCAGAGTATTTTCCAAAACACAAGTTTGACACACTATATTTATAAATTAACCAGATCTTACTAACTTCATAAATGCAGAAAAGCCCCTGTAATTCGTGAAGAGTGTAATATTTTAGAAGAGCGTCAACCAACTGGTCTTCTTTACTATTCTCTATCCACGATCGTAGTGCGTGTGGGCGCACATCGTTCAGCCTTTCCCTGTGACTTTCCTTCCAACCAATCAAGAAAACCCAAAGCTATAATTCGTGATGTATGAACAATAGCTTTTTGGGGAGTTTTAAAGTCTCACTAGCAAAGTCTTACTCTAAATTTCCCAAATGATCTAATTAACTTATGAGACTCACTCCTTTTTTATAGAGGTTAGGTCTAGGAGAGTCATTCCTTGTCAAATAAGGACTCAAAAATTTGAATTAAAATCAAATTAGGATCAATATCTGATAAAATTAGCATGAAAACACGTGATCTTTTTATCGCTCAATCGACAGGCCGAACTTGTAGATCAGCCTGCCGAACCTCCTCCATCGGCAAGCCAAACTTAAAGATCGACTTGTCGAACTTACGATAAATAATCCTTGCGAATCTTTATTCCCCACCTGAGATCCTTGGGATAGAGCCTCAGTTTTAATTTAAATAACCCAATAAAGAAGTTATCTAATTAAAACATTCATATCTAGATAATCTCTAGGCAAATAAATATTCTTGAAAATTCAACAAGTTTATCTTGAATTAATTTCTTCAAAATTAATCAAATCGATAAACAGACATGAATTATCTGACCCCGAAAATTCAAAAAGTTTATCTTGAATTATTTTTTCTACAAAATTAATTCAACCGATAAACAAACATGAATTACCTGATCCTATCGAATTTCAACCAATCTGATAATTTTGATATAAGTCACCAATTATTGGAAAAGCACGTCGTATCATTATAGGATTAATTACGAGCTAGCAAATGGGACCTAATGGACCTATATAGTTCAAGCTCCTGATAATTATATAACCTAATATTCCATATATGCATTTTATAATCATCATATCTAACGCTACTCCACTAAAAGCTTAGAGCTACACTCTCAAACTATGTAAAATTACGAAGCCCATATAGCTAAGTCTCTATAACATATCATAATATATCGTACCCCCATAAGATTATCCATAATCGCTTAAGGATAAATTTTTTCTAACCTTCACGATTATTTTTATCTCACATTCCATTATCTCACCATCAAAAAACTTACCATCCAAAGACGGTATACCATTCAGTTGCACCTATGTATCCAAAGGGTTAAGTGCTCCTATTTTTCAATTATAAGTAACGCATATAAGAAGATATCAATTACTCCTAAAGCGGAGCTATGGATTCCATATCTATGAATAACATGTCTACACTATCAAGAGTCATGTCTCTAACGTACCGGCATACGTACCAACATAAAATGTGGATGTCACCCTTTGGTACATCAAAAGACTGTTGGAAAAATAATACGCAGCAGAATTTTAAAAATTTTACATCAGAGTATTTTTCAAAACACAAGTTTGACATGTTGTATGCATAAATTAACTAGATCTTACTAACCTTTGAATGCTGAAGAACTCCCACAACCTATGAAGAGAAGTAACATTCTAGAAGAGCCGTAACCAACTAGTCTTCTTTGCTATTCTCTATCCATGATCGGAGTGAGTGTGGGCTCACATGTATAGCTCTTCCACTAGGTGACTCTCCTTCCAACCAATTGAGAGAACCCAAAGCAAGTGTTTGTGATTTATGAACAAAAGCTCTTAGGGAGTTTTCAGATTCTCACCAACAGAATACCACTCTTAATCTCTCAATTGATCTAAATAACTTATGTGACTTACTCACAATGTATAGAGGTTGGGTCTAGGGACTGTCCTTATCAGATTATGTCTCAAAATTTGAATCAGAATCAAATTCGAATCAATATCTAATAAGATCCGTGTAAAAACGCGTGATCTTATCCTTCACTCATCGGCAGGCCAAACTGCTAAAAAAATATCTCAACAAATCTTATATTTTTCACTCGAGATTCTATAGGATAAAGTCTCAGTTTTAATTCAAATAACCCAATAGAAAAGTTATCTGATTAAAACAACTTTATCTAGACAATCTCTAAGAAAAAAAATGAATTCCTAATAATTCTACAAGTTTATCTTGATTTAATTTATCCAAAATTAAATCAACCGATGAACAGACAAGAATTATCCGATCCCAATAATTCAACAAGTTTATCTTGAATTAATTTTATCACAAAATTAATTCAACCAATAAACAGACATGAATTATTTGATTCTTTCAAATTTTAACCAATCTAATAAATCCGACCTAAGTCACCAATTATAGGAAAAGCACGCCATATCGTTACAAGATTTTGTGAGCTAGTAAAGGGGACCAAATAGACCTATATAGTTCAAGCTCTCGATAATTATGAAACCCAATATCCCAAATATACATTTTATAAATATTAACTCCAATATTACTCCACTAAAAGCTTAGAGTTGCACTCTCGACTACATAGAATTACGAAGCCTATATAGCTAAGTCTCCATGACATATCATAGTGTATCGTATCCCCATATGATTATCTATAATCGGCTTAAGGACAAGTTTGTCTTATTTTCTCGATTATTTTTATCTTACGTTCCATTATCTCACCATCGGAAAACTTACCATCCAAAGACAGTATACCATTCGGTTACACCTATGTATCCAAATGGTTGAGCGCTCTAGTTTTTCAATTATAGGATAACGCATATAAGAGGATATCACTACTCCTAAAAAGGAGCTATGGATTCCATATCTATGAATAATAGGTCTACGTTATCAAGAGTCATGCCTCCAACGTACAAACATGCATACCACTATTAAGATATGGGTGTCACCCTTTAGTATATCAAAAGACACAAGTCAAGACAACAAGCCCATTATTCATCTCAAGATTAAGATACGGTATAAATGATTGTCTAAAGTGAATCAATTTGTCGAGATAGAATTATTAATCCAAATCAATTCACTTGATGTCTTGATCTAACACATCGTCACCTATGACAACGTGCTAATGTTTCTATTCATGGAGTCCACCTTCGATGGCCAAGACAAACCATCTCCCAATTGGGATATAGACAACATAACAATCTTTACATGAATAAAGCCCCCAACTTTATTCCCTCGATTGTAGATCTTATGATTTAGACCATCACCTTAAGAATCGTGTCTTCCGTATAATCTATCCATCATATGCCCAATTCTTAAAGGTTTAGATCGACAGTCTCAGACTATTGTTTGCTTAACATACATTCAACAAATATAAACGTAAAGAGGACAAGATTTGGTATATAAACAATAAATAAATTCTTTATTGATAAAAATGTCTCCAAAAACTTATTACATTTTTACTCCTTAGGGCATACATGTCTAACAAAGACACAAGTCAAGACAACGGACCCACTATCTATTTCAGGATTAAGATACAATACAAATGATTGTCTAAATAAATCGATTTGCTAAGACAAAATTATTAATCCAAATAAATTCACTTTATGTCTCAATCTAACACATCGTCACCTATGACAATGCGCCAATGTTTCTATTCATAGAGTCCACCTCCGATGGCCAAGACAAACCATCTCCCAATAGGGATATAAACAACATAAAAATTTTTGCTTGAATAAAGCACCCAACTTTATTCCCTCGATTGTAGATCTTATAATTTAGACCGTCACCTTAAGAATCGTGTCTTCTACATAATCTGTCCATCATATGCCCAATTCTTAAAGGTTTAGACCGATAGTCTCAGACTATTGTTTGCTTAACATATATTCAGTAAATATGAACTTAAAGAGGACAAGATTTGGCATATGAATAATAAATAAATCCTTCATTGATAAAAGTGTCTTCAAAAACATGTTACATTTTTACTCCATAGGGCATACATGTCTAACACTAAGGCACCTCAAGAGGAAGAAAACATGAGACGAGTACCCTATGCATATGTCCATCATATGCCAAATCGTGTCTTCTACATAATCTGTCCATCATATGCCCAATTCTTAAATGTTTATACTGATAGTCTCAGACTATTATTTGCTTAACATACATTCAGCAAATATGAACGTAAAGAGGACAAGATTTAGCATATGAATAATAAATAAATCCTTTATTGATAAAAGTGTCTCAAAAACATGTTATATTTTTACTCCCTAGGGTATACATGTCTAACACTAAGGCACCTCAAGAGAAAGAAAACATGAGACGAGTACCCTATGCAGACGAGTACCCTACATGTCTAACACCAGAGGAACCTTGGCACTCTTGTCGGCTAGACGAACCATAACACCACTCTGCCCCTAGCTCTTCCATGACAAGCAGGATGAACCCTAAGGGAGGATGGCTAATAGAGTGCCAACGCTCCCCATACAAGTGAACAATCAGTTCTATTATCATATTAAAAGAAAATTCAAATAAACATGCATCAGATTTAACGAGAAACAGAAAAAGATTTAAAAGGATTAGATTCAATGGGCAAAGAAATATGACTAGCAAGGGCAAACATATTAATTGGCACAACCTCCATAATGAAACTAAATAAAGTATATGCAAATGCTTTGTGCTACTTCATATACAAATGATAGATGTAGTGATTTATGATAGAGTCGATGTATACAACGTCGTTTCATAACTCTTTTTATTTTTCAGTGTGACTAGAAATATTCCTTTTTGTCTGTTTTGTGAGTCCCAATTTCAATTAGGGCTGGCAGTAAATGTGTTCACGTTTATAGTACGACACATTTAAGCCAAACACAAACACAACACAATTAATAAACGTGCTAACCCACGTAACCTTACTATTTGTATTCACATAAACGTGCTAACCCGCGTAACATTACTATTTGTATTCACATGTTCTATTAAGTTACTTAATATTTAATTTTTTTTACTATATAAATTTTATATTTTTTTTCTCTAAATTTTTTTTTTAATTTTAACTACCAAATTTAAAACTAAAAATAAAAATAAATTAAAATGAATAAAAATTATAATAATATTCCTTTATTAAATATTTTCAACTACATTTTTTCTCCAGTATTTTAAAGAGCCCAACCTTTTGATGAGCCCAAATTGAAGAACAACTATTATAAAGCCATTTGGCTTATTGGTAACACAAGTAAAAGAAGGGTGGAAGCTAGTCCTTATATAGAGAGGAGTTGTGAGAGGATTCTACTTGCCTCTCGATGTGGGACTTTTGCGTTGGAGTTCAAAATAGTAATAGAATCAAAATAAATAAAAAAGGTGTCTATTTGACATTAGATGCTTATCCAGTGTGGCGGTGACAAGAGCAACCTTATACCTTGAGGTGCAAGGTTTGAGTCTTTGCACACGCAAAATTTTTTTGTTTTAAGCTTATATTATTTAATATATAAATATATATTTCTTGATTGATTTTATTGATATTTTAGTGGAAACATAGGCCTAAAATTGGTGTATTTTTCATATAATTGTATTTTTAGTATAATCACTTAACATAAAAAACTTAAAAAAGGGTTTTTTTTAATTGGCTTAAATTAAAAATAAATTAAAAATTAAGGTTACATATCCTAGGTATATACTCTAATAATAATTAATAGAAAGAATGTTTTATAAAGTTATAAAACACATCTTAAACTTAATTAATTAGTTTCAACAACCTATTAGTTTTGACTACAGATTTTATATTCTATATTTTCTTCTATTTTATTTTAATAAATATACTTGAAATATATTTCTTTTATTAAATACTATAGTTATTAAACGTGTAGGTCGTGTCATGTCGTGTTGACATGTTTACTACACATTTAATTAAGCGTGTTAAACGTGTTAGTACAAATCCAACACGTTTAATTTTGTGTTATTCGTGCCAACCCGTTTATAGTTCAATTAATATACATGCGTTCCAAACCCGTTTATATCATGTCATTTTCATATCGTATTATCATACCGTGTCCGAAATTGCCGACCCTAATTTTAATTTTATGATGGATAAGGTCATTGTGGTTACAAACTCTATTCAATTACTTTTTTGTATGGGCCTTTAATTCTTCAAGACCATTACTTATGGCCGATTATACGTTGGGCCCATCAATGAAGGGCTTTGATTCTTTGGTAACATTACTCAATTTCTGTACTACTAGCACTAGAGTGTGTTTTAGTATGCCTTAAGTATACACTCACTTCGATGTATGATAATCAAAAAGGTCATAATTTTGATCACTTTTGAAACAACAAAACTTCCATTAGTTTGGCATAAAAATTATGATTATTTTCTTTTCTTTTTTAAGATGGTATAAGATCCCTTTTACATCTTACATGTCAAAGAAAAATAATGACATATTGTATGCTTAAATTATGTTCTGTATATATTCTAAGTATGATGACTCAATTTCTTGAGTCGTTATTTAACTTGTTTAAACTTAATTTTACAATCTTAATCTTACTTATCAATTAGAAGAAAATGTGGAATAATTTATTCTCAAAACTATTGTAACTTTTGTTGCAACATAGACAGAAACGTAAGTACAAAACATGTACTCATACTATCTTAAAACGGTTTCCACAAACATGCTTAAAACATTTGCTCTCTTAAAACTTTAAATTGCATAGTTGTACCATCTTGTAAATAACGGTACTAATTATTATCCTATCAAACAGTGAAAACTAACTACAATGGTATCCATATTCCAATGTTTGCTTTCATTCCACTACCATGCCAAGCCTATGAAACATTCATATTGGCTTTCAAAGTATCCCTAAATATGACAAATCTTGCATCCCCATAACTTCCACATGCCTCTCAAAGACTCTCCCAGTAAGTGTCTCATGAATGGGTCAGCTAAATTGTCTTTTGACGCGATTTTGCACACCATAACATGCCCACCCTCGATGAGTCCTTTATCACATGATACTTTCGATCAATATGCTTACTCTTCTTGTGAAATCTTGGTTCCTTAGCATTAGCTATCGCTATACTATTATCATAGTATAGTGAAACCGCTTTATCCATGCCAAGAACAACCTTAAAAACCCTAAGGAACTTGTGGAGCCACACTGCTTCCTTTAATGCAACTTTCCTTGAGGAGAGTTACATGGATGACTTTAAGCCTCGAAGCAAAGTGGTGCTCGAGGAGTTGAGGAGTGATTTGATCACTCTGGGGTTCCAACAAAAACCACTCCAATCGGTGTAGAAAAACCAAACGAACCCGAACAACAACCTAAGGGGCCTCGGTGTGGTGGGAGGATCGGGCGTCAACCTGAGAGGTATATGTTCAATGGTGAGGCCTTCCTAGCTGAACCGGATGAACATGACAGGGATCCTTACACTTATGTAAAGGCTATTGAGGATGTTGATTTGAAACTCTAGACAGAGTCTATGACCACAGAGATGAAGTCTGTGGAGACTAATCGGGTCTAGGAGCTTGTGGGTCTTCCCGAAGGAGTAAAACCTATAGAGTGTAAGTGGATCTACAAGAGAAAGAGAGGAGTGGATGGAAAAGTTGAAACCTTTAAGGCTAGACTAGTAGTTAAGGGATACATGCAAAAGAAAGGAATCGATTATGAGGAAACCTTTTTGCCTTTAGCCATGCTTAAGTCCATCTGGATTATCTTGTCCATAGCTGCCGCTACCGCTTTCAACTACAAGATTTGATAGATGGATGTCAAGATGGCCTTTCTAAATGGCTATCTTGATGAGTTCATTTATATGAAACAACCAGACGGGTTTAAGGTCAAGGGTTAGGAGGGTAAGGTTTGTAAGCTGCTAAAGTCAATTTATAAACTTAAGCAGACTTCCCATTCTTGGAACATAAGATTTGATCATGTGATTAGGACTTATGGGTTCGCACAACATGTGGATGAACCATGTGTTTATAAACACATAAAGGATGGAAAGGTGGTTTTTCTATTGCTCTATGTAGATGATATTCTGCTAATTGGCAATGACATTGGGACGTTGTCATCAGTCAAATTATGGTTGACCAAGCAATTTGACATGAGGGACTTGGGTGAGGCTAATTTTGTTCTCGGTATCTAGATCTTTTGGGATTGAAAGAACAAAATGATAGCTCTGTCCCAGGCCAGTTACATGGATAAAATTCTCAAGAGGTTTGCAATGCAGGATTCCAAGAAAAGTGGGCAGCCATCTAGGTTTGGAATTACTCTTTCTAAGAAAGACTCTTTAAAGTCTGAGGAAGAAAGAGAATACATGAAGAATGTGTCTTATGCTTCGGTAGTGGATGGTCTCATGTATGCTATACTTTGCACATGATCAGATATTTGTTATGCAGTTGGGATTGTAAGTTGATTTTAGGCAGATCTAAGACCAAATCACTGGGTTACGGTCAAGCATATTTTCAAGTACCTAAGAAGAACTCGAGGGTATATGCTTGTTTATTCGGATGATGATTTGACTCCTCTAGGATACACAGACTCGTATTTTCAATCCTGTCTAGATTCGAGGATATTGACTTTTGGTTTTGTGTTTACTCTGGGCAGTGGTGCTATCAGTTGTAAAAGTGTGAAGTAAGATTGCACTTCGGATTCAACGATGGAGGACTTTATTTTCCTTTGGATTATAGAAATAACCCCCTTTAGTCCCTTTTGAATATCCTACAAATGAGCAAACTTTCGAACGTGCTTCCAACTTATCTAAAGTGAATGGATTTGCCAAGACAGAATTATTAATCCAAATCAATTCACTTTATGCCCCAATCTAACATATCGTCACCTATGACAACGTGCCAATGTTTCTATTCACAGAGTCCACCTCCGATGGCCAAGACAAACCATCTCCCAATTGAGATATAGACAACATAACAATCTTTACATGAATAAAGTGCCCAACTTTATTTCCTAGATTGCAGATCTTATGATTTAGACCATCACTTTAAGAATCGTGTCTTTCACATAATCTGTCCATCATATGCCCAATTCTTAAAGTTTAGATTGACAGTCTCAGACTATTGTTTGCTTAACATATATTTAACAAATATAAACGTAAAGAGGACAAGATTTGTTATATAAACAATAAATAAATTCTTTATTGATAAAAATGTCTGTAAAAACTTATTACATTTTTACTCCTTAGGGCATACATGTCTAACAAAGGCACAAGTCAAGACAACGGGCCCACTATCTATTTTAAGATTAAGATACAACACAAATGATTATCTAAACAAATCGATTTGCTAAGACAAAATTATTAATCCAAATCAATTTACTTTATGTCCCGATCCAACACATCGTCACCTATGGCAATACGTGAATGTTTTTATTCATAGAGTCCACCTCCGATGGCCAAGACAAACCATCTCCCGATAGGGATATAGACAACATAAAAATCTTTGCTTAAATAAAGCGCTCAACTTTATTCCCTCGATTGCATATCTTATAATCTAGACCATTACCTTAAGAATCGTGTCTTCTACATAATCTGTCCATCATATGCCCAATTCTAAAAGGTTTAGACCGATAGTCTCAAACTTTTATTTGCTTAACATACATTCAGCAAATATGAACGTAAAGAGGACAAGATTTGGCATATGAATAATAAATAAATCCTTTATTGATAAAAGTGTCTTCAAAAACATGTTACATTTTTACTCCCTAGGGCATACATGTCTAACACTAAGGCACCTCAAGAGGAAGAAAACAGCAGACGAGTACCCTATACATCTGTCCATCATATGCCAAATCATGTCTTTTACATAATCTGTCCATCATATGCCCAATCTTAAAGGTTTAGACCGATAGTCTTAGACTATTGTTTGCTTAACATACATTCAGCAAATATGAACATAAAGAGGACAAGATTTGGCACATAAATAATAAATAAATCCTTTATTGATAAAAGTGTCTCAAAAACATGTTATATTTTTACTCCCTAGGGTATACATGTCTAACACTAAGGCACCTCAAGAGAAAGAAAACATGAGACGAGTACCCTATGCATTTGCGATGGGAAGTCTAATGTATGTCATGTTGTGTACAAGACCTGATATTTGCTATGCTGTGAATATTGTTAGTCGGTATCAATCCAACCCAAGATTGATCAATGGGTGGCAGTTAAACACATTCTCAAGTATCTCAGGAGAATGAGAAACTATATGCTGTATACTCTGGTGAGAATTTGATTCCCACTGATACACTAATTTTGATTTTCAATTAGAAAAAGCAACACGTAAATCTGCGTCTAGATCATTGTTTACTTTTAGTGGTAGAGCCATAGTTTAGAGAAGCATCAAACAATCTTCTATTGCTGATTCGACTATGGAAGCTGAATATGTGGCTGCTTGTGAAACAGCTAAAGAAGCTATTTGGCTCTGTAAGTTCTTACATAATCTAGAAGTCATTCCAGACATAGATAAACCACTCATTTGATCAGAGAAGCCATAAAAGACGAAAATGTATAAAGTGAAAATATCATTTGATTAGAGAAATAATGCATCGAGGCGATGTGAAAGTTGTGAATATAGTGTCAAAACACAACTTTGCCGACCTTTTCATGAAGACATTACCTACAAAGAGCTTCAAAGGACATTTGGAAGGCTTAGGTCTTAGAGACATGTCTCACCTGCTTTAGGGCAAGTGGGAGATTGTTGGCTTAGGCTTAGGATTAAGCTGCAACATTGTACATATTGTTAATAAATAAGTAAAGTGACATTTATAATTATTTTTGTTACTTATATTTTTTATGAACATTAAGAAAATTCCATGATAATTTATGTGACTATAAATTTAGCATACATGTGTTATATGCTTAGGGATAAAATTTAGAGATAATAATCTAAATAGTCCATAGCAATTAATTAAAGTTTGAGATCTTTTATTAAATATTACAAGTACAATCCAATCTCATTTGGAATGAAATAGTCTTATCCGTGCTGTTAATTTAGAGACATTGGATTGGAGGTACTTTATATAATAAGATTATATAGGACTAGACCATATAAATTATGAATCCCTAATAATCATCCATTACAAATAAAGTATTCAAATTTATTACCATGATGATCATATATTTGACAGTCTTAATCCTAAGTATTTATTATACTCATATTTATGACATTATGTTTTTTTACTTAAATGGGAAGATTTTTCTAAACACAGATCATATCTTAGTATTTTGGAAACATAACGGAATAAATGGCTAGGCATAATATTATACAGATACAGGATCCATTCCTTCTTTATGGAAGTCAGAAAAATAGCTTCTTGAGTGATGATTCGATGTTTGAACAGTAAAGGGCTCATTCATAATAAGATTATGAATTAACTATTCATTTGAGAATTATTGAAACTCAAGAATAAATATATAATAAGAGACGTAAACAGAAATTGAACCTAGCTTTTATTATGAACTATTTATGGAAGATTGACTTATATGTAATGATTATATCAATGGATTACTTGTTAATTTTCTTTGAGTAATTTTCACTATAATTTCAAGAGTTTAGTTTCAGTTTTTTAGTGGAATAATACTGAAACTAATAAATTTGGCATATTTATTAAAGAGTTTGATTAATTGTCAAATTTATTGGAGCTTGGGTTATAGGTGTATAGGTCTCTAATGCCACCTCTATAATACTGTATTGGATTTAATGCATAGAATGAGTTATATATATTTAATTTGAAATTATTAAATTTTGAATTAATTATTCACACTTAAGATATTAAGTGACACAAAAAATATTCTATATGACGTATAATATAATGTGATAAATATTGTCACATCTAACTGAGTATTAGTTAATTAATTAATTGATTATATTTAATTAATGAGATTAATTGAATATGTTTTAAATTAATTAATTGATAATATTTGAATAAGTAGATTATTTAAATATAATTTTAATTTTATGTGTGACACATGTGTGATGGGACCACATTTTGTCTTTTTCAACATGGACATAAAATTAAATTATTAATTAATTTAAAATATATTCTTAAATAAATATAATTTATTTTTGAATTTAATTACATATATATATTATAAGATTTTAATTATATTATATATATATACAAAATCATTGACGTAATTTACGTAGTGCTTTTTTTAAATAAATAAATATTTATATAATATTTAGAATCACGAACATGATTCTTTAATATGCATATATATATATATATATATATATATATATATATATAACTAGAATCGCATTATGCGTGATTTGTTTTAAAAAAAGATAAAAAAATATAGAGTATATCATTTCTCTATATATCTAACAGGGTGGTTATTTAAATTTAAAAAAAAATAAAATTAATTAAAAATAATTAATTGTTTAGATATAAAAGATAAAGATAATAGTTATGGTCTGTTGTCCCATGTATTAAGCACACAGTAGATTTACAAAAGTATGAGGTTAATTTATTGTTACAGTTTGACTGTCACTCGTCTTTCAATTGATGTGGTGACTTAGATTAAAAGATCGTGGTGTCAAAGAAGAAAGCTATGATACCCTGATAAATTTTCAAAATGTTTGTAAAAATTCTCAAAGCTTTTTATTATTAATTAAAATTATATAGTTATTCTTAATGAACAAAGTTTTCAGAAAATTTTTGTTCGCCAATAATTTGTTCCTTCTACTGCGTTCAACCTTAATTCCAACATAAGAGCCAATTGAACAGGTGTCACATTGGTAGCACATGGTGAGATAGACTCGGCTAGGGGTTATTTGTGTTTTGCCACGAGAGTTTTCAAGTGCACGAAGACTGTGTAAACCTCTTATACGTATTCTTTTTTCTTTTTTCTTTTTTTGTGTAATTGTCCATCTAGAATAATTTTTCTCTCAAATTTTTTCCTACTTAACATCCTTTTTCTACAGCCATCTCAAATTATTTTTCAAAATAAAACTCCTTAAACATCTACGTTGCCCCACTATTTTTTTCTTTTAAATTTTCTCTAATTATATATATACACATATATTCTCTAAACTAGATCATTTTTGAATAGCCAAACTAAACTTTTAAGAGATCAATAGATCAAGAAAAAAATTAATTTCGTAAGAAAATTTTATGCATGATATTTACCGAACTGAATATGCATGTACTTTCAACAAGTTAATTTAAAACAGTAGGAACGAAATTTGCAAGGAAAGAACTATTTAGTATACAGATTTGACAAACATTTCCTATTTCAAAAATTAAAATCAGCCTGAATCTTATTCAAGTGAAAGATTCTCACGTCAATGTTAAATGTATTTTTTTTTTGACTACCTATATGTTATTTCAGCAAAATAGAATTGCCCAAAAATCACTATTTTTTTGGTCATCTTATTGTTTAACTTGCAGTGCTTGTTCTCATCAACGGTATTGCAGCGTCCTTGTTTTCTTTAATGGGAATCAGGTTGTTGCCTTGTCAGCTCTGTGGTATCATCGGAATAAATCTAGCTCTGATCAGAAACTCTCAAGTTTCTTGGATTCAGATATGTTTCAATTTGTTTTCCTTTTTTTTCTCTCTCTTCTAAAATGTTTTAAAATTAAAATATCAAAAACGGCATTTAGGTCCCAAAAATAAAAGATACTAGGATGATATTGGGCCTTTTTGGAAGCATTTTCAAAATGATTTGTTTTGAGTATAAAAAGGAAATGAGAATATTTTTGGATTCGCATTATGAACCTTTTTGAAATTGTTTTTGATTATTTTTTTTGAGTGAATTTGGATGAAGTAAGAAGTAAAACTCCAGTTGGTTAGATTTCTTAAACTATCTGTTGAGTACATGAAACAATTAACCATCTTTAACTATTATATTAAACAGTTAACAACTAATCATCAATTATATAATAAAAATTGACATATTAGTAAATTAAAAGGAAAAACCACTTTTACATGTTTTCCTTTTTCTTCACAAAAAATGAGCCCATTTTTTAATTATCTTGACCAGTAGAAATATACGAAAGGTAGTCTCGTCCGTTCCAACTAGTAGCTAGTAGCTCCGTCATTGATTTTTCTCTCTTTCGGCCTTAAGTCGAGTAATCGAAATAGGATGCCCTAGATTTGACATGTCTTTTGGTAGAAGTAATATGAAACTTAAAATAGAATAATAATTATGGGTGTGTTCAATAATCACAAGTAAAAAGAGAAATTAGTCTACGAGTTATGTTCGAAACTACATATCAAACAAACACTACCTAAACTGTTGAATTACGAGGTACTCAATGGAATACTCAGAAAATGAAGGTCCTAATGTAACAACGCAGAAACTAAAGAACTAGAATGATTCTCAAAACTTAACGGCTAAGAATTAAAAACTGAAGAATAAACATATACATTTTTTTAGCTTACCAATTAAGTGTCCAACTTGTTAACAACCATGGTCAAAAAGTTGTTACACCAAAAAAAAAAAGTAAAAAAGAAAAATTGTGAGAGGGTATTGGTGGAAGTTAGAACAGGGCCAAACGGACAAATGTAAGATTTTTTTTTTTTTTTTCATCTTTATATAAAAGGCAGCGGTGACCCACAAGGCCCAGCAGGAATCATTCATGTTGTAAACTTTCAATGTTGTGAAGATTGTGAAGAATCCCAGTTTTAAAGTTCAATACCAAATCTACCTTGGCATGGACGTGGGGGTGGGGGACCGTTACTCTTCTTTTTTTTTTTTTTTTTTGGGCTCTCCCCAAACAGATCAGTCACCCTTACGACATTACAATCGCAATTAAAATAAATGAATAATTTTTCCCTTTGCGTGTATGTTCGAATTGATTGATAATTTGTCCTTGACTTTTGCTATTGGATTTTGGAAAAACATGGTTTGTTAACTATGTCAGAGTGGCAACTTTGAAGCTTGATTTTAAGTGGGTCCTACTAGGCTTTTGTCGAAGATCAAATTAAGTTCGAATTCCATTCTGTGATCTTTGAAAGGGTATATTATTTGCTCAAAGAATTAATGAATGAATGAAATTTTAACATCCAAAGCGTACCCTATCAAATTAGGAAATAGTTGGAAGATAGGAAGTCCCACATGGAAAAGGAAGCAAGGCTACTTGATGTTTAAATAGGAATACTCTTTTTCCTTAATAGTTTATGGCGATGCTCATTGGAACCTAATTATAAGATTAATACTGAAATTTTGTCTAGGTCGTTGGTTAAAATAGTCACGAGTCGCAAGTTAGCTCAAGTTTAAAAAAACTCACAAAATTCTTCCTTACTTTCTCATTTGCTCTTTTTCTTTGAAACTTTATTTGCTTTTGTATCTTGTAATTATGCTTATTTTATTAATATTCTCATAATCTCAACATAATTATTGTCTACATTAGTTATCTTATTTGCCTATTGTACTATTCAACCAACAAACTCTTACGTTTCCAATTGGTAGGAGCATTGTCGTTGGAAAATATTTGGTGGCAGTGCGGGCGCCAAGTAGTACAACTAACCGTTTGAACTCCATGTTATAAGCTCTAATTTATACCTCTTCTTTTCTTTTTTTTCCCTTTCATACATACCACTTTTAGCATTTAAAATACCTAAACTATGGAAAACCCTAATACTCACTTTCTCTGTTCCTCTCTTCTCTATAGAACACCGCTGATGCTACCCGTACTCTAGCTCTAACATGGCTCGTACCCCAACTTCAAAACCGCCCCTCGCTGTCGAGCCACAATGCGGTTGTGTATGATCTCTAAGACTAGGGTCATTGATCTTGATGACAACAACATTGTGGGAGTACAACGACTACTCGGTCGACGAAAGTTTCTTCGCAATGGATGGCATGATGAGCGGTGATCTCTCAGTTTCTTTGCAATCTCCCACAAGGATTTGTTGATGACGAGGCTTCAGCCTTTCAGTGAGGTTTCCTTTGCAATCTCTGATGGTCTTCATCACATTTTTAATGAATCTTCTTTCTAGCATTTAATGTTCTTCTACGTAGTCTCATAATTATGGCTGCATGATCTCTTGTGTTGCTTTACTTGGCTGCAGTTTGAGAGAGGAAGCGATGGTCTGATGAGTATTTAGGGTAGGATTAGCGTTGATTTTTGGGATTTTCAAATTTGGGCTTGAGCTTTGGTCCATTTGGGTGCTTTTTTTAGGCCAGTAGCGTTTGGTTTGGGCTTAGGACAGGATCAAAGAAGAAGTTCGTTTTATCTTTTTGGATTTTGGTACTTTTACAATTTGAATTTTTAATATATTAGCACGTTGTCCCTTAAATAGACATCCAAAAAAGTTTCCATGGATATTTAATTTTAAGAAACTCCCTCTCAAATTTTATAGCACTCTATTTTTTATTATCATATTTGTATCAGGTTCTTATAGCTTTCATACTTTTTCGTTTTGATTTGATTTTTTGACCTAATCCAATATTTAAAAATATGCACTACTGGTAGGGGTTCATTATTGGTCCCAAGATTTCAAATAAATATATTTATATTGGTTTTGATGATAACAAACAATTATTGCGAAATTGCAATTAATTTATCTTGAATATGTGGTGCTACTCTTGAAGAAATGCTCAAGATTATTGGAAGAAAATTCGTTAAGTAATGACTCTAGTGCAACATTGTGAAGAAT
The DNA here is from genome assembly GCA_025403435.1 of Artocarpus heterophyllus. NCBI lineage: Eukaryota > Viridiplantae > Streptophyta > Magnoliopsida > Rosales > Moraceae > Artocarpus > Artocarpus heterophyllus. The sequence goes on from CM046351.1 coordinate 20,644,573, forward strand.
TATAACACCGAGAGCTTGCAGATTGAAGTACAGGATTAACAAGCATGAAAAATATATTTAAATTTTACTTTAAGCTTGTAAGATGTTAAAGTTTGCATATAATTTTTATCAATATTTTTGGCTCAAGTTTGATCATATCTACTTGTGTCAAAAATATTTATAAAATGAAAATCTTAAGCTCTTTGGGACTAAAACTGAAAAATATTTTTGAAAACTGTATGGCATTTTTCAAAATACTTTTCTATCATTTTTATAGCTTAATATTTAATTTTGATGCTAAAATTATATTTTCTCTGATTTTAAAATTGTTTTCAAATAGTTTTTTGGTATCTGGGCTTCTAAAGGAGGTGTGCTCGACCACACCCAGTATAGTGGGGTCGATTGCTCAGCCTAAATTGGGTTGGTCCTCATGCAGCAGTTCGATCACGTCATGTGTATGGCAATTGACCACGCTTTCGAACAGCTAGTTTGCATGTTTTGGTATAAATACCTCTTTTTTGACCTTAGGGATAACTTTTGACACCTTGAACATATATTGAATCATATTCTAACTGTCTACAAGCGTTGATCATTCTTTTGATCCAAACTTGTTCAAAAATCATCTTGTGAGCTTATACATCTCCTAGTTGCTTCCAAATTGTAATCCAATCATTCTTAGGAGGTATGAGATAGTTGTTAAAATCTTTAATCCTTGCAAAACTAAGTATTATAGGTTTCCAAAACCTTATCAAATTTCGGGAAGTGTTTGGTTAGCCAATATCCATAAAATTGGCGGTTGTAAGAGGTTGTAGTGAGCCTTAGGTAGAAGAAGTCACGGATTGTACAAAGAGGGATTGTACAAAGAGTAATTGTACCAAAAAGTCAATCGGACTAGTGAAAGAAGTCGTACTTGCTAGGCTCGGTGACAGTGTTCGTAGATTTCCGAACCACTATATATCGCGTTTGTGAAAAAATTAGGTTTAAAACATTGTTAAAAATCTTAAAATTCCGTCAATTCTTTCTCCTCTCTACCTCTCTATCACCTTCCTCATTAGTACCAACGCCGAAGCAGCCGGTCAGCAAATACGATATTTACCAATAAACATACATAGTCAATGGCATTGTTGCCTGCTTCATTATTGACCTGTACATACCATATTAAACAGTAAATACATGGATTTATCCAAATGACTTTAACAACGTCGTCTGGTAATAAATACACATATTTATATTAAAATATCAGTATGATTATGGAATCATCACCGACCAAAAAAATACCGTTTACTATTAAATATGCAAATTTACTGCTACAACTCTAGCGCTGTCACTAACTTATAAATTTATAGATTTTCATGTATTTATCGGGAAATGCAATATGCATTTATTGGAATGACTATAACATCGTCACTCGGCGGTAAATGCCATAAATACCGAATTTACATGGTTTACAAAAGTGAAGCCGTCGCCATTTCTGAAATCCAAAAATTAAAAAAAAAAAAAGTGTCAAAAACCAAAAATATAGGGGAAAATAACTCTGTTTTTTCCAAGCCACCATCGCCCACATGCCACTTACGTAGACTCGGTAAAGACTCTATAAAAATTACAAGAAACAGTGCTTCGAACTCGAAGACAATCTTTGTCGAATCTCTTCATCTCTTTTCCCACTCTCTCCATTAAACAAAAGAAAAAAAAAAAAGAAAAAAAGAAAACTAGATTTGAACCAAATAGAGGGGAAACTCGAGCTTCATTATTGAGTTTCTTCTTTGGCTCTAGCCTGTCATCTTCTTCGACTCTAGTTTAGGACCTGTCATAATCTCTTTAGCGATGGATGAAATCTAGCTTTTCAATTCTAGCGTCGTTCCTTCAACTTCTGTTCATGATCCTCTTTGATCATCGACGACTCATTGCGTTGGAAGCCCATGCTAGAGATCCATGTTATATGTTCACCGGATGATTTCTCATTTATATTTGTTATGAATGGAATTTTTCCAATAAGTGAAATGCTAAAACTTTGAGTTAGAAAAATCATAAGAAAAAATAGAACATGTTCTTCATCCAATAATGGATAATTTATGGGGATGCACGTAATTTGAAAGGTCATGGAAATATTAATTTTAGAGTCTTATTATGTGGTATATTATTAAGAGTGAAGCTCAAATAAATTATAGATTAATTTATATGTTATTATTGAAGCTTTATTATACATGCCCATCAGGAATAGATGCTGGCTCACTAATTTCTTTTGACAAACTAAGCGAATACAGACTCCCATTGATAGTATAAAAATACACACAAAACGGGCCATTGGCCTATTGGAGTGCATGCCACAATTTTGGTGGACTATGGGCACTAGATACAATCCATCTGGACTATTGGCACCATATAGTAGTATCTTTGGATGAATTAATTGTTCAATTAATTCCCAAAAACTATTCATCCAAATTGGTAATTGAAATTTTGAATAATTAGTTATTAAAATTTGATGCATTTTCTATTACATTAAATTGTCCTACATTTGTTAGTATTTTTTTTTTTTGGTGATTTTTGGTGTTTAGTTTTGTGAAGCTTATGTTTAAATGTTCTAATATAAATACCCTTTTTTGATGAATTTGGAATAAGTTGTCCCTTTTTTTTATAGAACAATGTTGGGTCATTCGTTGCCAATCTATAAATAATGTTATTTACTATATATCTCGAAATCTGGTGGATAGATTGTGAAATGAAAACATTAATATATCCCAAAATCAAACGAGTTGCAAACATTTGAGCCAACATGAATTATAGTATATGATACAATTCCACTCCCTTAACTCAAACCAAAAATCAATTACATTTAGTTGCACTTTTTTTTTTTTTTTAAGAAATCCAGTTATTATTAGAATAAAGGCGAAACAATTGGCCACAATCACAAAGACGGGATAGAACATCGTTTCCACCCTAGATAACACAAGAAGAAAGTGTAGTGTTTGTAAAATTAAAGGGCACGACATGTAAGCATGCCCTAAAAAATTAATCGTGTAGAAACATCAACCAATTATAATAACCAACAAGCACCAGATCATGGGAGCCACCCTCATCTAGCTGCTATGATAACCACCCAACTTACAAATGATCAAATGTAATGGAGGATAAAGAAGAAGTTTACGGACTAAATCTCTAATTTAATAGTCAAAACTATCATAATCCAAATGATCACCATAATCCAAACGACCATACAATTAATATAACATCGATATCGATTTCGACTATCATAATCGAAACGATCACCATAATCCAAACGATCATACAATCAATATAACATCAATATTGATTTTGAACTTTAAGATTATGATATAATTTTTTTTAAAGGAGTGTCAATCATTTTCTTTTGAAAGTGATATCATGTAACGCCCCGAAATTAATTAAATGATATTAGAATGTAAAATGGTGGATTAGTGTGCCATAATGAATATTTTAAACTTAATTTGATCATTTGATGAGATTTTAGACTTTAAAGTTGTTTTGATTATTTTAATGATTTCTAGTTGTTTTCAATCATTTTAATTGTCATTTTTAAATATTTGGGACACAACAATTTGTCAAATGTCAAATATGTTTTGTTTTACAAAACCGTAGGCGGCACATGGTTTTTGCACAGTAAAATCACTCACTTTTTCTCCTATTTATTCTCTCTCCTCTTCCTCTCTCTTCACTCTTAGCTCTCACTCTCTCTCTCTCCCTCTCACGCCCGTCTCTCTCTCTCCACTCTGCCTCTCTCTTTCTTTCTCATTTTCTCTCAAAAATTTTGAGATTTAATCGAGTCCCAAGCTTTGGTTTAGTGGATTGGGAGCTCAGGAATGTGTTTGAGCAACTAAAAATATGATTTAAAACTTCGATTCGAGATTAGTTTTCAAATTTTAAAACTTTTTCAATTTTTTAAATTTTCATGCATTTCGAAATTTAAGCTTGATTGAGCTTAGGAAACCCTTGATTTTAGTTAAAGGAACTTAGAACAACTAGAATCTAAACTTTGTTTGAAGAAAAACGGATTCGAATCAAGATTTTTTATTTTTCTCCATTTTTCACCATTTTTGGATTTTCTTAGATTTTGAGTGCAAATCTTGTTTAAATGAGTTCAAAAGTGTCCTATTATGTTTTTCTATCATCTATGATTGTTTTTCATGCCTAAGATTTGAGAAAAACAGGTTAAAACGAAGATTTGGGTTTTGGGAGACCCAAAACCCGTGGCTGGAAAATTTTAGGATTTTTCAGTTCGGCAGGCCGGATTGAAGAGATCAGCAAGCCAGATTCAAGGGATCGGCAGGCCGGATTCATCCGTCCGACAGGTCAAACTTAAAAAATGTTCGGCCAACCGGACCTGTTCTCCGGCAGGCCAAACTGCACAGTTCGGCCGGCCAAACCAGGGGACCGGCAGGCCGACCCAACAAGGAAAAATTTATGATTTTCATTTGTTTTCACTGTTTCAAACCCCCATTGAAATCTCAACTTTATAAAATGATTTTAAAGGTACAAATGGCACACTAGGACACCATGAAATAGTTTAGCAACTTAGAATGTCTTAAATTAGATGCTGATAGACCTAATTTTATTTAGGATCATTCGTGGTTTTGCAGAGCTAACGTATAGCGGGCCGGGATTACGGCGTGGAGCACCGGCATGAGTATCAAGGTAGGACTTCTACCATTTCCTTGGTAGCCAAGTTTTCAAATAATTTTGGTCTAAAAAGGGGTTTTATCAAAATGTTTTCAATAGTTGATTGAAAAATGAGATTTTATCGGTTATTTTTATAAACCGTAAGTAGAAGTGGACTTCATAATGAACTCTATAATAAATGTAATGAAAATACCTGGTAATTGGGTTTAAATGACAATAGAAATGAAAATAAGGGCATGATGTCATAACAGGGATCGGGTCGTGTAGCACGCGACCTTGAGTGCAGGTCCCGAAACCCAGCTGGGCCACTACGATGGTGTTATTCATATGATTTGCTCATGAAAAGAAATTGATGATCTCTCTAGTCGACCAATAAACTGTTTGGGTAAGAACGGTTTTGTTTAAACTTATTTATTCAAGTTTTCTCTTAAGTAATTTCTAGAATAATGATATTTCCTTCTGAATTTAACAAATTTCTTACAAAATAGTCCTACTGAGCCTTTCACTCACATTTTATTTGTTTTCAAATATTTTCCCCCTCTAGGTAGACTCTATTTAGATTTAGAGAGGATTCAACAGACAGAATTCAGGAGCAGTAGAAGAACTTAGTAGGTTATTTCTATTATTAAATCAAGGCATGTAACGTTTTAATTTTCTCTTTTACTTAGACTGTGGTTGTATTATTATATTGTCAGTACTATGTGTGTGCACAAGTTGTGGATCAATGGGACCTATGCTCATTTCTTTATCTTTTATTATTTTCTTATCAATTATTATGAAAATTCTATACGTTTAAATATCATGCAACTGTTTGTTTAAAAAAAGTTTAAAATTTTTTGCATTTTCTTAATTAATTTAAATACTTAAACTTGTGTTTTAATTAAATTCTATATTAATTGTCTTAATCAATCCGCCATGTCACCTCCCGTACTGCAGGGCGTGACAGAATGGTATCAGAGCTCAAGGTTATGAACCTTGGGAATTGTGCACACATAAGTATGACAATGAAATACTACTAACAGTCCAAATTTTGTTTTCAGAAGTGAGAGAATGGCACCTAGACGTCGTTCGACAACTGACGCCGAGTTTGAAAATGATGAGGGTATGATGAGGGTCATGTTTATGGCATTTCGGTAAATGGTAGCTAGGGCCAGACCAGAGGATTCTGATGTTAGCCATCGGCATACGTATTTTAAGGAATTCCAGCGTGCGTCTATACCGACTTTTGATGGAAATGGGGACCTGTAATTGGCAAAATATTGGTTAGACTCGATCGTGAAGCATTTGGATACTCTTGGTGTGCCATATGAGTATCGTGTAGAATTTACTGCACATAAGTTCAAGGGTGGCGCTAATACTTGGTGGAAGCAAGCTAAGCGTTTGGAACGCAATGGTAACATCAGTTGGGGCAGGTTTGATGAGCTGTTCTCTGACTGGTATTTTTTGCAAGGGTATAGGGACCAAAAGGCGACTAAGTTCTACAGGTTGTAGCAGGATGACTTGTCAGTTCGAGAGTATGAGGCAAGGTTTAATGGGTTGGCCAGGTTTGCTCTATCAGCAGTGGCATCAGAACGTAAGAAACGTATAAAGTTTCAGGAAGGACTCAAGGCTCCTATTCGACGACAGGTGGTTGCTCTATGACTTAGGAGTTTTGGAGAGCTTGTGTCATCCGCAATATCGGTGGAAAATGATTATGCGTAGTATTGTGAGGATCAAGCAAAAGCGTCAGGAGGGCCACAGAGGAGCGGTAGGAAGAGCACCAGTAGTCGTCCAACTCCAGGAAAGAACAAGCAGGGTGGCGTGAACAGTGGTAGCAGTAGTTCATCTAGCAGTGGGCGCAGTAATCCCTACAGCTTCCATTGTCATTATTGCCAGCAGCCAGGACACATCAAGAGGAATTGTCCAATCAGGAGTGCCCGTCTAGGATCTCAGACCGGAGAAGGTGCCAGTCGTCAGCCTTAGCCTCAAACCCTACCTCTGCCTCAGACGCTACCTCTGCCTCAGCAATATCTGTAGTTGCAGTTCCCTCAGTTCTCTCCTCAGCAACTATCATATTCGGCACAAGGGCAGTAGCCGCAGAACTTCCAGCGTAACGTCCCTCAGTATCCAGCACCGAGTACAGCTAGTGTACAGTCGTCTCTGTTACAGCAGTATAAATAATCCAGGGCCTAACAATGTTGGTAAAGGAAAAGGAAAGGCACCAGGTCAGGTTCATACGATGGCAATAGGAGGTTCAGATGCCGAGACCAGCAATGCGGTTGTCGATGGTACGATCTTAGTTTCCCAATCCTTAGCTTATGTTTTATTTGATACAGATACCACTCATTCTCTCATTTTAAGTTCTTTTATACGTGCCTTGGGACTAGAGATAGAAGAGTTCAATGAACCCCTAGTTATAGCTTCTCCCTTGGGGCGAGTGTGTGTGAATTGTATATGTAAAGCTTGTAAAATCAAGATTAGGGATGAGATTTTAAAAAGTGATTTGATTGTACTCCCCATGAGCTCATATGATGTAATCTTAGGGATGGGCTGGTTGTCCAGTTATAATGCAGTTGTAGACTGCCAACTTAGAAAGGTGACCCTAGTGTCTGATAGGGGGACGATGATCACTTACCAGGGTGGTGATGATCGGTTAATGAGTAAGCATCTCATAAATACATATCTTGGAGGGCGAAAGAATCTAGTTTGTCATGCTTTTCTTACAAGTCTAGAAGGTGAGGCCTATGCTTCGAAAAGAAATGTAGCTATACCGGTGGTTGGTGAGTATGAGGATGTCTTCCCCGACAAGTTGTCAGGATTGCCACCTTATCGGGAAATTGAATTTGGTATTGAGTTGCTTTTAGGTACAGCGCCGATTTCAATAGCACCTTATCGGATGGCACCGGCAGAAATGAAAGAATTGAAAAAGCAATTTCAAGATCTTACTGATAAGGGATATATTCGGAATAGTACGTCACTGTAGGGAGCACCAGTTTTGTTTACTAAGAAACATGATGGGACTCTCAGGTTGTGTATAAATTATCGGTAGTTGAATCGTATCCCAGTGAAGAATAAGTATCCTTTGCCCAAGATCGATGAGTTATTCAATCAGTTGGGAGGTTCGCGGTACTTCTTAAAGATAGATTTGCGTTCGGGGTACTATTAGCTTAGGATTAATGAGGAAGATATTCCCAAGACAACTTTCAAGACCCGGTATGGACATTTTGAGTTTCTGGTGATGTCGTTTGGATTGACAAATGCTCCAGCAGCTTTCATAAATTTGATGAACAGGATATTCAGGCCTTATTTGGATCAGTTCATGATCATGTTCATTGATGATATTTTAGTATATTCTCAGACTTGGGAGGAGTATGAGCAGCATCTTAGGATCATGCTTCGGGCTCTGCGGGAGCACCAGTTGTATGCCAAGAAAGAAAAGTGTGAGTTTTGGTTAACGGAAGTCAAGTTTTTAGGTCATGTCATCTCCGAGCATGGTATTTTTGTGGATCCGTCCAAGATTGAAGCCATAGTGGAATGGGAACGACCAAGGAATGTAGCAAAAATCCACAGCTTCTTGGGTCTTGTAGGATATTATAGGAAATTTGTAAAGGATTTTTCAAAGATCGCAGCGCCGTTGACAAGATTGATCAAGAAAAATGTCAGGTTTGAATGGGATGAAAAATGTGAGCTCGCTTTTCAGGAATTAAAGAATCGGTTGACCTCAGCCCCAGTATTGGTTATTCCTAGCAGTGACGAGCCGTACGAGGTTTATACAGATGCTTCAAGACGTGGACTTGGATGCGTGTTGATGCAGCATGGACGCATGGTGGCGTATGGATCGAGACAGCTATGACCTCACGAGCGGAATTATCCTACTCACGACTTGGAGCTCGCGGCAGTGATTCACGCGCTGAAGATTTGGAGATGTTATTTGTATTGGGTGACATTTCAGGTTTTCTCTGATGATAAGAGTTTGAAGTATTTGTTCACTTAGAGGGATCTTAACTTGAGGCAGCGGAGATGGATGGAGTATATGGAGGATTATGATTTTGAGTTACAGTACCATCTTGGGAAAGCTAATGTGGTCGCGGATGCGCTTAGCAGGAAGTCTTCAAGGATTCTCGCTTGTTTGGCTCTTGAAGACTAGAACAGGGATGCGACCGTGAGCGAGTATAGATTATAGTATTATGAAGACTATGATCGAATTTCGGCATACCATATGGAAGCGACCCCAGCTCTTATTCAGATGGTGAAACAGAATCAGTGGCAAGACCAGCATTTGCAGGGAATTTAAAAACGAATTCAGAACAGAGAGCAATTTGAAGAATGAAGGTTGCATGCAGATGGTTTGTTGTATTTCTGTGAGCGTCTAGCAGTTCCAGCAATCGCAGAGGTGACGAAAGCCGTTATGGAAGAAGCTCATAAGTCTCAGTTCGCCATTTATCTGGGAAGCACGAAGATGTATCATGATTTGAAGAGGCAATATTGGTGGAGAGGTATGAAGAAAGATGTTCGAGAGTACGTGGCCAAGTGTATGACGTGTCTTCTGGTGAAAGCTGAGCATCAGAAGCCAGCAGGCCAGCTCCAGCCGCTTCCTATTCCAGGGTGGAAATAGGAGCATGTGACGATGGATTTCCTTACAGGTTTGACGAGGACGGAGCATGATGCAGTTTGGGTCATGGTCGACAGGTTGATGAAATCAACGCATTCATTCTATTTAGGTCAACGTGTTCAAGAAGGATTCTCGGGGATTTGTATCTGCAGAATATAGTGAGATTGCATGGTGTTCCTTCATCCATTACATCTGATCGAGACACCAGGTTTGATGTTAAGTACTGGAGGAGCTTTCAGGAGGCTTTAGGGATGGATTTGAACTTCAGTACGACGTTTCATCCTTAGACCGATAGACAGTCTGAGGTTATTTAGATTCTCGAGGACATATTGCGTACTTATGCGTTAGACTTCAGCGGGAATTGGAACAAATATTTGTATCTGGAAAAGTTCGCGTACAACAACAGCTATCAAGCAAGTATTAGTATGGCACCATTTGAGGCATTGTACGGGCAACTGTGTAGGTCATCGGTGTGTTGGGCAGAACCAGAAGACATGATTATTCTTGGGCCAGATGAGATTCGTGACAGCAGCGAGAAAGTTGTCGTAATTTGAGATCGATTGAGGGCAGGTCAGAGTCAACAGAAGAGTTATACGGATAGAAGATGTCGACCCTTGGAATTTGCGATAGGGGATTTTGTTTTCTTGAGAGTATCGCCTCGTAAAGGCATTATGCGTTTCGTAGTGAGTGGAAAGCTTGCACCAAGGTATGTAGGACCGTTTGAGATCACTCAGCGTGTTGGTGTGGTTGCTTATCGGCTCGACCTTCCGCCTGAACTTTCTCATGTTCATGATGTGTTCCACGTGTCGATGCTTAGGAAGTGTCCGCCTGAGCAGAGTAAGATAGTTTCATTTCGTGATGTGCAAGTTCGGGAAGACACGACGTACAAGGAAGTGCCGGTTCAAATTATCGATCGAAAAGTGATCAGTTTGCGTCGTCGGGATATACCATTAGTAAAGGTCATGTGGCAGCATCACGGGGTTGATGAAGCCACTTGGGAGTTAGAGTCGAGCATGCGGGAGTTGTATCCGCATCTATTTTGTTTTTGAATTAATATGTAAATTTTAAGGGTGAAATTTCTTTTAGGGGTGGAGAGTTGTAACGCCCTAAAATTAATTAAATGATATTAGAATGTAAAATGGTGGATTAGTGTGCCATAATGAATATTTTAAACTTAATTTGATCATTTGATGAGATTTTTGAGTTTAAAGTTGTTTTGATTATTTTAATGATTTCTGGTTGTTTCTAATCATTTTAATTGCCATTTTTAAATATTTGGGACACAACAATTTGTCAAATGTCAAATATGTTTTGTTTTACAAAACCATGGGCGGAACACAGTTTTCGCACAGTAAAATCGTCCACTTTTTCTCCTGTTTATTCTCTCTCCTCTTCCTCTCTCTTCACTCTCAACTCTCACTCTCTCTCTCCCTCTCACGCCCGTCTCTCTCTCTCCACTCTGCCTCTCTCTTTCTTTCTCATTTTCTCTCAAAAATTTTGAGATTTAATCATGTCCCAAGCTTTGGTTTAGTGGATTGGGAGCTCGGGAACGTGTCTGAGCAACCGAAAACATGATTTAAAGTTTCAAACAGAGGTTAGTTTTCAAATTTCAAAACTTTTTCAATTTTTCATGCATTTCAAAATTTAAGCTTGATTGAGCTTAGGAAACCCTTGATCTTAGTTAAAGGAGCTTATAACAACTAGAATCTAAACTTTGTTTGAAGAAAAATGGATTCGAATCAAGATTTTTCATTTTTCACCATTTTTGGATTTTCTTAGATTTTGTGCACAAATCTTGTTTAAATGAGTTTAAAAGTGTCCTATTATGTTTTTCTATCATCTATGATTGTTTTCCATGCCTGAAATTGAGAAAAACAGGGTGAAATCAAGATTGGGGTTTGGGAGACCCAAAACCCGTGGTTGAAAAATTCTAGGATTTTCCAGTTCGGTCGGCCGGATTCAAGGGATCGGCAGGCCTAATTCATCCGTCCGGCAGGTCAAACTTGGAAAATATTTGGCCGACCGAACCTGTTCTCCGACAGGCCGAATTGCATTGTTCGACCGGTCAAAACAGGGGACCGACAGGCTGACCGAACAAGGAGAAATTTGTGATTTTCATCAGTTTTTACTGTTTCGAACCCCGATTGAAATCCCAACTTTATAATATGATTTTGAAGGTACAAATGGCACATTAGGACACCATGAACTAGTTTAGCAATGTAGAATATCTTAAATTAGATACCGATAGACCTAGTTTTATTTAGGGTCGTTTGTGGTTCTACAGAGCTAACGTATAGCGGACCGAGATTACGGTGTGAGGCACCGGCACGAGTATAGAGGTAGGACCTCTACCCTTTCCTTGGTAGCCAAGTTTTTAAATAATTTTGGTCTAGAAAGTTATCAAAATGTTTTCAACGATTGATTGAAAAATGAGATTTTATCGATTATTTTTATAAACCGTGAATTGAAGTGGACTTCATAATGAACCCTATAATAAATGTAATGAAAATACCTGGTAATTGGGTTTAAATGACAATAGAAATGAAAATAAGGGTATGATGTCATAACAGAGATCAGGTCGTGTAGCGAGCGACCTTAGGGGCAAGTCCCGAAACCCAACTGGGCCACTACGATGGTGTTATTCATATGGTTTGCTCAAGAAAAGAAATGGATGATCTTTCTGGTCATCCAATAAACTGTTTGGGTAAGAATGGTTTTGTTTAAACTTATATATTCAAGTTTTCTGTTAAGTAATTTCTAGAATAATGATATTTCCTTTTGAATTTAACAAATTTCTTATTAAATAGTCCTACTGAGCCTTTCGCTCATATTTTATTTGTTTTCAAATATTTCCCCCCTCTAGGTGGACTTCCGTTTAGATTCAGAAAGGATTCAACAGACAGGACTCAGGAGCAATAGAAGAACGTAGTAGGTTATTTCTATTATTAAATCAAGGCATGTAACGTTTTAATTTTCCCTTCGACTTGGACTGTAGTTGTATTATTATATTGTCACTACTATATGTGTGCGCAAGATGTGGGTCAGTGGGACCTATACTCGTTTCTTTATCTTTTATTATTTTCTTATCAATTGCTATAGAAATCCTATATGTTTAAGTATCATGCAACTGCCTGTTTTAAAAATGGTCAATTTTTTTTGCATTTTCTTAATTAATTTAAATACTTAAACTTGTGTTTTAATTAAATTCTACATTAATTGTCTTAATCAATTCGCCATGTCACCTCCCGTACTACGAGGCGTGACATATCTGTCATAACTATTGTTCGAACTAATAGAGCTACATATGGAATCGGACCGAGACTTTGTTTAAATATTAGATGTTGCTATGTTATCTTTTGTGAAACAGAATTATAATATAAAATAGGACTCTAATTTAGACCTAAATTATCAAAGAGGACTTGTGACAATTACAAGTATTGTGACTCAAGTATTGTGACTATGTTTCCATCACATTGCTAACATTACTTAGCTTTGAATAATTTACTCTAGTGTCACACTTTTTCTGTTTGCATGGTTCGTTTTGTACACTGCATGTTATGCTATTCTTTTCAATTTTAACAACCTAAATATTAAAAAAAAATCAATAAACCATTATGAAATTGCTTCAATACCCAAACTCCATCTTAGGAATAACAACTACACGAGGTCAACTCCAACAATCAACCTACTACAACCGGCTGAGTACATAAAATAAACACCAAAAATTACTTGACCTCCTCCACCTCAACATAACTAAAGAACAACAAATATGTTGTCCACCTCAACAGCATTTAAAAGACAAGCTGGGGAAGTCCCCCAGAGGATGAAAGAAAACTTCTACATATATATATATATGTGCGTGTGTGTGTGTGTATGTACGTATATGTATATGTATGTTATTCCTAAAAAAATTACACAAAGAAGTACAAAAACAATAAATGAGCGATTTTGTTTGTTAAGCCAAAAAAAAAAAAAAAAACATAAAGGAACCTTTATAAGAATAAAGCATGCAAAAAGTGAGGGATAATTAGACATGTCATCCCTGGAGTTTTGTGTCAGCCCAACCCAAAACTGGTTAGGCCCATACCTACTTTTGTGTCATGTTTGGCTCCGCCTGTCAGAGTTTTGAATCTTGTTTGTTGGCCACATAAGATTAATTACCTGAGGGCCCCAACCCGACAATTAGCGAAGCACATCTTGCGCACCTGCCATGCCTTGCATGTGCTTGGCACAATCAAATTGGATCGGCTCATGGGTGCTTTTCATATGATTAGAGTTGTCAATTTGGCCCCATCCGTGACCTGTTTCTTTCGGCCCGAGCCCATCCCAGCCTAATTAGATAATTTTTTTGTTTTTTTTTTTGTTCTTGTATAAAATCTCGAGCTAGTCGGGTCAGCCTATGTGGGCCTTGGACTGAACTAGTCCTTCTTTTTTATTAACCGGGCTGTGTCCGGTGCTCCGAATTGACAATCTGTCTATCATAAAAAATAGTTAAAAGCACTATTTAAATAACAACTCAATCCTACGTCAAGCCTCTCACTCAAAATTTTTACTATAAATGAAAAATGAAATATGAAATATGAAAAGAAAAGCACAATACAACTAACGAATGAAATTAATGTCATGTTTGTGTTCATGCTCGTGTAATATTTGTGCTCATCATCATGTCATGTCATGCTCGACCAACATGCTTAAAACAATCAGTCCGGCACAACTTACTACCTTGTGTCGTTTTCGTCCAGCCTAATATAGTCTCATGCAGTGCCATCATGCTCATTGGAGGCGTGGTCCAAGGAACATCTCTATGAAGGATATTGTATCGGTGAAGCCAAAGACATGGATATAATTTCAAAAACAAGAATGAAGTGCAAAATTAGTTTTTTTTTTTTTTGGGCTAACAATTATCAAAATTGTTAGTACGTAAAATATTAAAAGCCACTTAAAATCTTTGGCCGGTCTTAAGTTTAGGCCTTTTCTTCCTCTTCCCATTTTCAACTCAAACTTCTTCTATCTTAGTTTCTAATTCTCAACAACTAACCTTGCAAAAGAAATTATGTTCATGTAGAAGTCAAATAAAATTTAATCTGACTTTTCGTATTTCACATTAAACGTTCATGACACATGTAACCATACAAATATTAATTAATGAGATAAAAGGTCCACCATATCATTTATTCATGCACTAAAGAGGATCTAAGGAAATTTATTAAATCCATTCATGAAGGTTTGACCTAACATGATTAATTTGGTCATCAAATATATCTTAGCTATTTTCCTGAGTTGGTTGGATGTATAAATTCCTCAAGTCATTGAGTTAGTTATCAAAGGAAACTATGGAGATAACTATATTCGTCCAACTGGGTTTTTGTTTTTCCTTAATTAAGGTTTACTTTTTTTATATGAGCTTGTCTATGGTTCTCCTAAAAGACCATACTCTGATGTAACATACAAAATACATCAATAAAAGTATGAAAAAAAAAAAAAAGAACATAGCATATTGGTATCTATTCAACGTAACATGGCTGTTGTCGAGGTCTAATACAAAGAAATTTATCTATCTAAACTGACTTCTATAATAGTTTGTTATGTTGAATAAATATCATGTTATATTTTTTATTTGTACATCATACACAAGAGTAGAGGATATTGAAGGATTGTAGACAAAACTTAAATACGTATATGTGTCTATAAATTTGCAATAATTTGTGAAATACGGTAGAGATCGCATAGATTTGGAATGATTTTTGTGACATGCTGTAACGTCCCGAAATTTATTTAATGTTAATGTAATGTAAAATGATGAATTAGTGTGCCACAATTAATGTTTCAACATTAATTTGATTACTTGGTTGGATTTTAAAATTTTGGTGGTTTTGTTAAATTGATGAATTCGAATGATTTCTTATTGTTTCAAAATGATGTTTTGAGTTTTAAAACGCAACAATTTGTAAAATGTTAAAAATATTCTGTTTTACAAAACCGTGAGTGGCATTTGGTTTTCGCACAGTAAAAACGCCTGTGACACCCGTTATTCTCCTAACGGGTATTGAGGTAATTAAATTAATTTTTAATGTATAAAAAAAAATTGCTTCATTTAAATTTATTTTATAATATTTATTTTTATCTATTTTTAAATTTTCTAAAATTCTCCTATATTTATTTAGTATGATTACTAAAAAGCCTTAGAACTTCTAATAAATCTCAAAAATGTCATATTGGCATTATGTGTGTTAAAGTCTTTAGATGAGACATAAGGATATCTTTTCCAACTACTCTTGACCCTCATTTTCTTTATTTCCTCCGTGACATGCTTCAACATGTCTCCTCTATAATTGTTTCTATCACTTCTCTTCAAAGACTTCATCTTTTCTTCCTTTCTCTTCCACGGTTCCCACACTCTTCTTCTTATTTCTTTGCTGAAGCAAAATACTTAGAGAACTTCTTCAAGGCAGCCATAAAAATCAGCCACCATCACCTCCATTTGAGCAAGAATTTCAGTCATACCGAAGTAAAGGAACCTGTTTTGAAACCATTTCAAGCTTCCAACTAACCATAATCCGAGGTTAGAATCTTATGAACAAATTTAGTCTTTCATTTATAAATTTTCTTTTATACTAAAGGATTATTCAAATTTGCGTTCTTAAACCTAAGTATATGTTTGTTGCTATTTTGGAGCATATGTATGAAGTCTAAGTGTATATGCCCTAGACAGAAAATTTATATTGTTAAACTTTATAATACCTCTATGGGCAGTGGTTATTTCTTGAAATTCTAAGATTAAATTAAAATAAATTTTATGAATGTAGTTGTATGTTGTGCTTTAGTTTTAATTGTCCTTATGCACGCCTTAGGATCAAGGGAGTATGGAGCTAACGTTAATTGATTCCAGGATTAAGAGACTGTTGATAAGCTTAAAAGGTAGGGATTCTATTACTCATTTTTGTGAGGTTTTTATAGAATTAAAATTGATTGTTTTGCCGCAATATATATATATCTATGTTGAACTGATATTATATGAGTATCACATATGAAACTATGACATGGACTCGTCTTGTATTGTACGACGAGGAACATAATGAATTGACACATGTTATAAATTGAGAACATGGTTAGGAAAACTGACTCTATTAATAATGATTTAATATAGAGAAATGGTGAGACATGAAGAGGGCGGCGGTTACGTCCTTGGGCATGAATACCCAAAAAGGTAAAATAGGGGGAAGGTGATGACGCTTCCTTGGGTTGAAAGTCCCAAAACACACTGTACAGGAATCGATTTGGTGAGGACTCGGGGCTTGATGTCCCCTCACCGGAACACCCTTGGAATGTTTATAGGGTGATCAAGTGCGCCCACTTGGGTTTCGATGAGTTGAGTGATACTCAATTTAACATGGATACCTAGGAACAATGATGATTGGTAATATTTGTATAAATGTGTAATTATGACACTTGGTAATGATTAACTACGGTATCCATAAGATGTGATCATAATAAACCTCATAATCTGGAATATGATGTAACTTACTAACCATGCATGTTTTAATGTGGTAATGATAAAAACCTAAAGGTGAGTAATGGCTTTCTCTACTGAGCATAGTGTTGCTCATTCCCTTATGTTTATATCTTTTCAGGACTCACTAAGTGTGAGGTGGCTGCGAGAAATATAGTTGAGGAAGTAATGTAACTATATTACATTGGGACTGCTTCAATCGTTGAGAATGTTCTTCATGATAATGTAAGCATCAATTGTTACTTTCTGTGACTGTATTACAATGTGTTGAGGGTTAAAATGATGATGACAACAGTTTATATTATTAAATTTAAGGTGCTACATTAAAACTGTGGTTTATTTATCGTTTATATTTTTATTTTTGAGTTGAGAGTTTTCATTTAAGTCCCGGGCAAATTTTATTTTTAAGGTTTTACTTTTATTATTTATTTTTATTTTATCTCATTAAAAACTGTTAACCCCCATATAGGGGCGTTACAGAATTTTTGGTATCAGAGCCTAGGTTCGGTTAACCTAGGGAGTGTAGCACCACTTTAAAAAATATATTTTTGAGATGGTTTTGAAACTGAATTTTCATTGTCATCATCAAAATGAACCTTCACATTGATTTATACAGTCTAGAAGGATGTAACATGGAAAGGCCATAGAATGAAAATACTAATGGTTATATGAGTACAATAATTATATAGAAGGAAAGTATTAATAGTTATGAGGGAATGATAATTATATGGAATGAGTTTATAAGTAGAATGCTTATGAGAGATTCGTATAATATTTGGATCTATAAGCATATCTAATTCGTATAAACGATGAGACATTCGTGTAGATACGAGGATTTAAGAGCCTTTTGTCTTGTGAAAAACAATAAGAAATATAAGGCTTGATTTATTGATTTTAAAGTTTGGCATAGATATGCCAAATTTTTCGTAATTGATTCAAACCTAAGTAATGATTATGTGTGGATTCGATGGAGCACATAAGTGTCAATGTCTTTTCTTAAAAGTTCTATATATTTGAGGAATATGATATAAGTTGGGAATCATGGTATTGAATCTTGAGAGAGATAAATGTTAGACTTTTGGTCTGTTGAGACTGTGTAAAGTCTAGAATGCATGAATCTCAAAATTGGAATATTTTGTTACGTACATTGTATTTAAGTGTATCAGTGAATCTTTTGGTTACCTAAGGTTTTGTTATATGAGGAAATTGTATATTGTATAAGTAGAATTGTGGGGATTGTAGATGTTCTTAAGTAGTAACATCTAGTGTCTTTGTTCATTGATATGGTCTACGTTGAAAGACGTAAATCGTATTGATTTCAAGGTTAGTCACATTCTAAACCCTTGGTAGTAATGATGATGAATCCATTGATAGATGTTGAGTATTATCAATAACATATGGGTGTATGTATTGTTCAATAAGGTTTTGATTAAAACAAAATTATTTGAGTTGCTGGAAGATTGTGTTGTTATGAAATGATTTTAAATATCATTCAGGAAGATCCTTGTTGTCGTTAAATTAGATTTGTTGTTTATAGTTAACTTTATCTATAGTGGGCTTTGAATTGGGTTTAAGATTCATACGAATTGGTTTTCAATTTTATGTTTGTTATTTAACTCGTTCTAAATGTGTTAAGGCCGAAACAACCTGACCATTTTCAACTAAGAACATTTGGGCCTAGTTTAAATCTTAAATCAGTTTGATTCACACTGTCTCTCCCACGTGGTCTCTATACGTGTCATATACAGTGGTTTAATTATTGTTTACATATACGTTTACTGTGCATAAGAGTTTATTTCTCCGAGTTCACTTTTTCTCTCTTAATTTGTTATTTTCTCTCTAAATCGCAAATCCTCTTCTTTTTCATTAAAAATTCTTCTTTTCCTCTAAAAGAAGAAGGAATTCTAGGATTCTGCAATTTACTATCTTAATTTTTCCTTTCTATTTACTCTTCTTTCATCTCATCATGGACCCAAAGTACCAACATCTGAGAAAGTATTTCCCATCACTCTCCCAAAAGATTCTCAAAAAGAAATATAAGGCTAGAATTACTCGGTTGTGGATTCTTATGCGTTTTGGCATCCCTTGTGATGTGAGAATGTTGATAGAGGGGAAGATCCGTCCGAGTGACTTTAGTCAAGATGTCGGTTTACCAGGAACAGGTACCAGTCGTAGTGCAATGAAAAGAAGAGCTCGTGCCATCGTGGTCACTTGTAACAAATGTGGAAGACAAAATTGTAACGGTAAATGTACTTCACCTGGTTATATGTCTACGAATAGAGAGGATAAAATAAGGTTTTGTAGGGATGGACTTTCAAAGGAGAACTTGGATAGCATCCATCCTCCTCTCCACGGTCACCCTAGTGGATATGTTCAAGGAGCTATTTTTAAACTCTGGCCTAAATTTTATACAGAAAGACAACGCCTCAGGAATATGGTATTTCTAGATCCTGTTTGCCAAGCCATAAGAAAACTGGATGGGGAATAAGTCATCGCTCTATAAAGGTTATTTAGTCTTTGCTTATTTGAAGCAGTTTTAGCTGATGTTCAACAGTTTGTGTTTTTCTTTTTCTCAGAATATTTGCTTTTGTGTTTGAAATAATTGTGATTATTAGATTGATACAGTAAGTGTTAATATCTTATTTAATTTATGATTTTCTTAAATATATATATAATAAAATATATATCTTATCAGACACGTTACATACGGTACAGTAATATGTTTGAAT
Source organism: Artocarpus heterophyllus (assembly GCA_025403435.1). Lineage (NCBI taxonomy): Eukaryota > Viridiplantae > Streptophyta > Magnoliopsida > Rosales > Moraceae > Artocarpus > Artocarpus heterophyllus. The sequence continues at coordinate 20,664,035 of CM046351.1, forward strand.
TTTGAAAAGCTTATCCAGATATTTCAAGATTTGTGTCTCAAATTTCAAAAGTTCTACAGTATTTGTCGTTTATATTAAATTTCTAGACTTGGTGTATATTTGTCAAAAAGTCTACAGTTGTGTCATGAGGGTCTTCTGTCAAATTGTTCTCAATTGTCAAAAGTTATACAATTAGAGTCTAATCTTTTTCAAAAAGTGAATCAGATTTTCTGTAAACTATCAATCACCTTATCTTACTTTCTTATCCGCACAAGATTTTGTTTAAATCTTTGGATTGTCTTTTCATTACCTACTCGTCTATCTCTTTAGCCCTTTTTGTATATTTCTCATCTTTAAAATCTCATGTAGAACCCGAAGTCTAAGTGGAGCAGACATTAAGCAACCACTTCTATAAACCAAATATGTCTACCTCCCAGTCCACGAAGAAAATAAAGAATGTCTGTGTCTTTTGTGGTTCCAGCCTTGGAAAAGATAAAGCTTATTTAGAAGCTGCAAATCACTTAGGGCAAGTCCTAGCACACAAGAAGATTAACATAATCTATGGGGGTGGTAGTATAAAAATGATGGTAAATATGGCACTAGCAGCTAGGTCTAGCGACGCTACTGATGTAAGAATTTGGCCTCATATTCCAGTTGAAGGAAACCTTTGTAAGGAAGCCATAGGTAAGGGAGAAGGAGTCAGGAGTATCCCTAAAAATTTTAAAGACATAATCTATAATTCTGATGCTTTTATAGCATTACCTGGTGGTCTAGGTACTCTTGAGGAAATATTTATAGTTGCTTGTGGGCAATTGTTGGGCTTTTATTCCAAACCTTTGGGACTGCTGAACGTAAAGGGTTTTTATGACGGTCTTTTGAAATTTCTAGATTACGCTGTGGAAGAAAACATCACTACAGAATCGGAGAGACAAATCTTTGTCACTGCTTCAACAGCTGAGGAATTGATAGATAAAATGCAAATCATACATCCAGAATCCGACACTGCAACATCCAAGCTTGAATGGGAAAGGGAAAGCCGGGAGCGGCCAATTGATTTGAATCTCCATCTGTAATCTTTTTGTTTTATCTTTGGCATGTAGGCATGTGTGTCCGTATTTCGTGTGTTACGAATAACCGTTTGCCCTGTATTCTGTGTTTCTTGTGGTACGTTGTTGTTCAATCTTTTAGATTCATTGAGCCTAATGTCGGGATGGCTGGATACGGAGTACTTGATGCTCTCGAAACGCATCCTTCTTAAGGTCCGATCTTTTGTTTATCGATGTTTTTGTATCCTCTAAGCATGCATGATATGGATAGCTGGTATACGGAGTGCCTTGTACTCTCGAAACGTATCCGTATTATGTTTGTAATGTGTAATATTCTGTTAATATTATGTGGAAGTACCAGAGTCAGTTATGGGGATATTCCATATGAAATATGAGTATATTATTTGGATTGAATGTTTGTGTCATGAGGATAGCTGTTTAATGAAAAATATGCCGGGTATGTTTGCAACTCTGAGATTCCGTTTAATATCTCTATGAGTAAGTTTAATGTATAGTTTTGAATAAAAGCGTTTGTGATATATGTTTTATGATTATGTTTTAGTTTATTAGTTGAGGTATGAAATCAAATATATTTGACTTTTCCTTACTCAAAAAGGAAAAGGAACCTAAAGATGAAGTATATAAAATTTCTCTGGCAATCTCCTTAAATGTGATTGTAAATCACAGTCCATGGACAATGAAGGACTGGAATCATGGTATGGTCAATATGTATGCCTGATCAGATTCTTAGACTATTATATGGTGTTATAAGTTGAAACTCGTCAGAAATACTCTCATTGAGGGATTTAGGAGTAAGATTTATTATGCAAGTAAATAAGTGGAGATACGATAACTTAAATTTGGAGGACAAACAAGATTAACGGTTTAGACTCGGAATTGGAATCATAATTTTTACTAGTATTGCTAGAATTGAAATTTCGCGGACGAAATTTCTTTAAGGGAGGTAGAGCTGTGACACCCGTTATTCTCCTAACGGGTATTGAGGTAATTAAATTAATTTTTAATGTATAAAAAAAAATTGCTTCATTTAAATTTATTTTATAATATTTATTTTTATCTATTTTTAAATTTTCTAAAATTCTCATATATTTATTTAGTATGATTACTAAAAAGCCTTAGAACTTCTAATAAATCTCAAAAATGTCATATTGGCATTATGTGTGTTAAAGTCTTTAGATGAGACATAAGGATATCTTTTCCAACTACTCTTGACCCTCATTTTCTTTATTTCCTCCGTGACATGCTTCAACATGTCTCCTCTATAATTGTTTCTATCACTTCTCTTCAAAGACTTCATCTTTTCTTCCTTTCTCTTCCACGGTTCCCACACTCTTCTTCTTATTTCTTTGCTGAAGCAAAATACTTAGAGAACTTCTTCAAGGCAGCCATAAAAATCAGCCACCATCACCTCCATTTGAGCAAGAATTTCAGTCATACCGAAGTAAAGGAACCTGTTTTGAAACCATTTCAAGCTTCCAACTAACCATAATCCGAGGTTAGAATCTTATGAACAAATTTAGTCTTTCATTTATAAATTTTCTTTTATACTAAAGGATTATTCAAATTTGCGTTCTTAAACCTAAGTATATGTTTGTTGCTATTTTGGAGCATATGTATGAAGTCTAAGTGTATATGCCCTAGACAGAAAATTTATATTGTTAAACTTTATAATACCTCTATGGGCAGTGGTTATTTCTTGAAATTCTAAGATTAAATTAAAATAAATTTTATGAATGTAGTTGTATGTTGTGCTTTAGTTTTAATTGTCCTTATGCACGCCTTAGGATCAAGGGAGTATGGAGCTAACGTTAATTGATTCCAGGATTAAGAGACTGTTGATAAGCTTAAAAGGTAGGGATTCTATTACTCATTTTTGTGAGGTTTTTATAGAATTAAAATTGATTGTTTTGCCGCAATATATATATATCTATGTTGAACTGATATTATATGAGTATCACATATGAAACTATGACATGGACTCGTCTTGTATTGTACGGCGAGGAACATAATGAATTGACACATGTTATAAATTGAGAACATGGTTAGGAAAACTGACTCTATTAATAATGATTTAATATAGAGAAATGGTGAGACATGAAGAGGGCGGCGGTTACGTCCTTGGGCATGAATACCCAAAAAGGTAAAATAGGGGGAAGGTGATGACGCTTCCTTGGGTTGAAAGTCCCAAAACACACTGTACAGGAATCGATTTGGTGAGGACTCGGGGCTTGATGTCCCCTCACCGGAACACCCTTGGAATGTTTATAGGGTGATCAAGTGCGCCCACTTGGGTTTCGATGAGTTGAGTGATACTCAATTTAACATGGATACCTAGGAACAATGATGATTGGTAATATTTGTATAAATGTGTAATTATGACACTTGGTAATGATTAACTACGGTATCCATAAGATGTGATCATAATAAACCTCATAATCTGGAATATGATGTAACTTACTAACCATGCATGTTTTAATGTGGTAATGATAAAAACCTAAAGGTGAGTAATGGCTTTCTCTACTGAGCATAGTGTTGCTCATTCCCTTATGTTTATATCTTTTCAGGACTCACTAAGTGTGAGGTGGCTACGAGAAATATAGTTGAGGAAGTAATGTAACTATATTACATTGGGACTGCTTCAATCGTTGAGAATGTTCTTCATGATAATGTAAGCATCAATTGTTACTTTCTGTGACTGTATTACAATGTGTTGAGGGTTAAAATGATGATGACAACAGTTTATATTATTAAATTTAAGGTGCTACATTAAAACTGTGGTTTATTTATCGTTTATATTTTTATTTTTGAGTTGAGAGTTTTCATTTAAGTCCCGGGCAAATTTTATTTTTAAGGTTTTACTTTTATTATTTATTTTTATTTTATCTCATTAAAAACTGTTAACCCCCATATAGGGGCGTTACAATTTATTCTCTCTCTTCCTCCTCTCTCCTCACTCTCTCAGATCTCTCTCTCTCTTCCCTACCCATGGCTCTCTCTCTCTCGGCTCCTCTCTTCTCTCTCAAATTCTCTCTCAAATTTTTGAATCAAATTCGAATCCAAGCTTCGGGTTAGCAAAGAGGAAGCTCAGGGACGTGATTTGGCAACCGAGAACGCGGATTGAAGCTTTGATTTGAGGTTAGTTTTGAAATTTCTAAACTTCTTCAAAATTTTCAATTTTGTGCATTTTTGAAATCTAGGCTTGCTTGAGCTTAGAAAACCCTTGATTTGAGTTAAATGAACTTAGAACAACTAGAATCTAAGCTTAGGTTGAAGAAAAACGGATTGGATTCAAGATTTTTCATTTTTCTCCTCATTTTCTCTAGTATGTTTTTCTATCAACTATGATTGTTTTCCATGCTTGGGATTTGAGAAAAACATGTTAGAATCAATATTTGGGTTTTGGGGATCGAAAAACCTGTGGCTGGATTTCTAGGTTTTTTCAGTTCGGCAGGCCGGACCACGTGTTCGGCAGGCCAGAATAGGGATCGGCAGGCCGATGTTCATCCGTCCGACAGGCCGAACCTAGGAAAATGACCGGCCGACCGAACTTGGCTTCCGACAGGCCGAACTGTGCAGTTCGGCCGGCAAAAGCAGGGAGTTCGGCAGGGCGGCCGAAGCATGGAAAATTTTATGATTTTCACCCATTTTCACTGTTTTGAACCCCGATTTAAATTCCAACCTTATAGAATGATTTTAAAGATACAAATGGCACACCAGGACATCATAAAATGGTTTAGCAACATAGAATATCTCGAACTAGATATTGATCGACTTAGTTTGTATCTAAGATCGTTCGTGGTACCGTGGAGCTAACGTATAGCGGACCGGGATTTCGGTGTGAGGCACCGGCACGAGTATTGAGGTAGGACTTCTACCCCATTTCCTTGGTAGCCTAGTTTCAAAATGATTTGGCTTTGAAAAGGATTTCTATTAAAATGTTTTCAATGGTTGTTTGAAAAATAAATTTATCGGTTATATTTTAATATACCGTGAACTGAAATGGACTTCATAATAAATGTAAATGACCATACTCGGTAATTGGGTTTTGAATGATGATGAAAATAAACACATAGGCATGATGCCATATCAGAGATCGGGTCGTGTAGCGATCGACCTTAGGGCAAGTCCCGAAACCCAGTTGGGTCACTACGGTGGTGATATTATTATGGTTTGCCTAGGAAAGGAAAATGATATTACTGGTTGTACGAATAAGCTGTTCTGGGTAACTCAATTTTATTTAATTATTTATTTATTCATTTAAGGTTTCTTTTAAATAATTCCTGAATAATGAATTGTTTCTTTAAATTAAATTATTTTATTAAAACATAATCCTACTGAGCCTTTCGCTCACGTTTTATTTGTTTTGAATTTCCCCCTCTAGGTGGTTTCTATTTAGGGTTGGAGAGGATTCAACGGACATGACTCAGGAGCTATAGAGGGACTAGTAGTCTAATTTGTATTATTTAAATCAAGGCATGTAAGATTTTAACTTTATTTATACTTGGACTGTGATTGTATTTATGATATTGTCAGTACCATGTGTATGCACAAGTTGTGGGTCTGTGAGACCCATACTCGCTTGGTTCATTCTTTAATATTAATTATTCATGCAATGGCTTTCTTTAAATTTTCACATTTTATGCTTAACTCAAACCCCTAAACTCTTGATTTCTAATTAAATTCTCTTTTAATTAATTTAAATAATCTGCCACGTCACCTCCCGTACTCCGGGGCGTGACACATGTTATATCTGCTACAAATATGTGACATATAAATAACAAATTATATTTGATTATTTTTACCTTGGCCCCTTTTTTAGGACTTTGAATAGAAATACTATAACCAAATATTTGCTGAAATTTTGTTTTCTTTATCTTTTTCTGAAGGGGCAGATGAATTTCTTTTGGTATCTTCACAAAATTTTCTTCGATTATGTATATGCTATACACGTTACAATTCCAAAATGCGATGTTTACGTGCTATATGGTAATTTCCTATATTCGATGCAGTATTAAAGTTCAAAATAACGCTTTACTGATCTAGTATTGTTATGCCCTACTTTAAGATTGTCACAAATTAAATTTAACTGTCATTCTATACTAGCTCCCTCCAATACTAAAGTCTACTGACTCCCAATGACACAGAAAATTATGTCATTCTGAAAAAAAGGTAGAGGCAGTAATTGTAGAGGGCTCTGAAAGTAATTGGAATGAATACAATAAACCTTCTTAAATTATTCCCTCAATAGGAAAACTAGTTCAGGGTCATATTATTGCATCCTCATTAATCAACTTTGGAAGATGGGATTTGCTTTGGAAGAATTAATATTCCTATCTCTCTTTCGGGTTGTGCATGATTTGTCCATGATATATATCCACTATTTTTTTCATCTTTGGCTTGATATGATACCCACCTAATTAGAACTAATTTTATGTGCCTATTAAAATAATTGATCGAATCTTTGAAACTAATTGTATATATTCTTAAAGATCTCAAAGTACAACCATATCTCATAAAATTAGGTGCCCTTTTGTTATGTGGGCTCACTGTATCTGGTGACAACTATATTTATCAATTTATTACATAAAATTAGTATATACTTGGATGATAATATGATTGGTTGCACCTGCCTCTGAACATTATGAAGTCTAACCCCTTGATCTTTATTAATCATTTTTTAGGGGTCCGCTAATCATTTTTAATTCTTCTTCTTTTGTCCCTCTTTTCCCTATTTCACGTTATCAAGTGGTTATACATACATATATATATATGTATGTATGTATGTATGTATGTATGTATGTATGTATGTATGTATGTATGTATAGCAATTATTCTTTAGAATAAATTTAATTGTTGTCCCCTCAATTTTAGTAACTTTGTTATCTTGTCCATTGAACTTTAAAACATTAACAGAAATGCCTTTAAAACGTTAGCAAAAAGGTCTCCTTTTCTTACATGTCATCCTTAAAATATTTTTTTTGTCCCCAAATTTTGAAAACAATATTATTTTACACCTTAAACTTCAAAAATTAGTATGTTCAATCCCCAAACTTTTTTTATTTTCTAGTCAACAATGCTTTATATATGTCAAAACTTAAATTGCTCGCCTAAAAGTCATAGACTAAGCCAAGATTGAACAGGATTTACTGACAGTTGATGAGGAAGACGATAAGGAATGAGGAGGAGGGAGGAGGATGAGGAGGAGGAGACAAGCTAAGGCTCAAACTCAAAGCCTAAGCTCTTGAATCACAACAATTGAGGATGTTGAGGTTGAGATTGTACAAGATTTGTGGATTTTGAGTGCATTGAGAAGAGTCCATGCACCTTCTTTTCCTCTTCCTCCTCAATCTTTGTTGGCCTTCTCAATGACTACTCAACAAATCTTGTTCTATTGTGCACTAATCATGTCATTCATCTCGACGAAGGAGTACCTTTCCTCTTGGCTGAGTTCACAGCTCTTGGCTAAGCAATTTTCGTTTTGACTTATATGAAGAATTGTTGACTAAAAAGAAAGAAAAAAAATGTTCGAGGGGGTAAACATATCAGTTTTTAAAGTTCAATGGGCAAAATAACATAGTTACCAAAGTTTGGCTTTATGGATGGAATGTAACAAAAAGGAGAAATTTTGCTATCATTTAAAGTTCAATGGTTATTTTTGCTAACGTTTTAGAGTTCAAGGGGTATACATGTCAGCCTTCAAAGTTCAGGAGACAAGATGGCAAAAATACTAAATGTTGGGGGCAAAAATAAAATTTACTTTATTCTTTAACAATCCTTCGCTGCAAATCCAATTATTTTTTTAGGTAGAAATAAAATTAAGGATCCTATCTATTCGTATCGGTTCTTTCATGTATTATGATTACGTACGAGGATTGAAAATATTAAACCAAGAAACTAGTACCTATGCAGAATGAAGAGATACGTGGCTTAGTTTGATAAGTAATTAATAGCTGGATTTTCTAAATTAAGTTATGTTCAAGTGGCCAACCTTTTTGAGCAAATTGTTCAATTTGATTCATAGATGTCTTTTACAATGTTTAAGGTCCAACATGTTCACATGTAATTGTTTTTAAGGACGTCAACATTGTGATTTTGGTTGACATCGACCGAAATATAATTAATAATTCAGCATAAGTCAAATAATAATTTTTTTTTGTTTTGTTTTAATTATCCCTAAACCCTTTCTGAAAGTTGCATATGACCCTTTCTGAAAGTTGCATATGAGTAAAGAGAGTTTTTCTTCTTTTTCTTTTTTTTAATACAGTGCTAGATGTTTTTAAGATTTAACCAAAGGCCTCCTTTTTAATCTCACCTCATCTTTACCGACTAAACTAACATCGGTTGGCAATTAGAGAGCATTTTTGTTTTTGTTTTCCTTAACATGAAGTTTATTTTCATGACAAGTCATGATATATTAGATCAAATCTTCGTATTGGTCGGTTTTTCGATGTTAGTATCCATAGGGGTGGTCAATAGAGGTCTCCAACAGTGTAGAGTCAGTCGGCTTTTTAGACGGTGGCTTTCATTCTTAGATGTTGTTCATCTTTTAGTGTGTGATTATGGGAAAAACCACGCCTCTTTCTTTTCCCCTACTTTGTTAGGGTTTTTCTTTTCTTCACTTTTGGTGCGCTACCTCTATAAGAGGCCTCGAAGGGCCAAAGTTCAACACCAATGCTGGGTTAATGTCTAGATTTCTAATCCCATGGGAGGGACCCTTATTGACAACACTATTTTTTTGCCTATTTAGGTCGCATGCATGCGCTAGTGACAACGAGTCCCGTATGGCTGGATAGTGTAGTGGTCAGAGGTAGCTGACAACACAAAAACAAAAGCTTTTCTCTCATGGGCTGGAGGTAGGTGGGGGCACCAAAGGCTCTATTTCTGCAAGACTTTGGTCTCTAGTGGGTGGCGAGTCCTTAGTAGAGGTGGCAATAAATGTATTCGTGTCGTGTTCGTGTAGGCACGTTTATAGTACAACACATTTAGCCTGAACACGAACACGACACGATTAATAAACGTGTCAAAAATGCAAACAAGAACACGACATGCCTATGGCATGCGTAACATGGCACGACAAGATTAACACGATTATTAAATGTGCTGTAACAGATTGGCACGATAACAACACGCATATGACACGTTTATGACCCAATTAACTAAAAATTAAAAAAAACTTTAAAAAAAGCCAATAAAGAAAATTAACAAAAACACAATATCTAATTAATACTAACCTTGTCACGCCCCGGAGTACGGGAGGTGACGTGGCGGAATATTTAGATTAATTAAACAAGAATCTAATAAAAATCGAGAGTTTGAGAATCAGATTAAATAAAAATTAAGAAGATTTTCCACCACATTTTATGAAAGAATTTATAAATATTAAGTAGGTAATAAAAATTAAATAAAAACCGCGAATATGGGTTCCACAACCCACAACTTGTGCACACACATGGTTCTGACAATATCATAAATACAATTACAGTCCAGGTACAAATGAAGTTAAAGTCTTACATGCCTTGATTAATAATACAGAATATAAATAAATTCTCCTATTGCTCCTGAGTTCGGTCCGAAGAATCTTCTCCAAACCTAAATGGGAAACCACCTAGAGGGGGGAAATTTAAAACAATAAAACGTGAGCGAAAGGCTCAGTAGGACTATGTTTTATAAAATCATTTAATGCAAAGAAACATAGTATCGTTAGAAGCTATTCAAAAGGAAACTTAAATAAATAAATAAATAATTTGAGTAGAACCGTTCTGTCACAGAACAGTCCACTCGTCAAATCAAAACATCATTTTACTTTTACCTAGGCAAACCATGATATCACCACCGTAGTGGCCCAGCTGGGTTTCGGGACCTGCCCCCAAGGTCGATCGCTACACGACCCGATCTCTGATATGGCATCATGCCTTTGTGTTTATTATCGTTATCATTCAAAACTCAATTACCGAGTGTTGTCAATTACGTTCATTATGAAATTCATTTCAGATCACGGTATATTAAAATATAACCGATAAAACCATTTACAAACAACCGTTGAAAACATTTTGATAGAAACCATTTTCAAAGCCAAATCATTTCAAAACTAGGCTACCAAAGAAATAGGATAAAAGTCCTACCTCAATATTCGTGCCGGTACCCCACACCGTAATCCCGGTCCGCTATACGTTAGCTCCACGGAACCACGAACGATCCTAGATACAAACTAAGTCGATCAATATCTAGTTTGAGACATTCTATGTTACTAAATCATTTCATGATGTCCTAGTGTGCCATTTGTATCATTAAAATCATCCTATAAGGTTGGGATTTAAATCTGGGTTCAAAACAGTGAAAACGGGTAAAAATCACAAAATTTTTCATGCCTCGGTCGGCCTGCCGGACGCCCTGCTTCGGCCTGCCGAACTGCACAGTTCGGCCTGCCGGAAGCAAAGTTCGGTCGGCCGAACATTTCCCCAGATTCGGCCTGCCGGTCGGAAGAACACCGGCCTGCCGATCATCACTCCGGCCTGCCGAACTGGGAAAATCCAGAAATCCCAGTCACGGGTTTCTCGATCCCCAAAATCCAAATCTGGATTCCAACCTATTTTTCTCAATTCCCAGGCATGAAAAACGTTCATAGATGATAGAAAAACATTCTAAAACATGTTTGGACTCATTTAAACAAGATTTGAACTCAAAATCCTCAAAAATCCAAAAATGAGAAAATGAGGGGAAAAATGAAAAATCTTGAATTCAATCCGTTTTTCTTCAATCTAAGCTTAGATTCTAGTTGTTCTAAGCTCATTTAACTCAAATACAAGGTTTTCTAAGTTTAAACAAACCTAGATTTCAAAAATGCGTAAAATTGAAAATTTCGTAAAAAGTTTAGAAATTTCAAATCTAACCTCGAATCGAAGCTTCAATCCGCGTTCTCGGTTGCCGAATCACGTCCCCGAGCTTCCTCCTTGCTATCCCGAAGCTTGGATTCGAATTTGTTTTAAAATTTTTTGAAAGAGATTGAGAGAGAGGGAGAGAATGTCACGGGAGGGAATGAGAGGAGAAAGAGATGAAGGAAATAAATAGAGAAAATCGGTGGGCGATTTTACTGTGCGAAAACCATGTGCCGCCCACGATTTTGCAAAACAGAGTATTTTTAACATTTTACAAATTGTTGTGTTTTAAAACTCAAAACATCATTTTAAAACAATAAGAAATCTTTTGAACACATCAATTTAACAAAACAACCAAAATTCAAAATCCAATCCAATAATCTAATTAATTTTAAAACGTTAATTATGGCACACTTATCCATCATTTACATTACATTAACACTAAATAAATTTTGGGACGTTACAAACCTACTACAAATATTTCAAATATTTTTTTTAAGTTTAAATGTGTTATAAATCGATGGGTCGTGTCGTACCATATCGACATATTTATGACCCATTTAATTAAATGTGTTAAGGCGTATTAGGCGTGTTAGCATGAATCTAGCCCGTTTATTTTCGTGTTATTCATGCCAACCCATTTATAGCCCAATTAATATACGTGCGGTTCAAACCCATTTATCTCGTGTCGTTTTCATATCGTGTCATCGTGCCATGTTTGAAATTGTCAGCCCTAGTCCTTAGGGTGGCACTCTCTTTAGTTGGCTACAGTGGGCAACAACTAGTAGCAATAGGTAGTCCTCACACGCCAGTGGTTTAGCTCCTCTCTAGTCTCTCTTTGAATTACGGGCATCGTTGTGGCCTCATTCCTCATCTAATGTTTTGGTCAGATCATCATCAAAAGTTCTGTGAATGTCATTTGAGTTGTATCCTTTTGTTTTAGTTTTTGTGCTTGTCAAATAAAGGCGTTGATGTTTCCGCCACATGTGTTACTAGTGTTTTATGTTCTGTTGTAATAATAGAGATGGTTTTTCTAGCTTCCAATGCAATCGTCTAGTCTGCAAGTCTTTGTGTTTTGTGGTGCAGTGTTAGGGCTTGGTGTTTTTAGTTTCTCAATCTTGTTCGATCGAAGTTATTCACCGTCTATAATGATGTATTTGAAAGAGCTTTTATGTACTCGAATAGTGAATTACCATCTGCTTGTGGTTTAGCCTTTTTGGTACATATTTTACTACCTTAAGCATTTCAATCAAACTTGCTAGTTATTTCGATACATAGTAGGGTTTGAATCACTAAATGTGTTGTGATTTGTTGTATCTAAGTTAGTGCTTGTACTTCTCAAATTTGAAATGCAATTACCATTAAAAAAACTCATCTTTTTGTTTTGTGCTAGAAAGAAAAAAGTGAAGGTAAACATCTTATAGCATTTAATTAATATTTTCCCATTGCAGGATCATTATTCTATATGTTTCTTCTTAAAAACAATTTCAAATATATGTTTTATGATTTCTATTGTATAAAACGTACGTTCAAAAGAAAATTAATGGTTGTATTAAGTTAGTTATTTGGCTCGTTTTCAAAAGAAAAAGGACATAAATCACATGTTTACGTGCACGAAGGGGTGAGCATAAATCAAAGTTTGCAAGGCTCAGAATACGAAATTGGAGTCAAAATAAGCTTACTTAGATTATAGTACTTGAAATCGAAATAACTTCAACTCACATTCTTGTGTTTGCTTAAACTCATAGCCCAAATGAGCTGTTGTAGAATTACGCACACACTCTTTAAGTGTATCTTATATTTCAATTTAACACTTCAAGTACGTATATTATATTAAGTCTAATCATCGTCAAAATAATTATTAAAATGTAAGAATAATACAATGATAAATTTAATTTGTTTAATTATTTACAAAAAAATTAAAATTTAAATAAAATAAATAAAAATCAAGTATAAAGTTAATTAATAAAATAAATAAAACTCAACAATAAAGTTTAAAACTTTATATATATTTGGTAAAAATAAATTATATATTTATTATAATAAAGGTAATAATAATTAGGCTAATATTATAATAGTAGGTAAATAAAGCTAATAATAATTAGGCAAATATTATAATAGTAGGTAAATAAATAATAAATATATGTTACAATTATATTTTTATATTTTCTTTTTAATGCAACATTTACTAGTAAATTAGGGGAGATAGCAATTTAATATTTATTTTGATTGAAATAGTAATTGAATATTATCGTGAGAGTTCCAATCTGGATGGGGCAAATGGGACTTATCCCATCCATCAATCTTAAATTTATATGAAGTTCAATCAGCAATCCCACTCACATCCATGATAAAAATCAAAAAATAAAAAGAGCAAGTAAACTTGATATCGGTTCTCCTTCCCCACTCTCATTCTTAACCCTAATAAATAAAACATGTTAATAATTACATACAACAAATTAATTGTCAAAATTCAGTAAAATAACAAGAAGAAATTAAGGAATAGAAATTTTAGTAAGGCACAGCCATCGTGTCAATTTCTGAAAATACATGTTGCAAAGTGGAAGCATTAATTCTACCAAGAACGAAAAAGATGTGAAACAAAAAATAAACAAAAATACATACAAAATTTATAGTGGTCTACCCTCACATAGATTTATGTTCATTTTTAACTGCTAGAGCAATTCACTATAATGATGATGAAGTTTATAAGATAGAAATTACACACACTCTCTCTAGTCTCTATTACTCTATATTTTTTAAGTTATACAAATAAGCCCTACCATGTTCTATTTATAGATTTGTAAGAAAGAGGAAACAAAAAAAATGGGGAAAAAAACTTTGTAGGGTGATCCCAATAATCCTCTGTGTAGCGTGATAATTCGTAAGGTGTAAATTAGGTACAACTTCTTAACAATCTCCTATTTGGAGACTAATTCACTATCAATGACTCCTCCCTGCAGCGGCCTCCACTTTTTGATTCTTTAAAGTGAAGTCCAACTGAAGTTGCGACAACTTTAGTTTCTTAATCGGAACAGTCTCTGTTAACATATTAGTTGGATTCAAACTTGCATGTATCTTTTCAAGCACTAATACCCCATCTTCTAAAGTTGATTTGATGAAGTGATAATGCACTTGTATATGCTTCGTCTTTGCATGACAAACAGGATTCTTTGTCAAATGATTGGCACACTTTTTGCCACAATACAACACGTCTTTCCCTGCTAATTATGACCCAATTCTTTCAAGAATGACTGCAAGCATACCATCTCCTTGCTTGCTTCAGTTATAACAATATACTCTGCTTTGATAGTGGAAAAAGCAACGATCTTTTGCAACTTGGAAAACCTACTGACTGTCATACCACCCAATGTATGCACATACCTAGTAGTACTCTTTCTGCTATTAACATCTCTAGCCAAATTAGCATCTATATGACCTCGTAATCCCAAGTCCGACTTCTTGACATACAAAGCTAAATCTATAGTACCTCTCAAATACTTGATAATCCACTTCACTACTTCTCAATACTGCTCTCCTAGATTGCTTATTTACCTACACATAACTCCCATTGTTTGTACAATGTCCAGTCTGGTACACACCATGGCATACATAAGACTGCTTATAACAGAGCATAAAGCACCTTAACCATATGGGCTCACTCATGCTTTGTAAAAAGTAACTGTTCTTTGGATAGTTAGATCTAACTCGTCAAATGTGTACTTACTGGTTTTTCTTCTCCCATGTTGAACCTACGAAGCACCTTTTTCACATACTCTTCTTGTGACAACTTTAAGATATCACTATCCCCAGTGATACTCATTCCAAGGATTTGTTTTGTAACACCCAAAACCTTGATTACAAACTCTTCGGTTAACTGTTCTTTTAAATTATCAATGGTTAACTGTTCTTTTAAATTATCAATCTCTTGTTTGCTAGCACCTACAATTAGCATATCATCGACATATAGCAATAAAATGATATACGAGTCACCAAAGTTTTTCACACAGAAACAATGATCTGCCTGGCACCTCGAGAAACCATTACTATACATAAAACTATCAAACTTCTTATACCATTGTCTAGCAGCCTATTTGAGACTATACAAGCTTTTCTAAATTTTCCACACCATTTTCTCTTTACCTTGTACTTTAAATCCCTATGGCTGCATCATGCAAATCTCTTCCTCCAAATCTCCATGAAGAAAGGCAATTTTAACATCCAATTGCTCTAAGTACAAGTCTTCTTGTGCCACCAATCCAAATATCATTCTAACATTTTTTTAGTATATATCTTCCTTCTGTTGGAATCCTTTTAGCACTAACCTCACCTTGTAGTGCTTGCTACCAGCAGGTTCTTCTTTAATCTGGTATACCCATTTATTCTATTAGGCCTTCTTATCTTTGAGTCACTTTGCCAACTCCCACGTCTAATTCGATAACAGTAAATCTATCTCATCTTTTATGACTAACTCCCACTTGATTGAGTCATGAACTTGCATGGCTTCATCATAGCTTTTTGGTTCACCTTTATCAATCAATAAAATATTATGCAAAGATGGGGAATACCTATGTGGTAGCCTGATAGTTCTATTGGATCTCTTAACTGGAGTAATAGTAGTACCTTGACGTTCTACTGGGGCTATGTTCTCTTGACCTTCACGATCTTCATTTTGTGCTTCAACTGCTAGGAGATCTTTCAACTAAATCACTTCGGGCTCCCTGGCTTTTGTACTTATGTTATAAGTTTCTATTATTAACTTGTCCTTATACAAGACTTCTTCATTGAAGATCACATATTTGCTATTGACCACCTTCTGATTTTGGTCATCCTGCAAAGAATAATTGATGCACATCCACGAGTGCGCAGGTCGTACAAGTAATAGTGTGTACTAGAGTACAGATATTGTTTCCTTGAGGATTGAGATCAATTCTAGTTACGTATCGAAATTAGATTAACTTTAAAATCACTTGGATAATCAACAATAAAATAAAAGTAGAAGAAATGAAAATAAACTAGGAACTAGAAACTAAAATGGAAAGAAAAGCCTTAAAGGAATGACTACACCTAACGATTGACTATTGCCATCCTTGCCCAATTAATACCAATTACATCTCCTAAGCTATAAGCCAAGAACTCTCAAGTGTTCTAACTCCTTTCTCTCAAGCATCGTCAAAACCATGCATAATTAACTAATTTCGATATCCCTTTAAAAATTAAGTAGCAAAATAGTCATTAAGTTCAAGTTCTTGTAATGGCTATAAAGGAACTATAAATCTCTCGATCTTATAGTCACCTAGGTTACATTTTCTACAATTCATACATAGAATTTCCCACTCCCGAGCACCAAATCCCACATATTAAAATCAACTAATTTGTTGGGCAAGTAAATTAAAAGCATTAACGGTAGGAAAACACAAATAAATTAAGTAGGAAACAATTTGAAACTAATATGTACAAGTCAAGACATAGATTCAAGCTAAGCTAATCAATCCTCTAAATAAAGAAATTGATTCATAGCACTACACATAAACAATATCAAAAACATTAATTCACAAAATATTTTGTTCAAACAATTTCAAATTAATAAATACAAAAGAGATAAGGGAATTAAAAAATAAAACGCATTTGGAGGTGTCACAAACTCTAATTTCATTCTCTAATTCCAAAGACTCCATTGTTGTTGAAGCTTCAAAATTGTATCTTCACAATCATAAAATACCCATACAAAAAGATAGAATAAAAACCTAATCTTAAAACTAAAATAAAAACTAAATTATATATTTATTTAATTATTTATTCATTTTCTTTTCTTTTTCCTCATTCCTCTCTTGGAATCAGCTCCAAGGTCCCCAACAAGATGGGTTTCTCAGCCGCTATTCCTAGAATAGAGCTCCTTCTCTGAAAATGGTATATGTATAGAACTTTTAATTGATTCCCATGCCAATTGGAGAGAACAATGCAGCCCAAAAATAGATATAGTGCGCTCCCATGTGTCGTGTCCAGATTGGAGAAGATTGGAGATGTACGCATGTCTAGCTAACCCTGAAGGACGCTTGAGGCTACATGGGGATTCAATAGTGCACGAGGCATTGAATTTGGCTTGGGCTGAGTGTGATACAAAGGAGTACAAAGGAGGATGCATGGCACAGTTGGGGTGGCAGGACATTGTTGAAGCCTACTAGAGATGTGTCGTTGTCAACATTGAGAAGCACGCGCGTGTTCGATTGCACCTGGCATTGATTTGACGGCCTACGTAGAGAGTAGACGTCCCTTTCTCAATCGCACGAGAGTCCTTACTTTAGGCATTTGAAATTCAAAATTTTTTTCTAGCTTTATGACCAACTTCCTCCAACTTATCATTTTAGCCCCTTGTCAATATTTAACATACACAAATAAGATAAAATAGATAAATGAAGGGAAAAAATAATAATAATAATAATAATAATCAATTAAAATCAAATCAAATTAACAAAAAAGAAATAAAAAGAAAAATATATAAAAATAAACACAATAAATAAAATTATCAAAAACATAGCAAAGGTATATGCATTCAAGGGCATGAGTAACTATATTTTTATAGAGATTAGTAACCAAACTCGGTATCACAATAGCCAATAAAGAAACACCATTAGATTTTGCATCAAGTTTACTTCTAGCAATAGAGTCAATATGAATGTAAGAAAAACATCCAAACACTTTCAAGAAGGAAAGGCTTACCTCTTTATTACTCCAAATCTCCTCTAAAATTTTGCAATCCAATGGTGTTGAAGGACCCATGTTGATCAAGTAGGTTACGATGTTAACCGCCTTAGCTCAAAACATCTTTGGCAGTCCAGCATGCAATGTCATGCTCCTAACATGCTCGTTTAGGGTTCTATTCATCTTCTCAACCACACCATTATGTTTAGGCTAACCCTGGAATGGTCTTCTTCATCTTGAAGCCATTATTCGCACAATACTTTTTGAAGTCATCATTTACTTATTCTCTTCTGTTATCCGACTGCAAGCATTTCACTCTCAAATCCTTTTACGTTCTCTATCATAGCTCTCCATCTTTTGAAACCATCAAACACATTAGATTTGTTCTTTAAGAAATAAACCCATACCATTTTACTTGAGTTGTCATCAAATGTCACATAATAATTGGAGCCTCCTCTTAAAGTGACAGTAGAAGGCCCCCACAGTTGGAAAATTGTACACAGTGAAATTTAAAATTTTTTTATATCAAAGTATTTTTCAAAACACAAGTTTGATACACTATATGCATAAATTAACCAATTCTTACTAACCTTTGAATGTCAAAGAACTCCCGCAGTCCGTGAAGAGAAGTAACGTTCTAGAATAGCCTCAACCAACTAGTCTTCTTTGCTATTTTCTATCCATGATTGAAGTGAGTATGGGCTCACGTCGTTCAGCTTTTCCCTAGGTGACTCCCCTTCTAACTAATTGAGAAATACCCAAAGCAATAATTTGTGATTTGTGAATGATAGCTCTTCGGGGAGTTTCAAAATCTCACTGACAAAGTCTCGCTCTCAATTTCTCAACTGATCTGAATAATAATGAGACTCACTCCCCTTTATATAGAGGTTAAGCCCAGGAGTTAGACCGTGTCAGATAGGGCCTTAAAAATTCAAATCAGAATCAAATTCAGATCAATATCTGATAAAATTTGTATGAAAACTTGTGATCCTTTTTTCGCTCGGTCGACAGGCCGAACTAGCAGATCAGTCCGCCAAACCTCCGCAATCAGCAGATCAAACTTAAAGATCGGCTCATCGAACCTCCGATAAAAGATTCCTACGAATCTTTATTTCTCACTCGAGATTCTTAGGACAGAGCCTCAATTTTAATTCAAATAACTCAATCAAGAAGTTATCTGATTCAAACAGTCTTATCTAGATAATCTCTAGGAAAATAAATATTCCTAATAATTTAATAAGTTTATCTCAAATTAATTCAACCAATAAACAAACATGAATTATCTGATCTCAATAATTCAACAAGTTTATCTTGAATTAATTTTATCACAAAATTAATTCAATCGATAAACAAACATGAATTATATGATTTTATCAAATTTCAGCTAATTTGATAAATCTGACATAAGTCACCAATTATTAGAAAAGCATACCGTATCGTTACAAGATTTTTATGAGCTAGCAAAGGGGACCAACTAGACCTATATAATTCAAGCTCCCGATAATTATGAAACCCAATATCCCAGTTATACATTTCATAATTATCAACTCTAATGCTACTTCACTAAAAGCTTAGAGCTGCACTCTCAAACTATATAAAATTACGAAGCCTGTATAGCTAAGCCTCTATGACATATCATAATAGGATTATCCATAATTGGCTTAAGAACTAGTTCTGTCTTACCTTCCTGATTATTTTTATCTTACGTTATATTATCTCACCATTGGAAAACTTACCATCCAAAGATAATATATCATTTGGTCATACCTATGTATCCAAATGGTTGAGCGCTTCAGTTTTTCAATTACAGGATAATGCATATAAGAGGACATCACTACTCCTAAAGAGGAGATATGGATTCTACATCTATGAATAACAAGTCTATACTATCAAGAGTCATGCCTCCAATATATCGGCACGCGTACCACTATAAAATGTGGATGTCACATTTTGGTACATCAAAAGACATAAGTCAAGACGATAGGCCTATTATTCATCTCAAGATTAAGATACAATACAAATGATTATTTAAAGTGAATCGATTTGCTGAGACAAAATTATTAATCTAAATCAATTCACTATATATTTCGATCCTACACATTGTCACCTATGACAATGTGCCAATGTTTCTATTCGCGGAGTCCACCTCTGATGATCAAGACAAGCCATCTCTCGTTAGGGATATAGACAACATAACAATCTTTTTATGAATAAAGCGCCTAACTTTATTCCCTCGATTACGGATATTATGATTTAGACCATCACCTTGAGAATCGTGTCTTTCGCATAATATGTCTATCATATGCCCAATTCTTAAAGGTTCAGAACAATAGTCTCAAACTTTTGTTTGCTTAACATACATTCAACAAATATGAACATAAAGAGGACAAAATTTGATGTATAAATAATAAATAAATTCTTTATTGATAAAAATGTCTCCAAAAACATGTTACATTTTTTACTCCTTAGGACATACACATCTAACAATCTCCCACTTGCACTAAGTGAGTAGATATGACAAATCTCACATCCTCATAGCTTCCACATGCCTCTTGAAGACTTTCCCAGTAAGTGTCTTTGTGAATGGATCAACTAAATTGTCTTCTGATGTGATTTTGCACACCATGACATGTCGGTGTCTGCCCTCAATGAAGTCATTTATCACTTGATACTTTGATCAATATGCTTACTCTTTTTATGAAGTCTTAGTTCCTTAGCATTAGTTACCGCCGCACTGTTATCACAGTATAGCAATACCACCTTATTCATACCAGGAACTACCTCAAAATCCCCAAGAAACTAATGGAGCCACACTGCTTCTTTCAATGCATCACTAACTGCCACATACTCGACCTCCATCGTTGAATCCAAAGCGCAATCTTGCTTCATACTTCTCCAACCGATGGCACTGCTGCTAAGAGTAAACACAAAACCCGAAGTTGATTTTCTAGAATCCAAAAATATATTACATTTTTACTCCTTAGGGCATACACATCTAACACCCACATGTTAGTGTGAACTAACTTCATTTTTGCTACTTTTGGCTCTCTTCCTACTTATGAAAAGCAAATCCTTTTTCTACTTCCCAAAGGCACAACCTGTGCTCCACATATTTTAACCTAGATAGCTTTCCTTTAGAATGAAGCACCTTTATTTCCTTCTCACTGAAATGCCCGAGCCTACAATGCCATAAATCAGAATTTGTTGTGGAGTCAACAACTACAACTGTGTCTCTGCAATTGGAAGTGATGTAAAGAGTTCTAGTTTAACTCCCTTGTGTAATATCCATGGATTCCTTTGTGACATTCCAACCACCACTAATGATAGTCACATTATCCTTCACCATCAGGTTGCTTACCGAAATTAGATTACACATCAATTATGGCATGTGTCTCACCTTGTGAATCTTCCAAATAGACCAGCTTGCCATTTTCAATTTGACATCACCAATACCGAAGATGTGCAAAGGTTCTTCATCAGGCAGATAAACATTTCCATGATTTCCACCAATAGTCTTTCAAGATCCCTCAATGCGTAGTAGTATGAAAAGATGCTTCAGAGTCCAAGACCTAAGAATCAATAAAACTATCAACTGACAAAAGTAAAGTGTCTTGTACCTCTTTGGTAACTACGTTTGTGGACTCTTTTCCTTTGTCATCAGTCTTCTTTAGGGCTTTGCAGTTGTTCTTCAGATGAGAAATTTTATCATAATTCCAGCACTGCATATTCCTTCTAGGCCTAGACTTGCTTCCACTATTCCTTAACTTCTCTCTACCATTCCTGTTGGAGTTCTTCTCAAATGTTATGCCACTATTGTCAACATTTAGGGTAGATATCGATGTTGATGCCAGTGCTTTATCCAAATCTTTTTTGCAAACACTCCTTTGTAAAAATTTGATCCCTTATGTCACTGAACTTCAACTTCTCCTTACCTATAGAGTTTCTTACCACGGCCTTATAAGATCCCAACTATTTTGCAGAGATACCAAAAGAATAAAGGCACGTTCCTTATCATTAAAATCATTTTAAACAAAAGACAATTGATTAATAGTCATGCTAAACTCATTAATATGTGCCACTACCGGTGTGGTTTTTTTCATCTTCAAATTGAACAACTTTTTAGGAGATGTTCCTTATTATTTACAAATGGCTTCTCATAAATGTCTAATGGTAGCTTCATCATCCCATCGGTGGTCATCTCCTTTGTCACAGTGTGACCCATGTTCTTCGACAATGTTAGCCGGATCACACCTAGAACTTGTCAGTTAAGAAGACTCCATTCTCAATCCTTTAATCCTTCTGGTTTTTTTATTCAAAAGGGCCAGGTGCAGCTTTTTGCTACACAAATAATCTTTCATCTAGATCTTCTAGAATGCAAAGTCTGTACCATTGAATTTGGTAATTTTGAGTGTAGTTCTGTCATTGCCAGTCATCACTCTCCCTCAAAAAAACCAATGGCTTTAATACCAGTTGTTGAAAATTAGAAGCCCTAATTCTACCAAGAGTGAAAAATAAAGAAAAACACACAAAAAATTCACCCTTGCATAGAGCTACGTCCACTTTTAGCTGCTATAACAATTCACTATAATGATGAAGAAGTTTTTTGCTACACAAATAATCTTTCATCTGGATCTTCCAGAATGCAAAGTTTGTACCATTGAATTTGGTAATTTCGAGTGTAGTTCTGTCATTGCCAGTCATCACTCTCCCTCAAAAAAACCAATGGCTCTAATACCAGTTGTTGAAAATTAGAAGTCCTAATTCTACCAAGAGAGAAAAATAAAGAAAAACACACATAAAATTCACCCCTGCATAGAGCTATGTCCACTTTTAGCTGCTATAACAATTCACTATAATGATAAAGAAGTTTTTTCTACACAAATAATCTTTCATCTGGATCTTCCAGAATGCAAAGTCTGTACCATTGAATTTGGTAATTCTTAGTGTAGTTCAGTCATTGCCAGTCATCACTCTCCCTCAAAAAAACCAATGGCTCTAATACCAAATGTTGAAAATTAGAAGCCCTAATTCTACCAAGAGCGAAAAATAAAGAAGAACACACCCAAAATTCACCCTTGTATAAAGCTACGTCCGCTTTTAGCTGCTATAACAATTCACTATAATGATGAAGAAGTTTGCAAGAGAAAAATTGTACACCATCTCTCTAGATTTTTCTTTCTAGCCTCTCTCACTTTATATTTTATGAGTTATAAAAATAAGCCCTATTATATCTTATCTATAGATTTACAAGAAATAGGAAACAAAAAAACCAAAAAAAAAAAAAAACTTCGTAGGGCAATCTCCATAATCCTTAGCATAGTGTGATAATTTTAAGGACATAAATTAAGCTCCAAACTTTTTAACAAAACCATCTCATTCATTTTTGATTTCTTCTATACAATCAAAGTTGTATTCATAATAAGTTATAAAAAATATATTTACCACCGGACTACATATAAAACAACCAAATTAAACTATATTAATCAGTAAATCACATAAATAATACAATCAATGAAACAATACTTAAATTATTTGCACTTGGCTACCAGTTTCTTGTAATGATATGACAACACGATTCAAAAACGAGATAATGTTTAGGGGTTAGGGTTGTAGAAAAATGGTTCTAATCAATTTGGGATGATCCAAAATTGACACAAAAATGATAGAACAACCCAACCATGACACGAATCTCATAAAAAAAAAGATTTAAAAATTATATTTTCCATTACATATTTTGATATTTGTTCTGAACTTATGATCTTATAATAGTTGTTCTCATAATGATCATATATTTTTTTTGCTTAATTCTGATGGATGTTATTATATTTTAGTGGATTTAAGACTTTTTAGTTGTTTATAATATGCTTTAAAAAATCAATAAAAATAGGATTTTTGTGCTAATTTTGAGTTTATGTGTCAATTTTGAATCATGTCGTGTTAACCATAAAGTGATTGTGTTGTGTCATATTCGTGTTATGGTTTTCAATAAAGTTTTGTGTTTTAGATTGGATAGAAGTAATGACTAAATGATTAAAACACGACACAAATATGACGCATGACACCAATTATCATTTCAAATTTTTGCACTATGACCTCCATATAACAGAAGAAAAATATTGTGTAGTAATGTCATAAACACTAATCGAAGCAAATTTTGGTTGACTTTTTTATGTATGAAACGTCACCTCAAAAAAATGAGCATCCCAAGTCAAGAGAAATAATTCTTAGGGTTAATAGCTCTAAAGGTTCATAAACTTTTAACATTATAATAATTTGGTCTTTGAATTAATTTAATAGGCTAAAATGGTTTCTAAATTATTAATATTGTAGTAATTTGATCCTTGAACTAATTTAATAACCTAAAATAGTTCCTAAATTAATTTTTTATAGCAAAATTAGTCATCTATGTGTTAAAAATTGAATGGAAAACATCATAGTAGCCTTTGCCCTGCGGCACTCTTCTTCATGGCACTAACCTCATGTCACCCCTTTAAAGACGAAATTATTACAATATTAAAAGTTCAGGAACTATATTTACTCATAAAATTAATTCAATGATCAAATTGTTATAATATTAAAAGTTTTTACCCTGGTAGGTAAGTAAGATGAATCACAACTCAACGAACAGGAAAAAAAAAAAAAAAAGTATCAAATGCCGCAACTTATCTAAACCATAACGCTTTCTTTATTTTCAATATGAAGCAGGTCAAGCTTAAATACTTGCCCAATATTCCAAAGAGTAATCACGCCGAACATTCAGTGTTGGTCTTCACAACATCACTATCAATGCAACATTCAACCAAGTTTAGGTGATTCAATTTCTAAAGCACCTATTTTTGTTTTTCATATTTTGTTTTCGGAAAAAAAAAAAAAGAGGCTGAAACTTTGAATTCCAAAAGCAAAGCCTCAAAAGACCAAAAAAAGTCAAGTTCAAGAAGTCCACGCTACCAATTACCGCAACTTTTTTCTTTTGCTTTTGCTTTCATATGAATTTAGATAGTCTGTCGTAGCTTTATTTTTTTTTTTTGTCCAATCAATAACATTGTATTACGTTATTTAATAGATTCAAATCTCAAAGTACTAAAGCAAAAAATCAACTTTTAAATTAACATGACATAATTTGATTGGGTTGACAGTAAAATTGAGTTAAAAATAATTTGAATTCCTTTTATATAATGATCTCTAATTGCTATTGATTTTAATGAGCACCAACTTATTTATCTTTTAGCCAACTTAGCTTAGATATACAGATCAAGAAGGGATAATCGGGGAGACCAATTTAAAACAAGACACTATAAAAGCCCTAAGAAAGGAAAGGAAAGAAAAGGAGACCATATATATCTTCATCAAGCATATATACATATATATATATATATATGTATATATGCGTGCAAAAATAAATAAATAAATAAAAATAAAAAGGCCGATTATAATGAGTAATTTTCAACCTTTCAAAGTACTGTAGGTGACAGGATATGGAGTGATTTCGAAATATGCCTCGCTAAAGATCAATACTTTAATTCAATTTCATCATAACAAATCTCACATTGCTCATGTTTTGTTACTCTCTCCCATATATTTGGCAAAAATCAGACGAGCTAATATTTAATTGCTCTTGCTTCTTCCTTGCGGAAGCTTGGATAATGTGAATAATTTCCCTAGTTAATTGTCTTCTCATCCAGAATTGGTTCTTTTGTTTTTTGTTTTTTGTGTCACATAAATTTATTTGGTAGCAAGCATGTATGTGTATTCTCTATTTTTTCTGCTTTTTTTAAAAATAATCGTATAGAGTTTATGAATTTTTTAAAAACTAAAAAATACACTTGCTAATATCAATATTATATATATAAATATATATTATTTTGTTTTGTACTCCGATTCCATCTTATTATTATGACGGATTAAAAATTTAATTCCACTGAAAGCAAACAAAAACGCAAGAAGAAAAGAAGCAAAAACGAACGTACAAAGTTTATAGTAGTTCACTTTCACGTATGAAAATTACATCTACTTTCAGCCACTATAAATAAATTCACTATGATTAAAAAAAAAAAAAGCTTGAGAGAAAATCACACACCTTTTTTAGCTCTATGTGTTTTGTTTAAACTCTCCATAAAACCCAATTTAGTGATATATAATCCTTTTTGTGGGCATTCGTCGAGACCTTAAACTAGGTTCTAAGCGCAACAATTATTAGAATAGATATGGCACTCTCTCATTACGATGCATGGAGAAATAAGAGGGAATTGGAGTGCATTCATAAGAAAAAACTTTTTCCAATAAGCTTACATTTCATCAAACATTATTTTTTAGATTGAATAACCGCTTGAAAATTAATATGTATTTCCTATACTTGTCATCCACGCATCAACACACCAACATATGGGTGCGTTTGTTTCACGGTTTGAATCATTTTGCTACAGTATTTTCTTTCAAAAAAATTTAAATCTTTATTCAAATACTCGAACCAAACGAGCTTATAGTAACTTAGAGTACTAGCACCAATATGCACAGTAAATTCAATAACGAAAGATAAAATTCACAAATGCGACAAAACTAGCTAATTTTGGTGGCGACTGTCGACTAACATGATCCCCATATGATATTCGTGATAAATAAATAAATAACGAATATTATTATTCAAAATGAAAAAATATATATATATATTGATAGGAACAAAGAGACAGCATCCCGAGAATGATATATTGGTCCTGAGCCAAAAACACGATCGGCCTGCTACACATTGCTGGGGTCAAAATGATGATGAAAATGTGAAAGGGGAACATGTAAGGTTCCTAGTGGGGTGGACAATCTCTGCTACAATCAAACCCTTTGGTCTCTTTGTAATCCTCGCCGAGATTTGCCAAGCTCTCTAAAGTTCCCCCAGATAGTTACTATTTCCTATCGACCAACACACTGCTATATCTTCATCGGCCTAGTCTTAAGTCCCTTTTTAGATTAAAACCGTTCCTTAACTGGTAGCATATTTGTAAAGTTAAAGGATAGTTTATGCACGTTATTTGTTTTTTTCTGCCCATTTTTGTTGGTCAGATTACGCCTATGAGTCAAACTATAAAATTTAATTGTACGAAAGGATATACATATAACTTTAAGGGAATTAAAATAGTAGATTAATCTGTTCAAAAATGACTAGATACATAAAGCAGATGAAACGGTGAATTGAATCACGAAAAAAAAAAAAAAAAAAAACCCAAACATGCCTAAGTTGTAACCTGGCCATAAAATATAATCAAGAAATAAAAAAGTGGCAAATAATCAATTTTTTCATGAAAATCAAGTAAAAAAAAAAAATGTAGCCAACTAAGCTAAAGTTGAAGTCTTTCCTAAATTGATTTGCAATCTCAAAGGTTGGTTTGTCGGTGAAGTAGTTGCTTTGGTTGGGTTTTACAGTGGTTGGCCTAGGCTTGTCTGCGAGATTGCTAACCTATGAATGGGCTGAGATTGGGGCAGCAACTTCTTCAGAGGGGCAGCTGGTTTTGCAAGATTTGATGCCAGTGAAAACTTGATGCACTGGTGTGCTGTAGAGTTGGAGGGATGGTAAATGTTGTGCACAGTAGGTTTAGATATGATAAGACTCCATCAACTAATGGGCAAATCCCAATTGCATCAAAATAAAAACTCGAAATCAGACATGACCAAAGAATGCACAAAAATGTAACGATTTGATTCCAAAATCATCCTACAATAGCTCAAAAATCCAACATGATTCTTCAAACTTTACTGAATATAAGAGAACGAGAGTTGCATAGGTAATCCAAAACATTGAACTGAGAATAAATTGGACCCTTGCATGTTTCAAAGGAAAGTCACCTTGCATAGGTATTTCTCAAAAAAAATTTATGTGTTTTGTGATTAAGTCTTTTGTGGTCAAAATTAACTGTTGACCAAAAAAAGGTAATAATTTATTATGGATTTAAAAATATAAAGGTATAAAAGTGTTAACATTAAAAATATAACGTATGATTTTTCGACAATGTTAAAATGCAAGATATGAAAATAAAAATATCCCTTTTAAAAAACTACAAATGGTTATCTTGAATTTGAAAAACTTGCTTCAATTTTATCCTTAGCATACTTTTTTGGACAAAAAATATGAAAATAAGATAAAGATACCCTTAATTAGACTGAATTTGTTTCTAAAATATATTTTTCTTTTAGAAAAAATATTTTAATAGTCAAAAGCCATAAAAACTAACATCCTTTTGTGAAATTTGATGCTTTGGTTAAGGAGTTTTTATGTTTTAAAATTTATAAGATATTTTTCACAACCGTTTAAAGGTAATTATACTATTTTGCCTAATTTTTTCTATTTATAGGGTTGAAATTGAAATAAGTTTTTTTAAATTTAAATGATGCCTTTTATAATTTGTAAAAACAGAGAGACGTATTAAGAAATAGTGAAACCTAATAGGATGTTTGAGAGAATGGTCAGCACTAAAAATGTTGATTAAGAATATAGCATGTGAGAGCTTTACATTGTAAAAACTTTTTGTTTTTTACTACAATTGTTGAGAACTTTACACTATTTGTTAATTGCAACTGAAATGCAAAACAAAGGCTAAGAAATATAAGTACATAATTGACCCAAATTTTATATCCTAACATCCATTTATATGTTTTTATCGGAATGAAATTTTATATCCTAACATCCATATATATGTTTTTATCGGAATAGTGGATTAGTATCCCTCTTGTATATATATTTAATATCATCCGAGTACGTACCCAATTACACCCATTTTTTAAAACTTTCCTTTGTGAAATTTTTATTATTTTTACTTATTATTTCAAAACTAATTAAAAATGTTTAAGAAATTAGTAGTTAATTATTCATGCACCAAATGGGTGACAAAATAATAACTAATATTGCAATGAATAAAGATGGACATTTTAAGTTTGCAAATGGTATGTTAAAAAGTTTGAGGTATCTATTTGTTATTACCAAAGCACAGAGGAATTCAAACACAGGGTAGCACAACGCAATTTTGCTTGATATTGTATACTAATAATTGGCTTGGCATGTTTGTGAAGAGAACAAGAGTAATTACATTGATATTCTTTCTGTTTTGTCAAAATAATAAAAACATCCCTTAACCAAAACTAATTACGTAAACACCCCTTAACTTTACAAGAAAATTACAAAAACACATACCTCCTTTGTTAGTTGACTGTCAATGTTGACCATAAATCCTTTTTAATGGCAAAAATAGCCTCCTAGTTGTAAAAAAAACCATTTTTAGCTCTATATATTGTTCAAAATGAGGTTTTTATATGCAAAATAAAACTAAATACAATTAATTTTTACACACTTATAATTGTAATTTTTGCTCTCCTAAAAAGAGTTTATTTCCTTGGATTCTCGTCTTCAAATTTTCAACAAATTAAAATGCATTTTTCTTATAAATTAATAATTTTGAGTATCTTAAAATTATCCTTATTAAATTATAGAGTTCTAGCCTTAACATTATTTTTTTTTCATAAAAGTTTAAAAAATTAAAGTTATAAAAAAATTATAAACTCCAAATTTAACAGAAAAAACCTTCAAATAACCGTGTAATTATTGACTCGTACATAATTTTTAACAGAAAAAGATGAACTCCAAATTTAACAGAAAAAGCATTCAACAAGATACCTACATAATGATTGACTCAAATAACCCTGTAATAAAAATAAAAGATTAATCCTGACCACAAACTTGTTTCACCAATAAGTTAGACTAAAACGCCTAAAAAAATCAAACATTCGCCATGTTTTCACAAGAAGATGTTTAGGTGCTATGAAATCGTTGTCGTACGGTGTGTCTTCAAGGTTGGCATTGAATTGTGGACCATACAAATTAGGGAGACAAAAGTGCATCGATATGGGTTCACACTTCACTGCATATGAATTATGATGAAGAGGCAAGGACACGTTGGGAGAAGTTCGTTAGGGAGTCCAGCGCTTTTCCTTGTCAGAGCATCTTAGGTTTCTTTTATTTTTTTATTTGGTTTTTTTTTTTTTTTTTTTAGCTTGAGGTTGTGAGTTTAATTTTATAATTATTTCTTTTAATTTTAATTATTTATAATTATTTTTTTAACTATAAAGATTTTTTGAATTCAAAAAAACTATTCTAATTTTATCTTTATAGGTAGAAAAAATTAAGCAAAGTCGTATAACTACCATTAAATAATTAGATTTTATGTTTTTTTATCCAAAAAGTCTACAAGGGATAAAAAATTAAAACAAGTTCTTCAAATGTAAAAGATACATTTGTAGTTTTTAAAAACAGATGAATAAATTGAGAAATAACTAAAATTATGAGGTATAGTTATGTAATTACCCTAAGGTCATTACTCTTTAACTTCTGATAATCCAAATGACACAAATTTGATTCTTAAAATATTCTTAAACTTTCAATCTATGACGATAATAGTCCTCTGTCACCCAAATATTAAATTTTGATGATTTATGCACGTAAGATGCATGAGACATGTAGCTAACAAGTCATTGAAGGCAAAGTTGCCTAAATTGCTTGTGAAATTTAAGACTGAAACTGACATGATTAACCCAAACTTGAAGCTTAATAAAATTTTTTCAAATTTTGGATCTCCTTTCCCAAGGAGACGGACGAGCATTTTTACAATTTTAACTTGATATCTGGATATCAAATGTATCCCACTTGCACGAATCATTAGAAATTTAATATTTGGGAGATGAAAGGCATGTTGGCATGACATATCAAAATATATGGGGCCAAATTTGTGCCATTAAGAGTGTCAGGCCTAAGTGGGATGACCCTAATTCTTCGGAGTTAAAAAATGAAAATAACCATTATTTCTTGTTTTTTTTTTTTTGGGCGTTGATTGGGTAATACTTAGAGACTTTAAGAGGTGTTGATACAATATAGACACTTCTTAAATTCAAAACCATGATGTGAACAATGAGCTAACAAATAATTAGTGACGTAGTTAAAAATTTTGTTACATAAGACACTAAAACAAGAAAATAGAAACAATATTTTATTCAAGAGATCCATTGTTATATCTTTTTAATATTAAATGGGGCATAATTAAAATTTTTATTGTAAAACAGGGGCACAATAATATTTTTCAAATGTTCAATGGGGACATGGTTATATTTTCTCTAACAAAACAAGGATATATAAAAAAATTTTCCAAAAAAGTTTGGGGAGGAAATTTAACCCCCTGTTTGGCATAGTGTGGTTCCCACCATAAACTCAGTTATAAATAGTGTAAAGCTCTAGTATGCTACAGTAACAATAAAAAAAAATTGTTGCAATGTAAAGCTCTCACATGCTACAGTAAAAGTGGTTCTAAACAACGCTTTCCACTACCTTCCTAGCACCAAATTTCAAAAATTTGTGCCCCACTCAATATAATCCCCCTAGGCCTCAGCAAATAACAATGAGATTATTACTCAAAAGCAAATTATTGCTTAGAAGCATAAGGAGATGGATAGGAAAAAAAAAAATTAGAGCTTGCTTAGTTGCATAAGCTTGCAACTAATGATTTCGGAAAGTAAAGATACTACAATGGTGGATTTTATGACGCCTTTTTTGGCTATTATAGTAATTTTTTATGACAATTTTTAACCGTCATAGAATTTATAATTCTAACAATGATAGGATATTTTAAGTATAATCTTATAAACGCAATAGGTGCTTTGGGTATTATCAATATTATCTAATTATTAAATGAAATAAATATCATTATGTGTGCTTTGGGTATCTTGTATTGTGTTTGGCCTAAATATTATTTTTTATATTTCTTATTATGCAAATGCTCAAAACACCTCTTGTCTATAAAGTAGACTCAAAATACCTTCGGGAAAATTTTTTTTTTACAAAATTATAAAAAAATGCCACTTTTTTCAAAACTAATGGTAGTAAATAGCAGATTTTAAAAATATTTTTAGTAAATAATTTATTTATCCTTTGTTTACAGTATGCATAATTTTTATTTACACAATAAACTGATTCACGATGCAAATAATATATCTACTTTCTTGTTTACAATGTAAATATTTTTTATTTATATCATAAATCTACTGTTTACTATAATTTTTTTCAAAATTTGATATTTACTTCAAAAGTTTCAAAAACCTGACATTTTTCTCATTCTTATATTTTTTATAATAGAAAGATTATTCTTCAATCATTTTGAGAACTTTTATTTTTAAACATTGATTTTATTTAACATTTTGGCTTAGCAATATTTAAAATTGTATTTAATAAAGGTTAGAAAGAATAATATTATCATTTAAAAAGAAAAACTAATTGTTTTATGGAGTACTTTGAATCTGATACCGTAGACACAATAGGTGCTTTGGCTATACCGCATGATTGTTAAACGAAACAAACGTCACCCAAAAAAAATCAACTGGCTTTGAACGTTACGATCTACAATAAAAGATAGAGGTGCGAGGCAGGAGATCACCGTCTAGCTTGGAATGGCTCGTACATGTAAGGGGGACCCACAAAATGTGGGGCTCTGTAGTCTTACAAGTGTGGATTATGTGTGACAGGTTGTACCGCAAATTAAAGTGTGTCGGGGAATCTTTTCTAACAAAAGTAAAAACAATGACTACCAGATTATCCCTGTTACATGTTAAGGCCTTACCATTTTTGTACTGCACTTTTAGAACAGAACCTTCTCCTTTTTCTCTCCCTGTGTTTTTTCAATAAGTGTTTTTTTTTTCTTTTTTTCTTTTTTTGTAAATGTATTGATAAACAAATTAATAAATAAACACTCGGTGTAAGCAATGTCAAGTTTTTTATTGCTTTTTTTTTTTCCTACAAAAATACTCTAAAACTTGAAAACAATGAGGGCCTGCAATTGCCAAGTAACTGCCATTACAAGTAGTAATTCTTCTTGTAAGAAAAAATAAATCTAATTTATTTTGCTTTAGTTAAATTTTTTATTAAACAAGACGAGCATAATTTTTTTTTTATTGCGTTTTGGACTTGGAATCAAATTTTAGTTTTTTTTTTCATTAATTCCATGAGAAACAAAATATTTCAAGTTAAAAAATATTTAATTAGTATAATAAAGTTCCTTATTTCATCACATATAATGCATTAAAAGTTATGAACACTATGGTAAAAACTATCCAACCCACATGGGAGAGATTCGATATATTTTAATTGAGAAATAAGCTAATAATGACTATATCCTCTCTTTTTTTATTTTTTTTAAAAAATTGCCATTCAGATCACTTTCACGAAATATATTCAGTACCTGCTGATGTTGAATATTCCCATTTATGAAAAAAAAAAAAAATCAAAGCAAATGGTATTTACGAAATTTAGTGTTCTTATCATCAATAAAAATAAAACTAAGCACTTTCAAAAATTAACGCACACAGTAAAACAATTAGCTGAGCGCTAGTCTTATGTGGTGTTTGGAAGGTAGTGAAAACCGTTGGTTAAAACCATTTTTACTATAGCATGTGAGAACTTTACACTACAACAAATTTTTTATTGTTACTATAACATATGAAAGCTTTACATTGTTCATAACTGAATTTGTGGTTCACACCACCTTTAGCCAATCACCACCTATTGCAGCAGGAAATGGTTCTCAAACTAGGTGCTAACCGAAATTAAAGACACCAAAATTTAGTTTGCAAGTGCATCCAATTTTTCTTCCTCGTCACACAAAATACCTTCGACCCCTTGCATTTGCGGCAAGAAAGTTTCCTAACAAACCTTTAGCAACTAAATTGTCGTCAACTAATCATTTCTTTTAACGAAATATAAATCTTGTCAGTGACTAAAATATTAGTAGCTAAAAGTTCAAGATACTTAGGGCCCGTTTGTTTCGATACTCGAATCACAGTTCGAATCATTTTGTTACAGTATTTTCTTTCACAAAAATTTAAATCTTCATTCAAATACTCTATTCAAATACTCGAACCAAACGGGCCATTAAACTTTCAAATGTTAGTCACTACAAATAATTTATTTGCCAAATATCTTAATTTATGCAATTTAATTTTAGAGAAAATGACTTGGAATTACAATTCAAATTGAATAGAACAATCATAAATGTTGATTGTCAGTGAAAAATACTTAGATGAGGATGTTGTGGCTTCCATATAATTAAATGCAATATTAGCAAAAATTAAAGTGAAGATTGATATAATGAAAAAAAAAAAAATTACCACTTGAAGATTTTTTTAAAATAAAAGAGTGAATAACGAGTGTCTAGTGTAGCAGTGACAGATGCAACGATTGAAACCCAAAATAGAGAATGCTTGTCTAACTTAAGCATAATAATAGATATAAGATGAAGTTGGATCCTACGTTGTATTACAACGAAAAAAAAAAAAAAGAGAGAAAAATCTATTCCCGCTACCCTTCAAATCTACTCAAGAATATTGTACCACTAACTTAATAATAAGTTACAGTATTAGTACAAGAGTGTGTTTGTTTCAGTTTTCAAATCACGGTTCGAATCATTTTACAACAATATTTTCTCTCACAAAAATTTAAATCTTTATTTAAATACTCTACTCAAATACTCGTAACAAACGTACCCCAAATATGCAATAAAAAATATAATCGTGCAACAGGTATGTTAGCATAACAAAAACAAGAACAGAGCAAGAAAGCAGTTTTTGGTCACTGAAGGTGCGATTGTGCAATTTCTTGAGGAACACATATTTGGAAAATTTTGGGTCCACTACTAAAATATAAGGACTCTACAACCAAATGCAACTTCTAGATAACCAAATTCAAGAAGATATATGATTCTAATTCACACCCTCTGCTAAGAAACTATTTGTCACTATAAGAAAAAAAAAATAGTGGCCATCTTTGCATCTTATACAATTATGGGTCCTGCCATTCAATCAAGGGAAAAAGTAAAAGGAGAAGAAATTTACAAGATTTTAGCTGGTCCAAATTGGCCCACAAAATTTGTACCTTTTTATTTTTTTTTTCTTTTGCCTTTTTTCAATCCTTTTCCCTTGTGCTTGATTTTCTTCAAAATCGTGTCCATAAGTCTATCTTTAGTAAAAGACTAATAGTGAGAACACAAGA
This sequence comes from Artocarpus heterophyllus, assembly GCA_025403435.1. Taxonomy (NCBI): domain Eukaryota; kingdom Viridiplantae; phylum Streptophyta; class Magnoliopsida; order Rosales; family Moraceae; genus Artocarpus; species Artocarpus heterophyllus. The sequence continues at coordinate 20,698,720 of CM046351.1, forward strand.
TACGAAAAGATTAGGAAAATCTTCCAAGTAATGATATTTTGACATTAGGAGACAGATACATAAATTGGGTTTCAGTAGAATTTCTTCTAGAGGGTCAATTTCGATTTGGGCTAAGGTCTCACAGCTTCTGATGGCAATTTTGAAGAAACTTCGTAACAAAAGGGGACAAAAGTAAAAAGAGAATCAAATTTTAAGATTGCATCAAATTTGAATTTTTCTTGCATAAAAATCTCCCCCATATGGTTTGAATATCAAATCAAGTAGGTGAAAATGAAACTTCAAGGAATATTTGTTTGTTTAGTTGCATCCATCTTCTTTCTTTTTCTTTTTCTTTCTATATCCATATATATCTATTTAGAAGTATAACGAGTTTTATAGGACGTTTAGAATGATAGTTTGAACCAGTTTTTTGTTCAAACCACTGAAGCTAATGATGAAAATATTGGTATTGATAGAGATATCGATACTTTAATTTTATGAAAATTTTAAAAAAATATATCGATATTGAAGAAAATTTCGTTAAAAGTCATCGAAATTTTATATCATATATTTCTAATACTTTAAGATGCAATAAACTTTAAAAGGAAACACAAATAAATATGACCAACATAATAAATTTATATAAATTAGATTTGTCAATACCAAAATGAAGGTATGTGATATTCAAACATGGTTGGGATTCAAACAAGATTAGTATCATAACATGTTATTTGAGTAGTGTTGAATATAATTATGAATATGCTACATGTAGATTTGTTGACTTCTTCTCCTAATTGTTTGTTTGAGATGGTGGTGGTATGATCGGATGAGGATAATTAAATATTCTATAATCATCATAGTTTTTAAAGTCCTTATTGTATGGGTGACAAGCATGATGAGTCTCATTAGAGGAGCTGCTACAATTAGATCCTAAATTCATTGATTGTAAACTCATAAAATAGTATCTTCATCTAACATTAGTATTTTGAATGTGTATAAGGCAAATATTCATACATTGAAAAGATAAAGTACTAGTAGATTATTTAAAAGGAAAAAATTTATTAAATTTTGTAATTTCTAATATTACCAAAATTTGATCAAAATTTCTACAACATATACAAAAATTTTGTACGAAATTTGCTATAGATTTTTCGATATTGATATTTTTACTCATAATAATGACATTTCCAATATTTTTTTTATATTTTGTTGAAATTGATATTAAAGTAGAAAAATATTTCGATATCTCGAAAATTTCAAAAATTTGTATATCCTTGACTATATTCACTTGTTATTGGTTTAAACTCTGCCAAATGGAGGGTAATTTATATTAAAAAAATAATAATACTACATGTTTAAAGAGATTGGGATGTTGTTTTAGCAAGATTGAGGGAGAAGTTTAAGTGTGCTATTGATTTTCCTCCCCATGCACTACGCAGTTAGTGGAGGTAGACTGTAGAGTCACGCTAAGACAACAGGGCACATACCACGCTGAAGTTTTTCATTTTTTAAGTTTTACCTTTGAAGTTTACAAATGTTTCAATCAAATCCTTATTTTACTCCCTTAAAAATTTCCAACGGCAAGAATATTCGCAGTAAAATTTCATAGTACTTTTTAACTTTTCAAATATAAAAGAAAATTTCATTTGTACTCTCATTTTACTCACTGAAGTTTTATAATTTAGAAGTTTGTGTCTAATTGTTCTCTAAAAATTTCAGTTGTACTCACTTAGTTGTATATAGGCTTCAACTATATCCTAATTCTGCCATGATGTTCTTCAAATAAAGCTATAATTTTTGGGTTCTAAACTTTCAAAACTCAATTAAACTTACCAGGTATAATTGAAAAGAAAACAAGTGATGTATTTGAAAATAAAAAACAAAAAAAGTAAAAAGACAAACAAAGGTTTAAATAAAAGTGGTAGCTCCTAAATAGATTCTCGGCTCCCCCCTGGTGGTGATGATCTAGAGTCCATTTGGTTCGAGTATTTGAATAGAGTATTTGAATAAAGATTTAAATTTTTGTGAGAGAAAATACTGTAGCAAAATGATTCGAACCGTGATTCGAACCACGAAACAAACGCATCCCTAGATATCCCCGGCCCATTAAGCTTTGTTTAAACAGTTTCAATACAACACACATTTTCAATACAATAATTATAAAAACGTCGAATATTTTATTTGTCTACCAAACCTTGTTTCTTGAATAAATTTTATTACAATTATTCAAATTCATTAATCATAAATATCAACGTTCATACTCTCTCTTATTTTGTTTGGTAATTTTAGGGGATTTTTTTTCTAGGGAGAAATTGGTGGGTTACATTCAAACGAGAAACTAATTCTCCCTTACCCATCGTCTCACCTAGACTTCAAACTTAACGGAACGTAATTTTATCAATTTGATTTTTTTAAGAATAATTTGTATCAATTTGACTAGTTGGTATCTTCAAGAGTAATTTGAGAGGTGGTTGCACGCATAACGTAATGGTAAAACCATATCCAACACTATTTAAAAATAAAGAGTTTGAATTCCACATCTTTAATAATAATAAAAAAAAGAGTAATTTGAGGGGCAGTTATACTATGCTAGCAGAAGAATTAGCCGCATTTATACTAAGAAGGTAAAATGAGTGATCTTAATTTTAAAAGGTTGAAATTGTACATAAAAATTACCGTATATGATCCATTTATTGGAGCTGTGAATTAAACTGCAACATACTTTAATGATCTATAATTTATTTTCGTTACCGTAACTTTTAATCCAAACCATATATCATTTGTTGGTCTATAAACTATCACATATTGGGATGGCAATTCGTGTCGTGTTAAGTCTCAAACATATAGAAAATAGCTTAACACTTACACGACCTATGACACAAATAGGTTTAAAAATCTTCACACTAACACAATCTGTAACAAAAATGGGTTTAAAAATCTTAACATTAACACGACTTGTCTTGACATGGGTTAACACGAACATGACCCCTAATCGTGACATAAGCAATATGTGAACCTCAATCAATCTATAACTCGAAATCAACCTGCAACTGAAAATTAACCCATAACCCAAAATCTATTTGTGACTTTTTATAACTTTAAATTTATAATTTATGCACCAAAACTACATAAGAGTAACATAAAATACATATTTTCTAAAAATTAGATCACTTTCATCCTACAAACACATCTAATTTAGTGTCAATTTATTGGTATTATATACATTACGGCAAAATATTCATTACAATAATAATATACTAATATGTTACGGGTCAATTTAGTATCGAATAGATAGATACAAAAATGATCCATTTTTGGACGGTCAATTTCAGGTGGCCAATCTCGAGTTCACACGAAAATGACCCTTAACAATATTTTTTCACTAACCCACCAAAAAATATGACACAAAAAACAGCGAAAAAAAAAACATACAGTAACTTTAATAATACTCAATGGGTAAATCCAAATTTAAGGGGTTTGAATGGAATTATCACAAGGTTGAAAGATTTGTTCCATTGCCAGCTCAATCAATGGGGAAGGGCGGTTGTAATGGAAATGGTAAGGTCGACAATATGAGTTATGATATGACGACCTGACACAAACCTGACATGCTTTTTTAGGGGTTACGGTACAAAAATTAACTATGAGTTATTTTAGTGTTAATCCAATTCTAACCTCTAAAAATGAGTTGTGTTCGGGTCAACTCATATGGCACTAAGATGACCCGTCCGACCTGCGATTAATTATTTACATATTTTTAAAATATTTTTTATTATCAAATGTTCCTATAAGACAACACCCGAGCTACTTAATTTCAGATCAAGTTTCAAACTAAATTGATTTTAACTTTTAAGCAATAAGAAGATTATTTAGCTTGATCATTTGAGACTTTTTTTTATGTTGTTGGATGTGTTATTTTGTTAAGCTTGTTATTTTGTTGGTATTAGACTTGCTGTTTTGTTAAATGTTTTTAAAATTATAGGATAATTTTTTGTTATTGTAGTATGAAAGTCATTTCATTTTAAGAAAATTTGTTTTATATTTGTTTTTATGTTATATTGATGTAAATTCAAAGCTAAAAACATCATGGGTTAGTGCAGGTTACTATAGGTCATTAGCTGGTTGCGGGTCATTGGCAGGTTGCAGGGTTTTGGCATTTCATGAGTATTATAAGGAACGAGTTAGTAGATGTCATATTCGTGTCAACCCGTATTAAAAAGGGTCGTGTTATATTGAAATTTTTCAACCCGTTCATATCACAAGTTAGATTAGTGTCAAGTTAGTTTGTATAAAAATTGATTCTCAACTCGACTTAATTCCAATCCGTCGACACAAATTGTGACCCTTGAATGGGATTGAGATTAATAAAAAGAATTGATGGATAATACATGGGTGGGTGTATTGTATTATGTATAAAAGAGAAGATGGGCATGCATGCGAAGCAAATCTTAAAAGGGAATCAAAGGAAATTGCCCTCTCCTTTGCCCACCACTCCCCCACCTGCTCAAGACAGGGTAAGCGCCACATGATTTTCACACCCCATAGGAAAAAAGGCGCCACTGCTGACATCACCTGTATCTCTTCCGGAGATTTTGGTGGGTCCCACATCTCTCCCCAGTCTCTTACTCCCCCACCTTTGCCCTTTTGCTTTCATCCAAGACTTTCTATTTATTTTTCAGATTTTCTATATCTCTCTAATCTCACTCCTCAACTATTCTTAGCATATGGTCTTTTGCATAAATATATATATTATACCCAGCACCACGCCCATCAACCCCCAATATATATATATATATATATATATATAGTCAGGGAGATTTAATTTTGGCCTATTTTGTTACTCAGCCGAAATAAAAATGTGTATTTTATTCATTTTTAGTTAGTTGTTCTAGAGTGGTGGGTTCTTTTATTTTTTTTCTTCTTTTTTATTATTGCATTGCTTGTCCCTTAATTCAAAATCAACTTGGAAAATTTGCAAGATTTGGGAGGAAATCTGGTCGGATCTTGCTTTGTGGGGGGTGTGGATTTTGGTGGGTCTTTTATTTCAATACAAAGCTCCTCTCTTTTTCTTCTCCTCTTACTTCCCATTGCCATAGGAGAGATTACAACACCCAAATCAAACCCAAAACTAAATAGATAAAAAGAGGCCAAAAAAAAAAAAAAAAACCAACAGGAAAAACTTGTTTCTCAGCCTCTCGGAATCTCTTCTTCTAGTTTCTTTCATTTTGGGTGCAATGGGAATGGCTGTTACAGAGTCACAATTTCATGTTTTGGCTGTTGATGATAGCCTTCTTGATAGAAAGCTTATTGAGAGGCTCTTGAAGACCTCATCTTATCAAGGTACTTCTTTTGTTTGCCAAGAAAGAAACTTTTTCCAGGAAAATTCAATTCTAGTTCAATGGGTCTCCTTTTTTTGCTTTTTCGTTTTATTACTGGGTTTTTAAAATTTACAATTGTTCATGGCAGTTACTACAGTTGATTCTGGTAGTAAGGCTCTAGAGTTTCTGGGTTTTCATGAGGATGACCAAATCAATCCAGATTGCCCTTCTAGTTCCCCAAATAATTCTCAGGTACTGTGATTTCTTCTTCTTTTTCCCCTAACTTTTTCTTCTTTTCCTTCCCACTCTGGGTTTCTGAGTCATGTTTTGTTTTTTTGTGGTTTTACAGGAAGTGGAAGTGAATCTTATTATTACAGATTACTGTATGCCAGGCATGACAGGCTACGATCTGCTAAAGAAAATCAAGGTATATATGCTTTTTTTTTGTTTTTTTTTTATTTTTAATTTCTTATTTGTTCTCTTCCCTGAATATATTCGCTTTACCCTTTGTCAATCTTTCCCTATTGAGATCATTCTTCCAGTTTCCAGATTGAAAATTTTGCAAATCTGAATTAGTGGTCAGTTGAAATTTGAAATATATATATATATATATATATGTATATAAATATATATATATATTTTTGTCCTTTTGTTTTTGGGTACTTGTCTAACAACCACTTGGTTTTAAATATCTAAGAAAATCTCTTTAGAATATTTTCCCAACCAACTTTCTACCCCAAAAAAAATTTTGGCTCTAGCACTTTCTTTTCCATACTTCAAATGAAAATTTTGATTTTCACCTCAAAGATATTTATAGAATTCCTTTCTGATATTTCAGGAATCCTCATCTCTGAGAAACATACCAGTAGTGATCATGTCATCTGAGAATGTGCCTTCAAGAATATCAAGGTAATCATCCAAAATAAATAAATGTAAAAAAGAACTTCTGGATTTTGCAATTGTGGGAAATTTGGATTTCTTTTCTTTTCTGTTTTTTAGCATTATGTTATGCTGATAAATAAATATTGATTTTAATACAGATGCTTGGAAGAAGGGGCAGAAGAATTTTTCTTGAAGCCAGTACAATTAGCAGACTTGAAAAGGCTTAGACCCCATATGATGAAAACCAAATTAAAGGATCAACAAATTGAGAAGAAAGAAGATAATCAAGAAAACCCAGAAGAGAAATTAGACAAACCAGAGTTTCAATCAGAGAAATTGCAACAGCAACAACAACAGCAGCAACAAACGGGCAATGATAATAATAAGAGAAAGGCAATGGAAGAGAGCCTTTCACCTGATAGAACCAGGCCAAGATACAGCAATGGAGTTGCCACTGTTGTTTGATGATTGGTCTTTTGAAATTTCCCCTTTTCATCTGAACATTGTAATTTTCATGACGTTTCGTTTTCTTTCATTTCATTTTTTTTTTCTCCTTATATTACTTCTGGTAATACTACTGGCTGAATAGGAGTTGTAGAGAAAGAGAGCTTTCTCATGTATACAGTTTACATGGAAATCTTTCATTCAAAAATTTTGTTGTGCTAATTGCAAAAAAAGGGAAAAAAAAATATGTATGTGAAATGTGATTAAGGGATGCTGTAGAGCAATAGATTTGAGAATTAGCCAGAGCCCAAAGCTAATTTTTAGTCGGAAAGTCTTGTTCTTTAATTGCATTAGTGGATCTTGATGCAATGTTAAATTATTATGTGAATGTCAAAATTTTAGTATTAAAAAAATCACTCTAATGACCTTCATCATTAAAAAAAGGAAAAAAAAATGACTCTCCACTTTAGTGTTATTTTTTATGTTAAATACCACAAATGTTAAAGTTGGCATTTGATTGTTATTGATTAATATATTTATTTTTTTATTTAATTATTACAATATTGATATTTTTAAATTATTTTAACATTAAAAGTATTTTTTCATAACTTTTATGCTTAATGATGATGACAAAAAATAAATATAATATTTTAAATACCTAAAGCATTGGAAAGTTTTTATATGTCACAATGTCAATAATAGTGGGTTGCTTTGCAAAGATCCTACATGATATAGTTTATTTAACTAAAATTGGTTCAAATCATTAGTTCAAACTACACTTCTCAAACACCCTATAAATGTCATTTTGATGTCAAATATAATATTGATATTAATATTTGCATTGTATAGGATCTTAGTATGTTATATGTCCTTCCAATTTTTCAAAGTTTTTACATGCATGTACACTATTTTTTATGAATTCTGTTAGATATCAAAAGTCTCACATGGTCCAATTATAAGATCACTAGTGAGTTTATAAGCCCTAAGTTTCTCTCCCCTTGCAAGCCGATTTTGCAATGATGAGTTTTACTCAATGGGTTTGTGAAAATTACTATCAGAGCCAGTCACCACGTCTCATGTTCAAGTCAAAGCGGTAGCATTATAGAATAGATTAAGATGCATTGATGAAGCTTGTCAAAGCATCAAATACTGATAGTCGAGTGAAGCCGCTAATGAGGAAAGGGCTACAATCGGGTTAATGTTGATATGGATTGCCAAATTTTTGGGCCTAAGTGTAACGTCCCGAAATTTATTTAATATTAATGTAATGTAAATGATGAATTAGTGTGCCATAATTAAAGTTTTAACTTTAATTAGATTATTTGGTTGGATTTTTAGTTTTTGGTTGTTTTGTTAAATTGATGTGTTCAAAAGATTTCTTATTGATTTAAAATGATGTTTTGAGTTTTAAAACACAACAATTTGTAAAATGTTAAAAATACTCTGTTTTACAAAACCGTGGGCGGCACATGGTTTTCGCACAGTAAAACCGCCCACCGATTTTCTCTATTTATTTCCCTCTTCTCTCTCTCTCTCCTCATTCACGTTTCACTCTCTCTCTCTCTTCTCTCTCTCGGCAGCTCCCTCTCTCTCTCAAAAATCTCTTTCAAAAAAAATTTTGATTTCCATTCGAATCCAAGCTTCGGGTTAGCGAGGAGGAAGCTCGGGGACGTGATTCGGCAACCGAGAACGCGGATTGAAGCTTCGATTCGAGGTTAGATTCGAAATTTCTAAACTTTTTACAAAATTTCCAATTTTGTGTGTTTTTGAAATCTAAGTTTGTTTTAGCTTAGAAAACCGTGGATTTGTGTTAAATGAGCTTAGAACAACTAGGATCTAAGCTTAGATTGAAGAAAAACGGATTGAATTCAAGATTTTTCATTTTTCTCCTCTTTTTCTCATTTTTGGATTTTTGAGGATTTTGAGTTTAAATGTTGTTGAAATGATTCCAAACATGTTCTAGAATGTTTTTCTGTCAACTATGATTGTTTTTCATGCCTGGGATTTGAGAAAAACAGGTTGGAATCCAGATTTGGATTTTGGGGATCGAGAAACCCGTGGCTGGGATTTCTGGATCTTCCCAGTTCGGCAGGCCGAAGTTCATGTTCGGCAGGCCGGTGTTCTTCCGACCGGCAGGCCGAATCTGGGGAAATGTTCGACAGGCCGAACCTTGCTTCCGGCAGGCCAAACTGTGCAGTTCGGCAGGCCGAAGCAGGGCGTCCGGCAGGCCGACCGAGGCATGGAAAATTTTGTGATTTTTACCCGATTTCACTGTTTTGAACCCTGATTTAAATCCCAACCTTATAGGATGATTTTAATGATACAAATGGCACACTAGGACATCATGAAATGATTTAGTAACATAGAATGTCTCGAACTAGATATTGATTGACTTAATTTGTATCTAGGATTGTTCGTGGTTCCGTGGAGCTAACGTATAGCGGATCGGGATTACGGTGTGGGGTACCGGTACGAGTACTGAGGTAGGACTTCTATCCTATTTCTTTGGTAGCCTGGTTTTGAAATGATTTGGCTTTGAAAAGGATTTCTATCAAAATGTTTTCAACGGTTGTTTGAAAATGGTTTTATCGGTTATATTTTTATATACCGTGACATGAAATGAATTTCATAATGAATGTAATTGACAACACTCGGTAATTGGGTTTTGAATGATAATGATAATAAACACATGGGCATGATGCCATATCAGAGATCGGGTCGTGATCGACCTTGGGGGCAGGTCCCGAAACCCAGCTGGGCCACTACGGTGGTGATTTCATGGTTTGCCTAGGTAAAAGTAAACTGGTGTTTTGATTTGACGAGTAGACTGTTCTGTGTCAGAACGGTTCTACTCAATTTATTTATTTATTTATTCAAGTTCCATTTCTGTATAACTCCTGATAATGTTATGTTTCTTTGCATTAAATTATTTTATAAAACTTAGTCCTACTGAGCCTTTCGCTCACGTTTTATCTGTTTTAAATCCCCCCTTTCTAGGTGGTTTCCCATTTAGGTTTGGAGAAGATTCTTCGGACCGAACTCAGGAGCAATAGGAGAATTTATTTACATTCTGTATTTATTAATCAAGGCATGTAAGACTTTAACTTCATTTATACTTGGACTGTAATTGTATTTATGATATTGTCAGAACCATGTGTGTGCACAAGTTGTGGGTTGTGGAACCCATATTCGCGGTTTTTATTCAATTATTGTTATTTGTTTAATGATTTTAAATTCTTTATCAAATGTGGTGGAAAAATCTCTTTATTTCTTGCTTAATTGGATTTTTGTAAACTCTTAATTTCTATTAAATTCTCTTTTAATTAATCTAAATATTTCGCCACGTCACCTCCCGTACTCCGGGGCGTGACAGAATGGTATCAGAGCTCAAGGCTATGAACCTTGGGAATTGTGCACACATAGGTTTGACAATGAAATACCTCTGACAGTCCAAATTTTGTTTTCAGAAGTGAGAGAATGGCACCTAGACGTCGTTCGACAGCTGACGCCGAGTTCGGGAATGATGAGGGCCTGATGAGGTCTATGATTGCGGCTTTCCGGCAGATGGCAGCCAGGACTAGACCGGAAGACTCCAGTGTTGGTAGTCGGCATGCTTTCTTTAAGAAATTTCGGCGGGCGTCTATTCCGACTTTTGATGGCAATGGGGATCCGCAGTTAGCAGAGTATTGGTTGGATTCGATCTTGAAGCATCTTGATACTCTTCGTGTGCCTGAGGAGTATCGTGTGGAGTTTGCGGCGTATAAGCTCGAGGGTGGCGCTAACACCTGGTGGAAACAAACTAAGCGTCTGGAGCGCGGTGGCGATATCGGTTGGGACAAGTTCGAGGATCTGTTCTATGATCGGTATTTTTCGCAGGGGTATAGAGACCAGAAAGCAGCTGAGTTTTATAGATTGCAGCAGGGTGATATGTCAGTTCGGGAGTACGAGGCAAAGTTTAACGAGTTGGCTAGGTTTGCTCCATCAGCTGTGGTATCGGAGCGTGAGAAATGCATCAAGTTCCAGGAAGGACTCAAGGCTCCTATTCGGCGGCAGTTGGTTGCTCTACGGCTTAGGGGTTTCGGAGAGCTTGTGTCATCGGCGATCTCCGTGGAGAATGATTACGTGCAGTATTGTGAGGACCGAGCCAAGGCTTCAGGAGGACCGCAGAGGAGTGGCAGGAAGAGCATTAGTAGTCGTCCAGCTCCGGGGAAAGGCAAGCAAGGCGGTGCGACCAGTGGCAGTAGCAGTTCGTCTGGTAGCGGGCGCAGCAACCCCTACAGCTTCCATTGTCATTTCTGTCAGCAGCCCGGACACATCAAGAGGAATTGCCCGATCAGGAGTGCTCGTCTTGGATCGCAGACCGGGGAGGATGCCAGTCGTTCGTCTCAGCCTCAGCCTCAGACCCTACCTCCGCCTCCGCAGTACCCGCAGTTGCAGTATCCGCAGTTTTCTCCTCAGCAATTCTCATATCCGGCACGGGGACAGCAGCTGCAGTATTTTCAGCGCAGTGTTCCTCAGTATAGAGCTCCGAGTACAGGTAGTGTGCAGTCATCTCCATCTCAGCAGTATCGGCCGAGTAATCCAGGACCCAGCAATATCGGTAGAGGAAAAGGGAAAGCGCTAGTGCAGGTTCATGCAATGGCATCTGGAGGGTCAGATTCTCAGATTGGTAATGTGGTTGTCGATGGTATGGTTTTGGTTTCTAGATCTTTAGCTCGCGTTTTATTTGATACCGGTGCCTCTCATTCTCTCATTTCGAGCTCTTTTGTACATGCCTTGGGATTAGAAGTAGAAGAGTTTAATGAACCCCTAGTTATAACTTCTCCCTTGGGGCGGGTGTGTGTGAATAGTATGTGTAAATCTTGTAAAATAAAGATTGGGGATGAGATTTTGAAAAGTGATTTAATTGTACTCCCCATGAGTTCCTATGATGTGATTTTAGGGATGGACTGGTTGTCCAGGTATAGTGCAGTTGTGGACTGCCAACTTAGAAAAGTGACCCTAGTGTCTGATAGGGGGACGGTAATCACTTACCAGGGTGGTGGTGATTGGCTAATGAGTGAGCGTCTCATGAAGTCATGTCTAGGAGGGCGAAGGAATCTAGATTGTTTTGCTTTTCTTGCCAATCTAGATTGCGAGCCCTATGTTTCGAGTAGTAGTGTAGCGATTTCGGTGGTTGGTGAGTTCGAGGATGTCTTCCCCGATGAGTTATCAGGGTTACCACTGCATCGGGAGATTGAGTTTGGTATCGAGTTGTTTCCAGGGACATCATTGATTTCTATGGCACCTTATCGGATGGCGCCAGCAGAAATGAAGGAATTGAGGAAGCAACTTCAGGAGCTTGCTAATAAAGGATATATTCGGAATAGCACATCTCCGTGGGGAGCACCAGTTTTGTTCGCTAAGAAGCACGATGGGACTCTCAGGTTATGTGTGGATTATCGGCAGCTGAATCGTGTTACGATGAAGAACAAGTATCCTTTGCCTAGGATTGATGAGCTATTTGATCAGTTGGGAGGTTCGCGATACTTCTCGAAGATTGATTTGCGGTCAGGTTATCATCAGCTCAGAATCAAGGAAGAGGACATTCCCAAGACAGCTTTTAGGACTCGGTATGGGCACTTCGAGTTTCTGGTTATGTCTTTCGGGTTGACGAATGCTCCAGCAGCTTTTATGGATTTGATGAACAGGATATTTAGGCCGTATCTGGATCAGTTTGTGATCGTGTTCATCGATGATATTCTTGTGTATTCTAAGACTTGGAAGGAGCATGAGCAGCATCTTCGGATCGTGCTTCAGACTCTGCGGGAGCACCAGTTGTATGCTAAGAGGGAAAAGTGTGAGTTCTGGTTGACTGAGGTCAAATTTCTAGGTCATGTCATTTCGGAGCATGGTATTTCAGTGGATCCGTCCAAGATTGAAGCTATATTGGAGTGGGAACGACCAAGGAATGTAGCGGAGATTCGCAGTTTCTTAGGTCTTGCTAGATATTACAGGAAATTTGTAAAGGATTTTTCGAAGATTGTAGCTCCATTGACGAGGTTGATCAAGAAAAATGTTAGGTTTGAGTGGGATGAAGATTGTGAGTCTGCTCTTCAAGAATTGAAGAACCGGTTGACTTCAGCTCCAGTGTTGATTATTCCTAGCAGTGATGAGCCGTATGAGGTTTATGCTGATGCTTCAGGGCGCGGACTTGGATGCGTGTTGATGCAGCATGGACGTGTGGTTGCGTACGGATCGAGACAGCTACGACCTCACGAGCGAAATTATCCTACTCACGATTTAGAGCTTGCAGCGGTGATCTACGCGCTGAAGATTTGGAGATGTTACTTGTATGGAGCATCGTTTCAGGTCTTCTCCGATCATAAGAGTTTGAGGCATTTGTTCACTTAGAGGGATCTTAATCTGAGGCAGCGCAGATGGGTGGAGTACATGGAGGATTATGATTTCGCGTTGCAGTATCATCCCGGGAAAGCTAATGTGGTAGCGGACGCGCTTAGCCGAAAGTCTTCAGGGATTCTCGCTTGTTTGATTTTTGAGGACTGGAGCAGGGATGCGACAGTGAGTGAGTATCGGCTACAGTATCATGACGACGGTGATCAAGTTTTGTTGTATCATGTGGAAGCGACTCCAGCTCTTGTTCGGATGGTGAAGCAAGGTCAGTGGCAGGATCGACATTTGCAGGGGATTTGGTCGCGGATTCAGAACGCGGAGTAGTTCGAGGAATGGAGCGTGCATGCAGATGGATCGTTGTACTTTCGGGAGCGTCTTGCAGTTCCAGTTATCGCCGAGGTGACGAAAGCCGTTCTAGACGAAGCTCATAGGTCTCAGTTTGCTATTCATTCGGGGAGCACCAAGATGTATCGTGATTTGAAGAGGCACTATTGGTGGAGAGGCATGAAGAAAGATGTTCGCAAGTACGTGGCCAAGTGTTCGACGTGTCTTCAGGTGAAAGGCTAGCATCAGAAGCCTGCAGGTCAGCTTCAGCCGCTTCCTATTCCAGGGTGGAAATGGGAGCATGTGACGATGGATTTTCTCATAGGTTTGCCGAGGACGGAGCAGCGGCATGATGCAGTTTGGGTTGTGGTCGACAGGTTGACGAAATCGGCGCATTTCATTCCGTTTAGATCGACAAGTTGTGGGTTGTGGAACCCATATTCGCGATTTTTATTCAATTATTGTTATTTGTTTAATGATTTTAAATTCTTTATCAAATGTGGTGGAAAAATCTCTTTATTTCTTGCTTAATTGGATTTTGTAAACTCCTAATTTCTATTAAATTCTCTTTTAATTAATCTAAATATTCCGCCACGTCACCTCCCGTACTTCGGGG